>JAKSZU010000014.1:11574428-12774428 GCA_026018925.1 Tupaia tana | reverse complement strand
ACAGCAAACCTCAAGAACAGAGAACTCCCGGGTAGAAAACAAACTAATATAATCGGTATTACAATTAGATATCTTCAGAAGGTTTGCAGATGGATGAAAACAGGTTTTTCAAGAAGAAAAATGAATGGCTATTTAGGATCAAAATAGCACAGGAAAAATCACCATCAAATAAAAAGTAAACTAAAATGTGAGTTATTTTTGTGCAACAGATGGTATGTTAGAAAAGAGTATGTTAGAAAACCTATAACAATAGGAATATGCATATACAATTGCACAGACCTAAGAAAAATATATAATAATCCAGAAGACTACTTGATACACCAGGATTTTTTAAATATTTTTTGCCATATGGAGCCTGTACCCGCTAGAGAAAGAGAGAGTGGGAAAGTGAAAAATAACCCCCCTTAAGTGGAATGGCCACATCACAATCCCTTCTCCTTCACTCTCCGCTCAGGATTTGGGGCACGCATGCACAGGCACGGACGTGGGTTTCAAGGCACCGGGGCAGGGGCTCAAACAGCAGAACATACAGGAGCCCAGCGCCTTAACCACGAGAGTAAACTGTCCACATCTCAAATAGGCCTTCTTTCATTACACTGTCCATTCTGCCACCTTTATTTTTATTTCCCTCACAACTGTTACTGCCTAAGTCATATCACAACACACTATTTCACAGCTTTCGAAGCAGTCAGCCCGCCATGTCAACAAATGTGAGAACCCAGGATACAGAAGGATTTAGGAACCCACAAAATCTGATATCCCCAGAGGGTCCTGGAACTAATCCCCTGTGAACACCTCAGGTCCAGAGTACACATTCTTCTCACTTAATCCTGCTGAAACTGAAACCCTGTGCACTAGTAACACTTACAACTACCGTCAGCCAGGTGGCAGCCTTGTCACTGTGTCAGAAACCTTCCACAGCTCTGTCCTGGAAAGACTGTGAAAGCACCAACCTCAAAAAGCTCCCAATCAGACAAAAGACAGTACTCATCTGCTGGCTGGGTACACCTCCCACTGCAACAGGGGCCAGTAACCCGGCCTGTTTAAATCTCTGAATCCTCTACACACGCACCAGCGACTGGTACCCAGCAGCTACTTCCTCTCCGTCACATTTTAATCTCTGACATCAGAAGTCCTTACAGGATGGGCCCCACATAGTTGGCCCTGATGCTTTTCTCAGTGGCATGCCTAACGGCAAATCTTAAAAGAAATGAAATTTATCTTAAAAGAAATGGAATCTAAGATTTGAAGAGATTCAGTAACAAAAAATTGAGGAAGCTGGAGGCAACAGTGCCAACTGACCCCTAAATTTCAAGAAGTGATCCCAAAGGTTGCTAAATTCAAGAAACAGAAATATAAGCTTACTGTCAGTGTTGAGTTACGGAACACACAAAATAAAACCAGAAAGTAATAAATGTGATATTATTTTTCACTACAAGTCAGTCGGTACTATTTTGGGTTTACCACATGCACACTTCACTCTTCACATCATTCTTCACATGAACCGGTTTTGTTTATACTTTAATTTTGCCAGAAGGTGCCTGTGCTGGCAGGAGAGCCAAAGTGTGACTGGGGAGAGGGAAAGTGAGGAGTCAACCCCTAATCCCTTTTCCTCCATTTCTCCCTCCTTTCGGTGCCTGCACACACTTCACGGGCCAGGGCTGGAACTGCAGGCGGCCACGTGGGATCTGGCCACCCTAACCACCACCCACAGGCTGGCCCCCATGAACCGCCTTTTAATATGTGACATAAGAGGAGGGGAGTAGAAATAACACACAAAATCACGTAAGAACTGAGACAGGAACGTTCGCAAAGATACACAGACATCCAGAGGCAAGCAGGTCAGAGCCAGGCACCTCCCAAATTTTCACCTGGCAGCAGCAGGACACCATGAATTCCAAGACTCGAATCTACTGTATTCTACAGCGTGACATCAATACCTGCGGCCTACTGGAGACAATTACGTCAGCAGCGCATCGGAAAGTCAAGACTAGATCAGCAAAGCACGCAAGCTGACCCTCCTGCCCTGGGTGAGAACTTCCTGAGCTTCCTGAACTTCCTTCACCTACTCACCATTCACACAAGCACCTTTCTCCTGCCCTGGCCGAGGTCTGCACACTGACAGCCGGGTGCGAGCGAGGACAGGAGGGGATCAGCACGGTCTGCACAGGGAAACCGACTGTATTACTGGAAGGCAAAAGCTGCGGAGAGAGCTGCTGCCCGGAGGGTGGGCGACCAGCGCACAGAAGACCGTGGCCATGCCGTGCACAAACCTAGTTTGCAATCCCGTGCGCAGAAGCGGCCCAGGGCCCGCGCCTATCCCTGCAGAAGGACATCTCTTCTAGGGAAAGCTGACGAGCAGAAAAACCTACCTCGCCTCGGGCGGACAGTAAGCGAGCAACTCAGGCCCCGCCCTTCCCTCCAGGTCCGAGGCAGGCGCAGAACGATCGCAAAATGTCACAGGGCCCAGAGTAAGCGCGCCAAAGCCAGACCCACCCCCCGGGAGACGCGGACGCTCCGGGCGGGTCCCTCCCCTTCCTCCCTCCGCCCGCGCAGAGCTCATTCATTCTTGAGGCGGGCAGGCTGTCCTCCCAGGCAGAACATCCCAGCACCGAAAACCCACCAGATGCTTTGTCTCCCGCCAGCCGGAAACCAGGGCGCGCACTCGAGCGCGCGCCCCGGAGCCAGCTCCCCGCACCTCCGGCCTGCGGGGCCGCCCCTCTATGCCGGGGAACCATTCTGGATTCCAGGATCCATAGTCCGAAGCCGGATGCTCCTCTGCAGCCCAAAGCACGCACTTCATCCAGGACCTGAACATGGGCATCGCGGCCCCACAATCCCTACAACTCTAACCCCCTCCACGATCCCTGCCCCTCTAGGAAATGCTAGATGCCTTCTTTCCAGAGACAGAGACCCCTTGCTCCACTGCGAGAAGCGCAGGCACCGTGGCATCCCCTCTTCCTCCCCGAGGCATAGCCCGCACCTCTCCACGCGTGCAACTAACACGGCCGCCGGCAAGCACTTACTTGAGGAGCAGCTGGTCGTGCTCTGCCTTGAACTTGCCCAGCTCGATCTGCAGCTTAGCGCGCTCGCGGGCCGTGTCGTCTAGCGCGCGTCGCGCGTCGGCCAGCTCGGTTTCGTAGAGCGCCTTGAGGCCAGTGAGCTCGCGGCCGCGCACCTCCTCGCGCTCCGTCACCTGCAGCTGCAGCGCGCTGTTCTCCGTCTCCAGGCTGCGCACCTTGTCGATGTACACCGCCAGCCGGTCGTTGAGCTCGCGCAGCTCCTCCTTCTCCTGCAGCCGCGACAGCCGCGTGGGGCTCAGCGGCGTGGAGGGGCCGCTAGCGCGGCTGCCAGTCCGCGGCGGCACGGGGGTCGCGGTCGCCATGGCGGACGGAGGGGCGATCAGCGGAGGCGGTCGGCGGGGAAAGCAGAGACACCGAGGGGGCGAAGCCGAGACAGAAGGCACAAACCGGCGACCTGGCTCGCGTCCAGGAGCCGGCGTGGGGAGGAAGCAGCACCTGGACGGCCGGAGCGGGGTTAGAGCACAAAGGGCAAGGGGGAGGGCTAGGAATCAATCGATCGAAAATGCTCTTTGTAAGAAAACACGCACACACGCACTCACACGCGCGCGCGCGGGAAGATGCAAGCGAGGGTGACCGGGAGGCCGAGGAGGATCCGCGCCGCCGCCGAGTCTCCCGCCCGCAGCACTTTGTTTCTTCTCAGCTGCGCCGAGCGGCGGGCGGGGAGGGAGGGCCGCGAAGGGCGGGCTGGAGGCGAGCCGCGGGGGGCGGAGGTGGCGCGGGCCGAGGCGCCGCGCTCCCCAACATGGCGGGCGCGCGCCGGCCGCCCACGTGACGGGCGCCGACCAATGAGCGGCGAGCGGCGCGCTCCTGCGGCCGGGGGCCGGGCCTGGAAATTCAAAATCCGGCCCTGGGGCAACCGTCGCGCGGCGCGCCGGGCTGGGCGTGGCCGGGGCAGGACCAAGGGCAGCTGGGGGGACGCCCGGGACTGCCCGCCTCGAGGCCCTGGGCCCGACGCCCTCTGGGCCCTCCCGCCGCCCCGCGAGGACCCCTGGAGGGGCCGGGCCTGAGAGTGGCGGGAAGGAGCCGGGAGGTTTCCGGGGCGGGTCCGCGCTGCAACCCACACCCGGCGGTTCAGGGAAATTCAAATACAAACGTTCGAAACAGCCTCACGCGAAACTCGAAGAGGCCGGGGCGATCGCGGCCGTTGTAACCTTATCCCCCGCCGGCGGGAGGGCTCGGGAAACAGTTCCGAGGCCCCGCCGCGGTGCAGTTACGTAACGAGCTCCTGCGTCCCAGGTTCCAAAGTCTGCCCGTGCAAGCCCAGATTTTCCTCTCGGATAAAAACAATGTAGCAAAACACCTCCCGGTGAAACAACTGCGTGTCCCACAGATTGTCACAAAAGCTAGCGACCCTGATTTTAAATCAGTCGCTACCCAGGCTGCTGGGCGTTCCCCGATCGTTTTTTTTGTTTGTTTGTTTGTTTTTTTTCCTACAATTTAAGGGTTGGTAAAGTGAAAAACAGCAATGGGATGAGCGGGACTGAGCAAATAAGACCACAGGCTATTGTCATACTGTATTAAAATAAGATGCATAAAGATCTGAGCTTGTGAAAATTTAGGTTGAAACAACGTTTTGCTTTATAAAGAGGTTGCCCAAGATGTAATTAGCAGTTTATAATAATAGGAAAGTCCATTAATCCCTTGAAAAGTTTTAACTTTTATTCTAATGTTTACTGGAATTACTGTGTCCTCCACTGGGCTTGCATGGATCCGTGCTGTCACAACCGACCTGCGGTGTGGGAACTAAATCGGTTCTATTTGAAAAGTCATTCTTTTTATAGACGAATTTTCTTAAAGCCGACCGGTAGGCGACAGGACTGCATTTGACGCCGGGGTTCTAATTGACTCAGTCTGGCTTTAACTATAACCTATTATAGATGGCACCTAACCACCTGTTAGGACGGCATTTGTAACGAAAGATTGGTTACCTTAATAGGCAGAAATGGAGACTAGGATACTCTTTAACCATTAATCAAGTCGTGAAGTTAAAAATTAGTGAACAGCACGGCGGCTGCATATCCAGTCTGAGTGATTTTCTGACGCTTTTTGCACGATACTCTTTCTCCTTATTAAGGGTTGTGTCTCCTGTGCTGTTTTCTAAAGGACCTCCTTCCTTTTACATCTTTGAGAAAAGAATGGAAAAGATCGGATTTTAAGTTAAATATTCAAACTTAAAGGGGCTCTTAAAATTTAAAAAAGAAATTAAAGGGGACCTTGTAGTATCTATGTTGTGATGAGGAAATGAGGCTTAAAGAAGGCCCCTGGAATCAGGCTTGGAACAAGTGTGCTCTCCCTACGTGGAGGCCCTTTCCACTAGGACTGAGGAGATGGTCACTTCTTTGGTCTTACAGTTCTCATTCCTTCCTCCCTTTGCCTCCGCTTTTAAAAAATATTTGGAAATTTTAAAAAATCATTTCCAGGGACTAGAGGGTGACATAGTGGTTGGGGCACTGGACTCCCACATGGCGGACTGAGGTTAGGTTCAAAGCTGGCAGGTGGCTTTCTCATCTCTGTCTCTGGTTAGTGCACATGCCCTGTAGCAAACTGGAAAATAATAGTAATAGTAAATAAAATAAATCATTCTTTAATTTCTTTAAAATCATTTTCTGCCCATTTCTTAAAGTCTATTTACATATTATTTATTTTTTTGGAGAGGTTTTTTTGTTTTGTTTTGTTTTGTTTTTTTTGCTATAGGGCGCATGCACTCGCCAGACAGACAGAGAGAGACTTAGAGACAGAAAGCGAGAAATCACCCCCCGGGGGGATGGTCACGCCGCAATCCCTTCTCCTCCGTTCTCCTCTCGGGATCTTGGGCACGCACGCACATGCGCCCGGCATGAGTTTCAAGCCACCGGGTCCAGGACCGAACCGCGGTTGACCATGTGAGAGTCCAGCGACATAACCATTACACTAACTGCTGGTTCCCCATATTATTTATTTTTCATTTCTTCCATGAGAGTAACAGAAAGACAGGCGTCCCCACCAGGTAATGGTGAACATTTTCAGTCGGACTTCACTAAACATTTACTTCCTTCCTTCTTGAGGTTTTTCCCATACCTAACTCTCTTTCCTGCTTTGTTGTTGTTAGAGGCTCCATGGACACACCAAAAAGAGAGGAAAGGGGAGGAAGCTCCCTGCAGGAGGGACTACACCACAATCCCTTCTTCATTCTTCATTCAGAAATTAAGGCATGCACACACACACATCTGGCGTGTTTTTCAAGCCTCCAGGTTTGGGACTCAAACCACAGTTGGCTATGTGGGATACTGCCGCCTGGCCAGTCGATTCTCTGCTCTTTTATGCTAAATTTGTCTAGTCCACTTTATTCAAGTAATTCCTGAAATCTCATCACCTCCACAGGTTTTTACCAATGAATTCTAGAAGCGAAGTAACGAATACGATGTAAATTTTCATGACAGTACTCCTGCATATGCTGGGCTAGTGATTTCAAATGTCTTGCCTTGATTTTGCTATAAATCTTCATTCACTTGCCGGGGCATATGTCCTGATTATTGGTTAGGCCTGGTAGCTGTATCCCCACCGAGCCTCGAGCCTGGACATGCCGTGCATTGGTTTTCCTCTTCCCTGCCTGTGGTAGTGCACAGCCACTGCACTGCATAGAATTCTTTGACATTCCTTCGACTTTATGTGTGTTGTTTGGATCTGGGACAGAAAAATACAGGATACCCAAGAGATCTGAGCAGGAGGCCCAGACTCGATGGCGGGATGGCGGTGGGAAGGCAGAGGGAGGGGAGACTGAAAGCTAGCAGTAACCCACCCCTGTCCCAGGAGAGGGGAGTGACAGCTGGCAGATCGCTGAGATACGGTGCAGACAAATGGATAGCTAAGTCTGCAGAACGAAAGGAAAGAAGATCGCTAACCGGTGTTACTTCGATGTATGTTTGCTGAATACACGAGTGAAGAAAGAAATGAATGCATGATTTTTTTTTTTTTTAACTAGGCTAAGGTGGTTTTATTTAATATACTTTCCCAAATTGACTCTCTTTCTAGTTATCATAAAAATATAATAATAAATCATGTTTCAGAATCCTTTTCAACTCTGATTTTGATTTTGTGTTTTAAAATGAATTCGGGGAAGGGGACGACAGGTGCCGCGGTCGTTAAGGACGCTGGACTCCCATATAGCCGACTGTGGTTCAAGTTCTGGACCTGGCGATTTGCTTTCGCACTTTCCCTCTCTCTCTCTTTCACTCCATCCCTGTCTAGTCAAATTAAAATAAATGAATAATTAAAGGTAAATAAAATAAAATTAATTCTTTAAAAAAAAATGAACTCAGGGGCCAGCAGATGGTGTGGTGGTTAAGCTGCTGGGCTCCCACATGGCTGACTGTGGTTCCAGTCCTGGACCTGGCAGGTAGCTTTCTCACTTTCCTTCTCTTTCTCTGTCTCTTTCTGATCAAATTAAAAAATAATGGCGCCAACAGGTGGTCTGGTGCTTAAGGCACTGGACTCCAACATGGCTGACCACAGTTCAAGTCTTGGACTCAGTGGCTTGAAACTCTTCCCAGGCACATGTGCATGAGTGCCCCAGGTCCCAAGAGGAGAATGGAGGAGTGGCAATCCCCTCTGAGGGTGATTTCCCATTTTCTCTCTCTGTTTCTCTGGTAAATGCAGGCACCCTAAAACAAAAATCTATCAAAAAAATTGGGGGACCAGCAGGTGGCATAGTGGTTAAGGTGCTGGACACTCCCACATGGCCAACCATGGTTTGAGTCCCAGATCCGGTGGCTTGCTTTCTCACTTTCCCTCTCTCTCTCCGTGTCTGTCTCTGGTCAAATTAAAAAAATAAAGGAATGAATAAATAAATAAATAATTATTTTTTAAAAAATATTTTTTTAAATTTTTAATCAAATTAAAAAATAATAATAAATAAAATAATTATTCTTTTAAAAAAAAGAACTCAGGAGACCAGACAGTGGCATGGTGGTTAAGGTGGCTGGACCATAAGTGGCCAACTTTATAGTTCGAGTGCTGGACCCAGTGGCTTGAAAAATACACTGGGTGGATGTCCTTATGTGCTCAAAATCCCAAGAGAATGGAGGAGAAGAGATTGTGGCTTGGGCTAGAGGTGATTTCCCTCTCTCTCATCCTCTCTCCTCTTTCCCCCCTCTCCCAACCCCAGCCAGCACACACACCCTATAGCAAAACATACATACATACATACATACATACATACATAACAGCTTGGGGACTCAGCTGCAGTGGACACGCTACTCAGCAGGCTGAGGTCACACAGGAGGCCTGGGTGCTAGTTCTGGCCCACGCTAAAAGGCAGTAGGTACCTGTAGCTGCACTTGGGAGCCTGAGCCAAAAAGATCATGTCTAAAAAAACAAAAAGAGCTCAGCAGTTTTAAAATATTGCTGTCACCTTTCATCAGATTGTTCACATAACATAGTCACCTGAAATATATACAGTTCAAAATTGTTTTCCAAGTATGCTTCTTAAGCTCTGGACATGGGATCAGCAAATGGCATAGCAGTTACATCGCTGGACTCCCACATGGCTGACCACAGTTCAAGTCCCGGACAAGGAGGTTTGAAAATCATGCCGGGCACATGTGTGTGCCCAAGATTATGGGAGGAGAAGGGATTGTGGCATGGCTATTCCTCCCTGGGGGTGATTTCTCACTTTCCCTCTCAGTCCAATGAGTGCATGTGCCCTAAGGCAAAAAGCTCTTACACAAATATAAGAAAAAATTTGAAAAGAAACCAGTCTGGCTCAACCAGTTCCCTACAGCGCATCATTTCTGCATTACTACCAGTGGAGCCCCAATAAAAGGCTCCTGGCAGAGACCAGCAGGAGGCGTGGGGGGTTGAAGCGCTGGACACTCCCATATGGCCAGCCATGGCTGGAGTCCTGGACCTGATGGCTTACTTTCTCTTTCTCTCTCTCTCTCTCTCTCTCTCTCTCTCTCTCTCTCTCTCTCTCTCTCTCTCCCCCCGTCTCTCTCTGGTCAAATTAAAATAAATAAATGAATAAATAAAATTAAATAAATTCTTAGAAGAAAAAAAAAAAAAAAACTCCTGGCTGGGGACCAACCAGCGTGGTAGTTAAGGCAGCATGATCCCACATGACTAACTCAGTGGTTAGAGGCCTGCACCCAGTGGCTTGAAAATTATGCTGAGACCAGCAGGTGATGTGGTGGTTAAGTCACTGGACTCCCACATGGCCAACTGCAGTTCAAGTCCCAGACCTGGCAGCTTGTTTTCTCACTTTCTGTCTCTCTCTGTTCAGATTTTTTAAATAAATAAATAAAAAGTAAATAAATAAAAATAATAAATTAAATTAGATCTTTTTTTAAAGAAAAAAAAGAGAAAGAAGGGATCAGCAGATGGTATAATGGCTATATCACTGGACTCCCATGTAGTTGACTGGAATTCAAGTCCTGGACCCAGTGGCTTAAACTCATACCAGGCGCATGTGTGTGTGTGTGTGCCCAAGATTCTAAAAGAATGGAGGAGAAGGGATTGTGGGTGACCAACCACCTGGGGGGTAATTTCTCGCTTTCTGTCTCTCTGGCCCTCTCTGTCTCTGCTGAGCACACGTGCCCTACAGCAAAACTCTCTCTTTAAAAAGAAAGGAAAATCACGCCAGGCGCACATTTGTGCCTGCCCAAAATCCCAAGAGGAGAATGGAAGAGAAGATATTGCAGAGTTGCCATCCACCATGGGGGATGACTTCTCACTTTCCCTCGCTCTTTCTCTTTCTGTCTCTTTCTCTCTGGCAAGCGCACATGCCCTATAGCAAAAATCGGAAAAGAAAAGAAAAAATTGGGAAAGGAAGGAGAGTTTAGAGCCAAATGCAATACAAGGCTTATGTTCCCTTGTCCCGCTGCTGGGCTGCGTTGAGGCTTGAGGACAGGGTTGAGGATCCAAGAGTAGAGACACTTGTGCTTCACAGAAAAGGTCTCCCCCATGTCAGTGCAACAGAGCAGCATCAAGAGCCTTCTTCTTTGCCTGAGGGCACATGTGCTCACCACAGAGTAAGAGACAGAGAAAGTAAGACATCACCTGGGGGAGGGGGGAGTGGCCACATAGCAATCCCTTCTTTTCCACTCTCTTCCTGGGATCTAGGGCACACACATACATGCTCCCAGCATGATTTTGAAAACCACAAGGTTCGGGACTCAAACTGCAGGCGATCGTGTGGGAGTCCAGCGACGTAATTGCTACACCACCTACTGGTTCCAAGAGCATTCTTTTCCAGAACTATGGTAGCAGCATTTGGGCCAGCTGATGACATGGCAGTTAAGGCAGTGGATCCCACATGGCCAAATGAGCTCGAAAAACATGTTGGGTGCGTGTGTTTGCATGCCTAAAATCATGAAAGGAGGAAGAAATGGAGAAGGGATTATGGTGTGGCCATTCCCTACGGGGGTGCTTTCTCATCCCCCCCCCCCTCTTTCCTGCTAGCACACATGCCCTGTAGAAAATCAAAAACAAACAAACAAAAAACTTCAAAACTATGACAGACGTAAGGAGCAGAGTGCAGAACAGTCTAACCTGTGATAGTTCATTTCATGTGTCAGCCTGGCTGGGCCATGGAGCTGTTATGTGGGGATGAAATTAACACTCGAATCAGTGGATTTTGAGAAAAGCAGATTGCCCTCCCCTGGGTGGATGGGCTTTGTTCAGTCAGTTGAAGGCTGGAACAAAACAAAAGACTGATCTCTTTGGAGCAAAAGGAAATGTTAGTCCCAGACATTCTTCAGACTTTAACTGCAATGTTCATTCCTCCTCAGTCCCCAGCTTGCCAGCCTCCATAATCATATGAGCCAATTCCTAAAACGCACACACACATGTCCTGTTGGCTATGTTTCTTTGGAGAATCGTAATTCATCTCCCCTGTACTCCTAAGAAGGGTGTGCAGGACTAAGGAATGAGTGGTTGAAAGGCGGAGCTTGGGGCCCGTGGTGGGGGTACAGGCTGACTGGACACACTGGTCA
The DNA here is from genome assembly GCA_026018925.1 of Tupaia tana. Taxonomy (NCBI): domain Eukaryota; kingdom Metazoa; phylum Chordata; class Mammalia; order Scandentia; family Tupaiidae; genus Tupaia; species Tupaia tana. The sequence continues at coordinate 12,763,378 of JAKSZU010000014.1, read as the reverse complement.
CTCGAGCACAGCAGGACCACAGACAACCCAGCGTTAGCGCTGGCACGCACGTAACAGGCAGCCCTACCCAGGAGTCACGTTCAGTCGCATCTAGAGAAAGCCAGTGCGAAATGGAGACGGAGCAAGATGGAGCCCCCGGGTAGGACAGGACGAGAAACCTGAGGGTGTGAACTCTGGCATCACTGAAATACCAACCTCACTCGCCTGAGCCCCTGGGAGAGCGCACTGTGGCTCCGGATTCAGGTACGTTAGCCTGCAGACTAGAGGCTCAATCCCCTTCCCAGAGTGGTCTCTTTCCACACCTCTTGACACCGCTTTCTTTATATGCAGGTTTTATTCCAGCATAAGCTCCCTCCGCATAGGAAAGACGGCTTCTGGATACCCCAAGCTCAAGTTCTCCTAGTGGCTCACACTACGCGGAAGTCCTAGAAAACCGATTTCTCCACTTGCATCATGTGCTCAGCCCTGACCAATGACCGTGTCCAGAGCTAGCACGTACTGTGATTGGCCAGGCCTAAGGCAAGGTCCACTCCTTTATAGGCGAGCGTCAGGGAGAGTCAAGAGCCAAGGCTGGCTTCAACAGATCACATGGGATTCCCCAAAGAACAGGGAATTCATACCCCCAGAAATAAAGGGGCTCTCGGGCCGGCAGCTGGCGTAGTGGTTAAGGCGCTGGACTTCCACCTGGCTGACAGTGGTTCACACCATGGACCGGGTGACGTGAAACTCATGCCTGGCGTGTGTGTGTGTGTGTGTGTGTGTGTGTGTGCACAAAATCCCATGTGAAGAATGAAGGGGACAGGATCCCAGGGTGGCCATCTCCCCTGGGGTTGATTTCTCACTTTCTCTCTGTGTATGTGTGTGTGGCCAGTTCATGCGCCCCATGGCAAAAAGTATCTCTAAAAACCACACACAGGAGGCCCAGTCATTGTGCTGCCATGGCTAAGGCACCCCTGCGCAATACTGGAGCCACCGGGACGGTCCTGGGCTAAGGTGCCTGGCCAACCCGAACATGCCCAGTGGTACACCTGTGATCCTAGCTGGCTGGAACTGTAGTGTAGCGTGATCCTGTCAGAGACATCTCTCCTCTCTGTCAATAAATAAATAAACTTAAAAAACAAAACAACAACAACAAAAAAAAACTGGCCCCACATGAGATCTCTGGTTCAGGAATCCCAATGCTTCCCTATACATGTCGGACATATGCGTGTATCTGAGACCTGTAGAGCTACCTGTCTGTCTGTCTCTCTCTCTCTGTTTTTCTGTCTCTGTATCTCTCTACCCCCCCATAGAAGGAATAAATAAATTAACAATAATTAAGACACAAATTATTTGAAGATGGCATGGTGGACCCCACATGGCTGACTGCACTGTTCAAATCCCATATGTGGTGGCTGGATAAGATGTGCCAGGCTCGTGTGTGTGCATGTGCCCAAATTGCCAAAAGGAGAAATGGAGGAGAAGGGACTGTGGTGTGGCCTTCCCCCACAGGAGGGTCCCTTCTCACTTTCCCTCTCTCCCTCTCATTCTGTTTCTCTCTGATGAATACATGGACCCTCTACAAAAGGGTCCATGGGTTCTTTGGAAAGAAGAAAAAAATCGTAAAAGATTAAGATACTTTAAAAGTCATATCGGGACCAGCAGTTAGCGTAATGGCTATGTTGCTGGACTCCCACGTAGTCGACCGCGGTTCAAGTCCCGGACCTGGTGGCTTAAAACTCACGCCGGGCGTGTGTGCGTGCATGCCCAAGATCCCGAGAGGAGAACGGAGGAGAAGGGATTGCGGCGTGGCCATCCCCCCTGGAGGGTGATTTCTCACTTTCTGTCTCTCTGTCTCTCTCTGTCTGTCTGGCGAGCGCACACGCCCTATAGCAAAAACCTCTCAAAAAAAAAAAAAAGTCATATTAATTTACTTACTCACTGTTCCAACATTTATTTACAAACATTGCTGAGCACTTGTTACACACCAAGCAAAGACGACAAGTGTCAATACATGGTTCCTACCTTAAGGAGCTCAGTAGTCCAGTTAGGGGCAGACAAACAAGTATATAAATAAATTATTTCGCCTCAAAGTGCCACATACTAAGAAAGTGTGAAGAAAGACTGGGCAGTCTCTGTGTCAGAGAGAAGGGAGCAAACAAGGTGATTCTGAGTTGACCTTCTAAGACTCAGCCTCTGGGGACAGCAAATGGATTTAGTACCTTGTGGCAATCCACAGCCCCCAGGGAGAATGAAAGGGAAACCCCAGATGGAAAGTCTAATCTTCTTACATTGTGTTTTTTTATTACAAACCACACCAACGAGGGGATGCTTGAAACTAGGAATTAGTAAAAAGGACAGAGAAGAGGACTTTAGTAGATCTTCAATTAGGCTTTGCTTACATTAGTCAAGAAAAACAAAAATCTTGGAAAATTATCATGTAATTAAAACAAATACGGCCAACCCTGTGGCCTAGTGATTAAAGAAGCCAGACCTCACATAGGCAACTGTGTTAGAACCCATCCCCAGGAGCCTGAAAATCAGACAGGGGGGCAGGGGTGGGCAGTGGGTGGTGTGTTGGTTAAAACACTGGACTCCCAAGTGACTGACCATGGTTCAAGGCCCAGACCTGGCATCTTGCTTTCTCACATTTTCTCTCTCTCTCTCTCTGGTGAATTAAAATAATAATAAAAATAAATGTTAAATACATAATTCTGGGGGAAAAATGAAAATCATAGTGGGCATATGTATTTGCATGGAGACGTGACTATGGCATGACTACACCCCACTGGGGAGTGTTTTCTCCCCCTCCTGCCATCTCTCTGTATCTTTGTCTCTCCGGCAGGCACATGCACCCTCAGGCAATTTTTAACAATTAAAGTGAGTACATTACTTAAGCTGAGTCATAAAATAATAGTTATGATTTGTTTAAAGTAAAACAAAAACAGAAAACCCATTAAGCAGGAAATTTCAGTGAGTACTTCCAATATGCAAACAGTGCACTAGATGCTTTTAGAGAGCTTTTTTTTAAAGTGGGAGACAGGTGGGGCTGGCAGGTGGCATGGTGGTTAGGCACTGGACTTCCACAAGGCCAACTGCAGTTCGAATCCTGGACCAGGTGGCTTGTTTTCTCACTTTCCCTTTCTCTCTCTGTCTCTCGATGGTCAAATTAAAAAGCAATAATAATAAATAAAAATGTTTTTAAGTGAAAGACATGGCCTTCCCTCAAGAAAGATACTGGTGTGTGTGTGTGTGTGTGTGTGTGTGTGTGTATGCCTATGAATGCACATGTGTAAATAAGCAGGTTAAGTAATGGAGTCACTGGGACCAGTAGTTGGCGCAGTGGCTATGTCACTGGACTCCCATGTAGTCAACCACGGTTTGAGTCCCAGACCCAGTGGCTTAAACTCATGCTGGGCACGTGTGCGTGTGTGCACAAGATCCCAAGAGGAGAATGGAGGAGAAGGGATTGTGGTGTGGCCATCCCTCCCGGAGGGTGATTTCTCGCTTTCTGTCTCTCTGTCTCTGTCTTTCTGGCAAGCTCACGTGCCCTATAGCAAAAACCTTTCTAAAATAAAAAAGAGAGAGAGAGAGAAAGAGAAAGTAATGTTTGACTACATTTTCTTGGGCAAAGAGACTTTACAAAAACTGCTCAACTGTGAGATCTCTATACAGATAGATCTTTATTCCCAAAGGATATTCTCAAATTTGAGGGGTAGATGAGAATGTTCATTTTTATCAAAAAAGATCATGAGATGATAAAGGTGTGCGAGACTGGTGTGGAGAACAGAGAGGAATTACAGGCCATAGACTCTGCCCTTAGTCTCGCTGGATTCTGTGTTGCATCGCAACCATAGGAGCAAGTGTTCCGTCACACACCACCAGTGACTAGGTCAGACAGCCTGCAGCCAGGACCACAGGGAAGTCGTGACTGCAGCGTTCACTCAGAAAACACCCTGGGTGATTTGAATCAACTGCGCGAGGTTTCCAGAAATCTGTTGTCATTTATAAGAAATTGGTTTCATTTCTCTAATCTTAACTTAGTGCCTTTCATTTACTATATACTTCTTTTAAAGGATATACACTGGGTTGATCTCAAAGTGAGGGATGGAGAAACAAATTCTTAATTGTCATGGGGAAACAGGAAGTCACAAAATCACAGGGATGAGTTCAGCATTTTTATTTTAAATTTTTTAAATTTAATTTATTATTATTATTTTTAATTTTGCTATTATGAGATGCACTCATCAGACAGAGAGAGAGAGGGAAAGCAAGAAAACAAGTCACCAGGTCCAGGACTCAGACCGTGTTTGGCCACATGGGAGTCCAGCTCCTTAACCACCACACCACCTGCTGGTCCTTATGTTTAAAAATTAAAATGAATTCAAAGATCTGTTCTTCACCACAAAATAGTCAAAATTTCATTCTTCCTATGAAAAACTATTACTACAATGGCCATTTAGAACCCAGGGTATTGCTTTTTGGCCTATCTTCTCAACCAAATCATGACTCTTTAAGGCAGCAAAATGTCCTTGAGGGACATTGCAGTGAAATGCTGTCACATATCTGTGTGTGGACACTTCAATGTAAGTAGAACAATCTAGAACAATGGATGATCAAAGTACCTTGGCTTCTCCCCAGTCTCTCATTTCTCATAATGAATCTACTTTGTCAAAGAGACTCATGCATCCTTCCTGTAAGTCAAGTACTTGAGCAGGCATGAATCAACAGATACTTACTTTTAAGACTTTTAGAACAACTCTTTGTAAGCATTTCAGTTGTAATACGTCTTATTTCCAACAAAGATTATTATCAGTAGTAATATTATTTTTTTAAATGATATTTATTCATTCATTTATTTTAATTTGATCAGAGAGAGACAGAAAGAGAGAGAGAGAGAAAGTGAGAAAGGAAGTCACCAGGTCTGGGACTTGAACCGTGGTTGGCCATGTGGGAATGTCCAGCGCCTTAATCACCACAACATCTGCTAGCCCCGGTAATATTATTATTTATTGAAAATAAGAAGCTGATCTGTAATGCCTATTTTTTAAAAGAATTATTTTATTTAACTTTATTTATTTATTTATTTATTTATTTCAATTTGACCAGAGAGGGACAGAGGGAGAGGGAAAGCGAGAAAGCAAGTCACCAGGTCCGGGATTCAAACCGCAGCCGGTCATGTCGGAGTCCAGTGCCTCCAACCACCATGTCACCTGCCAGCCCCTGTGATGCTTATCTTAACAGTTAAAATAGTACGAAATGTGGTAAGTAAAATATTAGAATTATTCTCTCTAAATACGACCAGCCCATTTCAGTTTTCTGTTTATGTATTATATCAGATGCTCCTTACAAAACTGATCATGATGACTGATGAAGAAATTGGAGAAAAGCGAACCAGTTAACCAAAATGCCCATTTTAACTGCTGTGTGCACTGTGCACAACGAGAAAGAGAACCACAGATGAATCACCTGCCCCAAACGGGATCTAGTTAACGCCAGACTTGTTACTAGATCCAAAAGGTGTTCAATAAGCTCCCTGAGTCTCACTCAGGAGGCACAGGAGGAAGGTTGGACATTTGGTAGGAGGGCACAATCTGTGCTGTGCTGCCCAGGGGGCATTACACTATGTCATTTCCTTTTGTCTTTTAAATATCCCAAAATGGTTTGAATACAGATTTCAGCAGTTGAAAATCCAGTTGCCACGCCTCTTTCTGTCTCCTGAGCTAGGGGAGAGAAAGAGTGTGGAGAAGGCTTTGGAGGGGCAGTGGGCCTATTTGACAAATAAAACCGATGGTATTTGAGGAAACAGTGAAGGGACTGGGGCGCAGGTAAATAGAAGGAAGACTGCACAGGCTTCCGAGCCAGACACACCTGAGTGTGAGTCCTGCTCAGTCACTCACGCCCAGCCTCTAGCAGGTCACTTAACAGGGATGAGCCTCAGGGTCCATGTGTGTAAAAACAGCCAGCCCCAACATGCAGCAGTGAAAGATCATGTGGAGGGAGCCAGATCCCACATGGCTGATGACAGTTTGGATTGCGGCCCTGTGACTTGAAAAGCACCCTGGGTCCATGTGCATGTGTGCCCAGAATCCTGATGGGATGGAGAAATGGAGGGAAAAGCATCGTGGTGTGAGCACATCCTGCTGCGAAATGCCTTCTCTCTCTCTCTTTCTCTTCTTCTCACTGTGGTGAGCACAGGTCCCTACTGGTGCTAGAAAATTCTTTTTTTTTTTTTTTTTTTTTTTTTTTTTTTTTGAGAGAGAGAGAGGTTTTGCTATAGGGCGTGTGCACTCACCAGAAAGACAGACAGAGACAGAGAGACAGAAAGCAAGAAATCACCCCCACGGGGGGATGGCCACGCTGCAATCCCTTTTCCTCCATTCTCCTCTCGGGATCTTGGGCACGCATGTGCACACACCCAGTGTGAGTTTAAGACACTGGGTCCAGGACTCAAACCGCGGTCAACTACATGGGAGTTCAGCGACATAGCCATTACACTATCTGCTGGTCCCTCTTTTTTTTTTTTTTTTTTAGAATTATTCGATTTAACTTTATTCATTTACTTATGTATTTTAATTTGACCAGAGAGGGACAGAGTGTGAGAGAAAGAGAAAAGGAAAGTGAGAAGGCAAGCTGCCAGGTCCAGGACATGAACCACGGCCAGCCATGTGGGAGTCCAGTGCCCTTAACCATGCCATCTGCCAGCCCTGACACTAATTCTTCAAAAACAAAGGGGAAAACTACGTTAAAGGGATGTTGAGAGAACTGAATGCATTAATGTCTGGAAGGTGTAATTGGCACGGCGGCAGTGCTCAGTAAATATTTCTTCTTTCCCTTTCCTCTACAAAGTAATTATTAGGATCTTTACTCCCAATTCTGAAAGTGACTAGCTAATTTAGCACATAAAGCATTATGCTAGCACTGAAAAAAATCAGTGCCAGGGATGTCAGGTGGTGTGGTGGTTAAGGTGCTGGATTCCCACATGTCTGATGGAGGTTCGAGGCCCGGACTCAGTAGCTTGAAAATCAAAATAAATAAATGTGTGGGTTTTTTTTTTTTTTAATCAGGGCCTGTTACTCCTTACATTTTCAAAATTTTACCTATTATACTTTGTCATATTCATTCACTAACTTTTTTTAATATTTGTTTATTTAGTTCCATTTGTTATTGTTATTTTTTATTTTGACCAGAGAGAGACAGAAAGAGAGAGAAAGGCAAAGTGAGAAAGCAAGCCACCAAGTCTGGGACTCGAACCACAGTGGGCCATGTGGGAATCCAGCGCCTCTAACCACCACACCACCTGCTGGGCCCACTAATATTTATCTTGACATCGAGTCGGTACTTATACAAATACTGAATAGTGCAGGTAGTGACTGACTTACTGTGATTTGATTCAATTTAAAAACACTCAGCGAATACCATTATAGCCAGTTCCAGAGAAATTATGAAACTCAAGACAGTCACCACCCACAGAAACGGATGGCGTATACAAGACGGGCCTGCATTCGCTGGCCGAGCTCTCTCCAAAACCAAGGTTCTGTGGCTGTTGAGTTTGGACAGCAAAGCCAAGTGAATTATTTTAGTGATTCCCCCAACCCTCCACACAAATGTCCTGGCACCGTTTGATCCATTTGAATTAATTTTTATAGGAGAAAGAATAAGTCACTTTCAGTTGATGTTGTCAAATACGGACAGGCATCTAGTTATTGGAAAAGGCGGAGGGAGATAAGAGCTGGGTGTTTTTTTTAGGTACACATAATAGTTAAATCTAAATTTTCACTTTTTCTGGCCTTCCGCCACTTCCACATTTTGAAGAGAAAAAAAGCCTGCATGTTTTCTGCATGACCATGGATCAACCATTGCTACCTGCTGGACAGGAAAAGTGGCATTTAGGGAACAGCCATCTGCTTGCTATGAGCTCCGGGTGAGGTCAGAAAAGCTAATTAGTACCCTCACCCTCACCTTTGCCCTCTCCCAGCCACACGCCTCCATCATCTGACCGGCTCCCCTGACCACCCACACGAGCTTCTTCCTGCATTATCTGGTTTGAGGAAGCCAGAGATGTTTGCCTTCCTAGGAAGAGATAAGAACAGACTTGAGCAGCGCCTTCAACCATGAATTTCTAAAACGTGAAAGGAATTTCCACAGATAACCTTCTTCTTCACGTAGCAGTGCTCTGTACGACTGATGCTGTTATCTTACCTACAACCTGTTTCTTCTCTATCCAGCAAAGTTGGAAGGTCTGCAATGCAACCTATTGTGTAATTGGCAGTTGCCTAATGACAGAAAAGTATTTCCTATGCTGAGTCTTCTTCATCGATTTCATTTGGGGTTGCAAGGACAGAAACAAGATTAAAAAAAAAAAAGCTCACTCTGTAATTGTAGTGTATTTCATCATAAAGCCACAGGAAATAGTGAGAGGGTACATTTAACTTGAAGTAGTAATGATAGCCCAAATGCCATTACTCATTAAAAAGATGTCAGATAAATGGAACAGCAGCACACCAAACTAAAAGGTCGCTGTTTCACAGAATAAACAGATCGAATCTTCTTTCTCTTTCTTTTTCTTTTCTTTTCTTTTTTTTTTTTTTAAGAGAGATTTTTGCTACAGAGCGCGTGTACATGCTGGAGAGACAGAGAGACAGAAAGTGAGAAGTCACCCCCTCCGGGGGGATGGCCACACCACAATCCCTTCTCCTCCATTCTTCTCTTGGGGTTTCAGGCACGCAGGCACATGTGCCAGGCATGAGTTTTAAGCCACTGCATCTGAGACTTGAACTGTGGTAGACTTCATGGGAGTCCAGTGACATAACCATTCTACCATGTGCTGGTCCCAGATTGAACCTTCTAACAAGTAAACAAGCAGATTAGCTATTAACAGGCAAGAAATATGATTCTCCTATTTGCTTTGAAAAATAAAGTGATCTGGATAAACCGATATTTGTTTCACAAACAAAAATCCTTGTTAACCTAGGATTTGGTTAAAAAATAACTGTATTTTATTTTCCTGCACTTCTTATTCTGACTTATTTTGTTCTTTTTTTTTTCTACCTTTTGGTAATAAATGCTATATGTTCTTTTAAAAATTCTTAACACTGCCAGCTTAAAGGGGAAAAGGCAATGGAAAACAAACTTTGAAAATGACAAAAGTGTAAATAAGTGGCTCTGAATAAGAATCCGATTAGAATCTTGGAGATAAGCTTTAGTTAAGCATATTAGGAAAAGACTTGCTTCATGGTTGTATCTCAAACACAATAATGTAAACTCAGACAAGAAAATCTATGGGGTTTTGATGTCAGAATTTTTACCTCACTAAGGGAATTTGCTAAAAAAAAATTATCCCTGTGTATCTTTTTATTATTATTATTTTAATAACAGAAGGAAAGGGAGACCAACCAAGTTTATTAAAAATATTTTTCTAAGTTGGATGAAATGAAGCTGTGACCCAGATCTGCACAGAACACCAGATGCTTCTGACCTGTAGGAGACATTGCAATTTTTTTCAGATGCTTACCCTCTGAACTACTGCCCGTGTTTGAGAAATTCCTCACCGTTAGATTCTTAGTAAGAGACCGGGCCCACTAAAAAGTCAGTTCCCATGTTTGCGGACCTACATTCAATCAATCAGATGCACCAACTCCTGATGTTTTTTTTAAGGGTTTGCCACAGGGCACATGCTCTCGCTGGAGAGACAGAGGGAAAGTGAGAAATCACCCCCCAAGGAGGAAGGCCAGGCCACAATCCCTTCTCCTCCAGTTTCCTCTTGGGATTTTTCCTCTTTTTCCCAGAATTCTGTGAGCTACCCAATATATTTTCTAATGTTGGGTTATCTGGAAAGTCATTTTTGCATAGAAAAACATAGAAAAATGTTTCTGCTTTAGCCAGAACCAGTTTTTGTTGCCTGTAAGGAAGAACACAGAGGGACACAGAGCCTCTGGAAGAGTGACTTAGAGTTAAAAAGAGAGGAGCCAGAGGAACCATACAAAGACCCTGGCATGATTTTCAAGCAGCAGGGTCTGGGACTTGAACTGTGCTCAGCCATGTGGGAGTCCAGTGCCTTAACCACCATGTTGCCTGCTGGCCTCACAAGTTTCAGTTTTTTTTTTTTTTTTTTTTTTTTTTTTTTTTTTTTTTTTTTGAGATCTGATCTTATTTATTTGTTTCTCTTATAAAATCTTATTTTTGACTGGATTCAGACTTAGAAATAGAGGCTCTCAGAGAGGACTTGCGTCTCTTGGCAATCTGTTCTTGTCATTGTTCTTCATTCTCTTGGCCAAACATTTAGCATATTCTGCTGCCTCTTCCATATTTTTCCTAGTATGTTTTTTATAAGAATTATTTTATTTAACTTTATTTATTTAGTTAGTTATTTTAATTTGACCAAAGAGGGACAGAGCTGGGGCAGGGGAGTGAAAAAGCAAGCTGCCAGGTCCAGGTCTTGAACCACGGTTGACCACATGGGAGTCCAGTGCCCCTATCCACCATGCCACCTGCTGGCCACAGTATGTTGTTTCTTGAGAGCAGTACCCTGGCGTTTGTGTTGAGGACACGTGTAGTCACAAGACATGCTTTGGTGCTAGATTTCTTACCTTCTTTATTTAAGGGCTTTATTACAACATATTGGTGGACATCGTGTTCTTTAGAGAGATTGAAAAGCTTTCAGATTCTGCTAGCTCTCTTAGGCCCCAGGTGACAGGGCACCATGGTAGTCAGTCCTGGAATATCCTTCTCTCCTTTTTTTTTTTTTTTTTAATAATAACCAAGGATGCTCAGATCGGCATCCACAATGCAACTCCGAACACTCTTTCTTTCTCCAGTTCTCCTTGGTCTGTAACAGGAATGTCCCTGACTCAGTAGCAGGCAGACACGGCCGTGGGTCAAGACACCCTGCTTCATGGGGAAACCGTGTTTGTCGTTTTCACGACCGATCTGGACTGTATAACCCTTCCATTCTTCACCCAAAGCGTCAGCAGCAACTTCTGTGGCCATACGCTTCTCATAAAAAGTACGGAGTTCGCGTTCATCGTCCACTTCAATGAGTTTCTGGAAGCCAGTGGCAGGAAAGGAGATACGCAGCCTCATCGTGAAGCAGCTGACCTCCTCCAAGGTGCCATGAAAAAGAGCAAGTGGCAGATTTTAGCTCCGGGAGAGTGGGGCCTGCATCCTGCTAGGACTACCCAGTTCAGAAGGCGGAGACAACAGCGCCGCCCTACGTGCAGCCCTGGCAGTGGCAGCTCTGGACTCTTCTCTGCTGGCAGGAACAGTGTCCTCCCCGGGCAAGTTCTGGGGCCCTCAGGTGTAGTCCCCTTTGACCTGGGACCTCCTTTTCCCAGAATTCTGTGAGCTACCCAATATATTTTCTAATATTGGGTTATCTGTAAAGTCATTTTTGCATAGAAAAACATAGACAAATGTTTCTGCTTTAGCCAGAGCCAGTTTTCATTGCCTGTAAGGAGGAACACAGAGGGACACAGAGCCTCTGGAAGAGTGACTTAGAGTTAAAAAGAGGAACCAGAGAATGGAGTATAGTTTCTTTATAGGCTGTTGTTTACAGCTCACAGATGACATCCAGTGGAAGACAAGATCTTTAGTGAAGAGTTTACGTGTGTATTAACCCAGGGAGGTGCACCCTGGTGGATATACAGAGGGAAAGACAGCTTTCATTGCTCATTGGGAAACAGTAAACACTCTATTGCCCCCGTTTTTAAAGCATGAGTTTAATTTTAATTATTATTATTATTTAATTTGACCAGGGGAGGGGGAGAATGAGAAAGCAAGCCGCCAGGCCCAGGACTTGAACCACAGTCAACCATGTGGGAGTCCAAGGCCACTATGCCACTCGCTGACCTCCATCCCCCAACCCCCTTTTTAAAAAAATAATTATTTTACTTAACTTTATTTATTTTAATATGACCAGAGAGGGACAGACAGAGAGGGAAAGTGAGAAAGCAAGCTGCCAGTCCAGGACTTGAACCACAGTCGCCACGTGGGAGTCCAACGCCCTTAACTACCACACCACCCGCAGGGCCCCCTTCCCTTTTCTTAAGTTTAAGTTTTTGCTATAGGTCACATGCACTCTCCAGAGACAGAATAAGAATAAAAAGTCCCTTTCTTTTATCTTTTTTAAAAAGAATTATTTAATTTTATTCATCCTTATTCATCCTCTCTGGTCATATTTTTAAATTTGACCAGAGAGATACAATTAGAAAGAGTGATAGGAGGGACCAGCAGGTGGCATGGTGGTTAAGGCGCTGGACACTCCCACATGGCCGACCAGGGTTCGAGTCCTGAATCTGGTGGCTTGCTTTCTCACTTCCTCTCTCTCTCACTCTCACCCTCTGTCTCTCTCTGATCAAACTAAAAAATAAATTAATGAATAAATAAAATAAATAATTATTAAAAAAAAAAAAGAAAGAAAGAAAGAAAGAGTGATAGGGAAACTGAGAAAGCAAGCCATCAAGTCTGGGACTTGGATTTTAGTCAGCCATTTGGGAGCCTAGCACCTTAACCACCAGGCTACCTGCCCAGTTAGTCAGCCTCTTCAACCATACTTGAGGTTATGATAATGAGGAGACTCTTGGTGGGCCCCTGAATCTGAATATGGGTGGTTGACAAAGAACAGCCGTGTAGATAGAGGATCAGAACTCCCCAGCCGACTCTCCTGACCTTCCAGGAGGAGAGAAGGGCTGGAGATTGAGTAATTACCGTTGTCCGATGATGTGATTGGTCATGCCTATGTGATGGAGCCTCCATGAACAACGAGGCTTGGAGAGCTTCCAGGCTGGGGAAAGCATCCATGTGTTGAAAGAGCAGTGCGTCCCAGCTCCATGGGAAAGCCCTGTGCTTGGGGCCCTTCTTGATCTCACCGTTAAATCTCCTCAGTTGACTATTTGCTTGCATTTTTTCAAATATCTTTTGTAATTAACCAGGAGGAGTAAGTGTTTTAGTCCATTCAGGCTGCTACAACAAAAATACCCTAAAGTGAGAGGCTTACAAACAACAGGAATTTATTCCTCACAGTTCTGGAGACTGTGAAGTCCAAGATCAAGATGTTGGCAGAACAGGCAAATGGTGAGGGTCCCCTTTGTAGGGACTAGACTGCATCTTTTTTGCTGTGACCTCACATCTGAAAGGGATGAAGGAGCCTCTGAGGGGGCTCTCCTATAAAACCAATCCCACTCACGAGGGCTCCTCCCTCATGACCTCATCAGCTTGTGTAGGCCCCACTCTCAATACCATCACCTTGAGAGCTAGGATTTCAGCGTCTGAATTTTGGAGGGCAAGAAAGAAGAGCAGTTCAGAGCAGTGTGTAGAATGCAAGCCTCCCTTAAATCTTAGACACCAGAATAAAGCATGAGCCTGAAACTGCTTATGCCCCATATCCGTTAGGGTTATTGCTGTTAACAGAAATAGACAGGCTTTGCAGAAATAATCATTCATCTGGTTTATTGTAAGCATGAGATTGAGGGACCTAGACCCAGAGCAAAACAAAAGTGTCTTTCAGGGTGCCGAGATACGGTGGTTCCTTTTACTTAGCTCTGAGAACAGGAGAGTTGTCAATCAGCATAAAGAGTCTTTTACAGGGACCAGCAGATGGTATAATGGTTATGTTGCTGAACTCCCACATAGTCGACAATGGTTCGAGTCCTGGACGTGACCACTTAAAAATCATGCCAGGTGCATGTGCACACATGCCCAAAATCCTGAGAGGAGAATGGAGAAGAAGAGATTGCGGCGTGGTCATCCCTCTTGCAGGAGGATGATTTCTTGCTGTCTGTCTGTCTCTATCTCTCTGGTGAGCATACACATCCTATAGACACACACACACACACACACACACACACACACACACACACACAAAGCAAATGATCAAACCCAAAGAGGAGGATGGGAACCCCCAATCTGTAGCTAGTCAGTCGGAAGCATGGGGGACCCACACTTGTGATTGGCACCTGAATTGGCAGGATTAGCAGTCTCAAGGAACTGAGCTCATAAATTGTGGAGCCTGCACTAACTTCATATAGATAGTGTCAGAAACGAATTAAATTACAGGACACTCAGTCAGTATCCGGAGAGTTGAACAACTTGTTCTCTGGATACTAATCCACACATCAGTGTCGGAAGTATAGTGGGTTTTCCTGGGGGCACTTACTACCAGCTCTATTCCACCTGGGGTTTAAAGGTGTCTATTAAGAGCACAGTGCAGGGCCAGCAGATGGTGTGGAGGTTAAAGTGGCTGGATCCTACACGACCAACTGACTACACAGTTAGGGTCCCAGACCCGGCACTTTGAAAAACATGCTGAGTGCCTTTGCATGCCCAAAATCCTGAGAAGAGAATGGAAAAGGGATTGCTGGATAGCCATACCCCCTGGGGGGAGTGATTTCTCGCTTTCTCTCTCTCTCTCTCTCTCTCTCTCTCTCTCTCTCTGTCTGTCTCTCTGGTGAGCACACGTGTACTGTAGCAAAGTTAAAAAAAAAAGAGAGAGAGGACCAGGCAGGGTCATCACAAGCAGCCCCCTCTCCTGCGCAGTTCCTCAGCATTGTCACTGCGCTCAGAGCTGCAGCTGATGCTCGCCCCTCCACAGTCCTAGAACCAAATGCCGCTCTTCCCAGCTGAAGGAAGAAGCAGATGAAGGCAGACTCAGCCACCGTCTTGCAGAGGAGAGTCTGAAGGGCATCAGGAACTCAGTCTGCTTGAGTCCAAATCATAAGTGCTTCTGTGCTTTCCTGGAGGACCCTGCAAGAACTAAGGGCAAGGGGCCAGCAGGTGGCATAGTCGTTAAGGTGCTGGACTACCCTATGTGCAACCACAGTTCGAATCCTGGACCTGGCAGTGTGAAACACACTGGGTGCGTGTGTGTGCACGCCCAAAAACCCGAGAAGGGAATGGAGGAGAGGAGATTGCGGTGTGACTATACCCCTTGTGGGGTGATTTATCACTTTCTGTCTCTCCAGGAAATGCATGTGCCTTGTAGCAAAAATCTCTCAAAAGAAGAAAAGAACAAAGGGCAGAACAAAGCCTGTGAGAGAACTCACCCTTGCTTCCTCAGGGACCCTGGGCTACGGCGCAGGGCTGCAGGCCCCCTGACAGAGCTCTCCAGGGACAGCCGCAGAGTCCAGCTTCAGAAACGCCGGCCCTTCCTTTCGCTGTTACCTCGGTTTCTGAGATTCAGTCTGGCAGTTGAGACACAAGCTCATACCCTTCATCTGGAAAACCCTGACGATCTAAGGTTCACGGTGCTCGTTTTGTTAGTTTCCCCCCTCTGTCTGGTGTTTTGCTTTCCTTTAGAGGTAGGTGTAAGTGGAGTGATGACTGCGTGTTCACGGTCTGTGGGCTGAGGCTGATGGGGAATAAAATAGTCATCCATTCCATGCCTAATGGGAAGAATCTACTCCCAGTAATATATGTATGTATGTATGTATTTTTAAATAATTATTTTATTTTAACTGTATTTATTATTACTTTCCAATTTGATCAGAGAGAGACAGAGAGAGGAAAAGTGAGAAAGGAAGACACCAGGTCCAAGATCTGAACCACGGTTGGCCACGTGGGAGTCCAGCTCCTTTAACCACCATGCCACCTGCTGGCCCCAGTAATTAATTATTTTTTTTTAATTATTTATTTAATGTTATTCATTCATTCATTCATTCATTTAATTTGGCCAGAGAGAGAGACACAGAGAAAGAGAGGGAAAGTGAGAAAGGAAGCCACCAGGTCCGGGACTCAAACTGTGGTTGGCCATGTGGGAGTGTCCAGCACCTGAACCACCATGCCACCTGCTGGTTCCAATTTTTTTTACTGATCATATGAGGAGTTAAATTGTTCAAGAGATGACATCTTCATTTATTCATAAGAAATGTTCAGTGTTTTTTGCAGTCTGGAGTGAGCACAATTTCTAGAATTCTCCTACGTAGAGGGAGAAACCTTTGTTTCTATGCTTCTCTAGAAATAAAGAGGACTTAGTAACCCAGGTAGAAAGCTACTCTGTGCAACAACGCCAAGCCCTAAGATGGGAGGGACTGAAACAATCCCCTTCCTGGGAATGGAACTCTGGGTCTGGGGTCGCTGTAGAGGCATTCTGGGTTCTAGGAAAGCATTTCTGCAATCTTTATTATTTTTTTTAAGATTTATTTACTTTTTTAAAATTTTGACTATAGGGCACGTGAACTCAGCAGAGAGACACACAGAGAAAGAGATACAGAGAGAGAGAGAAAAATGGAGAAAGCGAGCTGCCAGGAGCCCTGGTCCAGAGGTGACCCTTGAGCAAAGAGGGGACGATTGGCTTCTGTCTTCCAGTAAGTGAATATATGGCCATAAAGTGCTGGAGAAAGCCTCTGTGTGTGCATGCTCACCGAGATCCCAGCGGGCTGGTTCCGCCTGTCAGGGCCTGGTGACCCCTCTTCCTTAGAGTCTAAGGGGAGCTCCATTCTTCTCCCGGAAGTGCCCCCACTCCTGTTGCTTTTTGCTTAAGTTCTCTTTGTTTGTTTGTTTTGTGTCACTTATAAGCAGAGAATACTTAATTTAACACAACAGAACACATATGTTCAATATGATATTATTTCAGCTAAAACAAAGATTATATAGTCATCTTCCAAACACTGTCTTTTCTGACGTGTAAGAATTCCAAACAGTTGGGACCAGCAGTTAGCGTAATGGCTATGTCGCTGGACTCCCACGTAGTCGACCGCGGTTCGAGTCCCGGACCCGGCGGCTTAAACTCACGCCGGGCGCGTGTGCGTGCGTGCCCAAGATCCCGAGAGGAGAATGGAGGAGAAGGGATTGCGGCGTGGCCATCCCCCCTGGGGGGTGATTTCCTGCTTTCTATCTCTCTGTCTCTCTCTGTCTGTCTGGCGAGCGCACGCGCCCTATAGCAAAAACCTCTCCAAAAAAAAAAAAAAGAATTCCAAACAGTCACAGCTAATGAGTGTAGAATTATTTGAAAGTTGGGGACCAGCAGATGGTGCAATGGGTACGTTGCTAGACTCCTATAAAATCGACTGCGGTTCAAGATCCAGGCCTGGTGGCTTAAACTCACACCAGGCGCGTGCGTGTGCATGTCCAGGATCCTGAGAGGAGAACGGAGGAGAAGGGATTGCAGTGTGGCCATCCCCCGGGGGGTTATTTCTCGCTTTCTGTCTCTCTGTGTGCACAGACCCTATAGCAAAAACATCTCTATAAAAACAAAAAAAGAAAGTAAGTTAATGCAGCATGTTGGAAAATAATTTAAGGAATTTGTGGGAAATTACCAGGCTTGTTAACTTACATGCTCGTTTTTGTTTGGGGTTTTATTTTGTTTTGCAATAAAGATGTATTGGTGAGACTTCCAGAGTCCTACCATCACACAGGAGACGATTTGTAAACCATCACTAAAGTCACTTCATTCATTTCTTTCTTTCTTTTTCTTAGATTTTTGTCATAGGGTTTGAACACTCATCAGACAGAGACAGTGAGAGTAGGAAAGTGAGAAATCGCCCTATGGGGGGATGGCCACATTACTACCCCTTCTCTTCTATTTTTCCTCTTAGGATTTTGGGCATGCATGCACATGTCCCTAGAGTATCTTTTTTTTTTTTTAAAGAATTATTTTTATTTAACTGTATTTATTTATTTACTTTTTAAATTTTGACCAGAGAGGGACAGAGAGAGAGAAAAAGAGAGAGGGAGAAAGTGAGAAAGCAAGCCGCCAGGTTTGGGACTTGAACCGTGGTCAGCCACGTGGGAGTCCAGCACCCTTAACCACCACCACGCCACCT
This sequence comes from Tupaia tana, assembly GCA_026018925.1. Classification (NCBI taxonomy): domain Eukaryota; kingdom Metazoa; phylum Chordata; class Mammalia; order Scandentia; family Tupaiidae; genus Tupaia; species Tupaia tana. Next base: position 12,745,643 of record JAKSZU010000014.1, on the reverse strand, counting down.
CCCGGCCCCCCTAGGGTGTCCTTTTTTTGGGTAGGGAGAGGTGTTTGCTATAGGGCACATGCGCTCACCAGACAGAGAGAGAGAGACAGAGAGACAGAAAGCGAGAAATCACCCCCCAGGGGGGATGGCCACACCACAATCCCTTCTCCTCCATTCTCCTCTCAGGATCTTGGGCACGCACGCACACATGCCCGGTGTGAGTTTTAAGCCACCAGGTCCGGGATGCAAACCGCGGTCGACTACAAGGGAGTCCAGCGACATAGCCATTACACTAACTGCTGGTCCTCCCTAGAGTGTCTTTTAAGCCTCTAGGTCCAGGACTCAAACCACAGAGTCAGCCATTTGGGATCCAGCATCTAAACCAACACACCACCTGCTAGTCCTCTTTATTATTATTATTATTATTATTATCATTGTTATTATTAATTTTGCTATCGGGTGCAGGTGCTTGCTGGAGAGAGAAGGGGCGCGCAGTGAGAAATCACTCCCCAGGGAGTGGTCATGCCATGATTCCTTCGCCTTTACTCTTCTTTCAAGATTTTGATCATGCACACGCACACACACGCAGTATGATTTTCAAGCCGCCTGCTCTGAGACTTGAACCATGGGATCCAGCCGCTTTAGCTGCCACACCACCTATTGATCCACTATTTCATTTTTGTAAAAATTATTTATCTCTGGTACCAGCAGTTAGCATAATGGCTATGTGGCTGGACTCCCATGTAGTCGACCGTGGTTCGCGTCCTGGACCTGGTGGCTTAAACTCATGCCGGGCGCGTGTGCATGCGTGCCCAAGATCCTGAGAGGAGAATGGAGGAATAGGGATTGTGGCGTGGCCATCCCCTCTGAGGGGTGATTTCTCACTTTCTGTCTCTCTATCTCTCTCTTTCTCTCTGGAGAGCACATATGCCCTATATCAAAAACCTCTCCAAAAAAATTATTTATCTAATTTTATTTATCATAATTATCATTATTTTAAAATTTCCTACAGGGCACATGTGCTCACCAGAGAGAGATGGAGAGAGAGTGGAAATTAGAAAAGCAAGCAGCCAGGCCCAGGACTAGAACCACAGCTGGCCATGTGGGAGTCCAGTGCCTTAACCACCATGCCATCTGCTGGGTCCCATTTCATTTCTTATAGCTACGTGAGCGTCTTCCTGCATTAAGCCCCAGATATGAATGATCTTGCTGACCTACTCAGGAAGTGAAAGTCCTAAGTCATTATGTGGCAGTGAAGCGAACAGCAGGAAGTAGAACAGAACTGCGCAGCCACACAGGCTGCAGCCACAACCCCAGGACGGGAGTCTCCGGCTCGGCCACACTCGTCTGGCTGGACCATATCGTCTCAGAGACCCTCCCAACTCTGGGAGAAGTTTTTAGGTGCTTATTGTTAGGAACGGGGCAAGCAGCTTAATTAAGACCATGGCCTCTAATTATTCCCCACTGCAGATGAAACCACCTATTTAGATTTTGTCTAACATTCAGGGTGTGTGTCCGATTAAACCGAAATCATAGCAAGCACCTCTAGCTGCTTCTTCAGGATCTGTATCATAAAAATTAATTGCATGGTTTTTGGCCCTCCCACTCAACCCCTTCTCCGGGAAGGAGCAATACTTGTACTCGCTCTGCCTGAAAATCTCTGTCCAGGGCACAGGGAGGCACCAGGGAATTTGTCTGACCTCCTGTGTGTCCAGAAAGAAATGGCCTAAAACTAGAGCATTCTGGATAAGATTAGAAGTGCTGATTTGGATTAGTTCACCCTGTAGTTAATGAGACCATCCTTTCATTGGCTATTTTATTTGATTTTTCTGGAGAGATTTTTACCATAGAGTACGTGTGTTTGGTGAAGAGACAGAGAGATAGAAAGTGAGAAATCACCTCCCAGGGAGGATGGTCACGCTGAAATCTCTTCTCCTCCATTCTCCTCTCTGGTTTTTGGGCACACATACTTGCCTGGTGTGTTTCAAGCCTCCAGGTCTGAGACTTGAACTACGGTTGACCATGTGGGATTCCAGTGACATAATCATTAAGCCATCTGCTGGTCTCCACTTCTTTATTAACGAGTGTTTTTTTTTTTTTTTTTTAGAACTATTTTGAGGGAACCAGCAGTTAGTGTAATGGCTATGTCGCTGGACTCCTACGTAGTCAACCGCGGTTCGCGTCCCGGACCCGGTGGCTTAAAACTCACGCCGGGCGCGTGTGCGTGTGTGCCCAAGATCCCGAGAGGAGAATGGAGGAGAAGGGATTGCGGCGTGACCATCCCCCCTGGGGGGTGACTTCTCGCTTTCTGTCTCTCTGTCTCTCTCTCTGTTTCTGGCGAGCGCACAAACCTTTCCAAAAAAAGAGAATGATTTTATTTAACTTTATTTATTTATTTTAATTTGACCAGAGGGGGACAGAGTAAGAGAGAGAGAGAGACAAAGCAAGAAAGCAAGCCACCAGGTCTGGGACTTGAAATGTGGCCGCCAATATGGGAGTCTAGCACCCTTAACCACCATGCCATCTGCCGGCTCCAACAAGTGCTCTTTAGTGCTTAAGTAATTATTTATAAGAGAAGATCTAAGGGACCAGCAGTTGGCATAATGGCTATGTTGCTGAACTCCCATGTAGTCAACCACTGTTCAAGTCCCAGACCCTGTGGCTTAAACTCACACCGGGCGCGTGTGCGTGCGCGCCCAAGATCCCGAGAGGAGAATGGAGGAGAAAGGATTGCGGCATAGCCATCCCTCCTGGGGGTGATTTCTTGTTTTCTGTCCCTCTGTCTCTGTCTTTCTGGTGAGTGCATTCTTTAGAGAATTCTTTCATTTTTTTTTAGTTGTTGCTTTAGGGTGTATGTGCTCACTAGAGAAATACAAAGACAAGAGAAAATGAGAAACCATTTGCCAGGGGGATAGCCACATCGTAATCCATCTCCCACATTCTCTTCGCAGGAGTTCAGGCATGCATGCACACACACCTGTTGTGATTTTTAAGCCACCAGGTCCAAGACTTGAACCATACGGTCGGCTACATGCAATCCAGCCACCTTAACCCTCATGCCAAAGTTGTTTTATGTTTTTTAATTATTTTCTTTAAAAAAAATTTCTTTTAATTCTTTTAACTTAGGTTTTTGCTACAGGGCACGTGCACTCACCAGAAAGACAGAGAGAGACAGAGAGACAGAAAACAAGAAATCACCCCCAAGGGATGATGGCCACACCACAATCCCTTCTCCTCCATTCTCCTCCCGGGATCTTGGGCACGCATGCACACGTGCCCAGTGTGAGTTTAAACCACGGGGTCCAGGACTTGAACTGTGGTCGACTACATGGGAGTCCATAGCCATTACGCCATCTTCTGGTCCCATGTTTTATAATTTTTTTCATTAGAAAGAAAAAGAGATAGGCACCCCTAGTAGAGTCTTCTCAATGAGATCCGCCACCAGTCTTAGCTGGCCCAAACACGAGCACCCTCAGCATGTTTAGAGAGGGCCTAGGATGCGAACCCAGGATTTTCCCCACGTGGGTCCAGTCACATTACCACTACGCCACTGCCTGACCCCAGGGGAATTCTTAGTCCTTCATTTTCTTTTTTTTTTTCTTCTTCTGCTTTATGTTTTGTTTGTTTCTTTCTTTCATGAGCAAGAGACACAGAGAGAGTGAGAGAGACAGAGAGTGAGAGAGACAGAGAGCTATAGCCTTGACAGGGTCCCCATGTCATGACCTACCTCCAGCTGCAGACAGCCCCAGGTCGTGGCATGTATGTTCCTGGTGCTCTCAGGGCGGTCCCTGGAGGTGTTGTCTCCTTCCCATGTGGGTTAGCCCCACAGAGCATGACATTCCTGCTGAGCCACCATCCAGCTTCTTAGACCAACCTTCTCCTAAAGATGTCTGAGGAGAGACACCTTCCCTGGTCTGAACAAGAATTCCAAACATCCCTTCGAACTGTCTTAGTGAAGTTCAATAAATGAGACTCATTGTCAGCTGAAACTGACAACTCTTGCCACCCTGTGAGTCCTCAAATGCCCGACTCATGTCCAATTCTTTTTGGCAACCCTAGCACTTAGCATCATGACCACAAGTAGAAAGTTCAATAAACATATGTCAAGCAAGCATATCTCATTTAGTTCTGACACATTTGAATGTGTCCCCAGACTTCATGTGCTGGAAATATAATGCAGTAACATTTGGAGAGGGTGAGGGTGGTTGGTAAGAGCTGATTAGGACAGGAGAACTCTGCTGCCATGAAATGGAGTAATATCATCGTAGGAGTGGGTTTGTTATCGTGAGAGTAGGTTGTTATAAAGTTACTTATGTTCCTCTTGCTCGCTTGCTCTTCTACCATGTACCAAGGAAGTCCTCAGTAGGTGCCCAGCAGATGCCCCAAAGATGCTAGTGCCAGGATCTTTGACATCCCAATCCCCAAAAGCAGAAAACAAATACATTTCTTTAGTTTATAGAGTTTTGTTTTGTTTTAGAAATTGTTGTTATCGGGACCAGCAGTTAGCGTAATGGCTATGTCACTGGACTCCCACATAGTCGACTGCAGTTCGAGTCCCAGACCCGGTGGCTTAAACTCACGCTGGACACATGTATGTGCATGCCCAAGATCCCGAGAGGAGAATGGAGGAGAAGGGATTGCGGCGTGGCCATCCCCCCTGGGGGGTGATTTCTTGCTTTCTGTCTCTCTGTCTCTCTCTGTCTGTCTGGCGAGTGCACGTGCCCACGCGCCCTATAGCAAAAACCTCTCCAAAAAAAAAAAAAAAATTGTTGCTATTGGGGACCAGCAGGTGGCGTGGTGGTTAAGGTGTTGGACACTCCCACATGGCCAACCATGGTATGAGTCCAGGACCTGGTGGCTTGCTTTCTCACATTCTCTCTCTCTCTCTCTCTCTCTCTCTCTCTCTCTCACTCTGTCCCTCTTGGTCAAATTAAAATAAATAAACAAAATTAAATAAAATAATTTTTTAAAAAAGAAATTGTTGCTATAGCTCACATGAACAGACTAGAGACACAGAGAAAGACAGAGACAGAAAATGAAAAATCATGCCCTCCTCCCTCCACCTCCCCTGCAGGGAGAATGGCCATGCAGCAATCCCTTCTCCTCCATGCTCCTTTTGGGATTTTGGGCACATGCACAGACGCCTGGCATGAGTTTCAAGCTGCCAGGTCTGGGACTCGAACCAGAGTCAACCATGTGGGAGTCTAGCACCTTAACCACTACACCACCTGCTGGCCCCTCTTATAAGTTAGTCTGTGGCATTATGTTCCAGCAGCTCAAAATAGACTAACACAGCTTTCCTACTAGAGTATAATTCTCAGAAAGAATAAGAGCCATGTGGGCTTAACCTTTAGCTTTGACACAGATCTGATCTATTTTATGCACACGAAAAGACTTCCGATAGATCTCAACATATATTTATCAAAATAAAGAAAAATATGTGTATTCAGCAAAATTGACAATACTTCAAACATAAAGAGTTGTCTGTTAAATTATGGCAAATGAACAAAAATTGGGAAAATAAATTACTCAAAAACCCCAGGGCTTTGTGCTTGGAACCAAATGAGTAGCCCCAAAAGTAAGCTCCGGAGGCAAAAATATGCAGGAGGTTGGAGATTTCTGGAAAGCCTCAAATGAGAGGTGGAACCCACTCTGACTATGAAGACTGGGTGAGAGTCAAACACAGGACAGAGCCAACACCAGCCACCCACACGGTGCCCCTAAATAGTCACCACCCCCACTCTTCAGTTGGGTGATGAGTCAAACCAAAACTGTCATCAAAGCTGTGATCAAAGCTTTTCTCCCCTGGCTGGTTTTTTTTATTTATTTTTTTGCTATAGGACTTCTGCATTTTCCAGAGAGACAGAGAGACAGAGACAGAGAGAGGAAAAGAGAGAAAGACCTCCCCAGGGGACATGACCATGCTGCAACCCCTTCTCCTCCTCTCTCTTCTTGGGACCTTGGGTGCACACATTCCCAAGTGTTTTCCAAGCTGCCGGATCCAGGACTCAAACCCTGCAGTTGGCCATGTGGGGTGGGGTCCAGCTACTTTAACCACCACTCCACTGGCTGGCCCCAGTCTACCTGTTCTTTTTGTACCCAAGCTAAGTATCCATGACATCGAAGGTGATAGAATATGCCTCCTGGCCCAGCCATAGCAGTGTATACTGGCTGATGCTGCTACTAGACAGGCTGAGGCAACATGGGAGGTGCCAGGGTCAATTCTCAGCACACCCAAAGAGTTGTGCATGGTGGTGCTTGCCTGTGCTGCAGAAAACCAGACACCCAGAAACGAAAAACAGCACTCAGAGAGATGAGGAGAACTGTTTATTATGCAGGTGGGCACAGAAGAGTTAACGCTCTGAATCTCTGGCCCCCACTGGGGGTTGGACCTGGTCTTTTATGGGGGAATTGGGGAAGGGGCTCAGAACCCACCCTATTCAGTGTCAAAGGGAGGAGACAGAGAAGCAGGAAATCTAATCTATTCAAGATACTAATCTACTCAAGGCACTAATCTATTCAAGGCACTAATCTATTCAAGGTTTTCAGATTACCTTGTAGCTCTGGGGAGGGGCAGTAAGTTTGCCAGCGGGCAGAAACTTCAGGCAGCTATCAGCCCTTAGTTATTCATGAATTCAGGTTCTTCCATATCCCTGGAGTCCCAGCATCTTAGGAGGCCGAGAAAGGAAGACTACAACAGAGTAACCTGTCAAACAAACAAAACAAAACAGAAAAGGCCAATTTGCTTAAAGATTATTTTGTGCTGGGAACCAGCAGTTAGCATAATGGTTATGTCGCTGGACTCCCACGTAGTCGACCGTGGTTCGCGACACAGACCGTGGCTTACAACTCACGCCGGGCGCGTGTGCGTGCGTGCCCAAGATCCCGAGAGGAGAATGGAGGAGAAGGGATTGCAGCGTGACCATCCCCCCTGGGGGGTGATTTCTCGCTTTCTATCTCTTTGTCTCTCTCTGTCTGTCTGGCGAGCGCACGCACCCTATAGCGAAAACCTCTCCAAAAAAAAAAAGATTATTTTGTGCTGAGAATAATCGGGAAGCAGCACATGCAAGAACTCTCTGTCCTCCCTCATCTGACTATAAAGAGGGCATAATTTTCCTTTGGTAAAAGTGTTCCCCTCTCCCATTACCAAGAAGAGGAGAATGACCCTTATTTTCTAACAAACCTTACAAAAAAAAATATATCCTTATCTACTGCAGGCATAACTTGAAGATATTATGTGTGGGAGGCTGCGCATCAGTGAGTCTGCCGAGGCCATTTTCATGAGTCTCTTACTATTGCCATCTTAGGCTCAGACAGCAAACAATTACACAATGACAAAGGCCACAATTGGCTCCCCTTCAAAAACCTCACCTTCAAAACCTTACTATGATTGGCCACTTCCCATAACAAATCGATGAGCTTAGAATCCCTCAGATTTGCATATCTGGCACCTCATGATTGGTCCACAAAGCAACCAATCATAACCCACCTTTTACAAGCCTTCATTTAACCAATCACTGCCCACCAACATGTGTATAAATACGATCCCTGGCCCACAATCACCAGAGGACCCTGAAGACCCTGAAGAGTTGTGACATCATGTTGTCTCCGGACGATCCTGAGTTGTGACACTGCGTCCTCTCTGGATGACCCTGAAGAGTTGTAACACTGTGTCGTCTCCACGCTGCTCATCCAGTCTCTCCCTCCTTCCCTCAGGAAACCTGTTCGACTGTCCTGCAGGTCGGGACAATTATGGATTCAGTTTTATGTCATCACAATAAAACAAGATAATGTGGGTCCAGCAGGTGGCGTGGTGGTTAAGGTGCTGGAATTCCCATATGGCCAACAACGAACGGTTCAAGTCCTGGACCTGGTGGCTTGTTTTCTCACTGTCCCTCTTTGTTTTTCTCTGGCAAAATTCATGTGAAAAATAATAATAATAAATAAATAATTCTTTTTTATTTTTTTAAAAAGATAATGTAATAAAGAGAGTCACACAAGTATTTTGCTTTTCCATTACACATAGTAGTCATGTTTACACTACATTGCAGTCTACTGAGTATGCAATACATTATACCAAAAAAAAAAAAAAAAAAAAAATGGAAAGGGCCAGCGAGTGGTGTGGTGGGGGAGGGCGCTGGGTTCCCACATGGCCAATGATGATTCAAGTCCTGGACCCAGTGGCTTGACTTCTCTCTCTCTCTCTCTGGTCAAATTAAAATAATAGTAAATAAAGTTAAATGAGAAATTGTTGGAAAAAAAAAAAAAGGAAACCAATGTATATACCTCCATTTAAAAATACTTTATGGGACCAGCAATTAGTGTAATGGCTATGTCGCTGGACTCCCACGTAGTCGACCGCGGTTCGAGTCCCGGACCCGGTGGCTTAAACTCACGCCGGGCGCGTGTGCGTGCGTGCCCAAGATCCCAAGAGGAGAATGGAGGAGAAGGGATTGCGGCGTGGCCATCCCCCCTGGGGGGTGATTTCCTGCTTTCTGTCTCTCTGTCTCTCTCTGTCTGTCTGGCGAGCGCACGCGTCCTATAGCAAAAACCTCTCAAAAAAAAAAAAAAAAAACTTTATTGGGGCAGCCAGTGGTGGTTGGGTAGCTGGACCCCACATAGCCAACTGTGTCAAGTACCAGACCCCACAGTTTGAGAAACACACTGAGTGTGTGTATATGCATGCCCCGAATCCTGAGAGAATAAAAGAGACAGGATTGTGGTGTGGCCATGCTGTCTGGGGGTGCTTTCCCACTTTCCCTCTCTCTATCCCTCTTTTTCTCTGGTGAGTGCACACACCATAGCAAATTTAAAAAACAAACGAATGGGACCAGCAGATGGCGTAATGGCTACATTGCTCGATTCCCATATAGTTGACTCCGGTTCAAGTTCTGGATCCGGAGGCTTAAACTCATGCTGGGCGTTTGTGCATGCGTGCCCAAGATCCCAAGAGGAGAGTAGAGGAGAAAGGATGTGGTGGGGCCATCACCCCAGGGGGTGATTTTTCGCTGTCTATCTCTCTGTCTTTCTCTGTGACTTTCTGGTGAGCACATGTGCCCTATAGCAAAAACCTCTTCAAAAAATAAATCAATTAATAAATAAAAAAAAAAAAAAAAAAAAAAACAGGGCCAGTAGATAGTGTGGTAGGCAGTTAGTGAGCCATGAGAGGACAGCCTTAAGAGCCAAAGGCTCACCTAGCCCCCGGCGCCAGGAGGGCGAGGCAATTTGCCATCTTCCTTCCTTGGGGCCTGAGGGAAGCACACAGGGATGATTCTTAGATTTTTATCTTATCAAAAAGAGCCAACCAGCATTTTGGTCAATACCCTAATCCCCAAGTAAGCGTTTTGGTCAACGCCCTAATTCCCACTAGGTCAACACCCTAATTCCCACTAGGACGATGAATTAATTAGGCAGTCTAATTAAACAGCCTGGCTCACACTGGGCATGATCGATAAGGTAATCAAATTCCTCATTCCTTACCTGTGAGAGAAGTGCGCAAGCGCAGGAGAACGCGCGTGGATTCGAATTCAAACAAAGGACATAGGTAGTATGACAGACCTCCCACCAATAAATATTCATGATCATCTCTAGTAATAAAAGTAACAACCGGTATCAAGCACAGTTGCCCCCCCTCCCCCCCCCCAGCCATCTGCCCGCCCAAGAGCCTTCCCGGGTGTACTTTCCTTTCTTTTCTATTAAACTTTCTTTTCTGCCTACTTCATTCATGGTTGCGGTTTCATTTTGCGCCTAGGGACAGATCTCTAATTTTAGGGATCTGGACCCAAAGAACCAAGGACATCACAATGCAGCTGGATATTCTCCCATCCGTTAACAATAGTATATTGGTTGTGGCGCTAGACCCACATGGCTGACTGCAGTTTGAGTCCCAGACCTGGTGGCTTGAAACTCACACTGGACATATGTGCGTGTGTGCCCAAAATCCCGAGAGGAGAACGGAGAAGCAATTGTGGTGTGGCCATCCCCCTGGAGGGAGAGATTTCTCAATTTTTCTCCCTCTGTCTCTCTCTGTGTCTTCTGCAGGCATTCTCTCTCTTGGGAAAAAAGGGTCAGGTAATATAAATATTGCCTCTCTCTCTTATGGAATAAATAAATAAACCTTAATTTTTTTTATCATGGCCAGCCTATAACCTTGTAGTATCCTGAGCTGCATACTACCTGGCTGACTGTGTAGAGTCCCAGACCCTCCAAATTGAAAAACACACCAGGTGTGCATCTGCGTGCTCCAAATCCTGAAAGCAGGGAGAAAAGGAGAAGAAAGGTTTGCAGCATGACACTTGCTCGTGGAGGGTGCTTTGTCACTTTATCTCTCTGTGTCTCTCTCCAAGAGTGCATGTGTCCTCTGGCAAAATAAAAGAAAAAAGAAAAACAAGAAAGAAAACCTCTATTGCAGGACCAGCAGTTAGTGTAACGGCTATGTCACTGGACTCCCATGTAGTCGACCATGGTTCGCGTCCCAGACCCGGTGGCTTAAAACTCACGCCGGGCGCGTGTGCGTGCGTGCCCAAGATCCCAAGAGGAGAATGGAGGAGAAGGGATTGCGGCGTGGCCATCCCCCTTGGGGGGTGATTTCTCGCTTTCTGTCTCTCTGTCTCTCTCTGTCTGTCTGGTGAGTGCATGTGCCCTATAGCAAAAACCTCTCCAAAAAAAAAAAAAGAAAACCTCTATTGCTAATACATGTGGGTGCCCACCTGAGCCTGCAGTGACTCGGAGCCTTCCTGCTGGTGGAGGGTCTCGCCATGGAGTTGAGGGCTGCTGACTGATCCTGATGGTGGCTGTGAAAGGCTGGGGTGGCCGTGGCCATCTCTTAAAATAACACAGCAATGCAGTTTGCCCCATCTATGAAAGAGTTCTCTGTAGTATGGGATGCAGTTTGGTAGCATTTTACTCACATTAGAACTTACAGAATTGGAGTCAAGTCTCTCAAACCCCACTGCTGCTGCTTTGTCAACTATGTTTATGTCATATTCCAAATATTTGGTTGTCATTTCAATGATGTTCACAGCATCCTCATTGTGGTATCTATCTCAAGAACTCACTTTGCAAATCTGTAAGAAGCAACTCCAGGGACCAGCAGAAGGTGTAATGGTTATGTTGCTGGACTCCCATATAGTCAACCATGGCTCGAGTCCCTGACCTGGTGGCTTAAGACTCACACTAGGCCCGTGTGCATGCATGCATGCCCAAAATCCTAAGAGGAGAATGGAGGAGAAGGGATTGCGATGTGGCCACCTCCTTAGGGGGTGATTTCTCATTTTCTGTCTTTCTCTGTGTCTCTGGTGAGTGCACGTGCCCTATAACAAAAATCTCAAAAAAAAAAAAAAAAAAAAGAGAGAGAGAGAGAGACCAGCAGTTGGCATAATGGCTATGTTGCTGGACTCCCATGTAGTCGACCACGGTTTGAGTCCTGGATCTGGTGACTTAAACTCACGCTGGGCGCGTGTGCGTGCGTGCCTAAGATCCCGAGAGGAGAATGGAGGAGAAGGGATTGCGGCGTGGCCATTCCCCCTCGGGGGGTGATTTCTCGCTTTCTGTCTCTCTGTCTCTCTCTGTCTTTCTGGTGAGTGCATGTGCCCTATAGCAAAAACCTCTCCAAAAAAAAAAAGCAGCAGCAGCTCCATGTTTATTAGTTTTAACATGAGACTGCATCAGTCTTAAGATTAGGAAATGTCGGCCGGGGGAGCAGTCAGAGCATACACAACATTTATCAATTAATTTTGCCTTCTCGGGTATGCAGTTTGTGTACCCCCAAAACAATTACAAAAGCAACATCAGAGATCACTGTTTGGGACCAGCAGGTGGCATAGTGATTAAGGCAGCTGGATTTCCACATGGCCAACTGCAATTTGAATCCCGGACCTGGTGGCCTGAAAATCACATCGGGGATGTGTGTGTGCATGCCCAAAATCCGGAGAGGGGAATGGAGGAGATAGAATTACTGCATGGCCATCCCCCTGGCGGTGGGGGGCGTTCCTTTCTTTGTCTGTCTCACTCCTCTCAGGCAAGTGTATGCACCTTAAGCAAAAGCCTAAAAACATAAAATTTAAAAAATCACTGTTCACAGGTCATCATAACAGATATAATTATTGCAGACAGAAGTCTGACTATTTTCCTATTTTTCCAAAATCTTTTCAAAAGGGGGCTGGGGAAGTCATGCCCACAAACATTAACAGACCACTTATTTTCTATTAACATGATTCTTCCTACCTCCTGTCCCTGGCATAGTATCTTTGAGATGTATATTTCAACTATTTCAACCGATTACAGTATATTCTTGTGCTTATCTCTTCCCAAGACACAAAACTTCTCTTTTCCTTGAGATGTAGATCAAGCCTTTCTTTAACTAATCTCTTCCCTTTTTTTTTTTTTTTTTTTTTTTTTTTTGAGAGGTTTTTGCTATAGGGCTCATGCTCGCCAGACAGACATAGAGACAGAAAGCAGGAAATCACCCCCCAGGGGGGATGGCCACACCGCAATCCCTTCTCCTCCATTCTCCTCTCGGGATCTTCGGCACACATGCACATGCGCCTGGCGTGAGTTTAAGCCACCGGGTCTGGGACTCGAACCGCGGTCGACTACGTGGGAGTCCAGTGACATAGCCGTTATGCTAATTGCTGGTCCCTTTTTACAATTTCTTTTTCTTTTTTTTTAAACTAATCTCTTCCCAAGACACAGATCTTCCCTCCCAATCACCACCTAAGAATTGTGGAACCCACCTATAACCTACAAGCCCCCCCCCCCCCCTCCCCCCCCCCCCCCCCCCCGCTTCTACATGTCCCGCCTTTTTGGGCCAGACCAATGGAAAATCTCTTCACTAAATGTTGTCTGTCAATCTCAGAAACAAATAAAAAGAACCTCTGTACATGATCACCCCGAGAAAAGGCATGTATGCCTCTTCTCCGGGCCTAGGTCACTCACAGTTGGCTTGGAAATAAACCGCATTAATTATTAATTATTAATTTTACAGTTGGTTATTTTTTTCTGTCAACATTATAGAAGTAAAGTTTGAAATATTGCAAGAATTACCGATATGTAACACAGAGACATGAAGTGAGCACATGCCACTGGAAATATGGCACCGAGGGACTTGCTTGATGGGGCTGCTGCACACCTTCAGTGTAAAAGACACGCAATTTATGAAGCACAAGAACACAGCCTGCGATAAAGTGAGCTGGGCCTGCATGCATTCCCTGTCGCCTTTCCACGAGGTCAAAGCCCATACCCCTCTTCCTCTGTCCAGCCACTTTTTCATCATTTATGGCCCTTTGTTAAGTCCTTGGGTCTGACCTCTTTGGGCTTTCGTATTTTTCCTGTGATGGCCCTGTGCACATAAAAATAATAATGACAATAAAGAAACATTTGCCTTTTTTCCTGTTAATCTGTCCTTTGTTGGTTTAATTCATAGGCCCAGCTACTGAACCTGAAAGAAATTTTTTTCTTCTCTACAGCCTAACAGGGAAAAATAAAGATACCAAACGCTTTTGCAATAAAGAGTGCACGTGAAGGAGTGACTTATTTGGCAAGTGTGTGCTGAGGGTTAACGCGCGTCCTTCCCTCCCAGGAGCTGCGTAGGAGGTGAGGGGGTTGGACTGATGACATTCTTTCGCTATATAAGCTTTCACCCATCCTTCCTCTGAAAATAACTCTTCCTGGAACTTAAGTGAGACAGGTTCTAATGGAATTTCATATATGAATTTTTGATTTTTTATATGGAAACAAGAAAAAACATGAGTCCAGGAAACGAGACTAAATTGTTGTACTCTTTAAATTGGTTAATAATTAACGTTATGTTAGGATAATTTTATCTCAATTTTTTAAAAGAGAGAGAAACAAGCTTAACTTATTATTTCTGAAAATATCTTTTCAAGTTCATGAAATCCATCCATCCTACTTTGCATTTGTAAAGGACTGGGTCAACACTAAAAAGAATTTAGCATCATGAAGAAGCCCTGGGCATAAAGTCTGACCTTCAGCCCCATTCAGCTTCATCTTGGGGATCCTTAACCTCTTTGTGTCTCCGTTTCTTCTGTATAACAGCAGGACTGGAATATCTGGTCACCACATTCTCTTGCATTTGTAAACTGTTTGATTTAGGACCAAGAGGTGTTTACATCACTGCTGTTATCTTGCAATGGAGCTCTACTATTTCAATATTTAGTACGTCTAGAGATCCAGTGATTGACATAACATTGAAACGCAAGGGAATCATTTCACTGGGGTCTTCCATACCTAGATATTCACTGCTCAAAAAACATGTATATGATATAAGGTAGGAATCCGATTTCTTTCTATGTGTGAATATCCAATGGTGTCAGTTCCATTTGTTGAAAAAACTGTTCTTCACTCCTTTTGAAGTGTTTTGGAATCTTTGTTGAAAATTAGCTGCTCTTACTGAAAATTCAATACATGTACGGGTCTATCTTCGGACTCCCAATCCTATTCCACTGATCTACATGTCTACCTTTATTCCAGTGACATATTGCATTTTATTAAAGAATTATTTTTTATTTAACTTTATTTGTTTGTTTATTTATTTTAATTTGACCAGAGAGGAAGAGAGTGAAAGAGAGAAAGTGAGAAAGCAAGCCACCAATTCCCAGACTCGAACCATAGTCGGCCATGTGGGAGTCCAGCACCCTTACCACCACATCACCTGCCGGCTCCACATATTGCATTTAAAATATATATATTTTTTATTTAACTTTATTTATTTATTTATTCATTTATTTATTTTAATTTGACCAGAATGAGAGAGAGACAGAGGGAAACTGAGAAAACAAGCCACCAGGTCTGGTACTTGAACTGCAGTCAGCCATGTAGGAGTCCAGCATCCCCAACCACCACGCCACCTGCTGGTCCGACATACTGCATTTAAAAAAAAAAAATTAAAAGGTAGTAACTCAAGTTTTGAATATATTTAGGGAGACATTCAGTTCTACCTGTCTAGAAGGTTGTAGAAATACAGTGCATGACGCTGATTAATTTGTACGTGTTGAGCTAACTTAGCATTCTTAGGCTAGCTCCCTCTTGGTTATGGTACATGATTTTTTCTACACATCTCAGGATTTGATCTGTTGGTGTTCTGTTGAGGACTTCATGTCTATATTCATAAGGGATAATGCTCTATAGCTATTTTTTTCTCTTGTGATGACTGCCTAGCTTTGGTATCAGGATAATACTGACCTCATACTCTGCGTCATGGGAATCAGGATTTGAGTGCCTGAAGGCCTACAGAAAACATCTGGGGACCTTAGGCACGCATGGGCACAAGAGGGCATGTGATTGCAGCTTTGGGAGGAGAGAAGAGCACCAGGGACTCCACAGGAAATAGAACAACTGGGAATTAAATGTGTGGGTGAGGGAGGTACGAGAAGCAGGGAAAGAGCTTCATTTCAGAACATAAAAGTCCATGATGACAAGATCTATAGGATGAGGCTCAATGATAGGGACACCTGACCTGGACTTTTAGAAGCCCATTGATAACCTTGGTGGGGAGCAGCAGTTAGCGTAATGGCTATGTCGCTGAACTCCCACGTAGTCGACCGCAGTTTGCGTCCCAGACCCAGTGGCTTAAAACTCACACAGGGTGCGTGTGCGTGCATGCCCAAGATCCCGAGAGGAGAATGGAGGAGAAGGGATTGCTGCGTGACCATTCCCCCTGGGGGGTGATTTCTCGCTTTCTGTCTCTATGTCTCTCTCTGTCTGTCTGGCGAGCACAGGCGCCCTATAGCAAAAAGACTCTCAAAAAAAAAAAAAAAAGATAACCTTGGTGATAACAGTATGTAGAGGGTCTTTACCAGAGATCAGAATGTAATAGATTCAGTAGTGGTAGGATAGTGGTCTATAAATGGAGACCTTAGATCAGAGAGGTCTGAGATACTGAAGAATTTTAGAGGAGCACTTTTTAAAAATCATTACATAATACAGGGATTTTGTTTCAATTTTGTTTCTTTTTTTAAAGAATGATTTTATTTGACTTTATGTGTTTATTTATTTTAATTTGACCAGAGAGGGACAGGGTGAGAAAGAAAAAGTGAGAAAGTAAGCCACCAGGTCCAGGACTCGAACTGTGGTGGGCTATGTGGGAGTCTGGTGCCCTTAACCACCACGCCACCTACAGGCCCTGTTTCATTTTATTTTCATCCTCTTGCATTTCTCAACTAGAAATGAGGCAAACTGAAAGACGAGAAGTATTTACATGATTGCTATATAATTGTGTGTCCATTGTGTATCTGAAATCCCTTATGCTGAGAAATATTTCCCAGACCATGGGATGGGTGAAACCCTTAAACAATGCACATTACCTCATTTCTTGAATAGAGCAAGATGGCTCCCCAAGGCTGCCACGTATCTGTCATTTCGATGCAGAAATCTGGCCTTTCAAGTACTTATGAGGCCTGCTAAGGTAGAAAGATTGACATATTTAACGGTTTGATAGCTCGATTTGTAACTTTAAATATTTGGGCATATTGGGACCAACAGTTGGTGTAATGGCTATGTCGCTGGACTCCCATGTAGTCCACCATGGTTCGAGCCCCGGACCCGGTGGCTTAAACTCACGCTGGACACGTGTGCGTGCGTGCCCAAGATCCCAAGAGGAGAATGGAGGAGAAGGGACTGTGGTGTGGCCATCCCCCCGGGAGATGATTTCTTGCTTTCTGTCTCTCTGTCTTCCTGGTGAGCGCACGTGCCCTATAGCAAAAAAAAAAAAAAAAAAAAAAAAAATGGGGGCATATTGTATGCCAGACCTTCATTTATCCTTCTGTCCTGAGCCCGTGGTTGCTAGGGTGGGGGCCACGTAGGCTGTGTAAGAGAAAGCAACAAAGTTAGCGGGGCGGCCAAGGCAGCTGGGCCCCACACGGCCAACTGTGTGGCTCAAGTCCCAGCCCGGTGGCTTAGAAAACACACCAGGCAGGACCAGCAGAGGTGTAATGGTTATGTCACTGGATTCCCATGTAGTCAACTGGGGTTCCAGACTCAGACCTGGTAGCTTAAAACTAATGCTGGGCGCATGTGCGTGCACGCCCAGGATCCCGAGAGGAGAGTGGAGATGGGATTATAGCATAGCCATCCTCCCTGGAGGGTGATTTTTTGCTTTCTGTCTCTGTCTGTCTGGTGAGTGCACGCACCCTTTAGCCAAAATCTCTCTTAAAGAAAGAAAGAAAAAGAGAGAGGTAGAAAGGTAGAAAGAAAGAAAGAAAGAAAGAAAAGCAAACCAGGTAGGGACCAGCAGTTAGCATAATGGCTATGTCGCTGGACTCCCATGTAGTCGAACGCAGTTCGCATCCCGGACCCGGTGGCTTAAAACTCACGCCAGGCACCTGTGCGTGCGTGCCCAAGATCCCGAGAGGAGAATGGAGGAGAAGGGATTGCGGTGTGGCCATCCCCCCCACCGGGGGGTGATTTCTAGCTCTCTGTCTCTCTGTCTCTCTCTGTCTGTCTGGCGAGCGCACGCGCCCTATAGCAAAAACCTCTAAAAAAAAAAAAAAAAAAAAAAACCAGGTATGTATATGTGCATGTACAAAGTCCCAAGAGGAGAATGGAGGAGACCGATTGCCATGTGAACATGCCTCCTGGGATGCTTTTTCACTTTCCCTCTCTCTCTGTCTCTCTCTGTGTGTCTCTTCAGCAAGTATATGGCGCCCTATAACAACAACAACAAAAAGTAGAGAGAGAAAACAACAGTTTTCCGTGGGAAATCAACCTTTTCTTTCTGGACAATCGGAACAGATTAGCACTATGTAAAACACTTCTTTTCCCATCGGGTGTCTTTAGTGCCCACAGACCTGCCGTAAGTGGCCCTCAGGGGAACACTCTCTCCCTGGTCTCTTCCTTTGCCTCTTTACCTTCCAACCTCCGGTTCCAGCTCGGTGCCGAGACCTCACGGTGAAGCCCGCGGTAGTCCCTGGCTCCATTCTGAAGGAGCAGCAGCGGCTTCAGTCAGGCCTGCACGCTCACCTCACGGCAGCACCCACACCTGTCTGTGGTGGAAACGGTTTACTTGTGATGGCAGAAGCCCCGGTTCCTTACATTGAAGGAGTGCAGATGGGAAAAGGGTAGGGGGTAAGGGGACATGAGGGACAGAAAACCTCTTTCATTTGCATTTGATTAATCAAGCTTGAAAACTTCTGAGAACCTTATGCAGGGTCAGCAGGTGTCACAGTGGTGAAGGCACTGGACTCCTACATGGCCGACTGCAGTTCCAAGTCCCAGACCTAGTGACTTGAGACTCACTCCGCGTGTGTGTGCATGAATGCCCAAAATCCCAAGAGAAGGGATTGCAGCATGGCCATCCCCCTGGGAGGTGATTTCTCACTTTCCCTCTCTCTATACCTGTCTCTCCAGCAAGTACATGTGCCCTATGACCACAAAAGCCTAAAAATTAAAAACAAAACAAAACAAAACAAACAGAAGCTTTATGTCATGGGTACCTTATAGGGAGGGGTCTGGCATTTTGTTTTAAAGTGAAGAAGTACAGTGATTGTGAAATTAAACTTTTTTTAAGAGAGAGTTACTCACCATGTTTTGTTCATCTCAGTCCAGCTTCCTACTTAGCTGCGGTGACAGGCACATGCCACCACCCCCTGTGTGTTTAGTTTGGCACAGAATCTAAACCCAGGCCTTCCACGTGGGTCCAGGACCACGCAACAGCGTCCTATTGCTACACCACCACAACTAGGCACTTTTTAAAAAATTTGCTAGAGGGTGCATGCATTCACTGGGGAGAGACAGAGAGAGTGAGAGAGACAGAAGGGAAAGTGAGAAAGCATTCCCCGGGTACTGCTTGTTCTGCACGATCCTTTCTTCTTCACTCTCTTAAGACTGGGGCATGCAAGCACACGCACCTGTTGTGGGCCGGCTTCTGTGACGACATCCAGGCTCTCGGTGTTTCCGACAAAGAAGTGAATGAAGCACACCAATAGTGAAAGGAAAAGGTAGAAGCGAAAGCACTCTCCTGAGAGGTAGGAGCGGGCCTGAGCCAACAGAGAAAGAGTGGCTCGAAAGGCTCGGGCAGTTGCATTCTGTGAGAGTTGTCATTTTCAAGCTAGGTCGTGTGCATTTGATCATTGCCTGGGCCCACTGATTGCTCTCATCTCATTGGTTCTATCAAATGTGGCTGGGCCCACTGATTTCTCATTGGCTCTGTCAAATGTGGCTGGGCCCCCTGAGTCATCTCCTTGGCTCTGTCAAATGTGGCCTAATCAGCTAATCTCCTACCTACATACCTTGGGAGGGGAATTTCCTGCCCTGATTGGTTTTTCTATCTAGCCACATGGGCAGATGCTCCAGCTCCTGTACCTGTTTCCATTTTCTAGCTTTCTCTTGCCTCACCCTCAAGCCGTGGTCTGGGACTCGAACCACACAGGTAGCCATGTGGGGTCTGGCCGCCCTAACCACCACCTCAAAATCCCCTCTCCTCCACTTCCTCTCCAGATTTCAAGTACTCACACACTTGCCTGGCATGATTCTCAGGCCATCAGGCCCAAGACTGGAATGCCAGCCATGTGGGATCCAGCGCCTTAGCCTCCATACCACCCCTAAGCCTGTAAACTTTTAAAGTTAGCTTTTATCTACACATATGATTTTGGAATAGCATTTATCACTTACTGATAAAAGTCTTTTTTTAAGAGATTTTTTTGCTATAGGGCATGTGCACTCACCAGAGAGAGAGAGAGAGAGAGAGAAATCACCCCCCGGGGGGATGGCCACACCGCAATCCCTTCTCCATTCTCCTCTCAGGACTTTAGGCATGCACTCACACACACCCAGGATGAGTTTCCAGTCACTGGGTCTGGGACTTGAACCATGGTTAGCCATGTGGGAGTCTAGCGACATAACCATTATACCATTTGCTGGTCTTGATAAAAGACATTTTAAATAAATCTATGTTTAAATTGTTTTGTACTAAGCTGTGATTTGAAAGTGGGGGGTTAAAAAGTTAAGGTATTAGTCATTTTCTCACACAAAGCCTGAAAGGGTTCATTGGAAACAGCTAAAGGCAGTAATGACCTCATAGCTGAACAGTCCCTGGAGCAGACCTGGAGCCCCTCGGGGTGGGGAAGGGGACTGGGCCTCAGGGTCTGGCTGGGGATTGGCCTTTCTTTCACCTACAGTAGCTTCATGGATCCAAATGGCATCTGGAAAGGTGAGTCCCAAATGGTCAAGTAAGAGGCCTGAGGCAGGTATTAGGACAAAGTGTGGAGCCAAGGGAGTCAGCCCTCCAGAAAAGAAAGGAATGAGGAATGTCTAATTAGGGCAGAGGGAACCGGCTTCTGGATCCACGGCAGAGGCTTTCGAGATGGCCTGAGGCTGGGCTTTTGCTCTCCTATCAGAACGGTGCTGGGGCGGGCTGGAGGCTTCGGAACCAAAGTGGGAGGAACAAGAATGTTTAAGAGTTGAGTTCTATGCCACAAAACAGGACAGAACTGAACAGAAATGTGGCTCTAAGAAGCCAAAGAATAATGCTAGATTCAATTGTTTGGGAGAGCTAATCAAGCCAGTGATTTCTAATCAGTGTTTATATAGTTTAAAACTCATGAGGCCAGCCGGTGGCTTGGTGGCTTAGGTGGCTGGATCCCACATGGCCAACCACACGGTTTGAGTCCCAGACTGGTGGCTTGAGAAACATGCCAGGTGTGTGTGCATGGGTACCCAAAATCCCAAGGGGCAAAAGCAGTGAAGGAAAAGAAATCGTGGTGTGACCACGCCCCGAGAGGGTGCATCCTTGCTTTCTCTCTCCCTGTCTTTCCTTCCGGCAAACAAAACAAAACAAACAACTCTTGGACTCGCCTCGACAGCTGGTATACAGGGCTAAAGCAGTGAAAATATCATCTATCTGCATTGAAAGATGACTAACATAGGGCCAGCTCTGCAGCCTGGTGGTTAAGGCAGCCCGACCCCACATGGCTGACCTTACAGTTCAAGTCCCAGACCCAGTGGCTTGAGAAACACGCTAGGTGCGTGTCCATGAGTGCCCAGATCCTGACAGGATTTAGAAGGGGTCACGATGTGACCACTGCCTATTGGGGGGGGGGTGCTTTCTCTCTCTATTTCTCTCTCTGACAAGAACATATGCTTTCTGGGAAAAAAAAATTAAATAGAGATAACCTATTCTTGTCCTTAAATTAGTAACTTTTCTTTTCTTTATTATTATTATTTTTTTAGGTTTTTGTCATGGAGCATGTTTGCTTACTTGAAAGAGACAGAGAAAGACAGAGAGAAAGAATGAAAGAAATCACCTCCCAGGAGGAATGACCATGTCACAGTCCCTTCTCCTTCATTCTCCTCGGGATTTTGGGCACGCATGCACATGTGCTCAGTGTGGTTTTCAAGCTGCCAGGTCCAGGACTTGAACTGTGGTTGGCCATGTAGGAGTCCAGTTCCTTACCTACCACACCACCCGATGGACCCTAATTTATAACTTTTCTTCATCATCAGTCTTGATATTATATACCTTTCTTTTGTTTTATTTTTGTTTTTCCAAATCAATTGATGTCTTTTATTATTATCTTTAAAATCACATAATGGCGTTAGAAATCATCCGGCTTGTTACCGTAGCTGGAGAACTCTTAGGTCTTACTCATCAGCCTGCTGAACTGCACCCTCTCAGAGACATCGATGCCACTCAAGAATTTTCTTCTATCCTTATTTTTAACTGTCGTGGCTTGCTGTATCAAAGCAGCTGAATTTGAAACAAGTTCAATATCGTTGCCTGCAAGGATCAACTCATCTTGCTGGGCTTGAGATACTCAACAAGCAACACCTGGTCGCATTTGAACCCTCCGGATGTGTTTTTCACCCAAGAAATTTAGGATTTCAACAAGAGACCCATTCTCCTGAAGAATGATGTAGATGGGGAAATGAGCGGACACAGACGTCATGCTGTAGCAGGAACCCACTGTCACACCCTGATCACGTTCCGTACGTGACTACTGATAGTGCAAACTGTGGCTTTCTGTTTCCCCGCCATTTGTCAACCCACAGCCTCTTCTTTTTCTCCCCAAGGAGATGAGTTCTACATTGATGTGACTGCAGTCCCTCCGCAGGGTTCCTCTGGGGCCCTTCACAGTAACTGTGCGTCCCTTCAGAGTGATGTCGACATTCTCTGGAACGTCGACAGTGTCTGATTGCTGAGAATGGTCTTCATCCTCGCAGTAGACCCAGCAGAGAGAGCGCCTTTTGTCATTACGTTCTTGCAACCCCCCCTTGTATTTTTTTAGGAGAGATTTTTGCTAAATAGTGTGTGCACACACCAGAGAGAGTCAGAAAGCGAGAAATCACCCTTTAGGGAGGATGGCCATGCCACAATCTCATCTCTTCTGTTCTCCTCTTAGGATTTTGGGTATACACACACACACACACTTGGTGTGAGTTTTAAGCCACTGGATCCAGGACTCCAACCATAGCTGGCTATGTGGGAGTCCACCGATGTAACCATTATGCCATTTGCTGGTCCCAATATTATATACCTTTATTAAGTTTTTAAAAGTAAATTAATTTCTGGGGCCAGCAAGTGGTGTGGTGGTTGAGGCGTTGGACTCCCACGTGGCTGACTGCAGTTCAAGTTCTGGACTCAGCAGCTTGAAATTCATGCTGGGTGCATTATGTGTGCATGCCCAAAGTCCCAAGAGGAAAATGGAGGAGAAGGGACTGCAGCATGGCCATCCTCCCTGAGGGGTAATTTCTCACTTTCTGTCTGTCTGTCTGTCTCTCTGTCTCTCCAGTGAGTGCATGCACCCTCAAAAAAAAAAAAGTCACCTGATTTCTACTTTGTAATACTATATATCCATATAAAAGACTCTGTAGTAACCAGCAGTTAGCGTAATGGCTATGTCGCTGGACTCCCACGTAGTCGACCGTGGTTCGCATCCCGGACCCGGTGGCTTAAAACTCACGCTGGGCGCGTGTGCGTGCGTGCCCAAGATCCCGAGAGGAGAATGGAGGAGAAGGGATTTCGGCGTGACCATCCCCCCTGGGGGGTGATTTCTTGCTTTCTGTCTCTATGTCTCTCTCTGTCTGTCTGGCGAGCTCACGCGCCCTATAGTGAAAACCTCTCCAAAAAAAAAAAAAAAAAAAAAAAAAAGACTCTGTAGTAAGAATGGTTCTTTTTTATTGTCTTGGTTTCTAGGCCCCAATAGGTGTGTCTATTCAATAGGCACGCATGATTGTTTGATAAATGCACAAAGAGAGAAGGCAAACAGCAGCTTTAGGGCATGCCAAAACCTCCCTGGTATGTGTCATCATAGTCACCGATTGCTTTGACACTTTATTTTGGCAAATCGGAACATGTATATTTCCATAACAATGGGATTCTGTTTATTTCTAAACTGCTTCAAGGAAGATGAAATGCTCCCCTCCCAAAACTCAAAAAATGCAATCTACAGAAACATAGCTACGGGATTGTATTTTATTTAAGAACAAAGATACATGTCATAAGAGAGCTATGTCAAGTTGGTGTGGCATTTACAGAAAAACTGCAACTACAGATGATTGTATAATCCATTCAAATTAAGAAGTAGGACTGCCCCTACAGATGGTAAGGGTCTACCACCTGGGCCGTTGCCATGATGACGCTTGATGAAAACTCTAGAAGAATATCAGAGGTTTCACATTTCTAAACATCTGGAATTCATTTAGTTTCTTGATCAAATCCACTTAGCATCAGATTCTATTTATTTATTTATTTATTCACTTATTTATTTATACATACCAGAGAGGGGCAGAGTGAGAGAGGGGTGGGGAGTGAGAAAGTAAGCTGCCAGGCCTGGGACTTGAACCGTGGTCAGCCAAGTGGAAGGCCAATGCCCTTAACCACCACGCCACCTGCCAACCCCAGCATCAGATTCTTTAGCTATTTAAGGGAATTACCGAGGGAAACAGAACAACAAAAGCAGGCTATTCAAAGTGTTGGCTTAGCAGCAGAATCAACTCACAACTTTTCAAACATAGGTTTTTTTTTTTTTTTTTTTTTTGAGAGGTTTTCGCTATAGGGCGCGTGCGCTCGCCAGACAGACAGAGAGAGACATAGAGACAGAAAGCGAGAAATCATCCCCCAGGGGGGATGGTCACGCCGCAATCCCTTCTCCTCCATTCTCCTCTCAGGATCTTGGGCACGCACGCACACGTGCCTGGCGTGAGTTTCAAGCCACCGGGTCCAGGACGCGAACCGCGGTCGACTACGTGAGAGTCCAGCGACATAGCCATTACACTAACTGCTGGTTCCCCAAACATAGGTTATTGATCCAAAACATCAAAGGCATACATTTGTTTTTTTCGGTCCCAAGAATGTCCGTGATATCTAGAGGGATGAGCAACCTATAGCTGGAATGTAAGTTGCAGTTTTGGGGCTAGCAAGTGGCTTGGTGGTTAAGGCACTGGACTCTCACAAGGCCGACTGTGGTTCCAGTCTTGAACCTGACGGCTTGAAAATCATGCTGGGTACATTGCACGTGTGCCAAAATCCTAAGAGGAGAATGAAGGAGAAGGGATTGTGGTGTGACCATACCCCCGAAGAGTGATTTTTCACTCCCCCCCTCATTGTCTCTGTCTTTCTCCAGAGCACATGTGCCCTTTGGCAAAAACCTAAAAAAAAACATTGCAGGGACCAGCAGTTGGCATAATGGCTATGTTGCGGGACTCTCATGTGGTCGACCGCGGAAACTCATGCCGGGCACGTGTGTGTGTGTGTGTGTGTGTGTGTGTGTGTGTGTGTACAAGATCCTGAGAGGAGAATGGAGGAGAAGGGATTGTGGTGTGGCCATCCCCTCTGGGGGGTGATTTCTGGCTTTCTATCTCTCTGTCTCTCTCTGGCGAGTGCACAGGCCCTATAGCAAAAACCTCTCCAAAAAAAAAAATTGCAATTTTATGTTTTTTTTTTTCCCCC
This sequence comes from Tupaia tana, assembly GCA_026018925.1. Taxonomy (NCBI): domain Eukaryota; kingdom Metazoa; phylum Chordata; class Mammalia; order Scandentia; family Tupaiidae; genus Tupaia; species Tupaia tana. The sequence continues at coordinate 12,720,763 of JAKSZU010000014.1, read as the reverse complement.
AGAGGTTCACGTTTTGAAGTATGTGCTTTTTACACTCAGGTAGCTAAAAGATACTTCTATTTGGAAGTTAAATAAATTTAGATTAAAAAAGAAAATAATCTGCCATGAACCTAATTGTTTTCTTCTTAAAAAGACGCACGTTCAAAAATGCTAGACACAGCAAAAACCACCAGGATTGTGTCAAGGGAATCTTTGCACTACTCCCACTGGAATGAGTAGGTCTCCCAGAGCCTGCTTTTCCCTGGGATTTAGATCCCATTAGGGATGATACCTGAGAGAGAAATGTGCTTAGCACACTCAGGCAGGACTCTCACCACCCGGTTCAGAAATTCACGTCTAAGCCAGCCTTGGCCGGGAGCCAGGACAATACAGTAATCCACTTTGACAGCAGAGAAGGTGAAGCTGGGTCAGAGGTAAGTTGCTCTGCTGAGTGTTCACAGCTCACCTATCACCTGACAAACTCAGGCTGGCAGTGCGGGTGTGTGTTTTTGGTTTTCTTCTTTAAAAGTTTGTGTTTTGTTTTACTTTAGGTTTTTGCCATAGTGCATGTGCACTGGCCAGAGAGAGAAAAAGTGAGAAATCACTCCCCGGAAGGGTGGTGGCCATACTGCAATCCCTTCTCCTTCATTCTCCTCTTGGGATTTTGGGCACACATGCACATGTGCCTGGAGTGATTTTCAAGCCGCCTGGTCCCTGACTCAAACCATGATCAGCCATGTGGGAATCCAGCCCCTTATACACTGCACCACCTGCTGACCAATCACAGGTGTTCTGACTGTGCCTGCCTAAGCTTAAAACCCTACAATCTGGGATCAGCAGTTGGTGTAATGGCTACGTCACTGGACTCCCATGTAGTCGACCACAGTTCAAGTCCTAGACCCAGTGGCTTAAGCTCACGTCAGGCGCATGTGCGTGCGTGCCCAAGATACTGAGAGGAGAAGGGATTGTGGTGTGGCCATCCTCCTCCCTGGGGGGTGATTTCTCACTTTCTGTCTCTCTGTCTCTCTCTGTCTTTCTGGAGAGTGCATGCGCCCTATAGCGAGAACCTCTCAAAAATAAATAAATAAATAAATAAATAAATAAATAAATAAATAAATAAATAACAACCAAAAAAAAAAAAAAAAAAAAACCCTACAATCCAAGGCCATTACTGTATTGTTACTGTAACCATACTCACCCTGCTCAATACCTGCCAAAATGAATAAGTTTTCTAAATTTGTGCATCAATGCTGAAAACAAAAACACTGTAATTTTAAGTTTTCCTTGGGTTTTAGTTTCATTTGTTGAATGAATATTTATTGAGTGCCTCCTAGGTGTCAGTTTTCCTTACAGTTGAGCCAAACAGAGAGATGAGAGCTACAAAGATGGCCGTCCTCAGTTTCTTCCAAGCCTTCACGTTCCCCAAGGAGTCTGCAGATTAGACTTGATGTTTTCTGTGGCAGCTGCCAGCTTCAGGGGAACAAAAGTGTCATAGCTTACTGGTGACAGATGGAACTGGATTTAGAGAAAAAAAAAATGCAAGGTTGTGGACTGAAAATATAAAAATGCCAAATTTCCCTAATTACACAATGCTTAAAGTATAAGGTCAAAGAATAAGTTAAATGAAGCACTTTCAAGGTAGGAGACAGGGACCCTAAAAATATTACGTAGGGTGTGGACCCGAGATGAAGTTACGAAATGGCTAAGTTTTGAAGTGGAGGCAGTGGTGGCTCAGTGACTGACCTAGGCAGCCTGACCTAGACCTAAAACAAAGGCTTTTTCCAGGCCCCACTACATTCCAGGAAGAAGATAAAATAATGGTTTTCATGACCCAAAGCTTCAAGACAGAATCTCCTGACCTTGGTACCCACTTCAAAATTGGGAGAATAAATGGACCCATCCAGATATGCCCCTCCCTACCCGGAGGGGAATCCATGCCCAAAACCCACCTAGAACCTAAGTTTGGACAAAGCCCTTCTTGACTCAAATAAAAAATCCTTGTCGGGACCAGCAGTTGGCGCGTAATGGCTATGTTTCTGGACTCCCGTGCAGTCGTCCGTGGTTTGAGTCCCAGACCCTGGTGGCTTAAACTTACACCGGGCGCGTGTGCATGCGTGCCCAAGATCCTGAGAGGAGAATGGAGGAGAAAGGATTGTGGCGTGGCCATCCCCCCTGGGGGGTGATTTCTCACTTTCTGTCTCTAGGTCTCTGTCTCTCTGGCAAGCACACGTGCCCTATAGCAAAAACCTCAAAAAACCAAAAACTCCTTGTCACAGTTCTTCCTTGGCAACCCATTTTCTGGGACCCCCTCCCTTCTTGGGAGCTCTGTTTTTTCTTCTCTCTCCCTTAATAAACTCCCTGTTTTGTGAATAAATTCCCTGATTTGCTAACAAACTCCCCACTTTGCTACACCTACTCTGTTTCCGAGACTCTAATTCCTCCTGAGTGTGACGCCTGAACCTGTGTCTCCCTGCGAGTGTGGGCCTGATCACTCCTACATGCCCGTGTTCCCGTGTCACCTTCATATTGCCAAGAAGTATTATGATTTGAAATAGTTAACGTTAACACCCTCTGTACACGCCCTGTCTCGGAGTGGAAGCTAGCATGCGTTCTGTTACAAGTGAAGGAAACTCAACTCCACATAGTCTGGGCGTGAAAGAGTTTATTGGCTTGTGGAACTGGTAAATTCAGGGTGGGGCTGGTTTCAGGATGACAGAACCAGGGTCTCAGATGAATTGTTCAGTCTTTTCCTCTTTCTTTTTCTTTCTTTTTTCTTCTTTCCTTTTCTTTCCCCTTTTCTTTCCTTCTTTCTTCTCTTCTCCTCTCCTCTCCTCTCTTTCTCTCCCCTCCCGTTCCCTTTCTTTTCTCTTTTTTTTTCTTTCTCTTTCCCCGTCTCCCTTCCTTCCTTCCTCTCCTTCTTTCTTCTTTCTTTTTTGTTTGGCTGTAGGACACATGCACTCATAGGAGAGCGACAGAGAGAGGAAAATGAGAAAGCACCCCCTTCCCAGGGTGGATGGCCCTTTTCCTCCATTCTCATCTCAGGACCTTGGGCATACATGCACATGAACCCTATATGTTTCTCAGGCCACCAGGTCTCAAATCATGCAATGGACCGTGTGGAATCCAGTCGTCTTAACCACCATGCCTCCTTGGCCCTTTTTTTTTTTTTCCCTGAGATAAAAAGGTTTTATTTGCAGGGGAGCGGTTTAATCAAATTTTTTTTTTCGAGATAAAAACCCTTGGCCCTTTGTAAAACTTAGTTAATTTCTCTTTTTTAAATTGTTTTTCTTTTTTAAAAGTACCTTTATTTACATTTAAAATCTAAGAAAGCTGCTTTTTCCCACCCAAGGAGTTCATAAATATAGGTGGCAGAGCAAGTTTTTCATTTAAAAAGATCGTGTTGAAATGGTAAAAGATGATATCCCATGGTGTTAGTCCAATCTCTAAAAGGCAGGGAATTTTCAAGCAGCCAGAGTACCATGGTCTGTAGTTTAATTAATGCATTCAACAGGAAAGGATAAAATGTGTGCAATCCAGGGACCAGCAGTTAGCGTAATGGCTATGTCGCTGGACTCCCACGTAGTCGACCGCGGTTTGCGTCCCGGACCCGGTGGCTTAAAACTCACGCCGGGCGCGTGTGCGTGTGTGCCCAAGATCCTGAGAGGAGAATGGAGGAGAAGGGATTGTGGTGTGACCATCCCCCCTGGGGGTGATTTCTCGCTTTCTGTCTCTCTGTCTCTGTCTGGCGAGCGCACGCACCCTATAGCAAAAACCTCTAAAAAAAAAAAAGTTAAAAATGTGTGCAATCCAACAAGGAAGAACATCCTGGTGAATTCCTAAGTTTCCAATTTGACATGACATTCAGCGTTTCTGTCCCAACGGCCTTTTGGCTGCACGGTTATTCCCTCTCATTTTCATCACCCAGATTATTGGAAAATTTTGTTGAATGTAGCATGATACTGAGATGTAGTAAGTAAAATCTAATGGTGCGGATTCATATATGATAAAACTTTGAGCGATCATACGTAATGGTTATTCATTAATCCTGATGCCCCAATAAATTCCAAGATAAAGGAACTCGAAGAAATTGGGGTCAATTAGGTTCGCAGGACAGCCGCTTCCTAAATGGAGTTCATTTGGCTGAGGTCGCAGGTGAGGCGCTATAGGCGATCGTCTAGTTGGACTGGAGCCAGGATTCGGTACATTATATGAAATGAGGACATGAAAATCCTCTTGACCACGGATCAAGACAGAAGGAGTGAGGAGCCCTCCTAGTACTTCAGAGATCTTCAAGGCTACAGATCCCAAACCAAGGTACTACAGGAAACGGGAAATCCAGCTTCGTTATTTTCATTATTCTTGCCTTATTCTCTTTGCACGTGCTTTTTTCACACGGCACAGAAATTAACATACGACATTCCTCAGTTAATATCTGCCCCACCAACATAACATAAAAAACAAAGCACTTTCACCATTATTTTTATTTATTTATATTTTAAAATTTTCCAGAGGGTGCATGTGCTTGCCAGAGAGTCAGAGAGACAGAGAGAGAGAGAGAGAAAGCACCCCTCCTTCAGAAGGCATGGTCATGCTGCAATCCCTCCTCCTCCATTTCTCCATTGAGATTTTGGTGGTTGGCCATGTGAGATCCAGTTGACTCACCACCGTGCCACAGGCTGGCCCTTTCTACTGCACCTTTTTTTTTTTTTTTCTACTGCACCTTTAAATGTGCATTCCAGGAGGGGATCTAAGTGCCCTGACTCGGGTCGCCTGCCCTTGCCTGAAGCCAAGTGAACAGGATATTAGCAATCTCAAATTGCATGTGCCCACTGAGGAGCAGGGTCCTGGTTTAGAAGCCCCACCAAACCCACACAATTTTACCGAAGAGAGAGAGGAAAAACTCCCCAAAGGAAGAAGAGCTTTGCTAACAATGCCAAAAGATATTCCTGAAGATTATGATCCACAGACTTTCAGTCTGCCCTTCCCCTCTTGGTTTAGCCATGTCCCGTTGAATTTTGTTAATGTGGTTATACTTCTCACTCAATAGCTCTTTTTTAAAAAAATTATTATTTACTTAATTCTATTTATCATTATTATTGTTATTATTTTAATTTGCTACAAGGCACATGTGCTCACCAGAGAGAGAGAAAGTAAGAAAGCAAACTGCCAGGTCCAGGACTCCTGTGCTTTAACCACTATGCCACCTGCTGGTCCCATCGCTCAGTGGCTCTTGAGCTTTCACTATAATCATGGACAGGGTTTCTAGGTGATGCCCGTGCTGCCTGTAGGCCTGACGACTACACTTTGAGTACTGTTCTGGGATTTTATTTTTTTAATCGGTGAGAACTTCATATTTTATAATTTGCAAGAGGTTGCATGTGCTCACCAGAAAGAATCTGAGAGAGAGGAAAGGAGAAAGCACCCTTCAATAAGGTGTGATCATACCACATTCCTTTCTGCATTTTTCCACTCTGTTGAAATTTGGGTATACATGTATATGCACCTGGTATGGTTTTCAAGCCACGGAGTCTGGTCCAGAACTTCAACTGTGCAGTCAGCCACGTGGGATCCAATTCCCTTAACCTCCGGGCCATAGGGCTGGTCTGAATGAGGACTTCTTAATCAAATTAATTCCAGTCCTGGATATATTTCACTGGCACATGCTTTTAAATCTTTGAGGAACACATAACTCAATGCCGATTCACTTTGTGACCTTGGGAAAATTATTCAACCAGTTTTTTCTTTTTTTGGAGAGGTTTTTGTTATAGGGCGCATATGCTCACCAGAAAGACAGAGAGAGACAGAGAGACAGAAAGCAGTATGGGACCAGCAGTTAGCGTAATGGCAATGTCGCTGGATTCCCACGTAGTCGACCGCGGTTCGAGTCCTGGACCCGGTGGCTTAAACTCACGCCGGGTGCGTGTGCGTGCGTGCCCAAGATCCCGAGAGGAGAATGGAGGAGAAGGGATTGTGGCGAGACCATGCCCCCTGGGGGGTGATTTCTCGCTTTCTATCTCTCTGTCTCTCTCTCTCTGTCTGGCGAGCACACGCGCCCTATAGCAAAAAAAAAAAAAAAAAAAAAAAAAAAAAAAAAACCCTCTTAAAAAAAAATAAAAACCAGAAAGCAGTAGAGTCAGTGTTTGGGGTCTGCAGGGATGGCAACTTGATTATCAGTAGGCTTTTGTTTTATTATTTAAGAGACAAAAGCTTATTTGTTTTTAGTTTTTGCTATAGGGCACTTGGCTTTTGAGAGGGAGAGACAGAAGGGCAGGGGGTGTAAGAAATCAACCCCCCCCCCCATTGGGATGATTAAGCTACAACCTCTTTTCCTTCATTCTCCTCACAGGATTTTGGGCACACACTTGTATGCACCCAGTATATTTTTCAAGCCAGCAGGTCTGGAACTTGAACACATAATTGGCCTGTGGGACCCAGCTGCCTTAACCAGCACTCCACTGGCTATCTCCTAAAGTTTTTTTTTTTTGTTTGTTTGTTTGTTTGTTTTTTTTAAGAATTATTTATTTATTGGGTTGTCAGGAAAGACATAATGCATTTTTGCATAAAAAACATGTCATGACTTTCTTGGCAACCTAATATTATTATTATAATTATAATTTGCTATAGGACACGTGCACTTGCCAGAGAGAGCCAGACAAAGAGAGAGAGAGAGAAAGCGAGAAAGCAAGCCACCAGAACTTGAACCGTGGTCAGCCTCGTAGGAGTCCAGTCCCTTAACCACCACACTATTTGCTGGCCATATATATATATATATATATATATATATATATATATATATGTATTTATTTCTTTTTTAAAAAATTTTTTAAAAGAATGATTTTTATTTAACTTTATTTATTTTTAACTTTAACTTTATTTTATTTTAATTTGACCAGAGAGAGACAGCATAAGAGAGAGAGAGACCGAGAGAGAGAGAGAGAGGGAAAGCAAGCTGCCGGGTCTGGGACTCAAACCACGATTGGCCATGTGGGAGTCCAGCACCCCTAACCACCACTCCACCTGCTGGCCGCCATATTTCATTTAAAAAAAAACAATTTGGTGGACCAGCGAGTGGCGTGGTGAAGGCACTGGACACTCCCACATGTCCAACCACGGTTCAAGTCCTGGAACTGGTGGCTTGCTTTCTCACTTTCTCTGTCTCTGTCTCTCTCTAGTCAAATTAAATAATCGAATAAATAAAGTTAAATAAATCTTTTTAAAAATCAGTTTGATTATGTCTCATAAAGGTAGGAAGGAGCACTGTAGGCAGAGGAAACAATGCATTAAGTTTGCTACAATGACCCAGAGGATAAAAGTAGAAACAATGAGTAGATGTAACAGGCAATGAAAGAAAAATGGGTTTTTAAAGGCATTCAGACCCAGACTGGATGAGTTGCCAATTGGTAGAGATGTTACAACAAAGACTCAAATATCAGATGAATTCATGATATTTGCAAATGTGAGATTTCTTACTAGGTATTTCTCAGTCAAGGGAACACACGAAACTAGACTTCAAGGCAACACCCCGAGTTTCATGATTCCCAGTCTTCTGACCAGCTGAATTTGGGTCTTTGACCTGCCCAGGGGTTTTATGAACCATCAAATTGCATTCCCAAATATTATTCTCATAAGTTGTGCAGATTCTGTTTCTGATGTTTTGAAACCAAGAATTTAGCCTAGGGCAAGACGCATATCTTCTTTACCTTATCAAAAAGTGTGTACTCAGGCCAGTTGGTGTCAGGGTGGTTAAGGCGCTGGACTCCCACATGGCGCTACTGCAGTTCAAGTCCTGGACCTGGCAGCTTGGATCTCAGGCTGAGCACATGTGCGTGAATGCCCAAAATCCCAAGAGGAAAGTGGAGAAGAAGGGCTTGCATGGCGGCCATCCCCCCTGGGGGGTGATCTCTCACATTCTCTCTCTGTCTCTCTGGCAACATGTGACCTCTAGCAAAGATCTCTCAAAAAGAAAAAAAAAAGATATGTATCTCAAACCACTCAACAATTGTATTTAATGGGGAAACCCAGAAACTTTCCCACTGATGCCAATAATAAGGCAATGGTCATCTCCAGGATCATCTGCAAAGCAGTCTAGGTTTTTCTTTGGGAAGACGGTAGCAAGGAACAACTGTATTTCACCAAAACCTTGTGAGCACAAGCATGGGCAAAGTAAGCTGAACGGCCAGTAAAATAGCTGAACCAAATCAAGGGGAATTGGGCCAGCAGGTGGCATGCAGGTTGAGGCAGGTGAATCCCACATGACCGTGTGGTTCAAGTCCTGGATCCAGTGACTTGAGAATCACGCCGGGCGTATGTGTGAGTGGGCCCCCATATCCCGAGAGGAGAATGAAGGAGAAGGGGTTGCAGTGCGGCCATCCCCCTCAGGGGGCGATTTCTCACGACCCTCTCTCTGTATCGTTTTCTGTGTCTCTTTCTCTGGCAAGCTCATGTGTCCTCTAACAAAAACTAAAACAAAAAAACAACAACATAAACGAAGGGGAATTTAGCACAAAACAAGAGGGAGCTGAGGCAGGGCACTTGAAAATATGTCCCAAAAGGATTAACACATGTTCAGGCCCTGTCTCAGCAGTTTACTTCTGGGGATTCAGCCTAAGAAAATAATCCCGCTGGAGAACAAAGACTTGTGTGTAAAGGGAAGAAAATTTCCACCTGGCCTCAATAGAGGACAAGCACGCTCTCTTTTCAGTCATAAAATACTTTTTTTTTCCCTCTCCTTCTCCCCCCGCCTTCCTCTCTCCACCCTTTTTCCCTTCCTCTTGTCCTCCTCCTCCTTTTCTCTTTCCCTCTTTAATTGTATTATACCCTCAGATGCCTTTTAGTACAAGAGAGAGTGCCCCGGGCTAGTCCAAACGGGATAGGTTGGGGAAGAGCACGGTAAATGTGTCTGAAGAATGAATGGGAATTTCAGAGTTGGGTTTTGACGCATCCAGTGGCGGAGGTCCTTGAACTCAGAATCACAGATGATACGGGAAAAGCTCTCAGAATGGGAGATGGGTCCCAGGATTGTGGAAGCAACTGGGAGCTTCGGGGAAGTGACCCAAAGTAAGACACTCCCTGTGGCAAGAACAGTTAGTGATCTAGAGGTTCAGTGTGGTTGATTGGCCTTGATTTGTTTCTTTTTTCTTTTTTTAAGTTTGCTCTAGGGCACACGTGCTTGCCGGAGAGAGACAGAGAGAGAGAGAGACAGAGAGAGAGAGAAACAAAGAGAGAGGGAAGTAGTAAATCACGCCCCCCAGGGGTATGGCCACATCTTAATTCTTTATCCTCCATTCTCCTCAGGGTTTTGGGCATGCACACACAGGCCCCCAGCGTGAGTTTCAAGCTGTGAGGTCCAGGATGTTCACTGCATAGTTGGCCATGTGAGATCCCTCTGCTTTAACCACCACGCTGGCCATCTGCTGGTCCAGATTTCTTTCTTTTTCTGCAAGTGATTAAACTCCAGTTTCTCCAGAATTTCAGTGATAATCTGTAATACATAGAAGTCTGAAGATAGTGCTGTCTTGAGCTTGCATTCATGCTGAAGGTGACAGGGTGAGGGGACAAACAGGAGCACAGAGAACGTCTGGGGCGGAACTGAAACTGAGGGGACTGAAAGCCTCTAGAACAGCCTCTGGGAGGAGGCATGACTTCATGCAGTCAGATGGGGTCACCACACAAGCGTAATCAGAAGGCGAGGGAATTTTGGAACATTCTGATTACTCATGTGCAAAGGTATTTAGGGCAACATTATTATACCCAGACGTACATACCTTCAGAATGACCAGAAATTCCACCACCACTTCAGAGTTCTCACACTTCCTCACTTTCTACCTAGCTTGGAGAGGCAGGAGGCACTGGTCCAGGCCCAGCTCTGGTCCCTCTTGCCAACCCTCTCTCCTCCCACTCCTCTGGGACTCAACCCATGGTTGGCCGTATGGGAGTGTTCAGCGCCTTAACCACCATGCCACCTGCTAATCTTAAATAATTCTTTAAAAAAAAAAAAAGAAGAAATTACTAACATGGGTTTTAGCATAAAGCTACCTGTTCAGATATTCCCAAGTTGTGGGTGGGAATCTTCAATTTCCAATACCCTGGATCTTCTTGGAAGTATCTGATTAATAGCTAAATTTACTGAATATTCCCTATTTTCTTTTTTTTGGAGAGGTTTTCGCTATAGGGCGCGTGCACTCGCCAGAAAGACAGAGAGAGACAGAAAGCAAGAAATCACCCCCTGGGGGGGGGATGGCCACACCGCAACCCCTTGTCCTCCATTTTCCTCTCAGGATCCTGGGGATGCATGCACGCCCGGCGTGAGTTTAAGCCACCAGGTCCAGGGCTCGAACCGCAGTCAACTACATGGGAATCCAGCGACATAAGTAACCATTATGCCAACTACTAGTCTCCAAATATTCGCTATTTTCTAAATCTTGTTCCAAAACCCCACTCTTTTTTTTTTTTTTTTTTTGAGAGATTTTTTTCATTATAGGGCGCATGCGCTCGCCAGACAGGGAGAGACATAGAGACAGAAAGCGAGAAATCACCCCCCAGGGGGGATGGTCACGCCGCAATCCCTTCTCCTCCATTCTCCTCTCGGGATCTTGGGCACGCACGCACACGCGCCAGCCGTGAGTTTTAAGCCACCGGGTCCGGGACGCGAACCGCGGTCGACTACGTGGGAGTCCAGCGACATAGCCATTACGCTAACTGCTGGTTCCCCCAAAACCCCCACTCTTACCAAGTGGGAATTTGCTAGTTGGGTAGAAAATCCAGAGGAAAAACAGCTGATTAGATGGACCTTGTTCACATGAGACAAATGAGTCCTCACACCATGCTCAAATATGGCAGTGTCTAGCTGTGGCCAGTTAGGTAACTGCCTTCCTTTGCTTTGAGGTTCAGTCTCACACTGCCAGAGCAGAACGCTTCTGAATCTCTTTTGGTTTTGAAGGCTGCCTGATTTATGAATCTTTCCTTAATCAGATAAACTCTGTTAAACGTATTGGGTCATTGGAAAAATTATGACGCATTTTTGAATAGAAAAAATACTTTATGACTTTTCCAAAGACCTAATAGTTTGCCTAAAGTTTTTCTAATTTAATTTTTTTTCTTTTTTAGAGAGAGATTTTTGCTATAGGGTAAGCGTGCTCACTGGAGAGAGAGACAGAAATCAAGAAGTCACCTTCCGGGGGGGTGGCCATGCCATGATCCCTTCTCCTCCATTCTTCTCTCAGGATTTTGGGCACGCACACACACTTTCCTGGCATGAGTTTTAAGCCACTGGGTCTGGGTCTCGAACCGTGGTCAACTACGTGGGAGTCCAGTGACATAACCATTGTGCCATCTGTTGGTCCCTAAAATTTTTCTTTCAACAAGTAAAAGTCTATCTATCTGAGAGTCCAGGCCCTGCGACTGACCAGACTGCGACTGACCAGACTAGAATGGACATTGCAGCTCTCACCCTGTGAAACTTTCCAGGAATATGAGAGACTCTCTATTGCAAGTATATACACTTTAGGGCCAGCAGGTGGCGTGGTGGTTGAGTGGTTGGACTCATACATGGCCAACTGCGGTGCAGGTCCCAGACGTGGTGGCTTGCTTTCTCATTTTCTCTCTCTATCTCTGTCTCTGATGAGTGCACATGCCTATATCAAAACTTAAAAACTAATAATAATACTTAAAAAAAAAAAAAAAAAAAAAAAAAAAAAAAAAAAAAAAAAAAAAAAAAACAGGGAACCAGCAGTTAGCGTAATGGCTATATTGCTGGACTCCCACGTAGTCGACCATGGTTCATGGCCCAGACCCGGTGGCTTAAAACTCACACCGGGCGCGTGTGTGTGCATGCCCAAGATCCTGAGAGGAGAATGGAGAAGGGATTGCAGCGTGACCATCCCCCCTGGGGGGTGATTTCTCGCTTTCTGTCTCTCTATCTCTCTCTGTCTGTCTGGCGAGCGCACGTGCCCTATAGCAAAAACCTCTCCAAAAACAAACAAACAAAACAAAACAAAACAAAACAAAACAAAAACAAATATTTACAGGTTTGGGGCCAGCCAGTGGCATGGTGGTTAAGGCGGCTGGATCCCACATGACTAACTGCATGGTTCACATCCCAGACCTGGCAGCTTGGGAAACTCGCCTAGCACATGTGTGTGCATGCCCAAAATCCTGACAGGAGAACAGAGAAGAAGGGATTTTAGTGTAACCATCCCCCATGCTGGTGCTTTCTCACTCTCCCTCTCTCTCTTTCTTTCTGGCAAGTGCATGTGCCCTATAGCAAATTAAAAAATAAAAAGTAAGAGGAAGAAAGAAATACACACAGTTTTGACCATGCTGCTTTGGACATGACAAGCGATGGGGTGTGGTGACAGCAGATGTGGGCGTAGACTCCGATTTCCAGGTTAGCTTCAATGCAGCCTCCCCACTCTTGCATGGTGATTCCAACCACTCTGGAGCAACTGTCTTTGGGAGCCATGTCCCCAAGGCAGGAGTGAGGGACATGGGGGCTGGCCGTCTGGGTTCTGGGTCCTGCAGTGGGACCTGAGCAAGCAGCATGGCCCCTTGAACTAAAGGAGCACTTTGGGGTGGGGTGGGGGGTCGGGGAAGTCCTAACATCGTAGAGGTGGAGGCCCTGGGGATAGACATTGAAATTGCTGGTAACCTGAGGATATGCAAGTGGGAGCCATTGCTTGTACCCCGAATTATTATATAGACCATCTCAGTGACTTTTTTTTTTTTTTGGAGAGGTTTTTTGCTATAGGGCACGTGTGCTCGCCAGAAAGACAGAGAGAGACAGAGAGACAGAAAGCGAGAAATCACCCCCGCAGGGGGGATGGCCATGCCGCAATCCCTTCTCCTCCATTCTCCTCTCGGGATCTTGGGCACGCACGCACACGTGCCCGGTGTGAGTTTAAGCCACCGGGTCCGGGACTCAGACCATGGTTGACCTCATGGGAGTTCAGCGACATAGCCATTTTGCTAACTGCTGGTCCCCGTCTCAGTGACATTTTGAAGGGGGTAGTACATTTATATGTTGCTCTGAAATCTTGGAGTCTTCGCATTAGACATTGGAGATTGAAGATGGTTTCATTAAAAACACACCCAGTGTTTAAACCTGCTTGCCGAGAGTCACTCAGCCTGCTTCAACGAATCTGGAGACTGGGACTCGTTATTTCCTGAAGCATGTTATTCTTTATTTATACATTAATAAAAGAGTATTTGGGAAATTAAGCCTAAGTTTGTCTACCTCTAATGTACACCTTTTGATCTAGGTTCTGTATTTGGAAGTCACGTGAACTAAATCTTTTTTTTTTTTCCATGCCAGAGGCACATGCACTCACTCCGTGTGGGCGGGAGCAGAAGAGCGGAAACAGCCCTCAGTGGGAAACACTTATGCCACAGCCCTTTTCCCTCCGTTCTCCATCCTGCCCGGATTTGGGGCATGCATGCACACACACCTGGGGTGTTTTCCAAGCTTCAGGAGCTGAGATTTGAACTGTGGTCAGCCACGTGGGATCCTGCTCCCTGTGCACAGCACTTAACGGCCAGCCCAGCACAAACGAAATCTCATCCAACTTCCACAAAGGACCCCTAGCGCTTTACATGCAGTCGGCACCACTGAGACATCGCTTTTCAAAGTTAACATGTTCAGGTTAGTTTGCTCGACTGTTTTGCATGACCCATGTAGGAACCTTTATCTCCTGACTCCTCTCCATGAGCCCGCTGCAGTTGTCTCTTTTCCTCATAAGATACAGTAGCCAGGGGACCAGCAGGTGGCATGGTGGTTAAGGTGCTGGACACTCCCACATGGCTGACCATGGTTTGAGTCCTGAACCTGGTGGCTTACTTTCTCACTTTCTCTCTCTCTCTCTCTGTATGTGTCTCTCTCTGCTCAAATTAAAATAAATGTATTGGGGAGCTGGAAGGTGTTGGTTAGAGGTGCTGGATTCCCACATTGCCAACTGCGGTTCAAGCCCCAGATCTGGCAGCTTGCTTTCTCGCATTCCCTATCTCTCTCTCTGTCTTTGTCTGGTCAAATTAAAGAATAATAATAACAAATAAAACTAAATAAGTAAATAATTATTTTAAAAATGAATGAATAAATAAAATTAAATAATAATTTTTTTTTTTAAAAAAGATACAACAGCCAGAATTGAATGTCCTGCTCCTGAGGAGAGTGTGACTATCATGCACAATTTTCTGTCAAGGCAGACCGTAACCATGCCAAACTTTTTTTTTTTTTTTGGCAGAAACCTCAGAATGGGTGTATACTGATGGAGTTGCAGGCCACATTCCCTAAGTCATTTTCACATGAGGCATTGCTACACCCTGCTTTTGCTTTGTGCGGGGCCACTGCTGTGCTACAGCGAGACTCGAATGCCCTTCGGGGCTCTTTCTAGCAACAGGAGGAGTAGCCCAGCCAATATGATTAAATCCATGTTTCCAGATTCGCGATAACCGAATGCGTTAGTCACACAGCGTATCTCTTCATAAGGGAATGGCGAAGTATCTTTTAAGATGTCAGAGAAGATGCCAGATTCTCTGATGTTTTAGCAAAGATGCTTTGCTATGCAAATGTGGGAGCAGTGTAAGGATTATAGGTGGTTTATGGTTTTCACACGAAATTTCGATTCAGTTTTGCAATAGATTTACTATTTAAGTTCTGAAGACTTAGTAGATTCTTAGAAAAATGTAGTAGGGTATTTGTATTCTGCTCAAAGCTAATTTTTGAAGATTGTCAGAAAAATAACTAATCATGAAACCTACATCTTAAAATCAAAAAGGGGGGGAGCAGCAAGTGGCATGGCAGTTAAGACGCTGGGACTCCCACATGAATGACTGTAGTTCAAGTCCTGAACCTGGCAGCTTGCTTTCTCACTTTCCCTCTCTCATGTGCCCTATCGCAAATACTTTTCCTTTTTTTTTTTTGAGGAGGTTTTTGCTATATGGAGCGTGCACTCGCCAGAAAGACAGAGAGAGACAGAGAGACAGAAAGTGAGAAATCACCCCCCAGGGGGGATGGCCACACCACAATCCCTTCTCCTCCATTCTCCTCTCTGGATCTTGGGCACGCACACACACCCGGCATGAGTTTAAGCCACCAGGTCCAAGACTTGAACTGTTAAGACCACAGTTCGAGTCCTGGACCCGGTGGCTTTCTTTCTTACTTTCCCTCTCTCTCTCTTGCTCTCTGTCCCTCTCTGG
Organism: Tupaia tana; assembly: GCA_026018925.1. NCBI lineage: Eukaryota > Metazoa > Chordata > Mammalia > Scandentia > Tupaiidae > Tupaia > Tupaia tana. The sequence continues at coordinate 12,705,595 of JAKSZU010000014.1, read as the reverse complement.
ACAAATTTAATGCGGTCAACTACGTGGGAGTCCAGTGACATAGCCATTACGCTAACTGCTGGTCCCTCAGTTTTTTGGTTTTTTTTTTTTGAATTTGACCAGAGAAGGACAAAGTGAGAGAAAGAGGAAAAGTGAGAAAGCAAGCCACCAGGTCTGGGACTCAAACCACGGTCGACCATGTGAGAGTTCAATGTCCTTAACCACCATGCCACTCCCACTCACCAGCCCCAACTTTTAGTTTTTAAAGGCTTGAAAAAAAATTAAATTAAAATAAATGTTAGGATTGTCCAAAACACTACCTTCTTGGCCTTTTTATTTAAGTTGAGCATAGATAAGTGTTAAAGGTCTCAGAAATCAATATTCCACAAGGAAAATGTCAGGTTTAAGATGACGGTGTTTGGAACTGCCAGTGTTTGAATATTTAGCATAGGTGGGGGAATGTGAAGTTCTCACAAGTACATGAATTTCTAGGTTTTTTAAATATTTGGGTCATTTAAAAATCTTACAAGTAATTCAGCTGTTACTACTCTACCAGCTCAAAACAAATTACTTCATAGTTCATCATTCTTTGGAACTGGAGTATTTTAAATCATATTTGGACTCCAGCAGCCATAACCTTATCTAGCACGCAATGCTAAAAGGGATGAGTAAGAGATGTTTTCAGCCAACTTTGGTGTTTATATCTTTGAACTATTTCATTTTTCTAATACTAAAGAAATGGGACAAGTTTTGAAAAACAGTATTGAGTAACAGAATCAAACTATGGCTGTTCGAGCAGTCACCCTGTGACCCACACTTTCACTCACCAGCTCGCAGGTGGACAAGTTACAGCTAGGGCCAGCCCTTCCTCTGCACCTCACCTGCAAATCCCCATTCCTGGAATTTCTGGAGGGGGAGTTTGCAAAGACAGGTGGTGTTCAGTGGAATGTGAGCTGATGCCCAGAAGGTCCCCCTCCATCCTCTCTGCCCTAAGACTGCCTCCTACTGATGGCCCAACCCAGCTGTGAATGCAGATGAAAGTGCCCTCCTCCACCCCACCGCCCCCGCCCCCGCCATTGCCCACCCAGAGGGAGATCCCCACACTCCTGCTGGTCCAGTCTTACTCTGGCAAAGGCTGTGCAACAGCAAACCTTGAGCTGAGCATGTGGAGCTGGTGGGGTGGGAGGTGGAAAATCCTTTGCTGGGAAGAAGGTTGTCAAAACTTGATTGCTCTTGAGAACCAGCAGTTAGCGTAATGGCTATGTCGCTGGACTCCCACGTAGTCAACCGCGGTTCGTGTCCCGGACCCGGTGGCTTAAAACTCACGCCGGGGCGTGTGTGCGTGTGTGCCCAAGATCCCGAGAGGAGAATGGAGGAGAAGGGATTGTGTCGTGGCCATCCCCCCTGGGGAGTGATTTCTTGCTTTCTGTCTCTATGTCTCTCTCTGTCTGTCTGGCGAGCGCACGTGCCCTATAGCGAAAACCTCTCAAAAAAAAAAAAAAAAAAAAAAAAAAAAAAAAACTTGATTGCTCTTGGGACTGGCAGGAAGCATGGTGATTAAGACCACAGTTCGAGTCCCGGACCTGGTGGCTTGCTTTCTTACCCCTCCCCCCTTGCACTCTGTCCCTCTCTGGACAAATTTAATTAATTAAGTTCAATAAAATAATTCTTTTTTTTGGAGAGGTTTTTGCCATAGGGCGCGTGCACTCGTCAGACAGACAGAGAGAGACAGAGAGACAGAAAGCGAGAAATCACCCCCCAGGGGGGATGGCCACGCCGCAATCCCTTCTCCTCCATTCTCCTCTCGGGATCTTGGGCACGCACGCACACGCGCTCGGCGTGAGTTTTAAGCCCCCGGGTCTGGGATGCGAACCACGGTCGACTACATTGGAGTCCAGTGATGTAGCCATTACGCTAACTGCTGGTCCCAGTAAAATAATAATTATTATTCTTTTTTTAAAAAAAGCTGATTGGTCTGAGTGTCCACGGAGAATGGAGAGTTACCAAGTGAGGGTAACTAACACGGCAGCTCAGCAGAGCAGAGGACCCCGTACGTGGATAGAGACAGAGGGTCCTGGGAGCTGACCTGCCTCTGACACTGGCCTTCCTGGTCCTTGCAGAGCACTGAGGCTCTGTCTCAGCTCACTGGGACTTTCTTTTCTGATGTCCCCTAGGCCAGTGGCCTTGTAATTTTGTGATTTCAACATGCCATTAATGGAGCCCTTTCCCTTAAAAGCAGAGTGACCCAGCCCTCTGGGCCAGGCTCTCAACGTACAGGCAAAGAATCTCTTTTTTTCTTTTCTTTTTCTTTTTTTTGGAGAGATTTTTATATAAGGTACATGTGTTTGCTGGAGAGACAGAGAAAAATAGAGAGACAGAAAGCGAGAAATCACCCCCCCAGAGAGGATAGCCACACTGCCATCCCTTCTCCTCCAGTCTCCTCTCAGGTTTTGGGCACACGGCCAGTGTGAGTTTCAGGCTTCTGGGTCCAGGACTCCAACCACGGCCGTGTGCGAGTCCAGTGACATAACCATTATGTCATTTGCTGGTCCCAGGTGAAGAATTTCAATGGGCACAAGATGGGTGAGAAGGGCTTGAGATTAAACAGTATCTATCCTTTGAAACTTTTTACAACCACATGACTTTAAGAGAGTGATGGGCCAGCAGGTGGGGTGCTGGACTAACTCTAACATGGCCAATTGTGGTGTGAGCCCCAGACCCAGAGGCTTGAAAATCATACCAGAGGGGGACCAGCAGATGGCATAATGGTTACATCACTGGACTCCCATGCCCTCACATAACTCGACCACAGTTCGAGTCCCAGACCCAGGGACTTGAAACTCATGCCTGGTGCATGTGCATGCGTGCTCAAAACCCTGAGAAGAGAATGTAGAAGGAGTGGCAGTGTGTCCATCCCCCCATGAGGATGATTTCTTGCTTTCTATCCTTCTGTCTCTCTGGCGAGCACACATGCCCTATAGCAAAAATCTCAAAAAAAAAAAGGGGAAGAAAATCACACTGGACACATGCGCATGTCCAAAATCCCCAGAGAAAAATAGAGAAGACATTGTGGCATGGACATCCTCTTGGGAGAATGATTTCATTTTCCGTCTCTCTGGCAAGTACATGGGGCCTATGACAAATAAATAAATAAATAAATAAATAAATAAATAAATAAATAAACTTATAAAAAGAGAGAATGGCAATGAATTAGTAGCTAAAAACATTTACATGGGTAGTTCCTCTAGGATTTATGGATGAGAGGAAACCCATGAAAATGAGGATAACAGGGACCAGAAGTTATTCACATATGTCCCATATGTCCCACCATGGTTCGAATCCCAAACCCAGCAGCTTGAAAATTCACTCTAGGTATGTGTGCTTGTGTGCCTAAAATCCCAAGAGGAAAATGGAAAAGAAGGGACTGTGGCATAGCCATCTTCTCTGAGATCTGGTTTCTCTCTTTCCTTTTCTTTGTCTCTCTCAAGCAAGCATATGCACCCTGTGGCAAAAACCTAAAAAAAGAAAAAATCAAAACAAGATTTTTTAAATTTTAATTTTAATTTTTTTTTTTTACTAGTGTAAAACACATATTAGGGCTGGCCCTGTGGCCAATAATTAGTGAGCCAGATCCCCCATGGTTGACTACAGTTCAAATCCCAGCCCCAGCAGCTTTAAAAACATTCTGGTGGGAACCAGCAGTTAGCGTAATGGCTATGTCGCTGGACTCCCACGTAGTCGACTGTGGTTCGCATCCTGGACCCGGTGGCTTAAAACTCACGCCAGGTGCGTGTGCGTGCGTGCCCAAGATCCCAAGAGGAGAATGGAGGAGAAGGGATTGCAGCGTGACCATCCCCCCTGGGGGGTGATTTCTCGCTTTCTGTCTCTCTGTCTCTCTCTGTCTGTCTGGCGAGCGCACGCGCCCTATAGCGAATACCTCTCCAAAAAAAACAAACAAACAAAAAAAACATTCTGGCATATATATGTGTGCATGCCCAAAGTCTTGAAAGAAGGAAGAAATGGAGGAGAAGGGATTGCAGTGTGACCATGCCCCTTGTGTGTGGGAGGAGAGGGTGCTTTCTCCCTCTTCTTGTCTCTGCATGTGCCCTCTGGAAAGTAAAAAATTGTATTATCTTGGGCAGGCAGTTGGATCCGACATGGCTGACTGCATGGTTCGGGTCCCAGACCTGGTGGCTTGAAAATTATACTGGGCACATGTGCGTGCCTGCCCCAAATCCCAAGAGGACACTGGAGGAGAAGGGACTATGGGGGGATTTCTCACTTTCCCGCTGTCTCTTTCTGGTAAGCAAAGGTATTCTATAGCAAACCAAAGTACGTGTGTGTGTGTGTGTGTGTGTGTGTGTGTGTTCTCTTTCTCTTTTGGCTTTTAACAATTTTATTTTATTTATTTATTTTTTACTTTATTAAAATACTGAGTTTATTTTGCATGTATATTTTTGTCTCCCCACCATCTCCATGTCTGACCGCCACCACTGCTGTGTCCTATCACAACATTCCATACATACTTAAAGCCACGCGAAGGGTGGAGTTCCATCTTGAAAAACTAAACAGGCATTTTGGACAACACATTCTTGGCAATGGAACCTGGGCAACATTTATCAAACACAGTAAGGGAAGTCCTCACTTTGCATTATAGGAAGAAATAAGATGGAAAATTAAAAAAAAAAAAAAAAAAACACTGTTTAAACTGTTTTCTTAAAGAGACTTCCTCCACTCCCAGAGATCTTGACTAGCCTTCTGGTCCATCATCCGGAAGTGATTCTTCAGTGATTGATAAACTTGGCTCCCACTTGGGGGAGAGAACTACCTTTTTCTATACTTGCTTGCCTTTTTGCTTTAATGTCTTCTACAGAACTAGGTCCCTTGGAACCAGCAGTTAGTGTAATGGCTATGTCGCTGGACTCCCACGTAGTCGACCGCGGTTCACGTCCCGGACCCGGTGGCTTAAAACTCATGCCGGGCGCGTGTGCGTGCGTGCCCAAGATCCTGAGAGGAGAATGGAGGAGAAGGGATTGCGGCGTGACCATCCCCCCTGAGGGGTGATTTCTCACTTTCTGTCTCTCTGTCTCTCTCTGTCTGTCTGGCGAGCACACGCGCCCTATGGCAAAAACCACTCCAAAAAAAACAGACAAACAAACAAAAAAACTAGGTCCTTTTGGTGTTCTAGGAGTTTTTTCCTGTTTTTTTTTTTTTTTTTTTTTTTTTTTTTTTTTTAATGATTCTTGACCTTTTGATCTTGGTGTTGACGGTTTTGAGTCTTTTCCATTCTGGTTTGATTTTTGAGCATTTTTGCCAGGAGTATCTCGTATAGATTTCTTCACTGCAGCTTTTTTTCTGTTTCCTTCAAGATCATTGTCTTATTTCTTTTTCTTTTCTTTTTTTTTTTTTTTTGGAGAGGTTTTTGCTATAGGGCGCATGCGCTCTCCAGACAGACAGAGAGAGACAGAGAGACAGAGAGACAGAAAGTGAGAAATCACCCCCCAGGGGGAATGGCCACACCGCAATCGCTTCTCCTCCATTCTCCTCTCAGGATCTTGGGCACGCACGCACACACACCTGGCATGAGTTTAAGCCACCGGGTCCGGGACTCGAACCGCGGTTGACTACGTGGGAGTCCAGCAACATAGCCATTACGCTAACTGCTGGTCCCGATCATTATCTTCTTTATTGTCATCATCATCTTCATCAGCAGCAAGTTTTACTTTTCTCTGTGGAACCTTGCCACCACCTCCAGGGGCAGATCGCTTTTCAGATATACTTAAAGAGTTTCACATTTTCTTCCTATTCCTCTTCTGACTCTGCATCTTCCTCCACAGCTACTAAGTGCTGTCCACTAATATGCACGGGCCCTGAACCACACTTCAACCTTTAGACCCCAGGTGGTGTTATTTCAAAGCCCCCAAGGGAAACCGTTGGTTGTACAGACATTCTCAGTGTTGCCAGTATAACTTTAATTGGACAGCCTTCATAATCCATTGCCTCTGCTTCAGCAATGGGCAATTCATTCTTTGCACCAGCCCCTACACTGACCGTTCTTAAAGGTAACTGGTGTTCATTTCCATCATTAATCACCTTAAAGTGACAATCTTTGCTGGCCTTTAGTTCACAACCGAAAAAGATAGTTCTGGAAAGTAAAAAATATATTATCTTTGGCAAGCAGTTGGATCCTACATGGCTGACTGCATGGTTCGGGTCCCAGACCTAGTGGCCTGAAAATTATGCTGGGCACATGTGCGTGCCTGCCCCAAATCTCAAGAGGACACTGGAGAAGGGACTGTGAGGCAGACCATCCCCACTGGGGGGGATTTCTCACCTTCCCTCTGTCTCTTTCTGGCAAGCACATGCAACCAACGTCCCCCACCCCCACTCAGGGGCTCATGTCCATGTCCATTGAATCTTCCATGGGGTGGTGGCACACACTTAGGTGGGTGAGAAGACGGGCGGAGGTAAACGACTACGGCTGCCGAAAACAGCCACGCAGGACGGAATCACTCCAGGGACAGTTTTTAACAATTTTATGAATGCAATGTATAGACCATAAAGGTTGCCCACTTAAAGTATACAGTTCAGCGTGTTTCAGTATATTCGGAGTTCTACCATATTGAAACGTTTCTTTCCGTCTAAAAGACCACACCCATTTTTTTCATTCGTCACTGCCTCTGCCCTATTCTACTTTCTTTCTCTATGCAGTTGACATTCTAGGTATCTCGGGAGAGTGGAGCCGTACAGTATTTGTCCTTTGGCCTCTGGCTAATTTCACTTGGCGTGACATCTTCAAGATCATCCACGACGAGTAATACTTTTCTTTTAGGTGATGAATAAAATTTTATCGCATGTATCTACCACATTGTGTTTACCAGCTCATCAGCTGATGCCCACTGGGGCTATTTCTCTTTTTTTGGCTGTTATGGGTAATGGTGTTGTGGACGTTCGTGTTCAGTGTGTGTGTGCACATGTCTTCTGTCCATGTTCTCTCGGTTCCATGGATGCTTAGGGCAGAACTGCTGGGTCACACGGACGTCTGTGTCTAACGTCCTGAGGAACTGACACACTGTTTCCTGAAGGGGTCGCAGTCCCACCAGCAGTGTCTGGGCATTCAGCTTCTCCACATGTTAAGTATTACCTTTTTTTTTTTTTTTTTTTTTTGGAGAGGTTTTTGCTATAGGGCGCGTGCGCTCGCCAGACAGACAGAGAGAGACAGAGAGATAGAAAGCAGGAAATCACCCCCCAGGGGGGATGGCCACGCCGCAATCCCTTCTCCTCCATTCTCCTCTCGGGATCTTGGGCACGCACGCACACGCGCCCGGCGTGAGTTTAAGCCGCCGGGTCCGGGACTCGAACCGCGGTCGACTACGTGGGAGTCCAGCGACATAGCCATTAACGCTAACTGCTGGTCCCAAGTATCACCTTTTATTACATGCCTTTGTGACTGTAGCTACTCAACAATAGCTCAAGCTGCCCTTACAAAATGCCTTAGACTGGGGGCACGATGGTGACTGCTGAACGCACACGGGAAAGGTCCTGGGTTTGAATCCTGGCCCCTCCTTGAGCACACGTGGGCATGCGCACACATGCTTGTGATTGGCCCACAAAGCTGGACCCCATGGAGCCAACTGAACGGTTTGAATCCTAGCCCCAGCAGCTTCAAAAGCACTCCAGGTGCATGTGCATGCATGCCCCAAATCCTGACAGGATGGGGTAAGGGGGTAGATGGGACTGTGGTGTGACCACATGCCATTGTGAGGTGCTTTCTCTCCTGCTCTGTCTCTGTGTCTCTCTGGAGCACATGTGCCTTCTGGCATGTATCTGTTTCTTTTAAGGAAAAGAAACATTTGGGGGCTAGCATGTAGTATGCTGGTTATGGTGCTTGGACTCCCATATGGCCAACTGCAGTTCAAGTCCCTGACCTGGCAACTTGCTTTCTCATTTTCTCTTTCTCTCTGGTGAGCACACATGCCCTTTAGCAAATTTGAAATAAATAAATTAAGCAAGTAAATAAAATTAAATAAATACGAAAGATTAGTGTATGTAGAAGCAAGGAGAATGGTTACGGAAACTAGAGACAGTGTGGGGAGAGGTTGGGAGGAGGTGGAGAATGAGAGGGAAGGAATCAAGGGGAAAAATAGAGAGGCAAGACCTTCATGGGACACAGACATAGATGACCATCTGTAAATGATAGCAGGCGTGGGATCTTCAACGGGATTGGTTTGAAGTGTATTCACGTTGAGAAAATTCACTTTACAAGTAGTAATGATGTATAGTGATTGAATATGTAAAATAAATAAACAAGTTTTTAAAAAGAAAAATTAAAAATAAATTAAAAATAAAATTTTTAATTAGGGAAAATATTAAATAATTTTTTAAAGAATAACTTTATTTAACTTTATTTATTTGTTGTAATTTGACTAGAGAGGGAGACAGCAAGCCACCAAGTCCAGGACTCGAACCACAGTTGGCCACATGGGAGTCCAGTACCGTTAGTCACCACGCCAACTGCCAGTCCCCTAATTTTTTTTTTAAAGAAACATACCTAAAACGAAATGATTCACAAAGGTTGAAACAAAAGGAGGGGTGGACCAGTAGGTGGTGTAGTAGTTAAAGTGCTGGACTCCCATGTGACGGACCAGGGGTCAGGTACTGGTCTTGGTGGCTTGAAACTTGAAAATTCCCATGCAATCTCTGGGAAATTTTTTAAATGCCATCAATTGTAAAATATGCCGTTTGTTAATGTAGCACTGAGAAAATACATGCTATCACCTAAAGTGACACAATGTCCTAATTATAGCCCTGTAAAACACACGAGAAGCTTCCACTGTCCTCTGCTTAAAGCCATGGAGTTGACCCATTGTCCTTTAACCTTTTTTTGTCCTTTAATTTTTAAAGCTTCTGTAAAGTTTGTTGTTCCTCATAAGAAAATGTGGAATTATGGTAATTCTTGTCTCAATAGTGTTTACTTTACTAATATTAAATTTCTACTCTTTTATTTTGCTTCCATGCCTTTCTGTGTACCCCATAGGTGTTAGTTTCAGCCAAAACACACTTTAATTTCTTTATGAGGTTTTTGCCTTAGAGCACATGCGCTTGCAAGAGAAAGAGACAGACAGAAAGTGAGAGAGAAAGTAAGAAATCACCCCTCAGGGGGGATGGCCATGCTTCAGTTCCTTTTTCCTCCATTCTCCTCCCGGGATCTTGGGCATGCGCACAGGCACACACATATCTGGTGTGAGTTTCAAGCCACTGGGTCCAGGACTCGAACTGTGGTTGGGCATATGGGAGTCCAACAATGGAACTGCTACGCCATCTGCTGACCCTCACACTGTAATCTTTTCAGTTACATTTAAAATGGCAAGCATCAGCAGGTGGTGTGGTGGTTAGGGTGCTGGACTCCCACATGGCAGATCACGGTTTGTGTCCCAGACCTGGCAGTTTGCTTCCTCACTCCCTGTTCCCTCGTCTGGTGAGTGCACATTCCCTATAGCAAATTAAATAATAATAATAATGATGGTGATTAATCAAATAAAATAAATAATAATTATTTAAACAAAATAAAATTACAATCAAGCCCAATGTGTACAAAGCTAAAATGTGTGTGCACATGCCAGCAATCAAAATGACATTGTGAAGGGCCAGTAGTCGGCATGGTAAAGGGGCTGGACTTCTACATGGCTAACCATGGTTCAAGTCCCAGACCTGGCAGCTTGAAAATCATGCCGGTGCATGTGCATGCATGCCCAAAATTCCAGCAGGAGAGCAGAGAAGAAGGGGTTTCGGCGTGGCCATTCTCCCAGGGGGTGATTTCTCACTTTCCCTCTCACTGCCTCTCTCTGCCAGTCTTATGAGTGCATGTGCCCTATGGCAAAAACCAAAATAAATAAACAAATAACATTATGGTTGCCATCTGGTCAAAAGTAATTATAAGAGTCCAAAATTGAAAGATGACTCTCAACCAGAGATTTTAAAATATGAAAGAAGGAAACTGTGACTTAGAATCAATGAAGCATGGCATAGTAAGTAAGTGTTGTTCCACTAAACTGGGCCTTCTTTTCAAACGCCCTTTGAAAACTTACCATTTATTAGGTCACAGACACATATATACACCGTTGAATTTCAAAGAGTAGAAATGAATAGTTCACATTTTCTAATCACAAAACAATAAAATTAGACTAATTGGATCACAAAGTAAAAAGGCCTCCCTATCCACATATGTAAAGAAATCAAATACCCTCTTCTGTAATTGTTGGCTCAGGAAAGATGTACCAAAATACAAGACATTTGTAACATGTGAAGACGAGAGTGGCAAGGCCAGCCTTGGGGCCCCATGTATAAGGGAGCCAGATCCCACATGGCTGAGTATGTGGTTTGAGTCCCAGACCTGGTGGCTTGAAAAACATACAGGATACATGCCTCAAATTCCTATGAAATAAAGAAATGGAGGAGAAGGGATTGTGGAGTGACCATGCCCCAATGGGGGGTTCATTCTCCTTCTCTTTCTCTCTGGCAAGTGCACATACTCTCTGGAAAAAAGAGAGAGGGAGAGAGAAAGAGATACTCAAAGCACACTGGGGTGGGCCCGTGACCTAGAGGTTAAGGAAGCTGGATCTCACATGGTTGATCACAGCTCAAAGCTCAGTCCTGGTGGCTTGAAAAACACTCCAGGCTCATGTGTGTGCATGCCCCAAATCTTGGCAGGATAGAGAAACAGAGAAGGGATTGCTGCATTACCACGCCTGTGGGGCCGTTGCTTTCTTCTTCTCTCTCTGTCTCTGTCTCTCACATGCCCTCCAACAAGTAAGTAAGTAAATAAATAAATAAATAAAACACTGTGTCATTCTTGAATTGTTCCAGAGGAGAATCACAACTTCTGATTTTGTCAAAACTCACATGAGTATTTAAATTTTAGGGATTACCAGTAATAAAAATAAATAGCACATGTATTTCTTTTTTTTAAATTAATTTTATTAATTAATTTATTTATTTCAATTTGATGCGAGAGGGACAAAATAAGAGAGAGGGAAAGTGAGAAAGCAAGTCGCCAGGTCCAGGCCTCGAACCACGGATGGCCACCATCATGCCACCTACCGCCTCCTATAGCATGTATATTTCTAAACCAGTAGAAAAGCGCCATAAAGAAAACTGTGCAGGGGCCAGCAGGTGATGCAGCGGTTAATGTACTAGATTCAACATAGCTGACAGTGCGGTTCGATTTCTAGATTTGGTGGCTTGAAAAATGCTGGGTGTGCATGCATGTCCAAAATCCCATGGGGAGAATAGAGGAGAGGGGATGCGGTATGGCCATTCCCGCTTCTCGGGGGGTAATTTCTCACTTTCCTTCTCTCTGCCTTACTCTGTCTCTACCCAGTGAGTGCATGTGCCCTATGACAAAAACCTAAAAAGAGACAGAGAGAAAGAAAGGAAGGAAAGAAGGAAGAAAAAGAAAGAAGAGAGAAAAAAGAGAGAAAGGAAAAGAAAGAAAGATGTACAGCAGAAGACACAGAGAGGGGACAAAGAAAAGCATAAACAGAAACTACAGAACTGTAGTGGTAAGTCCAAATACATGACAGGTCACCATGAACTTGAACAGCAGGCCAGCTAGGTGGTGCGGCGCTATTGCACTGCTCAGAGAAGCTGGATCCTGGAGTGCGGTTTGAATCCCGACTCTGGCCAGCCTGAGACGCACTGGGCATGAGCGTGAGTGCCCAAGGTCAGACAGAATGGAGGACTGCGGGGGGGACGGCGGCCTGACCGGACCCTGCGAAGTGCTCCTCTGGGTTCCCTTCCTTCACTCTTGCATGCACACACGTGCACTCTGTCACGAATAAAGGAAGAAAAAGAAAAGAAAATCATTCGTAGGGATGAAGAGAGCCATACATGATAAAGGTGTTAATTTATTAGGAAGGTATAAAAATCTCAATGCCTAATTCTAACATTTGGACTCAAACTATTGACACAAAATTTGACAGAATGATAAGAAGAAACTAATGAATTTATGATTATTGCAGGAATTTTCATATACTTCACTCAATAAGTAAGAGATCAAGCAGACAAAAATGGGTAAGGTTTAAAACCTATCATTGGGGCAGCAGGTGGCATGGTGGTTAAGCTGCTGGACTCCCATATGGCTGACTGTAGTTCAAGTCCTGGACTCGGTGGCATGAAAATTATGCCAGGTGTGTGTTTGTGTGCCCAAATTCTTGAGAAAAGAACAGAGGAGAAGGGACTGCACCAAGGTCACACCCCTGGGGGTGGTTTCTCACTTTCTCTCTCTCTCTACCTCTCTCTAGCAAGAATAGGCGTCTTATGGCAAAACCTAAAAATTTAACAAGCAAAGTTTAGCGAGTGGATCTAGAACTCTGCGCTATACAGTTAGAGATCTCAGAGTCTCTTCAAGCGCATGAACATTTACAAAATTGGCACATTTGACCATAGAGCAAATCCCAACAAAGTTTAAAAAATCTATTTCAGGGACCAGCAGATGGCGTAGCGGTTATGTTGCTGGACTCCCACGTGGTCAACTGTAGTTCGAGTCCTGGACCCAGTGGCTTGAAACTCACAAACACTTGTGTATGAATGCCCAAGATCCCAGGAAGAGAATGGAGGAGAAGGGATTGTGTGGCATGGCCATCCCCACTGGGAGGTGATTTCTTATTTTCTGTCTCTCTGGAGAGTGCATGCACCCTAAGGCAACCTCTAAACAAACAACAAACAAAAACTTTCAAAGAACCAAATAGCTTGAGCACAATATACTGAAATTAGAAAACAATAATAAAATGGTAGCCAATTCACCTACACATTTGGAATACGTAATACTGTTTTGGGGGCTGGGCTTTTAGCTGCACAAAGGAAGTCAGTTCCCACATGTTCAACCAAGGCTCTAGTCCTGGTCCTGGCTGCGCTGAAATGCCTTCAGTGTTCATGCACTCGCCTGCCCGGGAGCTGACAGGTTGAAGAATGAAGTAATAAGAATTGCAGCATAACAGCATCCCGGCCTCACGGAGGGATGCTTTCTCTTTCTCCCTCACACTTGCAACATATCCTCAGGCATAAAAAAATCTTTTAAATAATGTTTTTTAAAAATAAGCAATGAATGAAAGAATAAAGATATAAATTACATTGTATTTCGAACTTAACAACCATAGCAGTACTACATCCCAAAATATGTCAGAGGCAAATGAGGTGGGATTTAGAATGATGATAAAGCCTTGGGATGCATATCTTAGGAAAAAGGCAGTAATAGCAACAAGTAAACTAAATATTCAATTAAAGAAGTTAGAAACAACAGAATGGGGGCCAGCAGGTGATGCAGTGGTTGAGGTGCTAGACTCCTATATGGCCAACTATGGTTTGAGTCCTGGACCCAGTGGCTTGAAAAGTCATGCCAGATGCGTGTGCGTGCATGCCCAGAATTCCAGGAGGAGAAGGATTTTTTCACTTTCCCTCTCTCTATCTCTGTCACTTTCTGTTGCGCATACATGCCTTGTGGCAAAAACAAAACAACAACAACAACAAAAAAAAAACCAGAAAGAAAAAGAACAGAGTCAACCCCAAAAATGTCAAATATAAGAAATAAGGCAATAATACTAATTAATGACATAGAACACAAAGAAACAATAGGGAGTGGGAAAAGGCCAAAGCCGAACCTCTAAAAAGACAAACAATCATCTGGCAACATTTTTCAAGAAAAAGGAAGAGATAAGACACGAATCAAGAGTACCAGGAGGAAAAGACAGAACATAGCTTAGGGAGTTTGCAAGTTCAAAAGAGGGACCAGCCTGCAGGTCAAGACGCTGGATCCCATGTGGCCAACCACGTGTTTCCTGACCCGGTGGTTCGAGAAACATGCCAGGTACGTATGTGTGCCCAGAATCCTGAAAGGAGGGAGAGATGGAAGAGAAGGGACCGCGGCACGCTTGTGCCCCACGGGGACCGTTTTCTCACTTTCCCTCTCTGCTTTCTTTCTCTCTCTCTCTGGCAAGTACATGTGCCGTCTGGCAACGGAAAAACAGACAACTTATGCCAGTACATTTGATTACTTGAATCAAAAGGATAATTTTCTTTCTTTTTCTTTTTTAAGTTTTTGCCTTAGCACGTATGCATTTGCTAGAGAGAGAGAGACAGAGATAGAAAGAAGGAGAAAGAAGACTGAGATAGAGAGATAGACAGAGAAATTACCCCCCTAGGGAAAATGGCCATGCCGCAATCCCTTCTCCTCCATTCTCCTCCCAGGATCTTGGACACATGTACACACATGCCACCAAGTCCAGGACTCAAACGAAGGTTGGCCATGTGGGAGTCCAGGGACAGAGTCGACAGAATCGCTACACCGTCTGCTGGCCCCCTCAAATGGATACTTTCTGTAATATAATATAATAATAGAATAATAAAAAATACTAAGTGGACGGAAGCAGATTAAACAGCTATACTTTTTTGAAAAGAATTATTTAATTGTATTTATTATTTTTATTTTAATTTGCTGTAGGGCACCTATGCTCACCAGAGAGAGACAGAAAGAGAGAGAAAAATATGAGAAAGCAAGCCTCAAGGTCTGGGACTCAAACTACACTCAGCCATTTGGGAATCCAGTGCTTTAATCACCATGCCACTTGCTATCTCCCTCTGTCTCTCTCTCTGGCAATAAAAAAGATAGAAATCCTTTTTTTTTTTTTTTTTTTTGAGAGAGATAGATTTATTTTTGCTATAGGGCATGTGCACTCGCCAGAGAGACAGAGAGACAGAAAGTGAAAAATCATTCTCCAGGGAGGATGGCCACGCCACAATCCCTTCTCCTCCATTCTCCTATCAGGATCTTGGGCACACACGCACATGTGCCCGGTGTGAATTCAAGCCACTGGGTCTGGGATTCAAACCATGGTGGACTACATGGAAGTCCAGCGACATAGCCATTACACCATCTGCTGGTCCCTATTGGCTGTATTTGAAAGGGACATTGTAATGCCACAATTGTGAAAAAATATTTTGTATCGCTTATTCTCCCAGGTTTTATGTATGGTCTTTAAACCAGAACTATGGGACCAGCAGGTGACACAGTGGTTAAGACGCTAGACTCCCACATGGTTGACCATAGTTCGAGCCCCAGACCTGGCAGCTTGAAAATCACACTGGGTGTGTGTATGGTGCCCCAAATGGAGGAGTATGGAAGAGAAGGGGTTGCTGCATGGCCATCCCCACGTGGGAGGATCCCTCACTTTCCCTCTCATTGCCTCTGTCTCTGGTGAGCGCATGTGCCCTATGGCAAAAACCTAAACAGAAAAAGAGGAAAAAAGAAAAAACTTGGAACTGTTGGAAGTGTAGGATAAGCGGACTTAGCATATGAGAACTCAAAGTGTTTTTCAGTCAAAAAAAAAAAAAAGAAAAACAACCTCTTTGGGCCGGCCCCGTGGCTTGGTATTTAAGGAAGAAGATTCCACATGGCTGACCACAGGTTCAAATTCTGGCCCTGGTGGCTTGAAAAACACACACTGGGCATGTGTGCGTGCATGCCTGAGATTCCCAAAGGCGGAAGGAGGGGAGGAGAGAGAACTTCATTATGACCATCTCCTATGGGATGCTTCTTCACTTCTCTCTCTCTCTCTCATCAGCACATGTACCCTCTGGCAAATTTAAAAAATAAAAAAATTACTCTAATGTCACAATCTATATATGTAGATTAAGTGATCATTACATGGTGGAAGACTGAGCACCCCTTCCCAGAGGGACCCAAATGTAAGCTCTTGTATCTGGATTCGATCTGCCGAAAGTGTGGAATAATCTAGAGCTCAGTGGGGTGTGCCTGTCTACGTCCATCCTGCTTCATCTTTTAGGATATAGTTCTGGGCTGCCCAAGATATAAATAGACAGAAAATGTTAAAATGGAGAGGGACTCGGGAACCAGCAGTTAGCGTAATGGCTATGTCGCTGGACTCCCACGTAGTCGACTGCGGTTCGTGTCCCGGACCCGGTGGCTTGAAACTCACGCCAGGCGCGTGTGCGTGCGTGCCCAAGATCCTGAGAGGAGAATGGAGGAGAAGGGATTGCGGCGTGACCATCCCCCCTGGGGGGTGATTTCTCGCTTTCTGTATCTCTGTTTCTCTCTGTCTGTCTGGCGAGCGCACGCACCCTATGGCAAAAACCTATTCAAAAAAAAAAGAATACTCCCAAATATTTTCCGTTTCCAGAGGGGTCAGGAAGGAAGAAAAGTTTGTTTCCATTTAAGAAACAAATGAACAAGAAGGAAAAACATTTTAACAAATTGCTGAAGCTATCAACAGCTCAAAAGAAAGCAAGATCCTTAAATTAGGAAAACAAAGCAAGTAAAAAACAAAACAGTAATGTTGTACTCAAAAGTCGTAACATTCGATTTCACCAGTTCAGTCTTACGTTCAGTCTTTCTTCTGTTGATCTGCAGTGTGTCTGTGGTCAGATCTTTCTGTTTAAATCCTGGAAGGTAACATTCAACGTTATCATTGATATTTCTTGTCCCTAGCATTAAGTTGGTAATTTTCCTGGTTGCCTTTTGTTCTCTTATTTCTGTATGTGTCTTTAGTTTTCCTGGTTGAGCACTCCTTTCAGAACTTCTTGAAAGGCGTAGGTCTGCTATTGGCAAATTCTTTCAGGTCTTGTTTATCTGAGAATGTTTTTTATCCTTTTTTTCCATATGAAGGATAATCTTGCCAGGTACACTATTCTTGGTTGAAACTGTTTTCCACTTAACACTGTGAATATATTTTCCCATTCTTTCCTTGCTTACATTGCATCTGATGAGAGGTCTGATGTTAGCCTGATGGGATAACCTTTGTAAGTAACCTGACATTTCTCTCTTGCCAATTTTTTTTTTTTTTGAGAGGTTTTTGCTATAGGGCGCGTGCGCTTGCCAGAAAGACAGAGAGAGACAGAGAGACAGAAAGCGAGAAATCACTCCCCCAGAGGAGATGGCCATGCCGCAAATCCCTTCTCCTCCATTCTCCTCTCGGGATCTTGGGCACACAAGCACACACGCCTGGCGTGAGTTTAAGCCACCGGGTCCAGGACTCGAACCATGGTCGACTACATGGGAGTTCAGCGACATAGCCATTACGCTAACGGCTGGTCCCCTGTCTTGCTAATTTTAGTATGTTGTCTCTGTTGGTGGATTTTGCTAACCTGGCTATGATGTGCCTTGAAGATCTTCTTGGGTTGATTCTATGTGGGGTCCTTTGTATTTCTTGGGTCTGGATATTTGAGTGCCTTTCCAGGTTTGGAAAGTTTCTCTCTCTCTCTGTCCCTCTCTGGTCAAATATACGTAAATAAATAAATACATAAATAAATAAATAAAGTTAAATAAAATAATTCTTACTCCCAAAAATTAAAAAAAAAAAAGGAAAGAAAGAAAGAAAGAAAGAAAGAAAGAAAGAAAGAAAGAAAGAAAGAAAGAAAGAAAGAAAAGCAGACATTGGAAACAGCAAAGCAGGGCCGCAGCGTGGTGGTTAAACAGTGTACATAGGAAGCTGGCTGCCACGTGGCTGGCCGTGGCTGGATCCAGCCCTTGTGGTTTGAAACACACACTGGGGATGCACATGCACGTGTGCCCCACATCCCTATGGGATGAAGAGACGAAGGACAGGGAGTGCAACGTAATCATACCAAGTTGGGGACTGCTTTTTCTCTCTTGCTCTCTCTGTCTCTGTCTCTGTCTCTTTCCCTCTAGTGAGCACCTATTAACGATATTTTAAAAATGAAGGGGCCAGCAGATAGCATAGTGCTTAAGGCGATGGACTCCCATGTGGTCAACCACGGTCTGAGTCCTGGACCCACTGTCTTGAAACTCATGCCAGGTGCATGTACATACCTGCCCAAAATCCTGAGAGGAGGATGAGGGAGAAGGGATTGCCATAGCCATCTCCACTGGAAGGTGATTTCTCACCTCCTCTCTCTCTGTCTCTCTGGCGAGTGTGTGTGCTCTATAGCAAAAATCTCAAAATAAAAAAAAAAAAGGCAGGTGGTGTGGTGGTTAAAGGAGCTGGATTCCCACATGGCTGACCATGGTTCAAATCCCCGACCTGGCAGCTTGCTTTCTCACTTTCCCTTTCTCTCTCTCTCTCTCTGTCTAGTCAAATTAAAAAATAATAACAAATGGAAAAAAATAATTCTTAGAAAAAAAAAAAGTGACGATATCGAAATAGAAAATGTGTCACAACTGTCTCTTAATTCAAAAGTTTCATGCAAATGAGACCAGCAGGTGGCGTGGTGGTTGGGGTGCTGGACACTCCCACATGGCCGACTGTGGTTCGAGTACCGGACCTGGTGGCTTGCTTTCTCACTTTCCCTCTCTCTCTCTGTGTATCTCTCTCTGGTCAAATTAAAATAAGTGAATGAATAAATAAAATTAAATAAATAATTATTTAAAAGAAAAAGTTTCATGCAAAAAGATCAGGCTGTGAAACCATGTGATACCTTCACTTGGGATTTATCACGGTAGGTGCACAGCCAAGGAGCTCCTCACTAACTGGAAATACAGGGACGACCGCTTCCGTCCTTTCACCTGCTTTGCCCAAGTGGAGCCTCTTTCTCTCTGTGCCCTAAGCACAACCTACGTAAAGACTCTGTTTAAATTCACCTCATCTGAGGGATTTTGTAGCATTTCATATAAAGATGGGATCATATTTTGTATCATAATTTTCATGTTTAATTACCCTATTCTAAATGAAGCTACTTCAGGGGACCATCTGCTCAGAGAAAACTGCACGAACACTTCAGAGACAATATGTGGGAAGGGTAATTAATGTGGTAAACAAAACGAGACATGCAAAAACATAGTTGGTTAATTTGAAAGGTCTCATTAGACACATCTTGTACGAGAGCTTCTGCATAAAATTATGTGATATGTTGTAAAAAGTTCCATAATTTGCAAAGCTACAATCTTGCTCACAAATTGATAAACTCTGACTTATTTGTCCATGGCAATGCATTTGACCTTGGGACCAGAATCTGGATGGATTAGTAGCACCAATAAATTAATTCTGCAGGCCAGCCGGTATATGGTGGTTAGGCAGCTGCATCACACATGGCCTACTGCACGGTTTGAGTCCTGAACCTGGTGGCTTGAATAACATGTGGGGCACATGTGTGTGTGCCCTAAAAAACCCAAGAGGAGGATGGGAGAGAAGGGGTTGTGGGGTGGCCATTCCTCCTGGGGCATGCTTTCTCACTTTCTTTTCTCTCTCTGTCTCCATGTGCCCTGTAGTCAATTAAAAAATAAATCTTTCAGGACCAGCAGTTAGCGTAATGGCTATGTCACTGAACTCCCATGTAGCTGATCACAGTTAGAGTCCCGGACCCGGTGGCTTAAACTCACACTGGGCGCGTGTGCGTGCGTGCCCAAGATCCTGAGAGAAGAATGGAGGAGAAGGGATTGCAGCGTGGCCATCCCCCCTGGGGGGTGATTTCTCACTTTCTGTCTCTTTGTCTCTCCCTGTCTGGCGAGCGCACGTGCCCTATAGCAAAAGCCTCTCCAAAAAAAAAAAAAAAAAAATCTTTCACAGCCTTAGTAAATTATGAAAAGAATATTCTGACACTAGTTCCTAGCGGTAAAAGAAAAACTTCAGATGATTTAATTTAGTGGAGTTTAATTGAGGAAAAAACATGATACCAATCAAGAACCCTCAAAGAACTTCCAAGGGACTCTGTGTAGCCTCATGATCGCGTGTATTTATGTTCTGGAAAGGGAAAGTGACATATGCTAAAATGGGAAAGTGTTATACAAAAAACAGGAGTGAGGGGGGGCCAGCAGGTGGCATGGTTGTTAAGGGCACTGGACTCCCTCATGGCTGAACTTGGTTTGAGTCCCAGATCCAGTGGATTGAGACTCATGTCGGGTGTGTGTGTGTGTGTGTGTGTGTGTGTGTGTGCGTGCATACCCAAAACCCAAGAGGAGAATAAAAGAGAGGGGATTGCAACATGGCCATTCCTCCAGGGAGTGATTTCTCACTTTTCCTCTTTCTCTGGCAAGCGCATGCACTACAGGAGCAAAACAAAATAAAACAAAAATCTTGTAATAAAAATTATTATAAAGTCAGTAAACAAAAACTTTGGTATTAAGAATTTAAATGCATTGAGTTTCATGCCTAAAGTCAGACATGTGTTCACAGATATGTGCATGTCACCAAACTTGCTATTCAAAATGTTTAGATTAATTAAGATATGTTGTGAATCAATAAAATGTAGGGGGGAAAAAAGGAATGGAAAGCAACTGTAGATACCAGAAAGAGTGTGGGATGAGGGTAGGAAATGGCAGAGGGTAAGAAACAGGAAATAGGGACCAGCAGTTAGCATAATGGCTGTGTCGCTGGACTCCCATGTAGTCGACTGCAGTTCAAGTCCCGGACCCAGTGGCTTAAACTCAGGCCAGACGCATGTGCATGTGTGAGCAAGATCCTGAGAGGAGAATGGAGGAGAAGGGATTGTGGCGTGACCATCCCCCCGGGGGGTGATTTCTCGCTTTTTGTCTCTCTCTCTCTCTCGGTCTTTCTGGCGAGTGCACACGCCCTATAGCAGAAACCTCTCCCCCCACAAAAAAAAAAAAAAAGAAATAGGAAATTTTATATATATATATATATATATATATATATATATATATATACACACACACACATACATACATACGCACACACACACACACTCACACACATATATATAAAACAAGAAATGGAAAGTTATTTGCTGATGATAACATGTATGATTAAGCCAGTTTGCATTTTGTATGTTGTGATCATGTTCAGTGAATGAATATAAAATAAATACATTTTTTTAACAAGGAATTAAGTTTAGGACTGGCTCCATAGCACAGTGATTAATTGCTGTGCATTGGGAACCCACGTGACTGATAAGGTTTCAATCTCAGCCCTGGCAGCTTGAAAAACATGCTGGATGCTTGTGCATGCATTCCCAAAATCCTGATGAGAAGAAGTGGAGGGAAAAAGTGTGACCATACCCCACTGGGGGTGTGCACTTTCACACATTAATGCATGCATGCATGCATGCACATGCCCTCTGGCAATATTTAAAAAAAAGAGCTACATTTAATTTTTTTTTTCTTTTTCTTTGAAAGACTTTGCGTTATGAGAGTCATCTTATTTTGTGTGTGTGTGTGAATTTTTTTTTTTTTTTTTTTGGAGAGGTTTTTGCTATAGGGCGTGTGCGCTCGCCAGACAGACAGAGAGAGACATAGAGACAGAAAGCAAGAAATCACCCCCCAGGGGGGATAGTCACGCCACAATCCCTTCTCCTCCATTCTCCTCTCGGCATCTTGGGCACGCATGCACACGCGCCTGGTGTGACTTTAAGCCACTGAGTCCAGGACTCGAACCGCGATTGGCTACATGAGAGTTCAGCGACATAGCCATTACGCTAACTGCTGGTATCATCTTTAAAATCACATAATGGCCTTAGAAATCATCCAGCTTGTTACCGTAGCTGGAGAACTCTTAGGGCTTACTCATCAGCCTGCTTCTGAACGGCACCCTCTCAGAGACATCGATGCCACCCAAGAATTTTCTTCTATCCTTGCTTTTAACTGTCATGGCTTGCTGTATCAAAGCAGCTGAATTTGAAACAAGTTCAATATCGTTGCCTGGAAGAATCAATTCATCTTTCTGGGCTTGAGATACTCAATAAGCAACACCTGGTCACATTCGAACCCTCCGGATGTATTTTTCACCCAAGAAATTTAGGATTTCAACAAGAGACCCATTCTCCTGAAGAATGATGTAGATGGGGAAATGAGCGGACACAGATGTCATGTAGCGGGAGCCCAGTGTCACACCCTGATCACGTCCTGTACGTGACTACAGATAGTGCAAACTGTGGCCAGTTGCTTTCTGTTTCCCCATCTGTCAACCTGTAGTCTGTTCTCTTTCTCCCCAAGGAGATGAGCTCTACATTGATGTGACTGCAGTCCCTCCGCAGGGTTCCTCTGGGGCCCTTCACAGTAACTGTGCGTCCCTTCAGAGTGATGTTGATGGGCTGATTGCTGGGAATGGTTTTCATCCTCTCAGTAGTTGCAGCAACGAGCTATTTGCCATGATTTTCATTCAGTCCCGTCCAGGACTTGAACTGTGGTTGGCCATGTGGGAATCCAGCACCTTAACCACCATGCCACCTGCTGGCCTATGAGAGCCATTTTACTTATTTATTATGTATTTAATATTAATTTTTATTATCATCACTTTTTAATTTGCTATAGGGCACGTGCACTCACTAGAGAAAGAAAGAAAATGAGAAAGAAAGCTACCAGGCACACAATTCGAACCACAGTCGACCATAAGAGACTCTGGCACTTACCCACCACGCCACCTGCTGGTTCCATGAGAGCCATTTTACATCTTTATTTACGTAAACCTTATTTAGGGCCAATCCAGCGTACTGCACTGCAGTGCTGGAAGCCCCGCGGCCAGCTGTGGTCTGTTCCTAGGCCGATCTGAAAACACACCAGGAGCTTATGCGCCCAAGATCCTGCCAAGCTGGAGGGCAGTGGCAATGGACCATGTGAGGACCAAGCCCTGTTGTGGGTGTCTCTGTCTCTCTTTCTCTCTCTCTCTCTCATGTACACACAATCTCTCTCATGAGTAAAATGAATTTGAAAACAAAACCTTATTTGACATCAGTTATGAGATCTCGTAGGTAAGGGTGCAGTGTTTCCGTTAGCGCTGTTTCTGAGGAACTCGTTTCGAGGCGGTTGTAGGCTGTGGGTGTGGGGATTGCCAACGGCTTCATATCACTGTGTCTCTATGGTCTCTGGGTCTGGTGGGTCCACCCCCTTTCCTGTGTGGACAGACTTGCCTAAGTACACACACATTGTATAGCAGCAGTTCTCAGCGTGTGCTCACGGGACCCCCAGAAGTCTCTAAGAACCTTTGGGAAGAGTGTATGAGGCCAAAATGATTTGCACATTAATAAGGCATTATTGTGGCCGGCAGGTGGCGTGGTGGTTGAGGGCGCTGGACTCCCACATGGCTGACTGCTGTTTAAGTCCAGGACCTGGTGGTTTGCTTTCTCACATTCACTTCTCTCTCTTTCCCTCCTCTCTTTCCCTCACTCTGACTCTCTGGATAAAGTTAAATAACCAAATAAAGTTAAATAAAATAATTTTTTAAAAAGTAAGGCATTATTTGCCATTTTCATTCTCATTCTTGCATTCGTGAACATGGAGTTTTCTGACAGCTACGTGAGAGGTGAAATTGCATTCAGCAGAGTGCGAAAGCACTCTGTAATTAAACTAGAATGCAATGAGATTGCCCTATTATTCTCATTAAATTGCATTTTAAAAAAAATTTTAGAGAGATTTTTGTTATAGGGTGCATGCGCTCGCTAGAGAAACAGAAAGACAAATAGAGTGGTGTGATATTTTTTTTCATGCTATGTAAATATATAGTGAGTTTATTATAGTTATATCAAAATAAATGTAATAAAATTTTCACTTTTGCTTTAATTTCAGATTTTTCATTTTTGGCTTTAATGGCAATATCAATGGATACAATTCGCATGAATAAAAACTCCTTGGAGGGCCTCAATAATTTTTTAAGTCTAAACATCTCTCAAGGCCAAAAAGTTTGAGAAGCACTGTTTATTAGTATAATCTATCTGTACTCAGGAAACACAGAGGCTTACTGTGTAAACATAATTATTGTTAGAAATAATTTTTTAAGATTTTATTTATTTATCTTTTTTTAGGTTTTTATTTATTTATTTTTTTATCATAGGACATGTGTGCTCGCCGAGAGAGACAGAGAGAGAAAAAGTGAGAAATCACCCCCCCCAGAGGATGGTCACACTGCAATCTCCTGTCCCTCCACTCTCTTCTCAGGATTTTGGACATGCACACACATGGTCCTGGCATGATTTTCAAGGCGCTAGGTCTGGGACTCAAACCACGATTGATCAAATGGAGATCCAGCACCTTAGCCACCGCACCACCAGCTGCTCCAGAAATGATTTTAAAATGAGCATTAAGCAATGTTCTGTTTTGTTCCTGGAAGAAAAAGACCAATAGAAAATGGTCACCCATGGGACCAGCGGTTAGCATAATGGCTATGTCACTGAACTCCCATGTAGTCAACCATGGTTCGAGTCCCGGACCCGGTGGCTTAAATTCACACCGGGCGTGTGTGCGTGGTGCCCAAGATCCCGAGAGGAGAATGGAGAAGGGATTGCGATGTAGCCATACCTCCTGGGGGGGGGGGGGTGTGATTTCTTGCCTTCTGTCTCTCTGTCTCTCTCTGCCTTTCCGGCGAGCGCATGCGCCCTATAGCAAAAACCTCTCCAAAAAAAGAAGAAAATGGTCACCCATTCTTGCACCCCCCATCCCACTCCAGACATTCAAATGAATTAATAAAGTAAAGTAATGAGGCAGATTTGCATATTAATTCATGGGATTCTGCCACACACACAAAAAAATATGTTTTCACTGTGAGAAGCACTAAGCTTTTTTAAAATCATATTTTTCATGGCTACAATGATTAGCCTACATTGTCATTGATGAAATGTTTACGTGTAAGACACTGCAATGGGAGAATTACCAAACATGGACCTGAACAGCCTCTAATGTGAACATCTCAAGGCTCGATGTTCCCGCCAACTGTATCAACACAGGAAAAACGTGTTTTAAACATACATTGGCTTTTCTTTATTTCTTTTTTTTTAAATGAAACAACTGAGGGAAATGACACAGTGAGTATGTGTACTTAGATACATTCATTTTAAATATTTCATTATGGATATTTTCAAATTTGTACAGAAGCAGAGAGTATAGTACATTAAACTCTTGTGTCCAACACCAGCTTCAATAATTACTAACATTTTACCAGGATGGTTTTATCTCTCCCTCCTAATACCCCTCTCTTTTTTAAAAAAGTATTTATTTATTTAATTCTGTTTGTTGTTATTATTTTTTTAATTTGATGAGCACAAGAGAAAGTGAGAAAGCAAGCTGCCAGGTCCAGGACTCGAACCGCAGTCGGCCATGTGGGAATCCAGTACCTCAAACCACCATGCCACCTGCTGACCCACCTCCCCTTTTTTATTACTTTTTTTAAGGTTTTTGCCATAAGGCGCACGCACTCCCTGGAGAGAGACAGAGAGGCAGAAAGTGAGAAATCTTCCCCCATTGGGAATGGCCGTGCCACAGTCCCTTCTCCTCCATTCTCCCCATCAGGATTCTGGGCATAAAGACACATGTACCCTGTATAATTTTCAAGCCGCTGGGTCTGGGATTCTAGCCATGGTTGGCCATGTGGGTATCCAGCCCCTTCACCACCACAGTACCTGCCAACCCCTCAACACCCCTCTTTTTAGCTGAAGGTTTCTTTTGTTTTTGTTTCTATTTCTTTTATATTATTTGTTTATCTCTTCCAAGAAACAGAGAAAAAGAGAAAGACGCCCCAAACAGGTCTTCACACCACAGTCCACCCTAGACTCAGCCAGCCCAGATTGCGGGCCTGCCCACAGGTACGCAGCATGCACAGGGAGGTCCTCGGGTATGAACTTAGGACCTTCCTGTGTAGGTCTGGTTGCATTATTGCAATGGTCTGGCCTAGATGCAATTTTTTGTTTTTATTTGTTTTGGTTTTGTTTTTTATTCTTATTGCCACACGTGCTCACCAGAGAGTGAGAATTCACCCCTCACACCCGAGTGGGGCATGATCACACCATAATCATCCTGTCAGGATTTTGGGCATGCAGCTGCATGGGGCCAGACCCCCTAGCTGGAGTTTTGTTTTGTTTTGTTTTGTTTTGTTTTGTTTTGTTTTGTTTTGTTTTGTTGTGTTTTGTTTTGTTTTGTTGTGGGGGTTTCTTTGAGAGATTTTTGCTATAGAGTATGTGTGCTTGTCGGAGAGACAGAGAGACAGAAAGTGAGAAATCATTTCCTGGGGGGCGGGGGTGTGTACACCACAATCCCTTCTCCTCCATTCTGTTCTTGACATCCTGGGCATGAATGAACATGTGGCTGGCATGAGTTTCAAACCATTGGGTCTGGGACTTGAACCGTGGTCAGCCACGTGGGAGCTGAGCGCCATAACCACTGTACCACCTGCTGGCCCCCTAGCTAGAGTTTTAAAAACAAATTTTAGACATTAAATTATTTCACTCATAAATAATTCAACACAAATCACTAATAGATAATGATGGCAGGTAGCATGGTGGGTAAAGGCCCTGGATTCCCACGTGGCCGACTGCAGTTCAAGTCTTGGCTCTGATAGCTTGCTTTTCTCACTTTGCCTTTCTCTTTCTCTCTTGTCAAAATAATAATATTAATAACAACAACAACAACAACAAGTGGAGTTAAATAAATAAATAATTTTTAAAATTATATTTAATAAAATGGCTGTCATTTTTTGGTATGGTATAACACCAAGTTCATGTCTAAATTTTCCTGTATAAAAAATATTCATTTGCAGTGTTTTTTTGTTTTCCTCAAGATTCAAATAAATTCCATCCATTTATTGCATCTCTCTCTCTCTCTTTTTTTTTTAGAATGACTTATTTTATTGTATTTATTTATTTATTTATTTTTCATTTGACCAGAGAGAGAAAGTGAAAAAGCAAGTTGCCATGTTCAGGACTTGAACTGTGGTCGGCCATGTGGGAGTCCAGCACCTCAACCACCATGGCACCTGCCAGCCCTGCAATTCTTTTATCTCTTAAATGTAGGTAAACTATGATTTAATTTTATAATTAAGAAAGTAAAAAGGCACAGGGAAAAGATAAGGACACCAAACTTACTTTTAAATATAACGGATTCAGATTAGAGGTGGCTAAGAATGTCTATTTAAAATTAGACTGGAAGATAAAATACGGCATCTAAAATACAGTGATAACTTCCTTTCTCAAGGCACAGCCTCTCTAGGCACATTAAAGGAATCGTCAGGACCCTCGTGGATGAGTCGAGAAGTCTGGGAGATCTAACCAACCTCACACGGGAAAGTTCTGGAGTCCAGAGACCTCCCTGGATACACCAGGCATGTGTGTGCCCACGATCTGGGCCTGACCAAAGACGAGGTGGATTGTGGCATTGAGAGCCTGGTAGAGGTGCTGTCTTTCCTTCTCTCTCTCTCTCTCTCTCTCTCTCTCTCTCTCTCTCTCTCCTCCTCTGTCTCTCTTGCTCATGGAAGAACTAGATAAATAAACTTTAAAATTTTAGAAATAAAAAAGAGCTCTACTATTGATAGTTCTCAAGGAGTCCCAGAAGGGGTCTTTCAGTGCCAGGTCCCTATAATTTCAGAGAGGAGTACTGGCTCCTTGCCGGCCCCACCCAAGCAACTCCATTTAGCTATGTTGAACAAATGTGAAGGCACGCTGCTAGAACCTCAGGGCCCAGGAACCCCTACCCCTGCTGTGGGGGTCTGTGAGAACAGCCTTCGGTGCAAGAAGTGGTCTTTCTCAAAGCCTTCCCAGAGACAGACAGGGGGTAGGGTGAGAACCCTCGCCTCCCCGGAAGGATGTCCACACCACAATCCCTTCTTCTTTATTCTCTTCTCAAGGTTGTGGGCACACACACACACATTTGGAGTGTTTTTCAAGTCTCTGGGCCCAGGACTCAAACTGTGCAGTTGGCCATGTGGGATCCAGTTGTCTTAACCACCATACCACTAGCTGGCCCACAATTCTGATTTTTAAAATGTAGTTTAGTTTATCAATCTGTGATTTCTGGGATTTTCATTATAAGCATACTGGAAAAGAAAGAGGCTTAAAGATTAAAATCTAAGGTGTGCTAAGAAAGGACTATTCTAATTAAAACTTTGAATAAATTCAGAACTGATAACTTCATAAAAATCTGTCTTCCCTCCACTAATGCTATAAAACTAGTTCCTCTCATTGTCTACCTTAACTTGGTCAATGGCAACTTCAGGCCGGCCCTGTAGCTGAGTGGTTGAGGGAACCAGATCCCACATGGCTGACTACGGTTGAATCCTGGCTATGGAGCTGGAAAACACAGTGGGCACACACACACGGGTGTCTGAAATCCAGACAGGATGGAGAAATGGAGAAAAATGTATTGAGATGCAAACCTCCCACAGTTCACTCAAGCAGTCGGGGAGCTCTTTTTGTTATAATCCAGGTCCAATCATGGCAGTGTGAGCAGGAGGGCTTCCCACACAACGCAGGAGCTTCGTGGAAGGCCTAGGTTTAGAGTCCAGAACAAACTGGTGGTGGGGCACACCTATAACCCTGGCTAACTGGGAGGCTATGGCGAGGATCACGAGAGGCAGACCCTCTGAAAAGTACTGATTCCAGGGCCAGCAGGTGGTGGGTGGTTAGAGTGCTGGATTCCCACATGGCCGACTGCAGTTCAAGTCCCGAACCTAGCAGCTTGCTTTTTTACTTTCTCTCCCTCTCTCTCTTCCTCTGTCTGGTAAGCACATGTGTCCTATGACAAATTTAAAAATAATAAGTAATAAAACAAAATCAATAATTTTTTTAAAAAAGAATTATTTTATTTAACTTTATTTATTTATTTTAATTTTGACCAGAGAAGTACAGAGTGAGAGAGAGAGAAAGTGAGAAAGCAAGCTGCCAGGTCTGAGACTCAAACCATGGTCATGCATGTTGGGAGTCCAGTGCCCTTAACCACTACGCCACTTGCCGGCCCCACGAATAAGACTTTAGAAAAAAAAAGAAAGGAACTGATTCCTCCCTCTCTTACCCCCTCCTCCTGCATGCTCATGCTCTCTCTTACACATGAATATTAAGAAAATTATTGGCATAATGGCTATATCGCTGGACTCCCATGTAGTCGACCCGGTGGCTTAAACTCATGCCAGGTGCATGTGTGTGCATGCCCAGGATCCCGAGAGGAGAATGGAGGAGAAGGGATTGTGGCATGGCCAACCCCCCGGGGGGTGATTTCTTGCTTTCTGTCTCTGTCTCTGACTTTCTGGTAAGTACATGTGCCCTATAGCAAAAAGCTCTCAGAAAAAAAAAAAAAAGAATATTATTGGGTCCAGCAGGTGGCATGGTGGTTAAGGCACTGGATTCCCACATGGCTGACCATGGTTCAAGTCCCAGACCTGGTGGATTACTTTCTCACTTCTTTCTCTCTTTCTCTTTCTCTCTGGTGAGTACACATGCTCTATAGCAAGTTTTTAAAAAAGTAATAATAATGATCATTAATAATTAATTCTAAAAAAGAATAATAATTATTATAATAATTCATATCATTTTGCTTTCTACTCAAGATCCTACAGTCTCTCCATCTAGCCCTTCAGCTTTTGCTGAAGCCTCTATGGGCCACTGCAACCTTCCAGCTTCATCTTCTACCACACACTAGCTGGAGCTCTCTGCTCCCCAAGTCTGTCACTTGTCTACAGTGAGCTCCTGCCTCTGGGCCTTTGCACATCGGTGCCTCTCCCAGGAATGTTCTTTCCTTAGTAGACACGAGCTCATTCCTTCACCCCTTTCAGGATTTTGCTCAAACGCCACCCTCTCGAAGAGATCTTCTGTGAAAACCTTATTTAAAATTTCACTTTCCATTCCACTTCTGGTACTCCTCATCCCTTTCCCCACATTACTTTTCCCCATAGCTCATATTTTATATGCCATTCCCTGGGTTTGCTTATTTGTTTGTTTAATGTCTTTCTCCATCTCCCCTGCCCCCAACTCAAGCTCCACAAGAGCAGTTTATTCCTGTTGTGTTCAGCTCTCAGACAGTGTCTGTCACATAACTATAATCAACTGACTCTTGAGTTGGACCCAAGAGGTTTATTTACCTAATTCCCTTCTGCAAGGATGTACCCAAAACTGGCTATGATAATGGCTCTGTAACGTGAAACAGTGGAGTTTATGAAAGAAAACAAAATTAGATCCTACCATACTCAAACCTTGGAAATCTGGACAACTTTCTAAAGAGAAGAGATTTTACGATTCTCCTAAAAATTGCAGTGTTGGGACCAGCAAGTGGCATAATGATTACATTGCTGGAGTCCCACATGGTCAACCACAGTTGGAGTCCTGGACCCAGTGGCTTAAAACTCACACTGGGCATGTGTGAATGCATGCCTCAAATCCTGAGAGGAGAATGGAAAGAGAAGGGATTGTGGCACAGCCATTTCCCCTGAGGGGTGATTTCAGTCTCCCTGTCTCTCCAAAGAGTATACGCACCCTACAGCAAAACAAAAAGAAAGGAGAAAAAAATTGCAGTGTCAAGATCCAATCGGAAAATCCTGTGTTTCTCTGTCTCTCTGTCTTTCTGGCTCATAGAGGAAATACATGGGGGCTGGCAGCTGGCATAGTGGTCGGAGCACTGAACTTCTACATGGCCAACTGCAGTTTGAGTCCTGGACCTGGAGGTTCGAAACTCTCACAGGGTGCATGTGCATGCATGCCCAAAGTCCTGAGAGGAGAATGGAGGAAAAGGGATTGCATTGTGGCCATCCCCCCAGGGGGATGATTTCTCATTTTCTGTCTTGCTGTCTCTCTCTGTCTCTCCGGTGAGTGCATATGCCCTATAGCAAAAATCTCTCTTTAAAAAAAAAAAAAGAAAGAAAGAAAGAAAGGAAAAGACTTTTAAGTAATTATCCTAAAAGCACAAGTAAAATTTGAGTGGAAAGGAAAGGCAGCCCTTCGGGGTAGAGGTACATGCCATGAGAAAAGGCACATATGTAAGAAAGCTTCAGCTCTGTTAATGTGTCTATCTGAGCCGAGTTGTGAAATCAACACTAGAAAATTACTTGGAAATTAACACTTGGAAAATGCAGGTTTAAGGAATTTTAAGAGATGCCAGTGTCAGTTTACTGTTAATTACATATGCCACAGGGAATCACTGAGAAGAAATGAGCAGAAATTAATGTGATAGGAAATAGGTCTAAAATGCCTCTTTGGGTTAGCCAGTGGTATGGTGTTTAAGATGCTGGGTCCCACATGGCCAACTGTGCAGTTCGAGTCCCAAAACTGGCAGCCTGAAAAACACACCTAGGGGACCAGCAGTTAGCGTAATGGCTATGTTGCTGGACTCCTATGTAGTTGACCGCGGTTCGAGTCCTGGACCCGGTGGCTTAAACTCATGCCAGGCGCATGCGTGCATGCCCATGATCCTGAGAGGAGAATGGAGGAGAAGGGATTGTGGCGTGGCCATCCCCTCTGGGGGGTGATTTCTTGCTTTTTATCTCTCTCTCTGTCTCTGGCGAGCGCACACACCCTGTAGCAAAAACCTCTCCAAAAAAAAGAAAAAAAAAAACAAACAAACTAGTGCATGTGCTTGCCTGCCCAAAATCCTGAGAGGAGAATAGAGGAGAAAAAATTATGGTGTGTCCATGCCTCACTGGGGGTGCTTTCTCACTTTCTCTCTCTCTCTCTCTCAGTCTGGCAAGTGCATATTCCCTATAAAAAATTTTTAGAAACTATAAATGCCTGCTCTACTAGCATGTTAAGATGCAACTGGGGCTTGATAAGCCATTTAATGTCTGATGTGATGGTGTCAGTAAGAGATTTTGAAATAAGTGACGATGGGACCAGCAGTTAGCGTAATGGCTATGTCGCTGGACTCCCATGTAGTCGACTGCGGTTCAAGTCCTGGACCCGGCGGCTTAAACTCATACCGGGCACGTGTGCGTGCGTGCCCAACATCCCGAGAGGAGAATAGAGGAGAAGGGATTGCGGCGTGGCCATCCCCCCCGGGGGGTGATTTCTCGCTTTCTATCTCTCTGTCTCTGTCTTTCTGGCGAGCGCACGCGCCCTACAGCAAAAAAAAAAAAAAAAAAATACCTCTCCAGAAAAAAAAAGAGAAATAAGTGATGATGGTCTCAGAGAGAAATGATATGAAAAACCCTGTGTATATTGATTTGATATAAATTGGCAAGTGGTTGGTTATAGAAAATAAAAGAGGATACTTAAGCCTGGGACATACACAGTATTAATAGTATGTTCTAGAGGCTGTTATTTCTTTCTTTATTTTTTAGAATTATTTATTTATTTATTTTAATTTTGACCAGAGAGAGAGAGAAAGGGAAACTGAGAAAGCAAGCTGCAGGTCCAGGACTTGAACTGCAGTCTGCCATGTGGGAGTCCAGTGCCTTAACTACTATACCACCTGCTGGCCCCCAGAGGTCTGTCTTTCTTTCTTTCTTTCTTTCTTTCTTTCTTTCTTTCTTTCTTTCTTTCTTTCTTTCTTTCTTTCTTTTTTTCCTCTTCTTTCTTTCTTTCTTTCTTTTCTTTCTTCCTTTTTCTTTCTTTTCTTTCTTCCTTTTCTCTGCTGTCTTTCTCTTTTTCTCTTTCTCTCTTTTCTTTTAAGAGTTTTTTTTCCTTTGGGTGCATGCACTCGCCAGAAAGAGACAGAGATAGAGATAATGAAAGGAAAAGCAAGAAATCATCCTTCCCCAGGGGGATGGCCATGCTGCAATGTCTTCTCCATTCTCCTCCTGGGATCTTGGGCACACACGCACATGTGCCTGAGTGAGTTTCAAGCTAGGTCCAGGACTCAAACCATGGATGGCCATGTGGGAGTTCAGTGATGTAACCACTATGCCATCTGCTGGCCCCGAGGCTATTTCTTACAGATCCTCCAAGGCCTCCAGTACTTTGTCATATTTCTCTGAAAGGAGATTTTAAGAATGATCCATAAATCCTCAGCAGAAAAGACCTGCCATGCCAATGTCTGAGCTTTTGGTTCTTGTTTTCTTTTTTGTTTTTTTTATGAATTATTTTATTTAAACTTTATTTATTTATTTATTTATTTAACTTTGACCAAAGAGGGACAGAGAGAGAGAGAGAAATTGACAAAGCAAGCTGCCAAGTCCAGGACTCGAACCGTGGTCAGCCACACGGGAGTCCAGCATCTTTAAACACCACGCCACCTGCTGGCCACTTTTTTGAGAGATTTTTTGCTATAGTGCTCATGTGTTCAACAGAGAAACAGAGAGACAGAAAGCAAGAAATCACCCCCCAGGGGGGATGGCCACGCTGCACTCCCTTCTCCTCCAGTCACTTCTTGGGATCTTGGGCACGCACACACACGTGCCCCAAGTAAATTTTTTATTACTATTTTTCATAGTACACTTAATCACATATGTCCTTACGATGTATAACATTTCTTCCAGCACGATTACCATGCATATCAGTCAAGACAGAGACATTACAATACACATCATCAGCAGCAAATAGCTTTTCACTTTTTTGTAAATTAAATGTACTCCCCCCCCCTTTTTCTTCCCCTGTTCCCCTCCGTCCATCGAAGTCAGTTTTAAGCCGCTAGGTCCGGGGCACGAACCACGGTCTAGGATGTGGGAGTCCACGATGTAACCGTCACACCATCTGCTCATCCTGAGCCTTCGGTTCTTTTTTTTTTTTTTTTTTTGAGAGGTGTTTGCTATAGGGCGCATGCGCTCACCAGACAGACAGAGAGAGACAGAGAGACAGGAAGCGAGAAATCACCCCCCAGGGGGGATGACCACGCCGCAATCCCTTCTTCTCCATTCTCCTCTCGGGATCTTGGGCACGCACACACACGCGCCCGGCGTGAGTTTTAAGCCACCGGGTCTGGGACGCAAACCACAGTCGACTACATGGGAGTCCAGCCACATAGCCATTATGCTAACTGCTGGTCCCAAGCCTTCGATTCTTAAGAAAATAGCAGTTGGAGACCAGAGGGTGGTGCAACGATGAGACTCAACACTCACCGAGGCAATTCCTCAGGGGAAGGGTCCCGTTCAGGTCTAGAGACTCCTTGCTCCTTGGAGACCTCCCAGACACGCACATCCATGACCCGGGGTGGCCATGGGTCATAGCATTGAGACCCCAGGGGTGGGCTCTCTGCTCTTTCTGTTTCTTTCACTCATGGAACAAGCAAATAAATAAACTTTAAAAGAAAAGAAAAAACTGAAAGGAAATAGCTGTTCCTCTTATTCTTCCATAGGAGTATAAGGGATAAATGCAGAACACTGGAGAGCCAGACCGGGGGAAGGTGAATGGGACAAAGCACTCGCTAAAGGGCTGGCGCCATCACCCGCCTTTTCTTTCCCTTTACGTGCTTTCTGGGATGTCATTGCCCAAGCCGTAGTTCATCCTGCGAATGTAATAAAAACGTGTGTGGC
This sequence comes from Tupaia tana, assembly GCA_026018925.1. Classification (NCBI taxonomy): domain Eukaryota; kingdom Metazoa; phylum Chordata; class Mammalia; order Scandentia; family Tupaiidae; genus Tupaia; species Tupaia tana. The sequence goes on along the minus strand of JAKSZU010000014.1, from coordinate 12,671,546 downwards.
TAGGGCCAGGAGGTGGTGTAATGGTTAAGGAACTGGTCTCCCACATGGCCAACTGTGGTTGGAGTCCCAGACCCAGGGATTTGGAAATCATGCTGGTGGGACCAGCAGTTAGCGTAATGGCTATGTCACTGGACTCCCATGTAGTCGACCGCGGTTTGAGTCCAGAACCCGGTGGCTTAAAACTCACCCCGGGAGCATGTGTGTACGTGCCCAAGATCCCGAGAGGAGAATGGAGGAGAAGGGATTGCAGTGTGGCCATCCCCCCGGGGGGTGATTTCTCGCTTTCTGTCTCTCTCTGGCGAGCGCACGCGCCCTATAGCAAAAACTTCTCCAAAAAAAAAAAGAAAAAAAATCATGCTGGGTGTTTGTGCATGCATGCCCCAAATTCCAGGAGAACTGAGGAGAAGGGATTGCAGCACAGCCATGTCCCCCCCCCCCCAAGGGGGGTAATTTCTTACTTTTCCTCTCTGTCTCTCTGGTGAGTACACACTCTGGCCGCTCAAAAAGACACAGTCTAATGGGCTGTATGGAATCAGCAACGTCTCCAGCTCTGAGCTTGCATATCACACTCACACGTGGGAAAGGGAGCCGTGGAAACCCACGTCATGCATCGAGCACGACATTGGCAGCCCAGAGCAAGGTCGGAAAAGGCCCCAGGTGCTTCCCAGGTGTCCCGTCTGCACGTGGCCTGGGTTTCTCACACAAACATCAAGGGATTGGTAAACGTCCTGCCTAGAACAGGAAAGAGCTACGCGATTCAGAGTAACAGGTGTTAGAAAACTTTATATTGACCAGGAAAACAGACAGACCCGGGCAGCTTGTGAAAGTTTCTTTAATAATTTTGTGCTTTGGGGGCCAGGAGGTGGCATGGTGGTTAGGGGCACTCGACTCCCACATGGCCAACCACAGTTCGAGTCCCAGACCTAACACCTTCCTTCTCACTTTCCCCCCTCTCTCTCTGGTCAAATCAAAATAAATAAATAGGGGACCAGCAGGTGGTGTGGTGGTTAAGGTGCTGGATACTCCCACATGGTCAACCACCGTTCGAGTCCTTTACCTGGTGGCTTGCTTTCTCACTTTCTCTCTCACTCTCTATCTCTCTCTGATCAAATATTTTTAAAAAGATGAATAAATAAAATTAAATAAATAATTATTTAAATTTTTTCTAATAAATAAATAAAGTTAAATAAAATAATTCTTTTAAAAAATATTTTGTGCCTTCTGGGTCAGCAGGTGGCGTAGTGATTAAGGTATTGGATCCCACATGGACAACTCTGTGGTTTAAGTCCTGGACCTGGCACCTTGAAAAACACACTGGGTGCATGTATATGTGCCCAAACTCCCAAGAGGAGAATGAAGGAGAAGGTATCGCAGTGTGGCCATCCACCCTGGGTGAGGGCCGTCTCACTTCCCTTCTCTGTCTCTCTCTCAATAAGTGAACGTGCCACGAGGTCTGGGACTTGAACTGCAGTCAACTACGTGGGAGTCCAGCGAGATAACCGTTATACCATCTGCTGGGCCCAGGCTTGCTCATCTTTATACACTGGTTGCTGGAACCAGTAAGTATAATTTTACTGAAGCATAGCCATGCCTGTGTGTTTACGAAGGAAACAACACCTCAGTCAGTTGTAGCTTCCTGTCAGAGTAGTTCTTAGCTCCTGCTGTGTGTCATTGAAGTGGCCACAGCCAGGTGCCCTGGAGGGCTCCTTGGCATTGCCACACACAGTTCCCACGAGACTTTCTCATTTCCCATTCCCACTCTCTGGGACATAAATCATCCCCAATTAGTGCCTTAATTGGAGTATTTGAGCTGTTTGCCTACCTTTTCTTTGTTTAGCTTTATTTATCTAATAGAGAGAGATAGAAACAGGCACCCCGACAGTGTCTAATCACACCACCTCCTCCACCCTCCCACCCTACTCCCCTCCAGCCAGGATCAGTGCCCGCATGTGCACCCTGAGTGTTTCGGGTCAACCTGGGGTCCCAATCCGATCTCCCCTGTGGCTCCAGCATTGCAGAGCAGCCCCTGCCAGCTGCCCACTGTGCTGGGCCTGTTCGAGTCACCTTGACTATATCAAGTGCCAGATGCTAACACTTTTCAAGTCCGTGATAGAAACTCAGTGATTTGAGGTTTACTGTAGGCTAAGTTTAGGGCAATATTTAATGCACTGAAATTTGCATTCCCATTCCTCCCAGCTTGTGTAGAACTGCTACATATCTTGAAGAGATTTTATATTACTACAATACTAAGAGACATTAAATATAAAAGCTAGAAAGGTCCTCAGAGGTCAGACTGTCCTTTTTCACTTTACAGTTTTTCATTTTACAGTTAATGGAACTAAGAAAGACTCAGAGAGGTAAAGTTATTTATTCTTTTTGAGAGAGATTTTTGCTATAGGGCTTGGGCACTCACCATAGAGACAGAGAGACAGAAAGCAAGAAATCACTCCTTGGGGGAACGGCCATGCTGCAATCCCTTCTCCTCCATTGTCCTCTGGGGATTTTGAGCACACATGCATATGCGCTCAGCATGAGCTTTTTTTTTTATATAATTATTTATTTTATTTTATTTGTTATTAGTAGTATTTTTATTTTATATTTGACCAAACAGAGAGAAAAAATAAAGTGAAAAAGCAAGCCACCAGGTCCAGGACTCAGACCACAGCTGACGATGTGGGAGTCCAGCAACGTAACCTATTACGCCATCTGCCGGTTCCAGGGTAAAGTTTTTTTTTTTTTTTTTTTTTTTGTTTGTTTGTTTGTTTTTGTTTTTTTCTTTTTTATCAGACTCTAACAGATTGGTAGAGGAACCAGAACTAAAATCTAGTTCCTCTGACCCAGTGTCCTTTGAACTCTACCATGTTTACAACGGAAAAATTCATGACACTATTTTGCAATATAACCTTCCAATAGAATAACTCATAAATGATTCAAGCATTTTTCAGAGGAAAGGTGTCTGAGAATTGTATCAGGAGGGACCTTTGGAGGCATCAGGTTCAAGTGCCCAGTGTTCAGGAATCCCATTAGCCTTCACAGGCAGAGCGCGTACTAGAGCAATACCAGCTGCTATAACCAGACAAATCCGTAGCGTGGGTGCTACACTCGATAAGAATGTATTTCTCACTCACTGAACAGTTCAAGTGCCCCTGACTGATGGCCGCCTTCCACATGGTGATTCAGGGTTCCAGACTCTTCTTATCTGACGACTTCTCCCTACTCTGCAGGAAGGGGGAGATGGGCACAGAAAAAGCTCGAGGGCTTCTTCTCTTTGGCCTTGTGAGAATACACCTCACCTCCTCTGAACTTCCATTGGTGAGAATTGCTCACGTGGCCCCATCTTGTTTCGAGGGAGGCTGGGAAATGTAGTCTTTGGCTGGATGCTGCCTTCGTACCCTGGGGGATGGGAGCACAAATGTATGGTGAGACATGAGTTGTCATGGAGGGTGCTGCTCTGCAGTGCTTCCTCCCAGAAGCCAGGGGGTCAGGCCTATACCCTGCATCATCAGCCAGTGACCCCAGGCTACCCGTGGGGTGGGAGTGCACGCACCTTCCTGCCATTTCTGGCTTAGGCAGCTCCCGCCGGCCAAAGGCGAGCCCCTGGGAAGGAGCACAGGTGTAAGTCGTTAGCTGCCAGCGTGGCACAGCAGCCTGTCGGGGATTAGGAGGGCACCAACAGCATCTGCTGCAGCTGCCCTCTGTGCCACGTGAATGTCACCCCATCTGGTGGCAGGTCCTCGGGGTTCTGGCTGGTGCAGTTTCTGAGTGCTTAGAAGAGGAGAGTCAGTGAAACAAACTTAATAGGCCTGACCGTGGCAGCTGGTCCCGAGGCGATGATGAATACAATCATGCCAGGATGAATGTTGCCCTTCCCGGGACAAAAGGGGTCTGACATAATTGTTCCGCCACCAAGGAGCTGGCTGGCTTCCTCAAGGGACTGTGCCACGTGGAGGGCTCACGTTGCTCTTTATTAGTGGTGGCTGCACCCCCGGTGGCAGCTACAGTAGCTAGATCAGCTCCGATGAGGGGGAGCCCATGCCACCGAATTTACCGCAGTCCCCAGCCTGCCGCTGTGGCTGCCGTTCACAGCCAGCTCTGCAGGGACTGGTGTGGTTGAGGACAGAAGCTAGCTGGCCTCTGCTGGGTGCCCCTTCCTGTCCCTTGGTGTTGTCGTGCCTTGCCTGCAGTGGGTGCTCTCTGGTGGACGTTCCTCGGCTCACGTGTTTCTCCTCCAGACCTTCAGGATTCCACCGTCTTGCCCTTTCCAGGCCCCAGACAGACCAGCCAGGCATTCGCCAACGCCCAAGAACCGCCGCCGCCCTGCTGTTGAGGCATTCCGCCTGGAGTTCTGGTCACTGGGAGGCTCTGCCTCCACCACGTCGTCCAGCCGTGGGGCAGCCGCTCTGTTTCCAGCATCTGGAGTCCGGGATGTTCCCTCCTCCGACAGCTGTTCTCAGGGAGGCTTCGCAAAGCTGTGGTCTGAGATGAAGGAAACAATGTTTGTAGGAGGACTGGGTGATGTGCGCCTGGACTGGGTGTGAAGGTTATTTGTGCTTTTTAGACCGCTTGAGCCAAGTTTTGGATATTCTGTTTCCATTTTACACTGGAAGGCCGCTGTGTGCCCCAACTTTTTCTTTCTTTCTTTTATTTTTTCTTTAATTTGGCATAGGGAAACAGAGAGGGAGAGGGAGAAAGCACCTTCCAGAGTGGAGGGTGATCACTCTGCAATCCCTTCATTTCTCCTGTCTCGTCTTTGGGCATGCAGGCACACCCACCCCACGTGTTTTTCAAGCCTCTGAGGTCAGGATTCAAACTGTGCAGCTGGCCATGTGGGATCTGGCTCCCTTAACTTCTAGGCCACAGGCCAGCCCTGATGGTCTCAATCTTGTGACTCAGAAGGTCTGACAAAACCCAGGTCACCTGGAACTGCTTGCACGATCACTTGATGTCTCGTAATTAGGTAGTCTCTTCCATGTCCCGATGTGATGTCGGACCCTGTGTTTTGAGTGGCGTGTAATTCTGCTGTGGGGAGCATGGCCTTGCTCCAGAGTTCTCGTCTGTCCTCTACCCCTCATGTCTAAGCTGTCCAAATATCTTACGTGGCATCTTCAATATAGCTGCTTCTACATTTGAATTTCCTGAGCCATATGGCCTCGGTGCCGTGCTTCTTGCACTGCAAACTGGATCCACTACAGTGCCTTCTCCGCTCTGAGACCCACTTGAACTGATAACCTTCCTCGCCACCCAGGAAGTGGGTCAGGACGGTGTTCCCCAAATGTGACATGCACTGTTTCCAAAACGCAAGGTGGCTGGCCCAGGTCGGTGCTGCTTTTCTTAGTGACAGGAGTCATAGATGCAGCAACTTATCCTTTACCAAAGTGCTGTCCTGTCGTGCCCAGAACACCGGACCCTAAGGCACAAGGTGGCAGGCTTCTTCATCTTTTTAGGGTTTATTGTCTACTTTCTGGAGTATGTATGTCTTATTAGCATCCTAGAACACTTGCTATTTCCTTCCCATCGGGTTTATTTATTGTCCTGATATCAAGATATTCAGCCAATGTGAAATTCTATGCCGTGTCCACGTGATCAGGTGCCTTTGGACAACACTGTGATGGCAAATAGAAGAGTCGATACAGTCTGGGGACAAAGTCGTGAGTGTGTACAATTATCCACTCCTTGTTGCTGTAATTTGAATGTCCCTCCAAAATTCACGTGCTGAGATTTGATTCTTACAGGACTAAGGAGTGAAAATGTAATCTGACTGTGGTGTTGAAAGGTAGGGCCTTTGGGAGGAGATGAAAATGAGGTTAATAGATGAGGTCCCCTTGATGTATCCGTGGGGGGTTAGGAGGAGAGAGGATGAGACCAGAGCAGAGAGACCTGACCCCTGTTCTCTTCCCCTCTACCGTGTTGTGATCAGCCAGAGACCCTCACCAGATGCAGCCTCTGGATCTTGGACCTTTAAACTTAATAACTTCCTACTTGGTTGAATTACTGATTTTTTTGTTGTTAGCAACAGAATGGATTCAAACACATGTGAATAGGAACAATTTCTGATTGGCTTTTCTAATGGCATAGAAAAGAAAATAGAGGGGACCAGCAGTTAGTGTAATGGCTATGTCGCTGGACTCCCATGTAGTCGACCATGGTTCGTGTCCCGAACCCGGTGGCTTAAAACTCACGCCGGGCGCGTGTGCGTGCGTGCCCAAGATCCTGAGAGGAGAATGGAGAAGGGATTGCGGCGTGGCCATCCCCCCTGGGGGGTGATTTCTCGCTTTCTGTCTCTCTGTCTCTCTCTGTCTGTCTGGCGAGCACACGCGCCCTATAGCGCAAACCTCTAAAAAAAAAAAAAATAGAAAAGAAAATAGGGGCCAGCAGGTGGTATGGAGGTTAAGGCAGCTGAGTCTCACATGGCCAGCTGTGTGTCTGAGTCCCAGAAATGGCAGCTTGAGGACCAGCAGATGGCGTAGTGGTCATGTCACTGTGGTTGGAAGTCCCTGGCCCAGCCTCCTGGGACTCAGCCTGGGTGGTGTGCACGCATGCCCAAAATCCCAAGGAAAGAACAGAGGAGAAGGGATTGCAGTGTGGCCATCCCCCCTAAGGGGTGATTTCTCGCTTTCTGTTTCTCTCAGTCTCTCCAGTGAGCACCCATGCCCTATAGCAAACAGAAACAAAACCTCTCTTGGGGACCAGCAGGTGGCATGGTGGTTAAGGCACTGGAATTTCCACATGGCTGACTACAGTTTGAGTCCTAGACCTGGCGCTTGCTTTCTTTTCTTTTCTTTTTTTTTTTTTTTTTTGAAGAGGTTTTCACTATAGGGCGCGTGCGCTCGCCAGACAGAGAGAGACAGAGAGACAGAAAGTGAGAAATCACCCCCCAGGGGGGATGGCCACGCCGCAATCCCTTCTCCTCCATTCTCCTCGGGATCTTGGGCACGCACACACACACACGCGCCCAGCGTGAGTTTTAAGCCACCGGGTCCGGGACGCGAACTGTGGTCGACTACATGGGAGTCCAGCAACATAGCCATTACGCTAACTGCTGGTCCCGGCGCTTGCTTTCTTACTCTTCCTCTCTCTCTGGCAAAAGTCATGTGCAAATAATAATAACAAATAAATAAAATAATTCTTTTTTTTTTAAAGAACTCCCTCTCTTAAAAAAATAAAATAAAAAGGGGCCAGCAGGTAGCATGGTGGTTAAGATGCTGGAATTCCCACATGGCTGACCATGGTTCAAGTCCCGGACCTGGTGGCTTGCTTTCTCACTCTCCCTCTCTTTCTCTCTCTCTGTCTTTGGCAAAATTCATGTGAAAAATAATAATAACAATAATAAATAAATAATTCTTAAAAAAGAAAAAAAGGAAAGCAATGAGGTCTTGAGAAACATGCTGGGCGCATATGTATGCCCCAAATCCCAAAAGGATAGTGGAGGAGAAGGAACTGTGACATGCCATCCCCCTGGGGGGGACTTTCTCTCTCTCTTTCTCTCTGGCAAACACTTGCACCCTGTAACAAAAACAAAACGAAAAGAATTAAATGAGAATTTGTTAGAACCATTGTCTCTGCATCCTTTAAGTCCTTGAAGATGCTAATATCCACCATTCTACCTAGGATACAGAAATTCCATGTTATTGCTGTTTGTTTTCATTTTTTAGTATTTTATTTTGAAATAATTAGACTCAGAAGAAATTGCAAAAACAGTTCAAGCCGTTCTGTGTGCCCAGGTTCCCCCTATTTTCCCCATATATCCTAAATGCCAGAGCCAGTCTGCATTTAATGCAGCATCTTTTCACTAAACGCGTGGCAGTAGACTACAAGTAACGTCCGAGCAACTGCGTTCCCGCAGTCAAGGACGACGGTTCACCCGTGAGTGGGCTCTTAGCGCCCTCTCGTGGAGGACGACTGATCCGACGCCCTGATCCAGGCACAGCCTCTCCGGCCCTTTACAACCAGCTCTTGGATTGTTTCCTGTGATCAACCTGAGGTGGGAATCCTTGCTCCAGTGACCCCAAGGAGAATCCTGGGATAAAAACCATAGAAGACAGCCAGAGAAGCGAGGCAGAGGAGTGTGCTCGGACCAGAGTGTGTGCCCAGATTCACGTGACAGGACAGACTCGCTCTGACTGTGGCGCTGGAAGGAGGGCGTGAGCCGGCCAGGCGGTGTGGTGAGGTGGCTGGATCTGGATCCAGCTGCTTGAAAAACACGCTGGACGTGTGTGCGTGTGTACCCAAAATCCCAAGAGGAGAGTGGACAAGGAACTGCAGCATGGCCATGCCCCCCGGAGATGCAGATGCTCTCCTGTTCTCTCTCTGTGTCTCTCTGTCTCTCTGTCTCTGCAGGAGTGTACATGCCCTATAGCAAAACTGAAAGAAAAGGAGGGGCTTTGGGGAAGTGATGAGCCGCAGGGTGGGGCCCCGTGACTGGATCCTGGGGTTGGTGAGCACACACGTCTCTGGCCACGTGACGCCCTCTGCCATGTCACCCACCAGCGAGAACACAGATGTGGCCCTTGACCTTGGAGCTCCAAGTGAGGTAAGCCCTGCCCTTTCCTTTCTTAGTTTTATTTATATATTCGCTTACGTATTCCATGAGCGAGAGAGACAGAAAGCTAGTGAGGACGGGGGCGGCGCCCCACGAGGTCTTCACCCGCGCCCCGCGCCCAGCTTCAGTCGGGCACACGCGCCCTGCGTATTTCACGCGGTCTTCGGACGGAACCTGGAACCACCCCTTGTGGGTCTGGCAGAGCGTCACGTTTCCTGCGGTGCCACCACCAGCCCCCTCCTTAGGCCTCTATTCATGAATTGCGCAGACTCGGTGTTCCTGTGATGAGCGACACAACAGACTAGAACAGTGGGGGTTCAGGAGGGGACTAGCCTCGGCTTCACCCTACGGCGAGCCCCGCCCGTGAATTGTACCACGGCAGCCACTCCACACAGGCACGGGCCACTGTACGCCTTCACCCGACAGTCCTCGGCAAGGCCCTCCCACCGCAGGGTGGACCACTTTCAGTCATTGTCTCCAGGACCCCTTCCATGAGGAGACCCCCGTCAGCCCACATAATCCCCCACGAAAGGACAAAGCCTGCGGTGTTAGTGGCCAAGGGCCAGGTGAGCTGGAGAGCGAAGGGGACAGGGCAGGGAGTCCCTGCTATTTTGTGCGAACAGAGCGACCAGAAGGGGGCAGCCGTGAGAACACGGCAGGGCAGGCATCCCAGGTCGCTCTGAGATGGGGACAAACTTCATGTTCAAAGTCTAGAAAGGCCAGTGAGAACGGGCTGCGGTGCCGGCGGGGAGCAGAGACGCTGCCTGCGAGTGTGACGGCCGCACTCCGGTCTGTCTCGGTCCCCGCTGCTCCCTCGGAGCGCTGTGCGTCTGCACGGCATATTGATCACGGTATTTATTTTCTAAATGCATAGATATTTCATGTCAAGGATGGTTTCTTTTACTAGGGAAATGAGAGCTACGATGTTAATTTCACTGGGGCTAAAACCCAAGAGAAATTTGAGTTAGCGACACAATTATGTATGTCATTCATGCTTTATTTAAAAATACACCCTGGGCCAGCAGGTGGCATGGTGGCTAAGGTGCTAGATCCTGCTTGGCTGACTCTGCGGTTCAAGTCCCAGACCTGGAGGCTTGAAAATCATACCAGGTCCATGTGTACGTGTGCCCAAAACCTCGAGAAGGGATTGTAGCACGGCCATCCCCCCAGGGAGGGAGGTGGTTTCTCTTTTCCTCTCTGTATCTCTCTGATGAGTGTACGTGCCCCCCCCCCCCCACCAAAAAAAAATCAAAAATAAATAAATAAACCCCTCACATACCCACTCATAGCTCATTCCAGTGAGAGCCCATCTCGATGTTACTGCTTCCATGAATTTTTATAAGGTAACAAAGCAATTCCCATCTTGACCTTGGGTGCCAGATCGATTCCCTCGTAAATAGGCTGCACTTAAATGAACCCTGTCTTAAGGGGAAGACAGACTAGTTACACTAAGTGGCTCCCTTGCATACTTCCCCCTGAAAGGAAGCCCTGCCCCTCTTACCGCTTCCAGCACCACGCATTGATTTTCCCTCCTCAGTATCACCATCTCTCTTTCTAGGGGTGCTATTTTAGTACTTTTCTCGGAGGTTAAAATGGCTGTCTTTAATAGTGCTTTATTGAGCTCATTTACTAAGGTAGCTAGCAAATCTGATTCAGTTCTCCCGGGTGGGTCGAGCCTACCTCCACGGGCCACACCCCCACGGTGCGGTCATTCAGCCGACACACTGTCCTAGAGCACCCTGGCTCCCCATTCACATAGCTTCGACCCTGATCTGCCGCTCCTTCCCTGGATCTGCTTCCGAACACATTGACCCTGTTTCTTAACCTCTCATTTGCACTTTGAACGATTGCCAAGTTAGTATCTGTCAAACTCTAAGCATTGGGGGGACCAGCAGGTGGCGTTGTGGTTAAGATGCTGGACACTCCTACATGGCAGACCATGGTTCAGGTCCCGGACCTGGCGGCTTCTTTCTCCCTTTCCCTCTCTCTCTCTCTCTCTCTCTCTCTCTGTGTGTCTCTCTCTGGTCAAATTAAAATAAATGAATGAATAAATAAAATTAAATAAATAATAATTAAAAAAAAAATAAAACCTCTAACCATTGGGACCAGCAGGTGGCCTGGCGGTTAAGACACTGGACTCCCACGTGGCCGACCGCGGGTTCAGTCCTGGACGTGGCAGCTTACATTCTCACATTCCCTCTCTCTCTCTGGTGAACACATATGCCCTGTAGCAAACTTAAAAAATAATAATGATAATGATAAATAACATGAAATAGTTCTTTAAAAAAAAAAGAACTTTAATCTTTAACATCACTCTCTAATCTGCAGTAATCCGTTTCGATCACGTGGTTGAGGATTTAAAGTTCTTCGTAAGCTGGGTCTTTGTTCCTATTAGGCTGTAGGGAAAGTCATGACGTGTTTTCCTAAGCAAAAATGTGTCATGGCTTTCCAGACGACCCGAGACCTCTCTCCTGCCCAGGATGCTCTTCTCCTTCTCATAAACCCAGCAGCGCTTTCCCTTCCTCGCTGCCTCTTTCCCCTCATGCAGGAAGTCCGTGCTAGGAAGTCTCCTCAAATCTCGGTCATCGTTCAGATGCAGTGTTCTGTAATCCCTCGGTCACGAAGCTTCTCTGGTGTCAGAACGGCAGCGCTAGTCAAGAGGTGGCCCCATAGTGAACGCTTAGGATGAAGTGTAGGTGCAATTGCTTGAGAAAACCTGCTCTGTAACCATGACTTTTTGCAAAGAGTTATTTATTTAATTGTATTAATTATTATTACATTTTTTAGACTTGCTATAAGGCAGATGTGCTCACCAGAGAGAGAGAGAGAGAGAGAGAGAGAGAAAGGAAATGAGAAAGCAAGCCACCAGGTCCAGGACTTGAACCATGGTTGGTCATGTGGGAGTCTAGCACCCCACCCACCATGCCACCTGCTGGTGGATCATGGCATTGAGACCCTGTTGTGTGCTGTTTCTTCTTGTCTCTCTCTTGCTCATGGGCCAGCAGGTGGTGTGGAGGTTAAGGCAGCTGAATCCCACATGGCTGACTCTGCGGTTCAAGTCCGGACCTTTTGGCTTAGAATACATGCTGGGTGCGTGCACATGCATACCCAAATCCCACGAGAAGAATGGAGGAGAAGGGACTGTGGCATGGCCATCCCCCCCAGGGCGTGATTTCTCATTTTCTCTCTCTGTCTCTCTCTAGTGAGCCCACGTGCCCTATGACAAAAATCCTTAAAAAAAATCCCAAGAAGAGAATAGAGAAGGGATTATGGCATGGCCATCCCCTATGTGGGGAGATGATTTCTCACTTTCCCTCTCTCTCTCTCTCTCTGTCTCTGTCTCTCTCTAGTGAGTACACATGCCCTATAGAAAAAAAAAAACTTTTAAAAACAATAAAATAAAAAGGTTAGTCCCCAAATAAAGCACTTGGCACGTAATAAATGCTTAGTAAGTGTTTGGACAAGAACATGCGTAAAGGAATGAAGGAGTTGGCTTAAAGACACCAGCCACACTAGTCTTACTCTGAGGACAGAACTCTGGCCACTTTTTCTTTGTTCTAAAATTCATTCCTGAGGCCAGTACCATAACACATCAGTTAAAGGAGCCAGATCCCGAACAGCTGACTGCAGTTAGAATCCCGACCCCAGTGCCTGAAAACCACATTGGGTGCGTGTGTGTGTGTATGCCCCAGACTCCAGACCAGGGGGAGGGATGGAGGAAAACAGGATTGTAGTATGACCATGCCCCACTCGGAGGCCTCTCCTTCCCTGGTGAGCACATGTGCACTCCAGCATAAACACACAAACACGGAGTAAGTAAATAAAAGTAAAATCCCTCCCCAGAGGTCCTGGGAAGAGCCATGCCTACCTGCTGTCAACCTCACTAAGCAGGTCACCTTGCCTCAGGAATTGTGGCTTGTAACTTCCTGCGTTCTGACTATGACATCACATCACGTGGTGACTGGTAAATGCCATTCTCTGTGTAAAGATTAAGCTTAGGGACCAGCAGTTAGCGTAATGGCTATGTTGCTGGACTCCCACGTAGTTGACCGCGGTTCGAGTCCCGGACCCGGTGGCTTAAACTCACGTCGGGCGCGTGTGTGTGCGTGCCCAAGATCCTGAGAAGAGAATGGAGGAGAAGGGATTGCGGCGTGGCCATCCCCCCGGGGGGTGATTTCTCATTTTCTGTCTCTCTATCTCTCTCTGTCTGTCTGGTGAGCGCACGCGCCCTATAGCAAAAACCTCTCCAAAAAAAAAAAAAAAAGATTAAGCTGATTAAGCTTAAACCTTCCTTTCCGCTGACACCAAGTTTTAAACAAAGCCTTGCCCTTTGCACCAGTAATGAACTAAAGAATGTTTTAATCTGCCGATGACCTGGAAGCTCTCCTTTCAACGGCTAAACTTTCTTGGGCCAAACCAATGGATAACCTCCTTGTAATGATTTAAAACTTCTATGGCGGGACCAGCAGATGGTATAATGGCTGTGTCACTGGGCTCCCATGTAGTCGACCATGGTTCGAGTCCCAGACCTGGTGGCTTAAACTCATGCTGGGGATGGCCAGGCTGCAATCCTGAGAGGAGAATGGAGGAGAGGGGATTGCGGCGTGGCCATCCCCCCTGGGGGGTGATTTCTCGCTTTCTGTCTCTCTGTCTCTCTCTGTCTTTCTGGTGAGCGCACACACCTATAGCAAAAACCTCCCCCCCCCCAAAAAAAAAAAAAAAAAACTTTGACCATAACTTCTGCTACTTCTTTCTGAAACATATAAAAGATCTGCTGTGGGAACCAGCAGTTAGTGTAATGGCTATGTTGCTGGACTCCCACGTAGTCGACCGCGGTTCGCGTCCTGGAGCCGGTGGCTTAAAATTCACGCTGGGTGCGTGTGCGTGCATGCCCAAGATCCCGAGAGGAGAATGGAGGAGAAGGGATTGCGGCGTGACCATCCCCCCTGGGGGGTGATTTCTCGCTTTCTGTCTCTCTGGCTCTCTCTGGCGAGCACATGCGCCCTATAGCAAAAACCTCTCCAAAAAAAAAAAAAAAAGATCTGCTATGACCCAGCCACACAGGAAGCAATTTCTCAAGATTTCTTGAGACTGTGTTTCTCTGCATCACAGTTACTCTTACTGACTTACGATAAACCCTCTTCAATATTACACACAGTTCTGTTTTCTCACATGACTGGTATTTGTACATATTCAGTTGCCAACGTGTGCCCCATATTCTCTTGCCCTCAACTGTAAAAAAATAAGCAAATCTACTTGTAGCTGATAGTACTCCCCCTTTTAAGAATTATTTATTTTATTTATTATTATTATTTTTAAATTTGCTATAGGGCATGTGCTCTCAGGAAAAAAAGAGAGAGAGAAAGAATGTAAGAAAGCAAGCTGCCAGGTCCAGGACTCAAACCCTGGTAGGCCATGTGGGAGTCCAGCGCCTTAACCACCATGCCATCTCCTGGCCCTCACCCTTTTTAAAAGAGCAACAGAATTAAAGGAAATGTGATGACTAAGTGAGATATTTCAAGGCCTTTATAAGAACACTATTTCCTTTTTATTTCCCCAGAGGGTGCATGAGCTCACCAGAGACTGAGACCGAGGAAGAGAGAGAAACCCTTCCCCTGGGGTATGGTTACACCATAATCCCTTCTCTTTCATTCCCCCATCCTGTCGGGAGGTTGGGGAGGCGCATGTACCCGGTGTGCTGCTCAACCGCTGGGACCAGGAGTTGAGCCATGTGGTCAGCCATGCAGATGTGGTTCCATTAACCACCAGGCCCTGGGGCCGGCCCAAACGATGCTGCTCTCTGAAAAGAGAATTTATGTCAGACCAGAAGCCTAGTTCTCAGGTGAATTCAAAGTGCTCTTTATTTTGTGGTTTTATTTTCTTTTTACTTACGAGTTAAATTATTATTTTAGACTTTTTTTTTTTTTTTTTTTTGCCATAGGTTGCATGTGCTTGTCAGAGAGAGAGAAGCAGCAACAGTGACCGGGAAAGTGACAAATCACCTCCTGGGGGGATGGAGGGATGGCCACACCTCAATCCTTTCTCCTCCATTCTCCTCCTGGGATCTTGGACACGCATGCGCACACACACCCAGTGTGATTTTCAAGTCACTGGGTCCAGGACCCAAACCTTGGTCAGCCATGTGGGAATCTAGCAATGTAACCACCACACCATCTGCTGGCCCCGAGTTAAATTATTTTTTATTTGCCGAAGAGCACATGTGCTCACCAAAGAGATAGAGAAAGGCAGAAAGAGAACACCCCCAATGGTTCATGATCATTCCACAATCCCTTCTGCATTTCTCCATCCTGTAGGGATTTGGGGCACGCGAGCACATGCACCTGGTGTTTTGCAAGCGTCAAGGCTGAAATTCAAACCATGTAGTATGTGGGAACTGACTCCCTTAACTACGGAGCCTCTGAGCATTTTTCCAGTTACTTTCCTAGAAAAAAACAGCCAAACTTCATTCAAAAGCTCGTCAGACGTAAACAAGGACGATCCTACCAAGATTAACCCATTAACTCTGAAATTATGCCTTTAAGGCACCCAGTAGGAAAATGCTGCCCAAGCACCCAATGAGATAAGTGGAATTGTAGCGACAGAATAATCCTTTCCTACGGCTTGTTAGAACAGTCTAAGGGACATAGTGAACCTGTTATAGTTTGGCCTCACAACACAAAATTTCATAATTTGGAATTTAGTGTTTAATGAAAGGAAGAAAGTAGGAAAACTAACATTTGCAAAACCCAGCAAAATAATTATTTGTAACACTAGGGGTCAGCAGGTGGAGTGGAGGTTAAGGTGGCTGGATTCCACATGGCTGTCTGTGCAGTCTGAGTCCTGGATCTTGAAGAACACACCAGGCATGTGTGCATGCATACCCAAAATCCCAAGAGGAGAGTGGAGGAGAAGGGATTATGGCATGGCCATCCCCACTGGGGAATGATTTCTCACTTTCTCTCTCTTTCGTCCCTTCAAGTTTATGCACCCAACAGCAAAAACAAAAGCAGAATACTCCCCAAAACAGTAACACCAAAGCACAGACAGCCCTTTAGACACACGTGTGGGTAGATTGGGGTTCAGCATTCAGAATCAGGTGTGGCGTGAAGCTCAGCAAGCGTCCCGCATACGCTTCAGGACTCCTTCTTCGCCTTTCACTCCAGTAAACGTTCATTGCAGGTGTGCGCTGTGCTAACACTGAAGTGGCAAAAGTGAGGGGAAACACTAAGAAAGCTAAGGAATGCCCTCAGTGCACAAGAAGATTTAGACAGGGGCCACCAGGTGGTGTGGTGGTTAAGGCACTGCATTCCCACATGGCCAACCACAGTCTGAGTCCCAGACCTGGTGGCTTGCTTTCTCACTTTCCCTTCCTCTCCCTCTCTATCTCTCTCTGGTCAAATTAAAAATAATAACAATTGGGGTGCTGGCAGATGGGATGGTGGTTAAGGTGCTGGACTCCCACATGGCTGACCACAGTTAGAGTCCCGGATCTGGCAGCTTGCTTTCTCACTTTCCCTTTCTCTCTCTCTCTGGTCAAATTAAAAATGAATAATAACAAACAAAGTTAAATAAAAATTCTTTAAAGTAATAATAGTAAATAAAATGAAACAAATAATTCTAAAACAAGGAAGATTTGTACAGGCAGAAGAGTAATATAAAACACCATCACAGCCCACAGAAAGGGGCATTGTTTCCAATATGGGCTGGAGTCTGAGTGACTGGAAGGACAGCACATGGTCGTATTACAGAGGATGGAAAAACAAGAGCTGAACCCGGACAACAGGCTGCCTTGGGGGGCTGGAGGGGTGTGGCATGAGTGGCAGGTGTAGGAAGATGTCACTCTCCATCCTGTCACTGTCCAGGACACTGTACTAATGAAGATTTACTGGGATTGGATATTGATGGTCCTTGTATTAACGTTATGGCTTGGGTATTTGGATCATTAATTTTTAGTAAAATACAAACAACATTTGGCCAGCAGATGGCATGGAGGCTAAGGCACCTGGATCCCACATGGCCAACTGTGTGGTTTGAGTCCTGGACCCAGCTGCTCGAGGGTCATTCTGGGCACATGCTCATGCATGCCCAAAGGCCTGAGAGAAGAGAGGAGAAGAGAGTGTGATGTCAATCACCTTGGGGTGATTTCTCACTATTCCTCTCTGGCAAGCACACATACCCTATGGAAAACTAAAACAAAGAGGGACCAGCAGTTAGTGTAATGGCTATGTCACTGAACTCCTATGTAGCTGACTAAGGTTTGAGTCCCGGACCAGGTGACTTAAACTCACGCTGGGCGCCCGTGTGCGTGCGTGCCCAAGATCCCGAGAGGAGAATGGAGGAGAAGGGATTGTGGCGTGGCCATCCCCCTGGGGGGTGATTTCTCACTTTCTATCTCTCTGCCTCTCTCTGTCTTTCTGGCGAGCACACACGCCCTATAGCAAAAACCTCTCAAAAACAAAAACAAAAACAAAAACAAAAAAAAAGAAAAGAAAGAAAACTAAAACAAAAAAAATTTTTTGGAGAAATTTTTGGTATATATAGAGAGAGACAAAGAAGCTTATCTTTCTTTTTAATTTTAATTAATTTATTATTTTTATTTTAATTTGACCAGAGAGAGACAGAGAAAGTGAGAAATCACCCCCTGGGGGGGATGACCACACCACAATCTCTTCTCCTCCACACATAAATGTGCCCAGTGTGAGACTTAAGCTGCTGGGTCTGGGACTCAAACCACAGTCAACTACGTGGAAGTCCATCTATGTAACCATTACACCACCTGCTGGTCCCCCAGAAAGAAAGAAATTTAAAAGCATATATACACACAACCTGAGATTTGTCATTTTAACCTTTTTTTCTTTTTTTAAATTGCTCTAGGTGGGCCAGCAGGTGGTATGGAAGTTAAGCTGGCTGGATCCCACATGGCCAACTGGATGGTTCAACTCCCAGAGCTGGTAGCTTAAAAATCACACCAGACACATGTGTCTGCATGCCCAAAGACCAAAGAGGAGAATGAAAGAGAAGGGGCGGTAGCATGAACCCCACTTTAATGTGTTACACAGCCTTCCTGACTCCACAGCCGTGAACATCTGCAGAGGCTCGCTGCTGGAAGTCCCGAGGGCAGGAAGCACCCCGGAGGGAGGACTCAGCGAAGGGCAAGCAGAGGCCAACGGTGAGCAGTGAGCCTATAGGAGGGGGAGCCAGCGCTGGGGAAGGAGCTGTCTGACGAGGACGGGGGAGCAGGAACCTAACGTGGTTTCTGAGACTTGGAGAACTGCGAGCATGAGGCCTCCAGTAGTTGATGGTATTTCTTTTTTTTTTTTTTTTTTTTTTTTTTCTTTTTTTGGAGAAGTTTTTGCTATAGGGTGTGTGCGCTCACCAGACAGACAGAGAGAGACAGAGAGACAGAAAGCAGGAAATCACCCCCCAGGGGGGATGGCCACGCCGCAATCCCTTCTCCTCCATTCTCCTCTCGGGATCTTGGGCACGCACGCACTCGTGCCCGGCGTGAGTTTAAGCCGCCGGGTCCGGGACTCGAACCGCGGTCGACTACGTGGGAGTCCAGCGACATAGCCATTACGCTAACTGCTGGTCCCCGGTATTTCTTTTTTTAAATTTATCTTTCTTTGTCATTTTATTTTTATTTATTATTATTGTTATTGTTTTAATTAGACCAGGGAGAGACAAAGAGAGAGAAGGAAAGTGAAAAAGCAAGCTGCCAGATCCAGGATTCGAACTGTAGTTGGCTCTAGGGGAGTCTATCACCTTAACCACCACACTGTTTGCTAGTCCCGGTTGATGGTATTTAGAAATATTAAATAATTTTTAGAAACAGGGGCCAGCAGGTGGTGTGGTGGTTAAAGATACTGGACTCCCACATGGCCGACTGCAGTTTGAGTCTTGGACCTGGCAGCTTGCTTTCTCACTTACTCTCTCTCTCTTTCTCTGGTCGAATTTTAAAAATAAATAAATAAAGTTAAATAAAATAATTTAAGAAAAAAAGAAAAGAAATAGGGAAGTCAGGGTCCAGCAGATGACATAATGGTTATATCACTGGACTCCTACGTAGTCGACCATTGTTCGAGTCCTGAACATGGGGGCTTAAAACTCACACTGGGCATGTCTGTGTATGTCTAAAATCCTGAGAGAATAGAGGAGAAGGGATTGCAACATGGCCATTTCTCCAGGGGCGTGATTTCTCGCTTTCTGTTTCTCTTTCTCTCCATTGAGTGGACATGCCCTAGAGCAAACAAACAACAACAAAAAACCCTCTCTTTAAAAACAAAAGAAATAGGGACCAGCAGTTGGCGTAATGGCTATGTCACTGGACTCCCATGTAGTCGACCGCGGTTCGAGTCCCAGACCCAGTGGCTTAACTCACACCAGGAGTGTGTGTGCATGCCCAAGATCCCGAGAAAAGAATGGAGGAGAAGGGATTGCGGCGTGGCCATTCCCCCTGGGGGGTGATTTCTCGCTTTCTGTCTCTCTGTCTCTCTCTGTGTCCTTCTGGTGAGCGCATGTGCTCTGTAGCAAAAACCTCTCAAAAAAAAATTATTTTTCCATCCTTAGGGACTATTTTTTTTAAGAGGTTTTTGTTTTAGGGCTATGTGCTCACTAGAGACAGAGCTGAAGACAGTGAGAGGGAACCTGAGAAATCACCTGCTGGGGGGATGGTCACACTACAATCCCTTCTCCAGTTCTCCTCCCGGGATCTTGGGCAAGCACACACCCTCACCCAGAGTGAGTTTCAAGCCACCAGGTCTGGGACTCGAACTACGGTCAGCCATGTGGGGGTCCAGCTACGTAGCTGCTACAGCGTCTGCTGGCCCCTATCTTTAGGGACTGTTACTTCTCGCATGCACTATATTCTTCCACTGAGAAAACTCTGCTTTGCAGCTGAGTCAGTCCTAGTTTGGCTGCAGTGTGACTCACGCCACCTCCAGTGTGGCTAGCCTCTCCAGGGCCCAATCGCAGTAACAGAGAAGTTGTATTTAGTACTGTGGAGCCAGGCATAGCAATTTATGCCCATTTATCTAATAGATACTTACAACCACCCCGTGATTAGCTGTCGGCATCCCCATTTTCCAGATGAGACACTGAGGGAGAAGCATGTGGCGTGTGGAACTTGCTTGAAGTCACATAGTAAGTCATGGAGTTGGAATGTGAACCCAGATTGCTTGAATTCCCACACCCATGCTTTCTGGAGTTCCATAGCAAAATTTTCTTTTGATTTATTTATATTATTATTATTATTATTTCAATGTGCTATAGGGCATGTGTACTCACCAGAGAAAGCAAGAGAAAGCAAACTGCCAGATCCAGGCCTCGAACTTCTATCAGCCATGTGGGAGTCCAGTGCTTTAACCACTACACCACCTGCTGGCCCCCACACTAATGGTTTTTCATTTGTCCCTGGAAAATGTATTTTCCTGTTAAATGTTCTTGTTTTCCCTTTCTCTGCTGTCCCCTTTTTACACAGATGAAGCTCCTCTGTGGCTCAGCGCAGTGCTAGGCACGGATGAGAGGTCCGAGGGGATGGACACGTACCTCTGCCGGAGACCCTCGACTGCAGAACGCGCTAGTTACAGGCACTGCGGCTTTCTACCTCCGACTCCGCCGTATGGTAATAGCTCTAGCAGAGACACGATATCACGGCTGTAATGAAAAGTGTGCCCTTGGGCTAGCTGGCGGCCTGCTTGTCTAAGCAGCTGGATCCCACAGACTGACTTTGCGGTTTGAGTCCGGGACCCTAAAGCTCGAAAATGCCAGACACGAGTGTGTGTGTGTGCCCCCAAAAATCACTATAGCAGAAAGGGGGAGAGGGGATTGTGTTGGGGCCATCCCGTCCCACTCCCTGGGGGACTTTCTCACTTCCCTTTCTCTCTCTTCAATGAGTATACATGGCCTATAGCAAAAAAAAAAAAAAAAAAAAAGTTTGGTCTTACTAAAAAGAGTGAAAAACAAGTTTATCAAAAAGACTCTGCTTTATTTTTTTTTTTCTTTCTTCAGTGATGCAACAGAGACCTCTTCTGGTCACAAAGCAGCAGCACTAGGCAGAGGAAACGAGTCGGGAGGAAAAGCCAGGGACAGGAGAAAACGATACGAAGTGGGATTTACAGAGACCAGGCGCCCCGCGGGATCTGCGGTTCTGGCAGGGGAGCAGGCCGAGGCGCACACTCAGCACACGGGGCTGGCGTGTTCAAGAGCAAAACGTGTTCCGTCTTTTCTGATGACGGAAAGCGTTTGCTGTAGGTAATTTACAAAGGCAGAGGCTGGAAATAAAAATCGCCCGCAGCGCCTCCATCCAGAAAGAACCCTGGAAACCTCCTGTAGCCCTGGTTTACCAGCATCCTGTTCTGGCCGTGTTCTGTCATTCACAAAACTTGGACCTCGCCATTCCGTGTTCTATCACGCACCTTTCCCGGACTCTTTTTTTTTTTTTTTAACTTTTTTATTTTTTGATTTTGCTACAGGGCACATGCACTCACCGGAGAGGAGAGAGGGGAAGAAAGAAATCACCTCCCTGGGCAGACGGCCACGCCACAATGCCTTTTCCTGCAGTTTGTTCTCAGGATTTTGGGTACACACACACACACACACACACACACGCACACCTGGCAGGATTCTCGAGCTGCCAGGTCCAGGACGCCAATCACACAGTCACCCAGTGTTGGGATCCATGCCACCAGCTGGCCCCAAACACTTCTAATTACCATAGTGATTAATTCCCGAGGTCCAGACACTCAGGGTGTGTGTGGGAGGAGTGGGTCCGAAAGAAGGGTGTTTGGGGCAGTCGACAAGTAGCAAAAATAATTTCGCATCCTGTAGTTGTTTCAGGTTGGCTCATCTGACTCTGAGAACGGGAAGGGGTGAGTGAGGGGGAAAGGGAGAGAAAGAAAGGTGTGTGGTTAGACAGTGGGGCTGGGCCAGCCTGCCGGTTCCCATCTACTCGCTGTGAAATGAACGTCAGGGAGACAGCTCTCCTTCCGCCCCAACTTCATCACAGGTGTGCTCAGAGCCTGTTTCTTTTCTAAAACTTCTATCAGCTAGAAATCATGTCATTGGGGGCCAGCAGGTGGCGTGGCGGTTAAGGCACTGGACTCTCACATGGCTGACCACGGTTTGAGTCCCGGACCTGGCAACTTGCTTTCTCATTCTCTCTCTCTCTCTCTCTCTCTCTCTGTTTCTCTTTGATCAAAATAAACAATAAGAACAGTAAATAAAATAAATATTTCTTTTTTAGAAAGTATGTAACCAACTAATGACCCTTAAACAAACTGAACTTGTAAGTGCACTACGCAAGTACAATGAACTTAAACATTGAGCAGAGAAGGAGAGAAAGAAGAGACTGAAACACTTCATCACTTTATTCTTCGGTCATCAGACCAGTCGCCTCCTGAAGCCGTGGGAAATCACGGTGCTTTGGTACTTGGAGAGAGGCGAGTGCAAAGGCATGTCTGCGATTTTTATTTCTGGCGGACCTTTCCTCAAGACGACTTTACGGTCCTCCCCGTGGCAAAGTCTTTCGCTGTGATCCAGAAACAGAGAATCTTCCAAAGGGCCCGCGTGGATCCCACACACGTCTGCGTGCTGAGAGGAAAGGAGGCCCGCTGCACGTCAGTCTCATCGAGCATCATTTTATTAGATCAGGATGGAAGTTTTCCAAATTGTTTTCTAACTATCGTTGTAAATAAGGAGGTTTGGCAGACAGAGCAATATCCAACCCCCCCTTTTTTAAAAGAATTATTTATTTTATTAATTATTATTATTATTTAATTTGCTACAGGGCACATGTGCTCACCAGAGAGAAAGAGAGAGAAAGGAAACCGCCAGGTCCGGGACTCAAACCGCAGTTGGCCATGTGGGTGTTTAGTGCCTCAACCACTATGCCAGCTGCTGGCCTCTCAAATCCCTTCTCTCTTTTTTTAAAAGAATTATTTTATTCAGGGGCCAGCAAGTGGCGTGGTGGTTAAGGCACTGGACACTCCCGCATAGCCAACCATGGTTCGAGTCCCAGACCTGGTGGCTTGCTTTCTCACTTCCTCTCTCTCTCTGCTTCTCTCTGGTCAAAGTAAATAAATGAATGAATAAATAAAGTTAAATAATTTTTTTAAAAAAGAATTATTTTATTCAATTTTATTTATTCATTCATTCATTTATTTTAATTTGACCAGAGAGACAGAGGTGGGGGTGAGAATGCAAACCACCAGGTCCTGGACTCGAACCATCATCTGCCACGTGAGAGTGTCCAGCACCTTAACCACCACGCCACCTGCCGATCCCCTCAAAATCCCTTTTCTAAAACCAGTGCCCTGTGGTTCCATACAACCTACCTTCTTGGAAGAGCTGTGTGGTCTGCAGGCCCTGCAGGTGATCAGCCTGGAATCAGACTGTGAACTGCAGCTTACTTTCTGATGGGAGCTCACTGCAGTCGCTTACCCTGTAAGACTCAGGTTTCTCAGACATCAAAAGGAGGACCGGCCCCATAGCCTGGTGGTTAAGGGAGCTGGATCCCACAGAATCAGCCAAGCAGTTAAAATCTCAGCCCTGAGCACATGTGCATGTGTGTTCAAATCCCCCCAAAGCAGGAGAGAAGCCACTGTGGTGTGACCATACCCCACGAAGGGGTGCTCTCTCCCTCTCCCTGGCAAGTGCACACCCACTCTGGAAAAATAACAAACAGAAACAAAGAACGCCCAGCATCATGGCCTGTCATATTAAAATATCCTTTGAGTAGTGAATAACATAGGAATGAAAAGCTTTTATCAGCTCTGAAGTATTAAATAGATATGAAGTATAATTCTGCTGTTACAACTGTTGCTGAAGAAATAACAGCTTTTGAGGGACCAGCAGATGGTGTAGTGGTTCTGTCACTGGACTCCCATATGACTGACTGTGGCTTGAATCCTGGCCCCAGTGGCTTGAAACTCACGCCAGATGTGTGCGCAGGTGCACCCAAAATTCAGAAAGGAGAATGGAGAAGAAGAGATTGTGGTGTGGCCATCCCCTTTGGGGGGTGATTTCTTGCTTTCTGTCTCTGTCTCTGTCTCTCTGGTGAGCGCACACACCCTATAGCAAAAATTTCTCTTAAAAAATAAATTTATCCTGGGAACCAGCAGTTAGCGTAATGGCTATGTCGCTGGACTCCCACGTAGTCGACCGCGGTTCACGTCCCAGACCCGGTGGCTTAAAACTCACGCCGGGCGTGTGTGCGTGCATGCCCAAGATCCCGAGAGGAGAATGGAGGAGAAGGGATTGCCACGTGACCATCCCCCCGGGGCGTGATTTCTCGCTTTCTGTCTCTATGTCTCTCTCTGTCTGTCTGGCCAGCGCATGCACCCTGTAGTGGAAACCTCTCCAAAAAAAAAAGTAAAAAAAATAAATAAATTTATCTTGTTATCTTACGACTGGCAATTCCTTTCTATTTTTATTTATGTAGTTATGTATTTAATCCAGAGGGGATGGCCACCCTGCAGTCCCTTCTCCTCCGTTCTCCTTTTGGGATTTTGGGCACACACGCACACGCGCTCAGCGTGATTTGCAAGCCTCCAGGTTTGGGACTCGGACAGCAGTTAGCCATGTGACAGTCCAGCGAACTCACCATTACGCCATCTGCTGGTCTCTGCTCCACCCTGTTGTTTTTAATTTATGTCTACTCATAGCTATATTAAATGCTCTAGTTTCTGCAAAACTAGGTGAGTATGGGAAAAATACCTTCAGATTCACCTTCCTGAATTTCATGTCTTCTTTCCAAGGCATCACATACCGTCTTGGGATCATCCCTTGCTTTAATGAAAACCGTGGTAAATGAATAGCTTCATACCTAAAGATGAGGAAAACAAGTGTTTTGAGTTAAGTCCGTTGTTTTAGCTTTATTCTAGTGAATTAAAGCAGCTGTGTGTCCACGATGCTCAGACCCCTGTGCCTGCAGGACCAAGGTGAACCTGATAATCCACATTAAATCCCCCAGGATCACAGAATCCAGTCAGGCCGGGGATCTGGCCTCCAATTGGATGTTGTCCTTTATAATTTGCCCACGATGTCCATTTTAACTTGATTTTTTTTTTTTTTTTTTTTTTTTTTTTGCTATAGGGCACATGCGCTCACCAGACAGAAAGAGAGACAGAGAGATAGAAAGCGAGAAATCACCCCCCAGGGAGGATGGCCACGCCGCAATCCCTTCTCCATTCTCCTCTCGGGATCTTGGGCACGCACGTACACGCGCCTGGCGTGAGTTTAAGCCACTGGGTCCGGGACTTGAACCACGGTCGACTATGTGGGAGTCCAGCGACATAGCCATTACGCTAACTGCTGGTTCCCAATTTTAACTTGATTTTCAAGAAGGCAATGGACCGTGCCTGGCCGCAAACCTGCCCTTCACCTGAAGGAAGTCTGACCAGTCGCCAAAAGTGTAACTGACTTGCTTCTGAACTCGCACGCAGCAGGTCAGACTGCTCTTCTGCATACGCATGTATTTCCCTCTGGAACCTCAAGCTTTCTGTAGAGGTGTCATGGGGGAGCAGTGACTCTCCTCATCTGTGGGCTCTCAGACTGTGAAACAAACCCCCAGCACCCTCAAGTCCTCACCCGGTAACTGGCTTGTTTGAATTCTCAGCGGAGCAGGTGGTGGCGAGCTTCGGTAAGGTAGGACAAGTGTCTTTCCCTGAGGCCATGGCTGCCAGCAGTGACGGGATTCTCAGGTAGAACTGCTCCAGCTGGGCGGATTGTGACCCTGCTGCTCTGATGTAACAATGTTCGCTCACCTCACTGCAGCCCGTGGCAGTGACTTGAGCAGCGGTGGAGCATGCCGAGCTCTATTTTCATCCCTTCTTGAGTAAATAATTAATTCTTAGGAGTCATTAAAAAATGAGGATGTTTGCAAACACTTCACAAATTTGACAAAACTATTCTAAAAAATAGGGATACACAGGGACCAGCAGTTAGTGTAATGGCTATATTGTGAACTCCCATGTAGTCAACTGTGGTTCGAGTCCCGGACCTTGTGGCTTAAATTCACGCAAGTGTGTGCGTGCCCAAGATCCTGAGAGAATGGAGGAGAAGGGATTGCGGCGTGGCCATCCCCTCTAGGGGGTGATTTCTTACTTTCTGTCTCTCTGTCTTCTCTGTCTTTCTGGCAAGAGCACATGCCCTATAGCAAAAAAAAAAACCTCTCCAAAAAAAAAAAAAAAAAGGAATATACAGTGGCACAGGGGTAAAAGTTGCCACTCTGGTGGTGTACTGGGTTGGGCGGCTGGATCCAGCATAGTTAGCTTCCGGGTTCAAATCCCAAACCCGGTGGTTTGAGGATGTTACTAGCTGTGTGTGCATTCATATGCATGCCCAGGATCCCAAGAGGAGAAACAGAGCAGAAGTGTTTGGGGCGTGGCCAGCTTGCCTCAAGGGTGATTTTTCACTCCCCTCGCCCCTGGCGTGCACACGCACCCTATAGCAAAAAAACAAACAAAACCAAAAAAAAAAAAAAATAGTGTGACATTCTGCAGGGGTGATCCACACAGGGTTTCCCAGGTTTGTGCCCAGTATGCAGGCATGCGTGTGCCCACGACCCAGGCTCACGGAAACAGGAAGATCACGGTGTCAAGACCCTATTCCTCTTTATACACCATGTGCAGTTCGTTCCTGTCCTGTTTTATTGCCTTTATTCACACTTCAGATGCAAATCTAATTTGCATAAACCCAAATCAGTCCAACCCATTTTATCCCCTAAGGGTGGTGATTTTGCAGAATACTTTAGATTGCAGAAACTCTTAGGCCCAGCCTGGGGGTGCAGCAGGCAGCATTCCACAGCCCCCCCCCCCCCCCCAGCCGGATTCCCACTTGGGCTGAAAACACACCAGGCGTGTGTGTGCATGTCTAAGATCCCGAGCTGGAGGATTGGGATCAGGGATCAGTGTGACAAGATCCTGTTCGCCTTGCTCTCACGCATGTGCTATCGTGAAGAAGATCTAAAAAAAACAACAAACTCATTTAAATGAAAATAGGGCACAAGCATGTAGTACACTCAAACTGCTCTGACAGCAAGGTGGGAGGTTATCAGGGTAAGTCCTGCTAGCCAGCAGTAGGCACGGCGGGCTGAGCACGGAGGCTTCCCCAAGCACGCTGGCTTGAGAGCAGGGACTGCACGCACATCTGGGAACGATTTGGACACTTCCTGGATTTGGACAGCCAGAGGGTTTGGAAAAGAAAAATCTTGACACATTTTAAAAAGAATCTTAAAAATTCAAGTGTTGGGGCCAGACAGGGGTGTGGTGAAGGCAGCTAGATCCCATATGGTCAATTGTGCAGTTCGAGTCCCAGACCCGGTGGCTGGGCTCTTGTGTGTGCGTGCCCCAAATCCTGAGAGTGAAATGATTGTGGTCATTCCCCTGGGGGTGCTTGTTCACATTCTTTCTCTCTCCAGCAAATTGAAAAAAAAAGAAAATTAAGTGCTGGGGCCAGCAGGTGGTGTGGTGGTAAAGGTGCTGGACTCCCACATGGCTAACCAAGGTTCAAGTCCTGGACCTGGTGGCTTGAAAAATCACACCAGGTGCATGTGTGGGTGTGCCCCAAATCCTGAGAAAATGGAAAAGGGATTGTGACGTGGCCATCCCCTCTGGGGAGTGATCTCTCACTTTGACCCTGTCTTGGTTTCTCACCAGTGAGTGCACGTGCCCTGTGGCAAAAACCTAAAAACAAAAAAACAATACAAGCCAGAGGCTGGTGTAGTTTTCAAATGTTAAAGAAACAACTACCAGTGTGGGAGTTGGTGTGGTGGTTAAAGGTGCTGGATTCCCACATGGTCGACGCAGTTTGAGTCCCGGACTTGGCAGCTTGCTTTCTCACTTTCCCTCTCTCACTCTGTCCCGTTCTGATTAAATTAAAATAAATAAATGCATACATACGTACATAAAATAAAGTTCAGTGAAGTAATTCTTTAAAAAAATAACTGACCACAGTCAAGTCCTGGGTGCATATGCATGCATGCCCAAGACCCCAAGAATGGATCACAGCGTGGCCGTCCCACCCCAGCCCTCAACCTCCCGTAGGTGATTTCTCACTTTCTGTCTCTGTCTTTCCTGCGAACACACGCACCCTGTAGAAAAAAATCTCTCTAAAAAAAGAAGAAAGTAGCTTCAGGCATTAATACACTTTAAAAACCGTAACTCTAGCTAGAAAAGTTAGTATTTTCATGAGCACATGGCATTTAATTCTTCTGAATGCTGTTGCCTAATGTATTCTACCTTTTTTTTTTTTTTTTGAGAGGTTTTTGCTATAGGGCGCGTGCGCTCACCAGAGAGACAGAAAGCGAGAAATCGCCCCCCATGGGGGATGGTCACGCCACAATCCCTTCTCCTTCACTCTCCTCTCAGGATCTTGGGCACACATGCACACACGTCCGGCTTGAGTTTTAAGCCACCGGGTCCGGGACTCAAACTGTGGTCGACTACGTGGGAGTCCAGTGACATAGCCATTACACTAACTGCTGGTCCCATGTATTCTACCTTTAAAATCTCCTCTGTGAGATAATCTGCCAAGAATACTGCTCCCCATTTAGAGGGCCTTTCTCCCCTGGGTTATAGTAGTGATTTTTTTTTTTTTTTTTTTTTTTTGAGAGGTTTTTGCTATAGGGTGCGTGCGCTCGCCAGACAGACAGAGAGAGACAGAGAGACAGAAAGCAGGAAATCACCCCCCAGGGGGGATGGCCACGCCGCAATCCCTTCTCCTCCATTCTCCTCTCGGGATCTTGGGCACGCACGCACACGCGCCCGGCGTGAGTTTAAGCCACCGGGTCCGGGACTCGAACCGCGGTCGACTACGTGGGAGTCCAGCGACATAGCCATTACGCTAACTGCTGGTCCCCCATAGTAGTGATTTTATGAAGGGATATTTGAGATTAAAAGGTGAAGTCACTGGACTAGCAGATGGTGTAATGGTTATGTCGCTAGATCCCTATGTAGTCCAATGCAGTTCCTGACCCGGTGGCTTAAAACTCATGCTGGGCATGTGTCCATGCATGCTCAAAATCCCAAGAGGAGAATGGAGGGGAAGGGACTGCAGAGCGGCCATCCCCCCTGGGGGGCGATTTCTGGCTGTCTCTCTGGCAAGCACATGTGCCCTATAGCAAAAATCTCTCAAACAAACAAACAAACAAAAAACACCAAAAACAATGGGACCAGCAGGTGGTTAAGGGTGCTGAACTCCCACATGGCTGACTATGGTTCAAGTCCCAGAACTGGTGGCCTGCTTTCTCATTTTCTCTCACTCTGTCCCTTTCTAGTCAATTTTTAAAAAAAATTATTTAACATTATTATATTTTCCAGTTTAATCAGACAGACAGAGAGAGAGAAAGTGAGAGAAGGAAAGTGAGAAAGCAAGCCACCAAGTCCAGGACTTGAACCGTGGTCAGCCATGTGAGTCTAGCACCCTTAACCACCATGCCACATGCCAGCCCCCTCTGGTCAAATTTAAATAAATTAAACATGAAGTCAGGAGAACAGCACATGCTGTAATGGTTATGTTGCTGGACTCCCACATAACTGATCACGGTTCAAGTCAGGATCTAGCAGCTTAAAATTGACATGGGGGTGCCTGTGTGTGCATGCCCTAAATCCTGATAGAATGGAGAAGGGACTGCAGTGTGGCCATCTGCCCTGAGGGATGATCTCTCACTTTCTCTCGGTTGAGTGCACGTACCCTATAGCAAAAATCTCTCTTGAAAAAAAAAGTCACAGAGCCAGCAGGTGGCATAGTGGTTGGGACACTGAACTCCCACATGGCTGAACACAAGTCAAATCCCAGGCCTGGCAGTTTTTTCCTTGACCTCTATCTCATCTGGTCAAATTAAAAAAAAAAAAAAAAAAAAAAAAAAAAAAAAAAGTAATACTATTAAATAATTCTTTAAGGGACCAGCAGTTAGCATAATGGCTATGTCATTGGACTCCCACATAGTCGACCGCGGTTCACATCCCGGACCCGGTGGCTTAAAACTCACGCCAGGCATGTGCGTGCATGCCCAAGATCCCAAGAGGAGAATGGAGAAGGGATTGCGGTGGCGGGGCCAACCCCCCTGGGGGTGATTTCTCGCTTTCTGTCTTTCTGTCTCTGTCTGGCGAGCGCACGCGCCCTACAGTGAAAACCTCTCCAAAAAATAAAAAAATAATTCTTTAAAAAAATGAAGTCACTTAAAGCTCATATAAGGACTGTCAAAAAACTAATTTTATTTTTGTATTCTTTATAAATAAAAAGGAACCAGTAACCATTTTTCTTAGTTCCAACTTCGTGACTGTATTTTCAGGAACTACTAGACTTTGAATACACTATCTGTAAAGAATAGTTTATAACTGCTGAATTAAACATTTTTTGCTTAATGTATTTTAATATACAAAACCTTATTATGTTTTTTGCTTAATATATTTTGTAAATTATACTTAATTCTTGAAACATCTTAAGTAATCTACCTTTATTTTCTTCACTAATAAAAATGAGTAATTTAAAATTTCACACAGATGTGAACATTTTAAATACCTCAGTTTCTTAACATAAGGTAGAGTCTTCAGTAGGCCGCTGCTCGGGAATTAAAAATGTCCATGGTAATGCACAGGAGTGGATGACATTCAGTATTTAGTATAGGACCAAGTTAATTAGTAAGGAGTCAAAGAAATTAACGTTAAAAATGAGTATGTATTTGAAAAGGTTCTGACATTTATTTACTTCAGAACAAGTAAGTGGAAAAAGCCACCCGTACAAACCCATTTCAATTTTGGTCTCTATCCTTAAAATTGCCTAGGAGTTCTTAGAATACAGAAAAGCCAAATTTGAATGCACTGGTAATAGTTTAACAATTAGGATCACTTGATGGAATGTTCTGAAACTAAAGCATAATTCACCACAAAGATAAATCAGAAAAACTTTCATCTTTTTTTTTTTTTAAATCGCCAGAGTATGCTTATACAGATAAAAGGCAGAGAGAGAGAGAAAAGAGAGGAGGAAACACTCCCTAACAGGGCGTGGCCACCTGCCATCCCTTCTCCATCTCTCGGTCCTGTCGGAATTTTGGACACACGTGCACACACGTGCCCAGCGTGCTCTTCAAGCTGCTGGGGCAGCCAGCCAGGTGGGACCCAGCTTCCCTTAACCACTAGGCTATGGGGCTGGCTCAAGAAAACAAACTTTCAAAGGACATGTTATAATGACCTGGACAAAATAATTATCAACTAGTAATGCTCATAATAATTAGTACATGCAACAGATTGAGATCTCAAATTAAATCCTGTGCTATATACTTTTAAGTATTTTGTCAGACACACTTTTTAAGTTTTTCTAACAGTTGCATTCGCCTCTCCACATATATTAATTTTTATTTCAAACAAAACAGTTCACTTCTCCAGGTATCATGTTTATCAGTGCAAAGTAAAATGTAGCGATCTCAGTAGAAATCATTTATTCTGTTATCTTAGAAAGGGCTATTCCTCGAAATGTCCAAAGCGTACTTAAAAGATGTCCAAATCGTGAGAATGATCCACCTCAATGGCCTCCTCTGCATCCAGCTTGGTTTCCCCATGTCCTTCCTGTGACTCGTCGAGAGAGGCCAGGGCCTCATTTGTGTCACTTGCAAAAGTTTCTCGTGACGTATCATCCTCTTCTTGAAAATTGAGACTTTTAATAGCTTGTTTCATCTTCTTCCCCAACACCTGTGTTCTCCTCTTCCTAGCAGCTTTTTTATTTTCATATTCCTTTTGATTTTCAACATAGAAAATGTCCTATAATGAAAGAACAACTTCAGTACATACAAAGTACCATCTATTAAAAGTATGTTACAAGACAGGCTCTTTATAATCATAATCTCCATTTCTCACAAAAAATAAATGTCCCAGATCTGGTGGCCTAAAAACATGCTGGGCGCATGTGCGTGTGTGCCCAAAGTCCTGAGAAGAGAATAGAGGAAAAGGGATTACGATGTGGTCACTCCCCCCGGGGGGTAATCTCACTTTCCCCTGTCTCTCTCCAACAAGTGCATGCATCCTACAGCAAATTGAAAATAAAAATAAGACACAGAGCAAGATATTAAATAAGTATCTATTGCCAAAGACTGAAGCTATGATTCAAAGACAGAAGGTATGATTTAAATGCAATCTAGTGCTAGGCCCAGGGCCCTTGCTTATTCTACCAGTGTATTATTTCTATAATAAAAAGTTTCTTTTTAAAAAAAGAATTATCTTGGGACCAGCAGTTAGCGTAATGGCTATGTCGCTGGACTCCCACGTAGTCGACCGCGGTTCACGTCCCGGACCCGGTGGCTTAAACTCACGCTGGGCACGTGTGCGTGCGTGCCTAAGATCCCAAGAGGAGAATGGAGAAGGGATTGCGGCATGGCCATCACCCCTGGGGGGTGATTTCTCGCTTTCTGTCTCTCTGTCTCTCTGTGTCTGGTGAGCACATGCGCCCTATAGCAAAAATCTCTCTAAAAAAAAAAAAAAGAAAATCAACCGCCACTGAACTTCGGTGCAGGGCCTGTGAGCAGCCATTATTACCAGGCTCTCATTCATCACCGCGCCCGACGCTGTTCATCAGCATGCACTCCCGGGCCCAGCGGCACTGGCACAGGCGCTGCCCCCGTGCAGTACTGTGGCCCTACAGGAAGTCCCAGGATTGGATCTGAGTCAATCTACCACATCTTCGTTCTTTCTCATGAAAGAAATAAATTTTTAAAAATAAAAAATAAGTAAGGACCAGCACATGGCGTAATGGTTATGTTGCTAGTCTCTCGTGTGTAGTCATCTGGAGTTCAAGTGCTGGACCCAGCGGTTTAAAACTCATGCTGGGTGTGTGTGTGTGCATGGTCAAATCCCAAGAGAATGGAGAAGGGACTATGGCATGGACATCCCCCCGGGAGGGTGATTTCTCGCTTTTAGTCTCTCTGTCTCTGTCTTGTCTTTCTGTCTCTCTCTCTGGCAAGCATGAGCACCCTATAGCAAAAATCTAATAAATAAATAAATATGTGCCTGGGGCTGGCGGGTGGCGTGGTGCATAGGGCGCTAGACTCCCATATGGCCGACCACAGTTCAAGTCCTGGACCTGGTGACTTACTTTTTCACTTTCATTTTCCCTTCTCTTTCTCTCTCTCTCGTTCTGTCCCTCTCTGGTCAAATTAAAATAAATAAATTAAATAAATAAAGTTAAAATAAACTAATTCTTTAAAAAAATTATCTTTAAAATAAATAAATAAAGTTTGGAAAAGAGAAAAAATAATGATGTGCAAAAAGACCAGGAAAAATTACCATGAAAATAAAAGAAATCCTGATCTTGGTTCTTAAAGGGAAGAACAAGATGAGACCCAAGGTTTACATGAAACGTCTGGGCAGAGTAGGCGGGGGAGAGCAGCAGAGAATGAAGACAGCGGCTGAGTGGAAATGAGTAACATGGACAAAGCCATGAACGTTATCGTTACCTTAATTTGTTCCTCGCTGATACTAGGAGTGTTTTTCAAGAGATTCAGAAAAACCCCACCTGGTGTTCTTCTTCGACTACCATTCTACAAAAAAATAAATAAAAACAGAAAAATTAAACCACATAGACTCTTTTCATGAATGGCCAAAGCATCTTTTTTTTTTTTTTTTTTTTTTTTTTAAAGAATTATTCATGTAAGGGACCAGCAGATGGTGTAATGGTTATGTCGCTGGACTCCCACATAGTTGACCGCAGCTCGAATCCTTGTACCCAGGGGCTTATCACTCACACCAAGCACGTGTGCATCCATGCCCAAGATCCCGAGAGGAGAATAGAGAAGGGGTACGACATGGCCATTCCCCCAGGGGATGATTTCTTGCTTTTTGTCTCTCTATCTCACCAACAAGCACACTTGTCCTATAGTATGTGCGTGTGTGTGTGTGTATGTGTGTGTATACACACACACATACACAAACTCTTATAATGACAAAGACTTGGGACCGGCAGGTGGCGTGGTGGTTAAGGGCGCTGAACTCCCACACTGCTGACTGCAGTTCAAGTACTGGACCTGGTAGCTTGTTTTCTCACATACTCTCTCTCTCATACTCTGTCCTCTCTCATCAAATTAAAATTTTTCATGTTAAATAATTCTATAAAGAAAAAAAGAATTACTTATTTAATTTTATTTATTATTTTTAAAATGTGACCAAACGGAGACAAAGTGAGAACAGGAATTTAACTGCCATGGTCATATGGGAGTCCAGCACCTTAACCACTATGCCACCTGCCAGCCCTGCCAGGCCTCTTTTAAGATACTACCTTAAGGAGATAAAAAGTATGCCAGATTCAAAATCCAGTCCTGATTCTGATTCATTGAGTGGATAATACGAAAATCACGAGAATTATTGAGTTTCTATTTGTTCTTCATAAAATGTAGGCTAAAAGTAATAAATACGAAGGCAGCCATTCAAACTTCCATCCTCATCCCGTGGCAAGAGGTGGTAACAAATGACCTGCAAAACTGTTCTACTGCTATTGCCCGGTCCGGCCCTAGCCAAAGGAGCGCTTCCTGTCATTCTGAAGTAACGACGCTTCTCGACCTTTCCCCCATTATCACACTGCTGCTCCAGGACTTCTCATCCTTTGATCCACAGAAACATAAAACAATGAAACATGAAAAATGAAAATTTCACCGTCAGTGAAATTTTTTATATATATATATATGTTTTCTTTTTTCATTTATTTATTTTTACATTTTTATATAAGTGTTTTTATCGTCCTCTTTTTCAACAAGGAATGAATGATATGAACCTAAAGTAAAACCTAAAGTTCATCGTTATCAAGTGCTGGGCGTGCGGTAAGTATTTTGCACGTGTCACCTCATCAACCACATAGGATTAATTTCCATCTTACGCACGAGGAGACTGAGGTTCCAGGAGTCAAGTAATTGGATAAATCTCAGTGAACAGGGACCAGCAGATGACGCAATGGTGACCCAGGTAGACTTCCACATAGTGAACCACAGTTTAAGTCCCAGACCTGGCAGCTTAAACTCAGGCAGAATGGAGGAGAAGGGACTGAGTTGTAGCCATCCCCCCCAAGGGGTGATTTCTCTCTATCTCTCCAGTGAGCACACACGCCCTATAGCAAAAATCTCACTCTAAAAAGATAAATTTCAGTGAATAAACTACAGACCTAAAACTCAAAACTCGTGTTCTCAAAATCTGAGCTTCCAGGCTCCTCCAGGACTCTGTTGTCTTAAAATTTCAGCCTCTACCTTTAATGAGTCACATAAGAGATATGTTGTTGGGACCAGCAGTCGGCATGGTGGATAAAGCACTAGACATTCCCACATGACCAACCACAGTTCAAGTCTTAGACCTGGTGACTAGCTTTCTCTCTCTCTTTCTCTCTCATTCTGGTCACATTATAAAACAAACAAACAAAAAGAATAAATATAATTGAGACCAGCATTGGTGTAATGGCTATGTTGTTGGACTCCCACATAGTCGGCCACAATTTGAGTACCGGACCCAGTGGCTTAAACTCACGCCGGGCGAGTGTGCGTGTGTGCCCAAGATCCTGAGAGGAGAATGGAGGAGAAGGGATTGCAGCATGGCCATCCCCACTGGAGGGTGATTTCTCATTTTCTGTCTCTCTCTTTTCCTGGTGAGTGCACGCACCCTATTGCAAAAGGCTCTCTCTCTCTCAAAAAAAAAAAAAAAAAAAGGATAAACACAATTAAATATAATTATTTAAAAAAGAGAGAGATGGAGATATGTTGTTGACTACATGTTAACAGGCTATAATTTATCTGGTTTTTTTTTTGGTAAGGAAAGTATCAACTGAATTTTTGTATTCAGTCTACATTGCTGATGTAGATTTTAAATTCTGAAATGTAAGAATCTGATAAATTAAAAATTCAACAGAGACAACTTTATTTCATTTTTAAAAATCACTCAATAAACGTATTAAAAACAGAAAGAGACGAACAGTCTTACCATTATAAAAAGGCCTCCATTTTGTTCAACTTCAGCAGTTTCCATCAGAAGTTCAATTGCCTTTTTGTTTCCAATAATCCTCACTACTCGAGCTATTAGGTCTTTCTTTGGTTCTTGTAACCTAAGAGGAAATAAAAATTAAATACCTTAGTCTCCGATTTAGTCCCCAACTAGAATAGAAATCCTACTCTGACAACATTTGCTGTCCTGCATCTTTAGTATTTAACCTCAGGATCGCAGAAGGAAGCCCTTCCTAACCTCGGGTCCCACGAGAGGACGGTCACCGTATGGCTCCTTCTCAAGTCTCACGTGGCTTCCTCACTTGCCTTACTGGATTATGTACAGCAAGACAAAAGAAGATAAAACCAGCACTACCCATCACAAAAAACAGTGGACAGACACTAAGCTTTCAATTATTATGCCTCAAAGTCAGCACTCTGGGGGCCAGTCCCACAGCCTAGTGGTCATTAGAGCCAAATCCCACATAGCTCACTGTGGTTCAAATCCCAGCCTCAGGAGCTTGAAAAACCTGCTGGGCACGTGTAAGTCCCCAGGCTCCCAACGTGGTAGATAAATGAAAAGAGATTGTGGTGATCACGCCGACACCGCGGGCACTTCATCCCGCTTCCTGTCTCTGACCAGAGTACAGGCCCTCTGGAAATTCAAAAACAAGTTAGCTCTTCTAACTTCAAATATGTTGGTTAGCTTTAAGAACAGATAGGCTAGGGGCCAGCAGGTGGCCTGGTGGGTAAGGCGCTGGATCCCACATCATCAACTGTGGTTCAAGTCCTGGACCTGGCGGCTTACGTTCTCATCCCCCCCACCCCGACCCTGGTCAAATTAAAAATAAAAATAACCATAATAATAAATAATTTTAAAAAAATACAAGTTTATTAAAAAAGAAGAACAGTCAGGACCTTCCCTCACTGGCTCCCTGACTTGGAAACACAGGAACAGTGAGTGTTTACCAGCGGCTCACAGCTAGAGCAGCACAGCCCTTGGAACCTTACATGCCTGGGGTAGGTGCATCCTCCAGACAGCATACAAGGTAACACTGTTAGGAATGCTTGCACTTTACCACTGAGAGGCTAAAAGCAAAGCGAGCCTGGGCTAAGGTGCGGACCAGCATGGGTTTGTTCTCAACAGGAGGCCCGCACTCTCCTGGGAAGAGAACTGGTCTGGGAACAAAGGGATCTCTTTAGCTCCAGGTCTGACCTTGAGTAAGCCCAGCCACAGACCTACTGGGCCTCAGTTTCTTTACCGGTGAACTGAAGGGTGTGGTGTGTAAAATACCTAAGTTCCCCAGTATTAAAAAAAATAAAATAAAATCCAGTACTGGCATTGACATAAGCTTGCCTGGGATGTAAGAACTTGTTTTCCTACCAGCCATATTACTCTTCTTTTTTTGGGGAAAGGTTTTCCAGAGAGACAGAGAAACGGAAAGCAAGAAATCACCCCCCCCCGGGGAGGATGGCTATGCCACAATCCCTTCTCCTCCATTCTCCTCTTGGGATCTTGGGTACACACGCACATGCACTCAGCCTGAGTTTAAGCCACTGGGTCCAGGACGCGAACCACGGTCGACTACATGGGAGTCTAGTGACATAGCCATTACGCCAACTGCTGGTCCCCCCACAGCCATATGACTCTTGAACTGTATCTGTTTTCAAATTTGTAACACAGTTTGTTAGTGACTTAGAGCTAATAAAAAGTTAATCAAAATTTGAACTTGTTAAAAATAAACGAGTTATAAGAACCAGTAAGTGGCATGGTTTGAATCCTGGACCCGGCAGCTTAAAAAACATGCCAGGCACATATATGTACATGCCCAAAATCGTGAGAGGAGAATGGAGGAGGAGGGATTAGAGCATGGCCAACCCTCTCATGGAGTGATTTCTTATTTTACGTCCCTATCTATCTTTCTGGCAAGTGCATGTGCCCTACAGCAAACTAATAAAAATAAAACTTCACAGGTTGGGGACCAGCTTGCAGTGGCACAAGCATGTGCGTGCCCAGACTCTCGAGGGGACAATGGAGGAAAAGGGATTGCATCCTGGGCGTCCCCCCGGGGGTGATTTTTTGCTTTCTGTCTGTCTCTCCGGCAAGCACAAAGGCCCAATAGCAAAAACCTTTCTCTAAAAAACAAAAGCAGAAAACAACATGTTTTAAAAAGATGTGCTTTGGGCCAGCTCCATGGCCGAGTGGTTAAGGGAGCTGGATTCCACACCGCCGACTGTGGTTTGAAGCCTGGTATCAGCGCTTTAAAATCACGCAGAGTGTATGTGCATGTGCACCCCAAATCCACACAGAATGGAGAAAACAGAGAGCATGCCCAACTAGGGGAGGTGCTTTCTCCTGTGTCTCTCTCTGGCAAGGGTGTATGCTCTCCCGCAATTAATAAAGAAAAGGAAACATTTTGCCTAAAGAGCTCTTTGTCATTCAATGCAAAGAGTTGCTTAAAAGGCTATAAAATTACTTTATCAGTTCTACACAAATTTAAGAAAACTCAAAAATATACATACAGTCAAGTTCAGAGTTAGTTCTTCATACTTAAATAAATAAATAAATAAATAAAC
The DNA here is from genome assembly GCA_026018925.1 of Tupaia tana. Lineage (NCBI taxonomy): Eukaryota > Metazoa > Chordata > Mammalia > Scandentia > Tupaiidae > Tupaia > Tupaia tana. The sequence goes on along the minus strand of JAKSZU010000014.1, from coordinate 12,633,489 downwards.
CCTCAGGGCCAGCAGGTGCAGTGGCTGGGATGCTAACTCTCACATGGTTGACCACAGTTAGAGTTCCGGACCCAGTGGCTTGAAACTCATGCCAGGTACGTGTGCATGCGTGCCCCAAATCCCAGGAGGAGAATGTTGAAGGGATTGCAAGGTGGCCACCCCCCTCGCCCCCTGCCCCGGGGTTGATTTCTTGCATTCTGTCTCTCTGTCTCTGTCGAGCACATGCACCTTAGAGCAAAAAATCTGTCTTTCGAAAACAAAAAAAAAATCTCAAAAAAGAATTTGTCATTAATGTACATGGGGCCAATTTCCAATAAAAAGAAGGTATTTGGACAAATCTGTGGGACGAACTGAATGCTCACCTGAAAGAAATTTCATCAGCCACTTTTTCTTGTGGATCCTCCTCTGTGATCTCATAGCGGCCTTTGTAGTTCATTTCCAGCCTGTCCCCTAGTCTGTCTTTGACAGGTCGTTTCCGTTTGAGATGGCCTTGCCCATTTTCCTCTTCCTTTGATCCCGGTTTTTTGTCACCCTGCATATAGTCATCTAGCTCTTTATCTAATTCCTTTGAATGCTCTTGCGCTTCCCGCCTGAGTTTCTTAGCAAGCAGATAGTTGTAGGTCTCGGATTGCCTGCTTTTGTCAATCGTGCCCTCCATTCCCAAGATACCCAGTTCCGTGGCCACTGCATCTTGATTCTGTTCCTGCAGAACAGCACCCCAGATGTTGTTAACCTTCTTTCCTCCAGCAGCGGGTGCTTTCTGACTGCTCTGGCCAAACTGAAAGGGCTCTGGTTTGGGAGGAGGGTTGAAACATTTCTGTCGCTTGCGTTTCCAAAGCGAACTATCATCATCTGAATCAGAAAAGCTCTCTTCACTGGAATCCACACTTTTCACAGTCCGATAATGTGATACGGGCGCACACGCTGGTGTGGTGCTCTGGAAGGCCCTCACAGCACTGTCTCCACTCAGCACCTTCTGCAAGAAAAAGGAAATACCATCGATTCCTCAAGCATATTAACCCCACCCACCATGGCTACGCCGCAATCCCTTTTCCTCCATTCTCCTCTCAGGATCTTAGGCATGCACGCACATGTGTCCGGCATGAGTTTAAGCTACAAGGTCTGAAACTTGAACCACGGTCAACTACATGGGAGTCCAGTGACGCAGCCATTATGCCAATGCTGGTCCCAATACTGTTTGTTTGTTTTTTTTAAAAAAAAAAAAAAAAAAAAAAAAAGGAGAGAGATTTTTTGCTATAGGGCACGTGCACTCGCCCACCAGAGAGGCAGAGAGACAGAAAGCGAGAAATCACACCCCCAGGAGGGACGGCCACACCACAATCCCTTCTCCTCCATTCTTCTCTCAGGAGTCAAGGGCACATGCACATGACTTCATTTTCAAGCCGCTGGATTCAGGACTCAAACTGCACAGTTGGCCGTGTAGGATCTGTTCGCCTTAACCACCAAAAAACAGGCTGGCCTCAAAGTCACAAATTCTAACTTCTACAACTAATGCTGCATTTATTGGGTCATCAGAAAAGTCATGGGACCAGCAGTTAGCGTAATGGCTATGTCGCTGGACTCCCACGTAGTCGACCGCGGTTCGAGTCCCGGACCCGGCGGCTTAAACTCACGCCGGGTGCGTGTGCGTGCGTGCCCAAGATCCCGAGAGGAGAATGGAGGAGAAGGGATTGCGGCGTGGCCATCCCCCCTGGGGGGTGATTTCCTGCTTTCTGTCTCTCTGTCTCTCTCTGTCTGTCTGGCGAGCGCACGCGCCCTATAGCAAAAACCTCTCCAAAAAAAGAAAAAAAAAAAAAAAGAAAAGTCATGATGTATTTTTTTGATACCAAAACGAACAATGACTTTTCCGATGACCCAATAGTTCTAAAGCCTCATGCTAAAAAAATCACTAAAGGCCTTAAGTCTTACCTCTAAGGTTTCAATGCTTTCAGCTATTATCGGAATGCTTGCAAATGACACATGCAATTGTCACTGGCAGTTAAAAGATGTTTTTTCTTTTCTTTTTTTATAAGAGGGTTTTTCTTATGGGGCGCATGTGCTCACAGGTGAGAGACAGAGACAAAAAGTGAGAAACCATCCCCTGGGGGGGATGGCCACCTGCAATCCCTTCTCCTCCATTCTCTTCTTAGGATTTTGGGCACGCACACACACGCCCGGCATGAATTTTAAGCTGCCAGGACTGGGACTTGAACCACGGACTACTAGATGGGAACCCAGCGAAGTAACTATTACACCATCTGCTGGTCCCAGAGATTTTGTTTTTTTTCTCCGAGGATGCCTGTCTTGTATTGGACACAACAATTTTGTTTATACATGTTTGTGGCTATACTCCTTTTAGATAAGATGGTAAATTCCCACAGGTAGGAATTCCTGAAGTATTACTTTTTTTTTTCTTTTTTAAGGGTTTTGCCATAGGGTATGTTTGTGCTATGAGAGGAAAAATCGGAAATTACCCACCAAGGGCAGAAGGCCACACCACAATCCCTTCTCTTCCACTCTCCTGGGATTTGGGGTACAGGCACACATGTACCCAGCTTGAGTTTCAAGCCCGGGTCTGGGACTTGAACTGCAGTCCACCCTGTGGGAGTCCAGCACCTCAACACCCTGCCACCTGCTGGTCCCCTTGACATATTACTTTGAAAAATTTGTCCACTGTATTAAATTTTACCAGGTCATGAAGCAAGTTATGTAAAACCACCCAAAAGAAGTTGACATTCCGTGCAAAAGGAGTCACCTCAGCTTACACATTCGGGCATTTGTTGAGCTCCTGCTTTGTGTGAGAAATGGGGGTTGGGTGATTTAGGTCAACAGGATGGTCCCCTCGTCTTACAACAGTGACAGCTCACGGGTGTCGGGCATCGCTGGGCACAGCATCCTACAGGAACCCTTAGGACAACCCTACACGTGGTGCATCATGCCAACCCTACAGATGGGGACACAACAGGTCACACCGTGGCGCACCAGGATCCGAATACAAGCGGCGTGGCACCAAAGCCTTCCCAAAGGGGACAAACTTTATTTATAAAACAGGGAAGCTACTAAGCAAGGGTCTTCCAACAATTCACGGAAAATGCGTATTATGAGAAAACGATGCCTATTTTTTTTTCTAATCAAAGTAAACTGGTACTTTTAACTCTCTTCTTCCACGCACTTTGCGAGGTAGGCTCGTCCAAAACCGGAGCCCGGCACCGCACGGCACGGCTGGGCTGCGGGAATTTGGAAGCCCGGCCCGGGGCGCGCAGCAGCTAACTTCCTGGGCCTCGGTCTCCAGGCTGCACGTTTCTGGTACAATCTGCCCTTCCAAGGCTGCCCGGCGGCGCCGGAGCGGAAAATCCGTTACACTGGGAGGACGAGAAGCGGCTCTCGGCGGAGGGGCAGGGGCCGCCCAGGGAGCGCGGAAGGCCGCCTCGGGTCCCGCCGCAGCTGCCGGGGCCGGCCGCGGGATCCCCGCCCTCCCTCCCTCCCGTCCCGCGGCCCCCGCGGCCCCCCCGGCGCGGCCGACAGCCCCCGGCCCGGGACGCCCGCCCCGCACGTCGCCGCGGGGACCGCCCTGCGCGCCAGGCCCGGGACGCCGCCGCCCCTCGCCCCCACGCGCCCCGCGTGCTCCCAGGGCCCAGGTGGCGCGCGTCCGGCCCGATCGCCTCTCCGCCCCGGGCTCACCGGCACTTGCAGCGGCCTGTCGCTCGGTGCGACCGTCATGTCGGAATCCGAGTCGGAGAGCTGCCCATCCTCCATGTCGCCAGCCTCCAGCGCCATCTTCCCGCGGCGCGGCGGTCACGGGAGCACTTCCGGCGGGACGCGGCGGCGGAAAGGCCGGGCTGCGGCGGGGGCGGCTCGGGCGCCCCCTCGCGGTGCTGCCCGCAACTGCCCGTGGATCCATCGCCGCTGCAAACATGCCACCCCCCGGGGGTCACGAGCCCCAGGACCACCGCGCTTTCTTTCCAAACTGTCTTCGTGAGAACGGACGGCGGGCCTCCGGGGTCCCTTCGGCCTCTGCCCCTCGCCGGATGCTCTGAGGAGCCTCCAGCTGCACTGCGGCCGCTCCGCTGGCCACTTCCAGGGTAGCCTTTCAGACCCTTCCCCGGGCTTCCCACCCCATAACGAAGCCTGGGTTCTCAGCTTTGCAGACAGGGGAGGCTGTGGTCCGGGCAGACATTGGCACGGCCCCTGTCGTTCTCCAGGACCCTTCGTCTTTTCCCACCAAAGGCCTTTGCCCTTGTTCTCTCCGCCAACTAACGGATGATGAAGGAGCTGAACCCCACATTGCCGGCTGCAGTTGGAGACCCTGTGGCTTGTGAGGCACGCTGGGCACTTGGGCGAGTGTGCCTGGGATCCTGACAGGATGGAGAAGGGGGGAGGGGACTGTGGGTGACCATGCCCCATTGTGGGGGGGTGCTTTCTGTCTCTAGTATGCATATGAGGTCTCCCTTAATGGAAAAAAGAAGAAAGAGAGGGGGAAAACTGTGTTCATTAAGAACAAAAACAACTTGGGCCAGCAGGTGGTGTAGTGGTTAAGGTGCTGGACTCCTACATGGCCAACCTAGGTTGGAGTCCCAAATCGGGCAGCTTGAAAATCATGCCAGGTGAATGTGCGTGCATGCCCAAAATCTCCGGAGGAGAATGGAGGAGAAGGGATTAAGCATGGCCTCCCCTGGGGGGTGATTTCTCACTTCCCTCTCACTGTCTCTGTTTCCTGTGAGCGCACACACCCTGTAGCAAAAACCTTCAAAAAAAAAAAACACCTCTTCCTTTTGGCTATTTGTGTAGCACCGTGGTGGTTGGCAAGAATAAGCGCCTTATGAAGGGCAGCAAAAAGGGAGCCAAGAAGAAAGTGGTTGGTCCATTTTCTAAAAAAATATTGGTATGAGTGAAAGCACCTGCTATGTTCAACATAAATACTGGGAAAACACTAGTTACCAGGACTCGAGCCAAAGTTGCCTCTGATGGCCTTAAGGGTGCTGTGTTTTTTTGTGTTTTTTTTGTTTGTTTGTGGTTTTTTTGAGAGGCTTTCGCTAGAGGGCGCGTGCACTCGCCAGACAGAGAGAGAGAGAGAGAGAGAGAAAGCGAGAAATCACCCCCCAGGAGGGATGGCCACACCTCAGTCCCTTCTCCATTCTCCTCTCGGGATCTTGGGCACGCACACACATGCGTCCAGCATGAGTTTAGTCCCGTCGGGTTCGGGACTCGAACCATGGGTGACTACATGGGAATCCAGCGACGTAGCCATTATGCTAACTGCTGGTCCCTAAAGTGCAGACTTTTTGTTTTGGAGAGGTTTTTGCTATAGGGCGCATACGCTCACCAGACAGACAGAGAGAGACAGAGAGACAGAAAGCGAGAAATCACCCCCCAGGGGGGATGGCCATGCAGCAATCCCTTCTCCTCCATTCTCCTCTTGGGATCTTGGGCACGCATGCACACGCGCCCGGCGTGAGTTTAAGCCACTGGGTCGGGGACACCAACCGCGGACGACTACATGGGAGTCCAGCAACATAGCCATTACTAACTGCTGGTCCCAGTACAGACTTCTTCTTCTTTTTTTTTTTTTTTCTTTTTTTGGAGAGGTTTTTGCTATAGGGCGCGTGTGCTCGCCAGACAGAGAGAGACAGAGAGATAGAAAGCAGGAAATCACCCCCCAGGGGGGATGGCCACGCCGCAATCCCTTCTCCTCCATTCTCCTCTCGGGATCTTGGGCACACACGCACACGCGCCCGGCGTGAGTTTAAGCCGCCGGGTCCGGGACTCAAACCGCTGTCGACTACGTGGGAGTCCAGCGACATAGCCATTACGCTAACTGCTGGTCCCCCCAGTGCAGACTTCTAATAGTGACAAATAAAAAATCCTATTTGTGGGGCCGGTAGGTGGCATGGTAGTTAAGGGTGTTGGATTCTCACATGGCTGACTATGGTTTAAGTCCTGGACCTGGCAACTTGCTTTCTCACTTTCCTTTTCTCTCTCTCTCTCTGTCTCTCACTGTGTACTTTCTCTGGTCAAATTAAAATAAATAAATTAATTTAATTAAATTAATCCTTTAAAAAATCCTATTTGTGACCAAAATAACCCCACTAAGTGTCAGGATATTTATATTAAAATCACAATAAGATATCACCTTAAACCTGTTAGAATGTTTTTTTTTTTTCTTTTCTTTTTTTGGAGAGGTTTTCACTATAGGGCGCGTGCGCTCGCCAGACAGAGAGAGACAGAGAGACAGAAAGCGAGAAATCACCCCCCGGGGGGATGGACACGCTGCAATCCCTTCTCCTCCATTCTCCCCTTGGGATCTTGGGCACGCACGCACACGCGCCCGGCGTGAGTTTAAGCCACCGGGTCCGGGACGCGAACCACGGTCGACTACGTGGAAGTCCAGCGACATAGCCATTACGCTAACTGCTGGTCCCTAGAATGTTTTTTATTAAAAATAATAAGAGGTTTTCTTTCTTTCTTTTTTTTTTTTTTTAGGGTTCTGGCCTTAGGGTACTTATGCTTACCAGGGAGAGAGAGAGAGATAGGAACAGAGAGGGAAAGTGAGAAATAACACCCCCCCCCCCCAGGGGGCATGGCCATGCAGCAATCTCTTCTCCATTCTCCTCCCAGGATCTTCAACGTGCACACACACACCAGCGTGAGTTTCAAGCCACTGGATCTGGGACTCAAACCGTGGTCTGCATCGCAGTTGGCCATGTGGGAGTCCAGCGATGTAACAGTACGCCATTTGCTGGTCCCAAGGTGCTTTTTTTTGTAAGCTGCCTGAGGTGATTTGAAAATGGTTCACTATTCACTTGACCTAGAGAACCCCACAAAATCATGCAAATCAAGAGGCTCAAGTCTTCATGTTCCACTTTTTTTTTTTAAGAATTATTTTATTTAACTTTATTTATTATTATATCATTATTATTTTTCTTTTTGATCAGAGAGAGACAGAGAGAGATAGAGAGAGGAAGTGAGAAAGCAAGCCACCAGGTCCGAGACTTGAACCGTGGTCAGTCATGTGGGAGTCCAGCGCCTTTAACCACCACGCCACTTGCCGGCCCCTCATGTTCCACTTTAAGAACACCTGTGTAATGTCCAGCCATCGAGGTAGGGATATCCAAAAAGCCACCAACTAGCTGAAAGACGGACGTCACGTTACAGAAGCAGTGTGTGCCATTCCACTGGATGTGCGCAGGCCGGATAATGGGGCTGGACACAGGGTCAGTGGCCTATGAAGAGTGCTAGTTTTTTGCTGCACATGCTTAAACATGCAGAGTAAAGCTCAGCTTAAGGGTTTAGATGTAGTCTCAGGTTATCAAGCACATTTGGGTGAACAAGGCACCCAGGATGAGTTGTCTTACAGAGCTCATGGGCAGATTAACCCACACATGAATTCCCAGACACACTGGGATGATCCTTCTTGAAAAGGAGCAGATTGTCCCTAAACTGGAAGAGGAGGGTGCACAGAAGAAAGAGATATCCCAGAACAAATGGAAGGAACAAAAACTTACAGCATGGAAATAAATTCAGCATAAAATAAATGCAGCTCAAAGTCACGGGAGAGACCAGCAGGTGGTATGGTAGTTGAGGCACTGAACTCCCACTTAGCTGACTACAGTTCAAATCCCAGACATGGCAGCTTGATTTCTCACCTTCCCTCTCTCTCTTTCTGTCTCTCTCTGGCAAGCACATGTGCCCTATAGCAAATTAAAATAATAATAAAATAAATAATTCTTTGAAAAAAATCTATCTATAAAAAAAGTAAAAGAAAAGATGAGGGGGACCAGCAGTTAGCATAATGGGTATGTCGCTGGACTCCCATGTAGTCGACCGTGGTTCGCGTCCCGGATCTGGTGGCTTAAAACTCACGCCGGGCGCGTGTGCGTGCGTGCCCAAGATCCCAAGAGGAAAATGGAGGAGAAGGGATTGCGACGTGGCCATCCCCCCTGGGGGGTGATTTCTCGTTTTCTGTCTCTCTCTGCCAAGTGCACACGCACTATAGCAAAAAACCTCTCAAGAAAAAGAAAGAAAAGAAAAGAAAAGATGAGGGGCCAGCGGACAGCATAATGGCTATGTCGGTGGACTCCCATGTAGTCGATTGGGGTTTGAGTCCTGGACCTGGTGGCTTAAACTTACACGGGGTGTGTGTGCGTGTGTGCCCAAGATCGAGAGGAGAATGGATTGTGGCATGGCCATCCCCCCTGAGGGGGGGAGATTTCTCACTCTCTGTCTCTTTGTCTCTATTTTTCTGGCGAGCACATATGTCCTATAGCAAAAACCTCTCCAAAAACAAAAACAAAAAAGATGGAAAAAGAAAAGAAAAGATGAAAGATAACAAGTGTTCACTAGGACGTGGAACAATTGGAACCCAGATACAATGTTGGAAACTAGTACAGAGGTTCCTAAAAATAAAACTAGGAGTAGAATTACCATGTGATGCAGCCGTCTCACTTTGGGGCATGGATGTAAAGGCACTGGGCAAGCTCTCAGCATTTCAGAGTTACCCGGACTGCTGTGCTCACGGCAACTTTATCCTCAAAAGCCCTTAGGGGTTCTGTGGTAGAATACCTCTGGTGGGACATATCCCCACGAACAGTGTCCCCAAGCACCCTACAGGGTAGATTTCTAGCGAGTTCCACCAGGCAAAGCATCATGGCAACTTCTCTGCAGTAAGTGAACTATAGCGGGCTCTGCACCCTGGAGGCTCTTCCTCGGGCCTCTATCTCAGCCCGAGCCCGAGCCTCGAGCCTCGCTGTGGTGCCTCACACCTGTTGCTTCTCTACCCTTTGATAGTCTCCTCGTTTCTTTTCTTTTTTTTTTTTTTTTTTGAGAGATTTTCGCTATAGAGCGCGTGCGCTTGCCAGACAGACAGAGAGAGACATTAGAGACAGAAAGCGAGAAATCACCCCCCAGGGGGGATGGTCACGCCGCAATCCCTTCTCCTCCATTCTCCTCTCCGGATCTTGGGCACGCACGCACACGCGCCCGGCGTGAGTTGTAAGCCACCGGGTCTGAGACGCGAACCGCGGTCGACTACGTGGGAGTCCAGCGACATAGCCATTACGCTAACTGCTGGTTCCCTCCTCGTTTCTTGTAGCCAATCTGTTACTCCAGTCTCTGATTTTGGTTAATAATCCTCATATTTCGTTTTCTCTATTCAAACTGCTGTGTAGTTTCTTGGTTAGACCCAGAAGTGCAATTGCTTGGTTGTATGACAAGTGTCAAAAATTACCAGAGTTTTAAATGGAATTAAGTAAATAAATAATTCTTTTTAAAAATTATTTATTGTATTTTATTTATTTATTTATTTATTTATTTATTTTCATTCATTTATTTTTTAATTTGACCAGAGAGAAACAGAGGGTGAGAGTGAGAGAGAGAAAGTGAGAAAGCAAGCCACCAGATTCAAACTTGAATCCTGGTCAGCCATGTGGGAGTGTCCAGCACCTTAACCACCATGCCACCTGCTGGTCCCAATAAATAATTCTTTTTTTTTTTTTTTGGAGAGGTTTTCGATATAGGGCACGTGCACTCGCCAGACAGACAGAGAGAGACAGAGAGATAGAAAGCGAGAAATCACCCCCCAGAGGGGATGGTCACGCCGCAATCCCTTCTCCATTCTCCCCTCGGGATCTTGGGCACGTACGCACACACGCCCAGCGTGAGTTCTAAGCCACCGGGTCCGGGACGCGAACCACGGTAGACTACATGGGAGTCCAGCGACATAGCCGTTATGCTAACTGCTGGTTCCAGACCCAATAAATAATTCTTTAAAAAAAATAAATAAAGGCTGACAGGTAGTGTGGTCCAGCACCTTTAACCACCACACTACCTGCCAGTCCCTATTCAATAATTAATTAATTAATTAAACTATATTTATTAATAGATTATTTCTTTATTTCTTATTTTATTTAACTTTATTTACTAATATATTAATAAATAAAGTTAAATAGAATAATTCTTTTTTAAAAATATTTATTTATTATTCATTCATTTTTATTTTAATTTGACAAGAGAGAGACACGGAAAGTAAAACAGCAAGCAGCCAGGTCTGGGATTTGAGCTGCAGTTGGCCATGTGGGAGTCCAACGCCCTTAACCACCATGCCACCTACTGGCTCCCTTATTTCTTTTTTTAAAATTTTATTTATTTGGGACCAGCAGCTGGTGTAATGGGTATGTCACTGGACTCCCATGTAGTCAACCACAGTTCAAGTTCCAGACCCTCCCACTTAAAACTTACCCTGGGCACGTGGGCGTGCATGCCCAAAATCCCGAGAGGAGAATGGAGGAGAAGGGATTGCAGCATGGCTATCCCCCCTTGGGAATGATTTCTCACTTTCTGTATCTGTTTCTCTGGTGAGCACATGTTCCTGACAGCAAAAAATCTCTCTCAAATAAATAAATATATATTTATTATTATTTTATTTAAGTTTCCTGTAGGGCACATGTGCTCACCAGAGAGAGAGAGAGAAAGAGAAAAAGTGAGAAAGCCAATCAGCAGGTCCAAGACTTGAAACGTGGGCAGCCGTTTGGGAGTCCAGCTCCTTTACCACCCCACTTGCCAGCCCCACCTATTCCTTTATTTTCTATTTATTTATTTATTTATTTATTTATTTATTTATTTTTATGAATTATTTAACTTTAGGAGCCCGGCAGTGGTATGGTGGTTAAGGGGCTGGATTCCCACATGGGTGATCACAGTTCGAGTCCTGGACCCAATGACTTGCTTTTTCACTCTCCCTCTCTCTCTGACTCTCTCTGCTCAAAAATTTAATAATAATAACAGATAAAGTTAAATAAATCAAGATTTATTTAACTTTCTTTATTATTATTATTATTTTAATTCACGCTCACCAGAGAGAGAGAAAGCAAGCTCCCAAGTCTGGGATTTGAACCATGGTTGGCCATGTGAGAATCCAGCACCTCAACCACCATGCCACCTGCTGGTTCCACCTATTTGTTTTTTAATGGTGTCTTTTGAAAATTTTAATTTCAGTAAAGTCTAATTTAAATTTTTTAAAATTATTTATTTAATTTTATTTATTAATTCATTCATTTTAATTTGACCAGAAGGAGACACACACACACCAGAGAGAGAGAGAGAGAGAGAGAGAGAGAGAAAGTGAGAAAGCAAGCCACCGGTTCTGAGACTTGAACCATGGTCAGCCATGTGGGATTGTTCAGTGCCTTAACCACCACGCCATCTGCTGGGCCCTACCATTTAAAATTTCTGTCAGAGGGTGCATGTGCTTGCCAGAAAAAGAGAGACAAGAGACAGAGCGAGAATGGGAGATGGAGCAAGCACCCCCAGTAGGGCATGGTCGTGCCCGTTAGCCCCTTCTTCATTTCTCCGCTCTCTCAGAACTCTGGGCACCCATGCTCACATACTTGGTGTGTTTTTTGAGCCACTGGGTACAGGTTTTGAACTGTGCATTTAGCCATGTTGGATTTGGCTCCATTAACCACCAGTCTAAACTTTTAAAACGTTTATTTTACTCATGAGAGAGAGCATGTGCCCATGTACACCCATGACAGAGACATCCCAGCAGAATCTCCTCATGTTAAAATCCTCTTCCCATAGCCCTCCAGAAGGCCGGGGTCTTGGGCACACCCGCCCGGTGTATAAACTTCATGTTTAAGATTCTGATTCTTTATCTCAAATAAACTTCTGCATGTGGCATGATATAGGGATCATCATTTTTCCCTTATATGGATTGGTTATTCTAGCATCATTTGTTGAAAAGACTTCCTTTTCCCATTGGCTAGCATTTGTGCTTGTTATGGTTTGGATCATGGTTTGTCCCCAAAGTTTCATATTTTGGAATTTGGTCTGAGTGGGTGGTGATTAGATGTGCCCTAGAAATTCATGTGCTGGTATTTGATTATATTGTCAAGGTATTAGGTGAAAATGTAATTCCTTCACAGTGTCACAGGGTGAGGCCTGTCGGTATGATAATGTCCCTAAGGGCTTGGGATCTATGATTAAACAATGGTAGGGTGTATAAGCAAAGAGAATGAGACCTGAGGCAGAGAGAAAGCCACATGGATGTGTACTGTGCTCCACTCCGCTAAAATTCTGCCCTCCACCGTTTTGCATACAAAGCCCTTGGGCTTTCTAACCAGCAGAACTGTGAAATATAAAGCCCTATGTCTTTTTTTTTTTTTTTTTTTTTTTTTGGAGAGATTTTTGCTATAGGACGCGTGCGCTCGCCAGACAGACCGAGAGAGACAGAGAGATAGAAAGCAGGAAATCACCCCCCAGGGGGGATGGCCACGCCGCAATCCCTTCTCCTCCATTCTCCTCTCGGGATCTTGGGCACGCACGCACACGCGCCCGGCGTGAGTTTAAGCCGCCGGGTCCGGGACTCGAACCGCGGTCGACTACGTGGGAATCCAGCGACATAGCCATTACGCTAACTGCTGGTCCCAAGCCCTATGTCTTTATAATTCACCCAGCCTCAGATATGTCTGTTAGAACTCTGTAGCAGATTTAGTGCCTTTGCAGAAAAAGATCATTTGACCATATCAATGTAATTATTATTATTTTTTTTTACATTTTTTAGAGGTTTTTGCTATAGGACGTGTGTGCTCGCCAGAAAGACAGAGAGATAGAAAGCAAGAAATCACCCCCCAGGGGGGATGGCCACCCCACAATCCCTTCTCCTCCATTCTCCTCTGGGGATCTTGGGCAGGCATGCACACACGCCCAGCATGAGTTTAAGCCACCGGGTCTGGGACTGGAACCACGGTTGGCTACGTGGGAGTTCAGCAACATAAGCCATTGCGCTAACTGCTGGTCCCTCAATGTAATTATTTTTGAAGTCTCTGTTTTTTTTTTTTTTTTTGAGAGGTTTTTTCGCTATAGGGCACGTGCGCTCGCCAGACAGACAGAGAGAGACAGAGAGACAGAAAGTGAGAAATCACCCCCCAGGGGGGATGGCCACGCCGCAATCCCTTCTCCTCCATTCTCCTCTCGGGATCTTGGGCACGCACGCACACGCGCCCGGCGTGAGTTTAAGCCACTGGGTCCGGGACTCGAACCGCGGTCGACATAGCCATTACGCTAACTGCTGGTCCCGCCTTCTGTCTCTTTATGTCTTTCTGGCAAGCGCATGCACCCTATAGCAAAAATCTCTCCAAAAAAAAAAAAAAAGATTCAGCTCCACCCATTATCCACTGCCATGGCCGGGAAGGCATTGCTGTTGGAGGTGTAGGGACGTCAATACAGCTTTACAAGAGGTGCTAAAGCCCGCCCTCATCTACCATGGCCTGGCACGTGGAATTTGCGAAGCCGCCAAAGCCTTAAGCGCCAAGCCCACCTGTGGGTGCTCGCATCCGACTGTGATGAACCTCTGTATGTCAAGTTGGTGGAGGCCTTTTGTGGCGAACACCAAATCACCCTAAGGTTGACGACAACGGAAAACTTGGAGAATGGGTGGGCCTTCATAAAACTGACAGAGAGAGAAAACCCCACGAGGTGGTTGGTTGCAGCTGTGTAGTAGTTAGGGATTATTGGGACCAGCAGTTAGCATAATGGCTATGTCGCTGGACTCCCACGTAGTCAACTGCGGTTCAAGTCCCGGACCCGGTGGCTTAAACTCACGCTGGGCGCGTGTGCGTGCGTGCCCAAGATCCCAAGAGGAGAATGGAGGAGAAGAGATTGCGGCATGGCCATCCCCCCTGGGGGGTGATTTCTCGCTTTCTATCTCTCTGTCTCTCTCTGTCTGTCTGGCGAGCGCACGTGCCCTATACCAAAAACCTCTCCAAAAAAAAGAAAAAAAAAAAAAAAGCAGTTAGGGATTATGGCAAAGAATCTCAGGCCAAAGACGTTGTTGAAGAGTACTTGAAATGCAAGAAATGAAAAGATAATAAAAATTGGCTCACGATCCTCAAAAAACCCCAGAAAAACAGTATTGGGTTCCAGTCAATGTTCATGATATATGTCTGCATTTCTTTAGACTTTATTTCATTTATCTCAACAATGTTTTATAGTTTCTTAAAACTGATATTGGAATATGCAGTTCTTTTTTTTAAAAAAAATAAAAAGAATTATTTTATTTAACTTTATTGATTTATTTTTATTTTGACCAGAGAGGGACAGATTGGAGAGGGATAGACTGAGAAAGAGAATGAGGGAAAGTGAGAAAGCAAGCTGCCAAGTCTGGGACTCAAACCGTGGTGGCCATGAGGGAATCCAGTGTTCTTAACCACCATGCCACCTGCAGACCCCAGAATATGCAGTTCTTTTAAACTTTAAAAAATGTATTTGTTTACTTAAATTTGACCAGAGAGAGAGAGAAAGTGAGAAAGCAAGCTGCCAGGTCCAGGGTCCGAGCTGCAGTCGGCCGTGTGGAGTCCAGCGTCCAAACCACCATCCCACCTGCTGGCCCCATGTTTCACAGTTTTAGTGTAAATACCTTTTAGTGAATACTTTTCTTTTTCTTTTTAATTTGCTATAGGGCAAGTGCATTGACCTGAGACAGAAAGTAGCGGGGCAGTTAGAAAGCACCCCGCGGGGACGGCCACATCACAATCCCTTCCTTCCTCTTCTCCTCTCATGGTTTGGGCACACCTGTACTTGCTGAGTCAGCCCTGCGGGATCCAGCTGCCTAACTACCGCCCCAGCTGGCTCATCGCCAGCTTTTCTTGTTCTTTTTCCTTTCTTCTTCATTGCCAGAGAGCATGTGTTATTGCCAGAGAGCGAATGAAAGAGCAGGGAAGACACTCTTTTCAGTGGACTGTGGCCATGCTGCCGTCTCTTCCATATCTCCATCTGTTGGGATTTGGGGCACACGTGCACAAGTGCTTAGTGTGTTTTTCAAGCCACCAGGACCTGGACACGAACCACAGTCTGCTATGTGGGAACTGGTTCCCTTTTTTTTTTTTTTTTGAGAGGTTTTTGCTATAGAGTGCGTGTACTCACCAGAAAGACAGAGAGAGACAGAGAGACAGAATGTGAGAAATCACCTCCAGGGGAGATGGCCATGCTGCAATCCCTTCTCCTCCATTCTCCTCTTGGGATCTTGGGCACGCACGCACACGCGCCCAAAGTGAGTTTAAACCATCGGGTCCAGGACTCAAACCGCCGTCAACTACATAGGAGTCCAGCAACATAGCCATTACTCCAACTGCTTGGTCCCTGGAAAGAGAGATTAATTTTAAAGAGAAATTTATTATGGGAATTGGCTCACGTGATTCTGGAGGCTGAGGCGTCCCCAATTCTGCCATCCTTAACCTGGAGACCAAGGCCATCCCATGGTGTAGTTAGTTCTAGATCACGCCAGAGCCTGAGGACCAAGAGAAATGATTACGTAAATTCTAGTTGAGGTTTAAAGGCTGAGAACCGGGAGTGCTGATGGTGTAGGTCCCTGTGTGGGGGCAGAAGACCTATGTCCCACCTAAAACAGGTGGAGAAAGAGAATTTGGCCCTCCTCTGCCTTTTTCTTCTGTCCAGGCCCGCGCATTGTGGAAGCCATCTGCTCTAATGGCAGTTCAAATGCTAATCCCGTCTGAAAACACGGTCACAGACACATCCAGAAAAATGTTTTGTCTTCTTTTTGTGATATGCCAGAGGGCTCATGGGCTTGCAGGAGAGAGACAGAGGACAGTGAGAAAGCATCCACCCTAGGGGGATAGTCATGCTGTAATCCTTCATCCTCCGTCTCTCCCTCCTCCAGGGATTTTGGGCACGCATACACCTGCCCAGTGTGTTTTTCTTCCTTCTTTTTTTTAAAGAATTGTTTTATTTATTTATTTTAATTTGATGGGGGGAGAGGAGAGGAGAGGAGAAGAGAGGAGAGGAGAGGAGAGGAGAGGAGAGGAGAGGAGAGGAGAGGAGAGGAGAGGAGAGGGAAAGCTAGAAAGCAGGCCTCCAGGTCTGGACTTAAACCACTGTCGACCATGTGGGAGTCCAGTGCCCCATCCACCACGCTACTTGCCGGCCCCACCCAGTGTGTTTTTTGAGCCGCCAGAGCTGGGATTCAAGCCGAGTAGTCAGCCATGTGGGATCCACTACCTTAACCATTGTGCCTACAGCTGGTGTTTTATTTTTTATTTTTAAATTTTTTTTGGAGAGGTTTTTTGCTATAGGGCGTGTGCACTCACCAGAAAGAGAGAGAGACAAAAAGTGAGAAATCACCCCCCGGGGGGATGGCCACACCGATGGCCATGCTGCAATCCTTTCTTCTCCATTCTCCTCCCGGGATCTTGGGCATGCATGCATATGTGCCAGCGTGAATTTAAGCCGCAGGGTCCGGGACCTGAACCGTGGTCGACTACATGGGAGTCCAGCGACATAGCCATTACGCTAACTGCTGGTCCCTACAGCTGGTGTTTTAGAAAAATAATATTTAACCAGATATCTGTGTGCCCTGTGACCCAGTCAAGTTGACACATAAAATTAATCAACACGCCATTTTATCGCATGTCTAATAGTATCTCACTGTGGCTTGAATCTGTCTCCTGATGAGTACTAATGTAGAGGCTCTTCTCATGTACTTGTGTATCTTCTGTGGTGAAGTTTGTTCAAAATTTTTTAGATATTGTTCATTTTTGAAAAGTCAGAGTGTTGGGATCAGCAGATGGCATAATGGTTACATCGCTGAACTCCCATGTAGTCAACACGGTTCAAGTCCTGGACCAGGTGGCTTAAAACTCATGCTGGACACATGTGTGTGCATGCGTGTCCAAGATCCCAAGAGGAGAATGAAGGAGAAGGGATTGCACCATGGCCATCCCCCTTGCGAGATAATTTCTTGCTTTCTGTCTCTCTCTCTCTCTGTCTCTCTGGTGCACCCACACACCTTTTAACAAAAATCTCTCTTAAAAAAAAGAAAAGTGTTGGGGACCAGCAGTTAGTGTAATGGCTATGTCGCTGGACTCCCATGTAGTTGACTGTGGTTTGAGTCCCTGACCCAGTGGCTTAAACTCATGCCAGGCGCGTGTGCGTGCGTGCCCAAGATCCCAAGAGGAGAATGGAGGAGAAGGGATTGCGGCATGGCCATCCCCCCTGGGGGCTGATTTCTCACCTTCTGTTTCTCTGTCTCTATTTTTCCGGTGAGTGCATGTGTCCTATAACAAAAGCCTTTCCAAAAAATAGTGTTTTCTTATTATTGAATTGTAAGTATTTCTTGCAAGTCTGAAACAAATTCTTTATGAGATACATATCTATATGAGGGTGCATCAAACAGTTCATGGAAAAATGAAATTAAAGAATAAATTTATTTTGGTGCAAATTTTTTTTGAAATTCATGTGCATAGTTTTTTTTCAGAATTCACATGTTTTGTGAATTTTTTTTTCCTTAGAGAAGTTTTTGCTATAGGGCATGTGGGCTCACCAGAGAAACAGAAAGCAAGAAATCACCCTCCAGGGGGGATGGCCATGCCACAATCCTTTCTCATTCACCTTTTGGGATTTGGGGCGTGCACCCACATATACCCAGCATGAAGTTTGAAGCTGTTGGGTCCAGGATTTGAACCACAGTCGACTGTGGGAGTCTAGTCACGTAACCATTACATCATCTGCTGGTCCTTGTTTTGTGAACTTTTTCAAGATCTCTTGTATCTAATGGTTGTCAGAAAAGCCATGATGCATTTTTGCATAGAAAAAATATATGTCATGACTTTTCCGATGACCCAATATTTTGTTCCTGCCCGTGATTCATCTTCTTTTTAATTGTCAGAGGGCATGCAATACACTCTCACCAGAGAGAGAGAGAGAGAGAGAGAGAGAGAGACAGAGAGAGACACACACGGAGAAAGCGCCCTCTGATAGAACTGATGCCTGCCTTCCTAGAACTGATTTAGAAAGAAAGCCAGCCGTCAACCTCTCTCCTTGACTTCAGGAGAAGGAAGCTGACATTCCTTGAGGGCATTAGCTGTTGCTCCTAAAGTTTTGTATCTTAAATGTCTTTTCATTTTGTGTAATCAAACAGAAGAGAAAAGAAGGAAGAAGTGTGTTTTGGAGATTCATGTACAAAGAATCTCACTGGCTGAAAGCAAGTGATTAGAAATCAGTTAAGGGGGGGTGCAGCAGCTAGCGTGGTAGTTGAGACGCTGGACTCCCACATGGCTGACTGTGGTTCGAGTCCTGGACCTTGCGGCTTGCTTTCTCACTTTTCTTTCTCTTTCTCTCTGGCCAAATTAGAAAATAATCATAGGAACTGGCAGGTGGCGTGGTAATGAAGGGAGCTAGACTCTCACGTGGCTGACTGCCGTTCAAGTCCCGGACCTTGTGGCTTACTTTCTCCCTTTCTCTCTCTCTTGCTCTCACTCTGTCCCTCTCTGGTAACTAAGATAAATAAATAAATAATATAATTTTAAAAAGGAAAATAATAATAAATAAAATTTCTTTTAAAAATTAAATAAGAAATCAGTTAAAATGTCTGACAATTAAAATGAGGAAAATTAGTGCCAGTAGCTGGCCTGTTGGTAGAGACGACCAAGGCTAGACAGGGGACCCATGCTTGCTACTCCTGAGAATAGTCTGCTCATGCATTCAGGTAAGGGAACGTGAGCCTGAGGCTACAGAGCAGAGAACTGTGGGGCAGGGCAAGACCGAGAGACAGAACTTGTCTTCACAGGGAAAGTAAACCATTTACCAAAGGAGGCACATTCGTGTATCTCCAGTCCCTACTGCAGCTCCTGGTGGTGCTTGATACATGCCAAGTGCTGGTTGAAAGAATGTGTGTTCAGCGGGGCGCGTGTGCGTGCGTGCCCAAGATCCTGAGAGGAGAATGGAGGAGAAGGGATTGCGGTGTGGCCATCTCCTCTGGGGGGGGTGATTTCTCGCTTTCTGTCTCTCTGTCTCTCTCTGTCTGTCTGGCGAGCGCACACGCCCTATAGCGAAAAACCTCTCCAAAAAAAAAAAGAAAGAATGTGTGTTCATACAGTTGGAGCAGATAAGGTTCAAGCTTGAATGCAGAGATGGAGAGAACAGCAATGTCAAAAACACAGGGCAAACTGGGGCCAGCAAGTGGCCTGGTGGTTTGGTGGTTAAGGCGCTCAACTCCCACATAACTGACCATGGTTTGAGTCTCAGACCTGGAGGTTTGAAAAATCACAGAAGGCATGTGTGTGCCCATGTGCCCAAAATCCTGATAGGAGATGGAGGAGAAGGAATTGGGGTTGGGGGTGGTGACTTCTCACTTTGCCTCTCTCTGTTTCTGCAAGTGCATGTACTCTATGGCAAAAACCTAAAAAACAAAACAAAAAACACAATGCAGTGAAAAAACAGGATTTGTATAGAAACAGTGACTTTATCTGGCTACAGCATGGAAGGGCAGAAGGCAAATAATGGGAGATAATAGTTTGAGAAAGTTGGCTGGGAATCACGGGCTATTAATTTGAGAGGACAAGTATGTTTTTAACTAATGCTGACTGAGAGGTTAGCATTTCTTTTTCTTTTTTTTTGGAGAAGTTTTTGCCTAGCGCGTGTGCACTCGCCAGAAAGACAGAGAGAGACAGAGAGACAGAAAGCGAGAAATCACCCCCCAGGGGGAATGGCCACACCACAATCCCTTCTCCTCCATTCTCCTCTTGGGATCTTGGGCATGCACGCACACATGCCAGGCGTGAGTTTAAGCCACTGGATCCGGGACTCCAACCACGGTCGACTGCATGGGAGTCCAGCGACATAGCCATTACGCTAACTGCTGGTCCCAAGGTTAGCATTTCCTTTACATAGAGTAGGTCCAGTTACTGTCCAGTGAGGCAATATGGTGATGGGAGAAGATACTGCAGGAAACAGACGATCCAGAGAATGAAGGAAATAGTTCAAAACTTCATTCTTCAAAAGAACAGGGGCCAGATAATGGCACAGCTAAAATGGATCTGGGTGAGGCAGAGTGTGGGAAGGTTCCAGGTTCTGGAAAGGAGCCATCATGGGTCCAGGAATTGGGCTGAGGCTGGAACCAGGGACGGCATGTGAGGACCCCGTTGGAGGTGCCAATCTCACTGTCTCGCTGACTCATGGAAGAAGGAAAAAAGGTGAGAATACACCCAGAAAGAATATTCAGGAGGAAATACAATAATTAAATATTTTTAATTAGCAGAAAACTAATTTGTAACTAACCAAAGCAATTAAAACTGATAACCCTGCCCCTCCCTGCACCAATAAAATCCCTCTGCCTACTCAGGGTCCAGGGGAGCTGGTTAGAAATGTGACTTCTTGGGGCCAGCAGGTGGCCTGGTGCTTGAGGGCACTGGACTCTCACATGGTAACCATGGTTTGAGTCCCAGATCTGGCAACTTATTTTCTCTCTCTCTCTTTCTCTCTGTCCCACTCTGGTCAAAAAAAATATTTTTTTGGAGAGGTTTTTGCTATAGGGCGTGTGCGCTCACCACAAAGAGAGAGAGAGACAGAGAGACAGAAAGTGAGAAATCACCCCCCAGGGGGGATGACCACACTGCAATCCCTTCTCCTCCATTCTCCTCACGGATCTTGGGCACGCACGCACACGCGCCATGCATGAATTAAGCCACCGGTCGGGGACTTGAACCGCGGTCCACCACATGGGAGTCGAGCAACATAGCCATTACACCAACTGCTGGTCCCCCTCTCTGGTCAAATTTTAAAAATAACAATAAATAAATAAAGTTAAATAAATCTTAAAAAAAAAAAAAAGGAAAGAAAAGAAATGTAGCTTCTCAGACTCCAGATCTGTCCCACTGAATCAGAATGTGCATTTAACACGATGGCCGGGTGATTCCATGCGTGGAGAAAGGATTTCCTAGCCGGTGCCGCGGTGTCCCGCGCCTTGCAGCAGATGGCAGTAGCCCTCTCGCTGCCACCCTGCGGCCCCCGATTGGTCCAGACCAGGTTAAAACTCCCTGCTCCTGGGGAAGGCCGGGCTTAGGCCGGGCGGTGGCGGGGGGCGTGTCCGAGGGCGGGACCGGGCCTGTCCAATGGGCTCTTCCGGGCGGGAGGCGGGGCTCTATTTCAGCCGCCCCCCACCCCCTGCAGGCCCTGCGCAGGCCCAGGGCTCAGTATGTGGCGGCTTCCCCGAGCGATCTGTGTGCACGCGGCAAAGACCAGCCAGCTCTCAGGACCTTGGAACAGGCCTGCCGCCTTCATGTCCACTCTGCTGATCAATCAGCCCCAGTACGCTTGGCTGAAAGAGCTGGGGCTCCGCGAGGAAAACGAGGGCGTGTATAATGGAAGCTGGGGAGGCCGGGGAGAGGTAGGCGGGCGCCCGGGAAATCTCTGCAGCCTGGGCTCGACCCGGGAGGCCGGGCGGGTAGGGCTCTGCAAGAGTCGCCCCTGAGCCGCGGGCGGGTGTACCAGATGGGAAGTTGTGGCGCTGTCCTGTAAAAGTTTTCTCATGGAAGGTGCCTTTAAAAAAAAAAAAAAACAGATTTTAGATCTTTGTGTGTGCTAAGGCGTTTCGAAGTCATTTTGGAGCTGGCAGGGGGCCACACTGCCCACACATACTTGGAATCTTAGGCCCACTGGTCTCGGGATTTGTAGTGAGAAAAGTCACCCGCTTAGCGGTGTGGCTGATCCTAATTTTGAGCTCGACGGTGGCTCTGCAGATGTGGCGTGCGCCGCAGGTAACGTTCTGCAGTGTAGTTTTAGTTACTCTGCCTTCCAAAACCCTTTGGAGTTTGCAAGCTCGGTCTTGCTGAAATCCTGTCTGGATATTCAGCGTTTCTCCGTTGGCGTTGGCCGGAGCTTAAACAGCATGCCTGGCGCCCACTAAAATGTCTTGACGAATACACTGGGAAAGAAAGGTAATCTTACTTTTAGGAAGTCGCATAGAAATGGAAGGTTTTAGAAGAAAATGTGAGTGATTTTAATGGTGCTAATTAAAATGCCAATTTTAATTGATATTTTTACCCCCATTTTACCTTCTGGCATTTTCAATGATTAAACTCTAAAAAGACGCTCTCTTAAAGGCTTTCGTAGCCAAACTTTGATTTTTCTCTTTTAGATTTTTTAGATTTTTTTTTTTTTTTTTTTTTTTTTTTTACGCCATGAGGTGTGTACTATCCTGATAAACACCAAGAGAGGGGAAGTGAGAAAGCACTCCCCAGGGAGACTGCCCATACCATGATCCCTTCTTCAGTCTCTTCTGGGGATTTTGGACACACGCACACACACATGCACACACATGTGCACAGATGCTGGGCGTGTTTTTCAAGCTGCCAGGTTCAGGACTTGAACCCCAGAGTTGGTCGTGTGGGATCCAGCGCCTTACCCATCACAACACCGCTTACTGTCCCCTGATTTGCTCTTTCTAGTTGACCTGAACTCTGCAGTTTGTGCTGCCCCAGTTTTTTCCCATAGTTTTCAGGCCTTTACCATTTCATCCTCTGCCCAGAGGGTGAGCGGAGCAAGGGAGAGAAGAGTTAAGTCGACCCCTTCAATTTGGTTTGTTGTTAAGGGAAAAAGAGGGAAAATAACTGGTTACATGTAGACTTTCGTTCATATATTTGTTAGGATGTTTAGGTGGAATATTTTGCAGAAAAGTGGTTCCTAATGTTTAGGTCAGAAACGAAAGAGTGGCTTATTTGTAACAGAAGTGAACTTAGACGTTCCGAGTTCGGACATTATGTAAGTCTTATTTTCCTGTGTCGCCCCCACCCACTTTGGTCTGTTCTCTTAATTTGGAAGGGATTACGTTTTCTATATATGATGCTCATCTTTTTGTTTTAAGGTTATTACGACCTATTGTCCTGCTAACAATGAACCAATAGCGAGAGTCCGACAGGTAAGTTTTAAAATTTGCTGAGCTTTCGGGACCAGCAGTTTAGCGTAATGGCTATGTCGCTGGACTCCCACGTAGTCGATCGTGGGTTCGTGTCCCGGACCCGGTGGCTTAAAATGCCAGGCGCGTGTGCGTGCGTGCCCAAGATCCCGAGAGGAGAATGGAGGTGAGGGGGGGTGATTTCTCGCTTTCTATCTCTCTGTCTGTCTGTCTGGTGAGCGCACGCGCCCTATGGCAAAAACCTCTACAAAAAAAAAAAAAAAAAAACTTGGTGAGCTTTCTTTAGAGGCAGAGCCTCTAAACAAGAACAATGTGAAATTACAAATGTTAGGAGTAAGGGGCCTGTTTTCCGTCTGATATTGGAGAATGGGGGAAGTTGTCTGCTCTGGGTGGTGGTGTGCTCTAGGGAAGGACAGCCACAGAGATTAGAAGGGGTCGAGGACTTGTTAGAATGAAGCTTCTGAGGCCTTAAGTTCAGACTGGAGTCCGAAATTCTGTAATTCTAAGATGTCTCAGGTGTTCCTGAGTAAAGCTAATGGCCCTTGCTTTGAAAAGCAAGGTTTTAAAATTCTGGATTCCTACCTGTCTTGCTTGGTTCAAGTTGGTTTTTAGAAGTGTAGATTGTGGAAATCATTCTCAATCGTAAATCTTAAGGATGCTCAGAGATTTACCAGTTCTTTTCCAAAAGTATTTGTGTTCTACAAGGGTCATCACTCTCTTTCCTTTCCCCTTTTTCTCCCGTGATTTTTAATATAGGCCAGTATGGCGGACTATGAAGAGACCGTAAAGAAAGCAAGAGAAGCCTGGAAAGTCTGGGCCGACGTAAGTATGGTCTTTGTTGTCCACAGTGCGGGAGAGGCCCCCATGCGGTGGCCTGTGGTAACTGTAATGAATAGCACACATCTGGGCCAGCAGGTGGAGTGGCGGTTATGGCTCTGGACTCCCTCATGGCCAACCATGGTTCAAGTCCCAGACCTGGCGACTTAAAAATCATGCTGGATGTGTGTGTGTGTGTGTGCCCAACATCTGAGGAGGAGAATGGAGGAGGAGGGATTGCAGCATGGCCATCCCTCTGGGGGATGATTTCTTGTCCTTCCCCTCCACCACCATCAAGTGCATGCACCCTATGGCAAAAATCTTAAAAATCTGACAAGCAGCTAGTTATGGGCGGGTTCTGAACACCTTTGCCATGTCCCAGGGTAGTGCTTTTTCCATGTTTTCATTCAACATATGGGTATAGTCAGCCCACATCTGCGGATTCAACCAGCAGTGGATTAAAAATATTTTTGGAACAAATTGCAATATGGCAATAAAAATGATATAAATAGAAAACCAATACAGGTGGTCAGCAGGTGGTGTGGTTAGGGCACTGGGCTCCCACATGGTTGACGCAGTTTGAGTCCTGGACTGGCAACTTGCTTTCTTGCTTTGCCTCTCTCTCTTTCTCACTCTGAACCTCTCTGGTCAAATTAAAATAAATAAATAAAGTTAAATAAAGTAATTCTTTTTTTTTTTTTGGAGAGCTTTTTGCTATAGGGCATGTGTGCTCGCCAGAAAGACAGAGACAGAGAGACAGAAAGTGAGAAATCACCCCCCGGGGGGATGGCCACACTACAATCCCTTCTCCTCCATTCTCCTCTCGGGATCTTGGGCACGCACCCAGCGTGAGTTTAAGCCACCGGGTCTGGGACTCAAACTGCGGTCAACTACGTGGGAGTCCAGCGACATAGCCATTACTCCAACTGCTGGTCCCAAATAAAGTTATTCTTAGGAAAAAAAAAAAGGAAAACCAATACAGCATAGTAACTATTTCCATAGCATTGACACTGTGCTAGGTGTTATAATTAATCTAGAGATGAGATGATTTAAACCATACAGGAGGGTGTGCGCAGGTCGTGTGCCAACGCTGTGCTGTTTATGTAACGAACTGGGGCATTCCTCAGGATTTTAGTATCCTCCAGGGTCCTGGAACCCATCCGCCATGATAGCAAGGGAGAACTCATTACAGATGGATTAAAACTCTGTTCTCATGTAGTCTAAACTTGAGCTATGAATACTGTATTCTCCACTGAAGTTACCTGCATTTATAATTGAGCAAACAGAGAATGGACGAGCTATGCTAAAATACCTGTTTTTCCTCTGCCCAACTTGCCAGATTTATCTGACAGAGATATCCCTGCAATAGTCAACATTAATTTTTTTTTTTTTTTAGAGAGATCTTTGCTATAGGGCGTATGTGCTTGCCAGAGAGCTAGAGAGAGACAGAGAGACAGAAAGCAAGAAATCACTCCCCAGGGGAATGGCCATGCCACAATCCCTTCTCCTCCATTCTCTTCTCGGGAATTTGGGCACGCATGCACATGTACCTGGGTTGAGTTTTTTTTTAAAGAATTATTGTATTTAATTTTATTCCTTGCCATTATATTATTTTATTGATGTTGATCAGAGAGAGGCAGAGAGAGAGAGAGAGAGAGAGAGAGAGAGAGTAGGAAAGTGAGAAAGCAAGCTGCCAAGTCTGGGACTCGAACCACAGTTAGCTATGTGGGAGGCCAGCCACCTTAACCACCACACCACCTGTTGGCCCCCCTTGCTTGAGTTTTAAGCCACTGAGTCCGGGACTCCAACCGCAGTCGACTATGTGGGAGTCTAGTGACATAACCATTATGCCATCTGCTGGCCTCCTGTCAATGTTCTTGGTCTCAAGAGCAGGGCAGCATCTATTCCTCAGGAATAGGGGCTCATGCTTTTTGATTGTCTGATCAGGCTGTAGGGTAGACTCTGCCTCGCCTCTGAGCCTTCTCCAGGGGTTAACGAGCAAAGGTAAGAACTATGACTGTTGCAGGGCTGGGCCACACTGACCCGCTCGTAGGTGGGGGGCAGGCTGCAAGAAGGGGAGAGCAAAGAAGAATAGGGGTAGGCTAGATTCCTAATTCCTCTTCTCCCTCATCCTCAACGCTTCTTGTCTTGTGAAAGGGGAGACTGAGGGGCCATCATGGTGGTTAAGGCACTGAATTCCCACATGGTCGACTACTTTTCAATTCCAGACCTGGCAGCTTGTAAACCACACTGGGTGCGTGTGTGTGCATGCGTGTCCAAAATCCTGAGAGGAGAATGGAGAAGAAGGGATTGCAGTGTCCCCCACCCCATCTCAATTTCCCTCTGTTTCTCTACAGTAAGCACGTGCCCCCATGGCGAAAACTTAAAAAAAGTGTGTGTAGTGGGGTGGAGGTTGAGAGTGCTACCTCCAGGGGTCAGAGTCAGAGTTAAAGGAGTTAATCATTTAAAGTGATTGCAGAAGAGCCAGGCACGAGGCAAGTCTCATACATTTGAGTTAGAAAACCACTTATGACAGGGTTTGGCACTGCTGAGTCACAGTGGTTTTTTTTGTTTGTTTTTGCCATAGGGCACGTGCACTTGTTGGAGAGAGACAGAGAGACAGAAAGGGAAAGTGAGAAGTCACCCCCTGGGGAGATGGCCACGCTACAGTTCATTCTCCTCTCGGTATTTTGGGCATGCATGCACACATGCCTGGCATGATTTTCAAGCTGCTGGGGACAGGACTCAGTCATGGTGGACCTCATAGGGTCCTGCTGGCCTCCATGCCACAGTGTTTTTGAGTCAGCGATTGCAAGGGGATGGGGTAGGCAGGAGAGGATCAGACTTCAAGAGAGCTGTGGATTGGTTGCGGTATTTTCTTTGTGCAAAGCATGAACACTTTTTTTTTTTTTTTTGAGAGGTTTTTGCTATAGGGCGTGTGCGCTCGCCAGACAGAGAGAGACAGAGAGATAGAAAGCGAGAAATCACCCCCCAGGGGGGATGGCCACGCCACAATCTCTTCTTCTCCATTCTCCTCTTGGGATCTTGGGCACGCACACACACGTGCCCGGCGTGAATTTTAAGCCACCGGGTCCGGGACGTGAACTGCGGTCGACTACGTGGGAGTCCAGCGACATAGCCATTACGCCAACTGCTGGTCCCAGCATGAAAACTTTTTTCCTCTACTTTAACCAATTTGGATATAAATTAGACTCAGGGCTCCATTACAGCATCCTTGATCAGAAAAATACCACTTCCACAAGTGAACAGCATGGTCAGTAAAGTTCACCCTACCTAGATAGAGAGTAGTGACCAAACCGGTGCCATTTATTGTTCTAAAAATAACTTCTGGGGAACCAGCGATGGCATCATGATTACATTGCTGGACTCCCATGTAGTCAACTGTGGTTTGAGTCCTGGACCTGGTCATTTGAAACTCACGCTGGATACTTGTGCATGCATGCCCAAAATCCCGAGAGGAGAAGGGATTGCTGTGTCGCCATCTTCCCTGGGGGGGTGATTTCTCACTTTCTGACTTTCTGTCTCTGGTGAGCACACATGTTCTATAGCAAAACTCTAAAAACAAAAAAGTTCGCCCTTTTCTTTCTGATAATAAAAGTAATATGTATTTTTTATTAATAAAAAGGAATGATGGAGGTTGGTCCCATAGCCTAGTGTTTAAGGAAGCAGGTTCCCATATGGCCCACCGCATGGTTCAAATCTCAGCCCCAGTGGCTTGAAAAACGCACCAGGTACATATGCATGTGTGCCCCAAATCCCAGCAGTGTGGAGAAATGGAGGAGGAGGGACTGTGGCGTGACTGCCCTGTTGGGGAATGCTTTAACCTCGTCTTATCTCTTTCTGGTGAGCACACATGCCCTCTGGCAATTACAAAGTTATGCAGTATGAGGATAATCAAATTCAATCCCTATATCTTAACTTCCTCAATAAAACGATTATTAGATTTTTGGTGCATTTTCTTCCAGCCTCTTACACGTTTATTCCATGGTTGTGATTATTACACACAGGCACATATATATAATGTGTGCAAAATTTTGTGAATTGTGATTATCTTCTCACTAGCCTAAAGTTGTTGCATAATTTAAAAAAATTATTTTATTTAAATTTTTATTTATTATTATTATTTTTCATTCTATTTTGATCAGAGAGAGATGGAAATTGAGAAAGCAAGCCTCCAGGTTCAGGACTTGACCCATGGTTGGCCATGTGGGAGTCCAACAGTTTAACCACCACACCATCTGCTGGCCCTGCTGCATAGTTTTTAAAAATTTTTTTTTGAGATGGGAACCAGCAGTTAGCATAATGGCTATGTTGCTGGACTCCCACGTAGTTGACCGTGGTTCGCATCCTGGACCCGGTGGCTTAAAACTCACGCCGGGTGCGTGTGCGTGCGTGCCCAAGATCCCGAGAGGAGAATGGAGGAGAAGGGATTGCGGCGTGACCATCCCCCTGGGGAGTGATTTCTTGCTTTCTGTCTCTCTCTGTCTCTGGCGAGCGCACATAGGGTGCGTGCGCTCGCCAGAAAGACAGAGAGAGACAGAGAGACAGAAAGCGAGAAATCACGCCTTGGAGGGGATGGCCATGCTGCAATCCCTTCTCCTCTCCGGATCTGGGGCACGCATGCACATACACCTGGCATGAGTATAAGCCACCAGGTCCGGGACTCGAACTGCGGTCAACTACATGGGAGTCCTGCTACATAGCCATTATGCTAACTGCTGGTCCAGCCTCATAGTTTTTTTTTTTTTTTTTTTGAGAGGTTTTTTTTGGCTATAGGGTGTGTGCACTCGCCAGAGAGAAACAGAGAGACAGAAAGTGAGAAATCACCCGCTAGGGGGGATGGTCACGCCGCAATCCCTTCTCCTCCATTCTCTTCTCGGGATCTTGGGCACGCACACACATGCGCCCGGTGTGAGTTTTTTAAGCCACCAGGTCTGGGACTCAAACCGTGGTCAACTACATGGGAGTCCAGCGACATAGCCATTACACTAGCTGCTGGTCCCCAGCTGCATAGTTTTTTAATAATTTTTTTTCTGTACTTTTTTTTTAAAAAGAGATTTTGTTATAGGGCATGTATTACTTGCCAGAGAGACAGAGGCAGAGAGACAGGAAGCAAGAAATCACTCTCCCCTGGGGGAATGACCACACTGCAATCCCTTCTGTCCTATTCTCCTCTTGGGATTTTGGACATGCATACACACATGCCTGGCATGAGTTTTAAGCTGCAAGTCTGGGACTTGAACCATGGTCAACTATGTGGAAGTCCAGTAATGTAACCATTATGCCATCTGCTGGTCCTGTTTTGAGATTTGTTCTGTAGGACACATGTGCTCGCCAGGGACACAAAGGGAGACAGAGAGAAAGCGAGAAACCACCCCCTGGGGCGGTGGTTGCATTGCAGTCCCTTTCCTCTATTCTCCTCTTGGGATTTTGGGCATGTGTGCACGTGTGCCTGGTGTGAGTTTCAAGCCGCTGGCAAGCTGCTGGTTCTGGAACTCAAACTGATTGGCCATGTGAGAGTCCAGTGCTACAACTACTATGCCACCTACTGACCCCATATTCTTTTTTTTTTTAAAAATAAATTAATAGCCTTTTTTAAAAAATAATTATTTTCTTTAACTTAATTTATTTTATTTATTTAGAGGGACAGAGCTAGAGAGCGAAAGAGAAAGGGAAAGTGAGAAACTTAACTTAGATTAGGTTCATTCTTTTTCTTTTTCTTTTTTTTTTTGGAGAGGTTTTTGTTATAGGGTGCGTGCGTTCGCCAGAAAGACAGAGAGATAGAAAGCAAGAAATCACCCCCCAGGGGGGATGGCCACGCCGCAATCCCTTCTCCTCCATTCTCCTCTCGGGATCTTAGGCACGCATGCACACGCGCCCGGTGTGAGTTTAAGCCACCAGGCCTGGGACTCGAACTGCGGTTGACTACATGGGAGTCCAGCAACATGGCCATTACACCAACTGCTGGTCCCAGATTAGGTTCATTCTTTAAATTTACAATTTTGTATGCTAATAAAGCAGTTTTTTTTTTTTTTTTTTTTTTTTTTTAAGAATTATTTAACTTTATTTATTTTATTATTTATTTTTTATTTTAATTTGACCAGATAGGGACAGAGTGATAGAGAGAGAGATGGAAAGTGAGAGAGCAAGCCTCCAGGTCCGGGACTCAAACCACAGTCAGCCATGGGGGAGTCCAGTGCCCTAAACCACCACACCACTTGCTGGCCCCAAGCAGTTTTATTTTTTTAAGAGTTTTTTTAAAAATAGGGTATGTGCACTCACTGGACAGAGAGAGACAGAGAGAAAGTGAGAAATCACCCCCTCGGGGGGATGGTCACTCCACAATCCCTTCTTCTCCATTCTCTTCTTGGGATCTTGGACACACATGCGCACACACTCTTGGCGTGTATTTCAAGCTGTTGGGTCTGGGACTCAAACTGCAGTCTGTCATGTTGGAGTTCAGCGATGTAACCATATGCCATCTGCTGGTTAGTGTCGTCTTTTGACCAGAAGCATTTGTTTTTGTCTGTATTTACTAAGGGTAAATGTTTGAGAAAAGAGTTTGGGACCGACAGGTAGTATGGTGGTTAGGTGCTGGATCCCCCATGACTGCAAGGTTCGCATCCTGGACCTGGCGGCCTGAAAAATCACACCAGGTGCATGTGTGCATGCCCAAAGTCCTGAGAGAGCATGGAGGAGAAGAGAGTGTGACGTGCTCAGTCCTCCCTCCCCCGGGGGTGATTTCTGAGTTTCCCTTTCTCTGTGTGTCTCTCTCACGTGAGTGCACATGCCCTAGAGGAATAAGTAAAAAAGTAAACAATAACAACAACAAAAAACCAGAATAAACGTTTGTATGAATTCAGAGTTTTGTCAGTTCCTGAACTTTGCCTTGTCCTGGGAGGTGGCAGCTGACTCGGTACCTTTCTTCAATACTGTGCTGTATTTTTTTGTTGTTGCTATTTTCTTTTTTCTTTTCTTTTTTTTTTCTATAGGGCGTGTGCGCTTGCCAGAAAGACAGAGAGAGACAGAGAGACAGAAAGGGAGAAATCACCCCCCCCCCCCCCGAGGGATGGCCACGCCACAGTTTCTTCTCCTCCATTCTCCTCTTGGGATCTTGGGCACACGTGCACACGCGCCCGGCGTGAGTTTAAGCCACCAGGTCTGGGACTTGAACCATGGTTAGCTACATGGGAGTCCAGCGATACAGCCATTATGCCAACTGCTGGTCCCAGTTGTTGCTATTTTCATATATGGGATCTGTCCAGCGGTCAACTCTGGCCCCACAATGCCAGGCTCTGTACCTCTCATTCCTTTTCATGCCATTCTACTTTTTAGACACCCCAGGGTAGGAGGGCCAGGTATAGATCGCTTTCCCGGGGGGTAATAGGATCACTTGGGGATCCTGCTTGTTAGAGTGAGTTAAGCAACAGTTCAAAGTTTAGAGAAGAGGCCGGGCTTTTCCTAACTGTGCCTCCGGGCTCCTGCCAGTGGGGCAGGGATGCCGAGAGGCAGCGGGCGCCCCTCCCCGTCTGCACGCCTTCTCCTGGGTCCTCCCTGCGCAGGCAGCTGCTGCTTGGCTCCGGCCCTTTTGGCTGGCTTGCCCGTGTTAGGACAAATCCCTGTTTCATTTAGTTCATTTCAGTTCATCTTGGAATTTTTCAAGGCGACCGTTTTTCTGTTAAGGGACATGGAAACAAAGTTTAAACATGTAGTTTATTAAAACTGCCTTTCTTTTCTGTCAGCTGAAGCTGAGCATAGAGAACGTGTGAGAGGCCAAGTTAACTCTGAGTGCTCCGGCTGGAGTCTGGCTTCCCCACCATGCGGCATTGACCATGCTGGGTTGTCTGTGCTTGTTGCTTGTCTCCATCCCCACCGCACCTCAGTGCTAGGGAGCAAGGGCTGCAGCTGCCTGGGGCCGGCAGGTGGGGTGGTAAAGGCGCTGGACTCTCACATGGCCGACTGCGGTTCGAGTCCCGGCCCTTTCGGCTCGCTCTCTTACTTTTTGTTTCTCTCTGGTCAAATTAAAATAATAATAATAATAATAATAACAAATAAAATTTTAAAAAGTTGCAGCTGCCTTGTTTGCAGTAGTGTCTCCAGGAGTTAGCACAGTGTCTTGCACATAGAAAGTATGCCCTAATTATTTGCTGGAAGACTGAACACAATACCCCCCAAATGGAAAGTGAAGGACCGCATGTACTGACCATTCTGAATTGAAATGAACCAACTTTCCTAAATATAACTGTGCTGGCCGAATTAAATCGAAGTATTATTGAACTCACTTCGTGTGCTAGATGAACAGGATCCGTGCTGAGTCAGTCAATGTTACAAGTTTTTATTTAGTTTTTGACAGAGGGCATGTATTGTAAAAATGGCAAATATTACAGACATAAAATACGGAGAATGAAAGCATTTTAATTTCACTCTTCAGAAATTACTGTTTTTCTTTAAGATTTTAATTTTTTTTTTTTTTACTATTTTTTAAAGAAGCATTTTATTTCATTTTACTTATTATTATTTTGGAGAGGTTTTGCTATAGGGTGCGTGCGCTCACCAGAAAGACAAAGAGAGACAGAGAGACAGAAAGCGAGAAATCACCCTCCAGGGGGGATGGTCACGCCGCAATCCTTTCTCCTCCATTCTCTTCTCAGGATCTTGGGCACACATGCACACTCACCTGGCGTGAGTTTAATCCACCAGGTCCGGGACTTGAACTGTGGTTGACTACACGGGAGTCCTGCGATACAGCCATTATGCCAACTGCTGGTCCCATTATTATTATTTTTTAATTTGACCAGAGAGAGACACAGAGAGAGTGAGAGAGAAAAGAAAAGTGAGAAAGCAAGCCACCTGGTCCAGGACTCAACCTCAGTTGGCCATGTGGGAGTCCAATGCCTTAACCACCATGCCACCTGACAGCCCCCAGAAATCACTGTTCTTAACTATTTGGTGTATATTCCTCCAAATTTAAGCAAAAGTTTACTTATCAGATGCATTACTTTGCAGTTTTCTATTGTATTCTTAGGTATTTTTCCTTAGGATGCACCTTATTTTTTTAGAGTATTCTATTTATGGCTGCTCTGTGGCTTACCAGTCCTGTGCTGGTCATTTATTTATTTTATTTAAAAAAATTTTTTAAAGAACTATTTATTTAATTTTGTTTGTTCTTCTTCCTATTTTTTTTTAATTTGACCAGAGAGTGACAGAAAGAGAGGAAAAAGGAAAGCAAAAAAGCAAGCCGCCAGGTCCGGGACTCTAACTGCGGTTGGCCATGTGGGAATCCAGCGCCTTTAACCACCACACCACCTGCCAGCCCCTTTACTTTATATTTAATTGTTATAGGGCACATAACCAGGAGGTACATACACATACTGGAGAGAGACAGAAAGAGAAAAAAAGAAGGAAAGCAAGGAAGCATCCCCCAGTGGGGCATGGTAACACCACATGCCTGACGTGTTTTTTAAGCTGTAGGTTCAGGGTTTTAACTGTATGGTCAGCCTCGTGGGATCCAGCTGCTTTAACTGCCAGGCCATGGGTTGGCTCTCCACTGTAATCTTTAAGTTACTGCAGGGCTGGCAGGTAGCATCGTGGTTAAGGGCCCTGGGCTCCCACATGGCCGACTGCAGTTCGACTCTTGGACCTGATGGCTTGCTTTCTTACTTTCTCTCTCTGTCTCTTTCTCTTATTCGGTCCCTCTTTGGTCAAATTAAAATAAATAATAAATAAATAAATAAATAAATAAAGTTAAAGAAAATAATTCTTTTTTTTTTAAAAAAAAAGTTCCTCAAGGGGCCAGCAGGTGGCATGGTGGTTAAGGTGCCGAATCCCCACATGGCCGACTGTAATTTGAATCCAAATCTGGCAGCTTGCTTCTTCCCCCACCCCATCTCTCTCTGGTGAGTGCACATGCCCTATAGCAAATTAAAAAAAATAATAATGATAAATAAAATAACTTAAAAAATTAAGTTATGATAATTTTTACCTAGGCTCCTATAATATGTGGGGTTTTAATAATTATTTAATTTTAATTAATTAATTAATTTATTTATTTTTATTTGACCAGAGAGGGACAGAGCGAGAGAGAGGGAAAGTGAGAAAGCAGGCTGCCAGGTTTGGGACTTGAACTACCCAGCCATATGGGAGCCCAGCACCCTTAACCACCATGCCACCTGCTGGCCCCCCAGGTGTGTTTTTTAAGCTGCTGGGGCTGGGATGCAAACTGTTTAGTTGGCCATGCGGGATCTGGCTCTCTTAACCAGCGAAGTGCCGGGACTAGCCCTAGATACGTTCTTCATCGATCTCCTTGCGTCTACTCTTCGCCTTTCACTTTATTCTCTCCCCATACACTGGCGATATTAAAAGAATGCAATTATTATTTTTTAAAAAATTCTATTTATCATTATTCTTCAATTTTGACCAGAGAGAGACAGACAGAGAGAAAGGGAGAGTGAGAAAGCAAGCTGCCAGGTCTAGGACTTCAACCATGGTCTGCCGTGTGAGAGTACAGCACCTCAACCACCGCACCACCTGCTGACCCCGAGAATGCCATCCTTTTTATTTATTTATTTATTTATTTATTTATTTATTTATTTCTTGAGAGATTTTTGCTTTGTTCATGCATACTTGCCAGGGAGACAGGCAGAAAGCAAGAAATCGCCTTCTAGGGGGAATAGCCATGTAGCAGTCTTCTCCTTCATTCTCTCGGGATTTTGGACACACGTGTACATATGCCTGGTGTGAGTTTTAAGCTAGTGGGTCTGGGACTGAAACCATGGTTGACTATGTGGGAGTCCAGCAATGTAACCATTACGCCATCTGCTGGTCCCTTAAAAATTATTGAAGATGTTGAATTGCACCCGGAGTAAGATTTTGCCTTTTTAAAAGCTCTTTGCTTTAGATACCTTGGCCTTCCCAACCAACCTCTCTTACTTTCCGTGGATCGCTCTTACATGGTTTTTCTTTTTCCTGGGAAAGATATTCCTGTGGCCAACTTTCCCACTCCTTGGGTGTCAGCTTCTGTCTCACTTCTTTAGAGATTTTTCCTGCCAGCATCCTCCTGTCTTCCAAACCTGCCATTTTCTCAGTCTCAGTACCCCTTTTATTTCCTTCGTATTTACAGCTCTGATGGCAGTTTTATTTGTTACCCTCTTTTCCCTCCGTCCCTATCAGTAGATACTAACTCCACGAACGCCTAAATCCGAATTGTAGCCCAGTTTCTAGCAATATCACATCTCGATGTTATTGTAAAAGTCTTCTTAAAGTGATTCTGCTTTGATTTTTTTAAAAAAAGAATTATTTTATTGAAATTTATTTATTTATTTATTTTTAATCTGACCAGAGAGGGACAGAACAAGAGAGAGGGCAAGTGAGAAAGGAAGCTGCCAGGTCCGGGATTCGAACCGCAATTAACCATGTGAGAATCCAGCACCCTTAACCACCACGCCACCTGCCAGCCCCTCTGCTTTGATTTTTTTACAACATGTGTCTAAAACTGTCTCATAGACACTATTTTATACTTTGAATCAGACACTAAAATTTCATTTATTTATTTATTTATTTATTTATTTTATAGATTCCTGCTCCAAAGCGAGGAGAAATAGTAAGACAAATTGGCGATGCCTTGCGGGAGAAGATTCAAGTCCTAGGAAGCCTGGTAAGTCGTATTTGTAGTGTGTACATCATCCTCACAGTGGAGAGTGAGGCTGTTGTTTGTTTCTGTGTGGAAGATTATGGAGTTTTTAAAGAGAAGAATATTTTTTTTTTAAAGAGGTTTTTGCTATAAGGCGTGTGCGCTCGCCAGAAAGACAGAGAGACAGAGAGACAGAAAGCGAGAAATCACCACCCAGGGGGGATGGCCATGCCGCAATCCCTTCTCCTCCACTCCCCTCTAGGGATCTTGGGCACGCACGCACATGCGCCCGGCGTGAGTTTTAAGCCACAGGATCCGGGACTCGAACCACAGTCGACTACATGGGAGCCTAGCGACATAGCCATTACGCTAACTGCTGGTCCCAAAAGAGAAGAAATGTATACATTTCAGAAATTTTTTTTGGAGGAAACATTAACAAGATGGGCAGGAAAAAAGGAAAGACAGTGATCAGGTGTTGAAATTCTTCAGAAAAATAATAGCACGCTTTCTTCAGCTTATTACCTTCATAAAATAAAACAAAACGTGTTCTGTTTTCATCCTCGATGTTTAAAACATGAATTCTGTTGGACAAATTCTGCTCAATTTTTTTTTTTTTTTTTAATTTGTAGGTGTCTTTGGAGATGGGGAAAATCTTAGTGGAAGGTGTGGGCGAAGTTCAAGAGTACGTGGATATCTGTGATTACGCGGTTGGTTTGTCGCGGATGATTGGGGGACCCATCCTGCCTTCAGAGAGTAAGTGATGAAGTCAGCTACGCAGAGTTTTGTGCTCCGGTAACTAGTGGGCTGATAATGGTGGTACCGAGTGGCTCAGAGCTGTGAGAACAGCTTCAGTCTTCCTAGGAAAGGCAGAGTAAAACGAGGGAAAGTGTTAGCTGCAGAAACTTTTGTTTTGTTGTTTTTTTTTTAAAGGAATTATTTATTTATTTATTTATTTATTTATTTATTTATTTATTTATTATTTTTTAATTTCACCAGAGAGAGAGAAAGGAAAAGTGAGAAAGCAAGCTACTAGGTCTAGGACTCGAACCGCAGTTGGCCATGTCGGAGTTCAGTGCCTCAACCACCACACTACTTGCTAATGCAGGAACGTGGGGCTGCAGAGCATGGGGTTCAGAGCAGTGGCTCATGGGTTCTTATCTCACGCTCATGAAAAATGAGAGATGCAGACACAGAGAGGGTAGGAGCTTCCAGAAAGAAGGGAGGGGTTGCAGAAAGTGGGTTGCCAGTGAAAAACCGAGCTGAGGGATTCTATTTATGTCAGTTCTTGAAGCCCAGATGTCTAAGAGACCCCTCGTCCTAAGACGCAGAATGAAAACCCACAAATACTAGGCCAGGGAGTTGTCCCTCCCCTTTTCTCCCCCCTCCTTCCCTCTGCCCCTTGTTGCCTCCCTCCTTTTATCCTTCCCAGGTATAACTATGTCGCAGGCCTCGTACACTGGCCACCCTGCTGGACTGGGGATCAAACCCCAGCTTTCCATGTGGCTCCAGATCAGTGTCTTAGCAGTCCCTGCCACGTACCCCTGTGGCTAGGGGATTTTTTTTTTTTTTTTTTTTTTTTTATGGGTCATGTGTGTTCCCTGGAGAAAGATGGAGATGGAGAGAAAGTGAGAAATCATCCACCCAGCGGGGATGGCTGTGTTGCAGTCCCTTCTCCATTCTCCTCTCAGGATTTTGGGCATGCACGCACTCATGCCTGATGCGTTTTTCAAGCTGCCAAGTTCAGGCCTCGAACTATGGAGTCAGCCAAGTGGGATGCAGTGCCTTACGTGCCATGCCACCTGCTAGCAGCAGGGATTGTGTTATCCAGGAAGTAAGCCAGGGCCAAAGCTCAAGATGGAGGAACATGGCCTATTGGAAGAACGGCCTTGCTTGGGCACAGCTGGAAGCTGTGATAGGAGGGAACAGGGAAGCTGAGGAGAAGGTCCTTTTCCTGTCGAGGAGTTTGGGTTTTACCCCGAAGATAGAGGGATCCAGACTCAGAGGGTTGGGAGCAAAGAGGCGACTTTATAAGAGGAGAGGGAGGGAGAGAGGAGAGGAGACAGGCCCTGCTGGAAGGGTGGTGCGGGCATGTCGCCTCTCCAGGGAGTGGAATGGCTGGACTACGGAGTGCCTGGGAAGGCGGCGCTGCTCCTGCCGGGTCCTCAGTCCTAGCAGGCCTGTGAACGTGGCTGGAAGCATTGACGTCTCTGCTGTGCCTTCCTAGTTGGCCTGTTTTTTTTTTTTTTTTTTTGAGAGATTTTTGCTATAGGGCATGTGCGCTTGCCAGAGAGAGACAGACAGAGAGACAGAGGGTGAGAACTCACCCTCCCAGGAGGATGACCACGCCACAATCCCTTCTCTATTCTCTTGGGATCTTGGGCACACATGCACAGCACTCATCGTGAGTTTTAAGCCACCGGGTCTGGGACTCGAACCGCGGTCAACTACACGGGAGTCCAGCAACATAACCATTATGCCATCTGCTGGTCCCCCTAGTTGGTCTGGTTTTAACCAGATTCATGAACCCCTGTACTCTTTTGTTCTGGGTCTTTACAGCCCCTGTGGGATAGGGTTATGGGTGACTTTAAAGCTTGTGTTTAAAATACAAATATTTCGGGACCAGCAGTTAGCATAATGGCTATGTTGCTGGACTCCCACATAGTCGACCGCGGTTCATGTCCCGGACCCGGTGGCTTAAACTCACGCTGGGCGCGTGTGCATGTGTGCCCAAGATCCCGAGAGGAGAATGGAGGAGAAGGGATTGCGGTGTGGCCATCTCCTCTGGGGGGTGATTTCTCGCTTTCTATCTCTCTGTCTGTCTCTCTGTCTGTCTGGCGAGTGCACGCGCCCTATAGCAAAAAAACCTCTCCAAAAAAAAAAAGAAATACAAATATTTCTGTTTGTTTTCAGTTTTGTTATAGTGAATGTAAAGATTTCTGCAATTAATTCATTGACCGTATATGTAATTATTAGAGTTTTTTTTCCCTCCCACAAATGAGTTTCCTAGTTTGACTGTAGAGGTTAGCCCAAGGCCTTGGCAGGCACCAGGTCACAGGCCCGAGTCAACTCCTGTTTGGCCACGTGCTGTCCTTTGCGTCCCACCTCCTCTTGTCTCCCCGAAAGTTTCCTTGTGTCCCACATGAGGCTGATACTTCCCTGAGCTACACAGAGTTCCAAGGGGGATCAGAGGATAGTGCGTAGTGTCGGGATCTGTAGGTAGTGTAGTGGTAGCCCCTGCTGGTGTGCGTGACTCCCCTGCCGCTGTCCCACAGCTGCGGAATGGGGGTCGCTGCGGGCACCTGTGGTCTCCTCTGGTCTGGGGCACTTTTGATCTGAAAACGAAAGATAGCAGACTTTGTTGGACTTTGTTTGTTTGTTTCCTTTATGAGAGAAAGAAAAGGAAAGGGAGAGAGAAAGAAATAGGTTTTTTTTTGGAGAGGTTTTTCCTATAGGGTGTGTGCATTCATCAGAAAGACAGAGAGAGACAGAGAGACAGAAAGTGAGAAATCATCCCCAGGGGGTATGGCCACATAGCAATCCTTCTCCTCCGTTCTCCTCTCCGGATCTTGGCCATGCACGCACATGTGCCCAGTGTGAGTTTAAGCCACTAGGTCCAAAACTCGAACAGCGGTTGACTACGTGGGAGTCAAGCGATGTAGCCATCATGCTATCTGCTGGTCCCAGAAATAGGTATTTTTAAAAAAGAATTATTTTATTTAATTTGACCAGAGAGGGACAGAGTGAGAGCGAGAAAGAGAAAGAGAAAGTGAGAAAGCAAGCCAGCAAGCTGCCAGGTCGGTACTTGAACTGTGGTTGGTCATGTGGGAGTCCAGCGCCCTTAGCCACCACGTCACCTGCTGGCCCCCGGAAGTAGGTATTTTTGACAGGGCTTTTCTGTGTTGTGGCTCTCCTGTGCCAGACTTGCAATTGGCTAGGATTACAGGTATGTTCATGTTGGCCTTGGAACCAAACCCATGCCTCCTGCATGGCTTCCAGCTTCTGCCATGGTGCTGGGTCTGGCTTTGGTCTTACCAACTTGACTTGCATTAAGTGATCATGCTTCAGTGTGTTTGTGTCTTTCGTCCTCAGGACCTGGCCATGCGCTCATCGAACAGTGGAACCCTGTGGGCCTGGTTGGGATCATCACTGCGTTCAATTTCCCCGTGGCAGTGTATGGTTGGAACAACGCCATTGCGATGATCTGTGGGAACGTCTGTCTTTGGTAAGACTGGCGCACCTTCTCGTCCAATAGTAAGAAGGCAATAGAGGTAGCCATTTTCAAATACTATGAAAAGCTCTTTAGGAATAGTGAAATGTTTTCTACCAACCATCCTCTTTATTTGGGGAGAGATTTTTGCTATAGGGTGTACGCGCTCTTTGTGCTCGCTGGAGAGACAGAGAAAGCGAGAAATTGCCCCCCAGGGGATGGCCATGCTGCAATCCCTTCTCCAGTCTCCTCTCAGGATCTTGGGCACGCACGCACATGCACCCAGCATGAGTTTTAAGCCACCAGGTCCAAGACTCAAAGCACAGTTGACCACATGGGAGTCCAGCGATGTAACCAGTATGCCATCTGCTGATCCATATCCACTTTCATTTAACATATTAAGGCATGCTATCTGTGAAATGATTACTAATTATTATAGATTTTACCTTTAGTGATAATTATTTTTTCCACATAGCATTGTGCCCTGCTCTTTAAAGCTGCATTTCCATCCCAAATAGATATTCTTTTTTTTTTTTTTTTTTTTTTTTTTTTTTTTTGGCTATAGGGCATGTGTCCTTGCCAGAAAGAGAGAGACAGAGAGACAGAAAGAAGCCAGAAATCACCCCCCTAGGGGGGATGGCCACACCACAATCCCTTCTCCTCCATTCTCCTCTCGGGATCTTGAGCATGGATGCATACGCTCCCAGCATGAGTTTAAGCCACTGGGTTCAGGACTCGAACTGCGGTCGACTACATGGGAGTCCAGTGACATAGCCATTATTGCCAACTGCTGGTCCCCCAAATAGATATTCTATAAATTGACTGTGATACTACTACCCAGAGTGCAATCCCTTCTCTAGGAAAGGACTTGAATTGCAGTTGACCATGTGGGAGTCCAGTGCCTTAACCATCATTCACCTGCTGGCCCCCCTATTCTTTCTTTTATTTTTTATTTAAAAAAAAATTTGGTATAGGACATGTGTACTTGGTGGAGAGAGACAGGGAGAGACACACACATAGAAAGTAAGAAATCAGTCCCCCCATCTCTCTTTTTTTTTAATGTCAGAAAGAATGTTTATTATTTCTATCACAGCCTCTTATGCTTTCTTGCCAGATGCAGGTGCTTTCTGGGCTGCAGCTTTCTTTTTTTTTTTTCTTTTTCTTTTTCTTTTTTTAAAGGTTTTTGCTATAGGGCACGTGCACTCGCCAGAAAGAGAGAGAGAGACAGAGAGACAGAAAGTGAGAAATCACCCCCCAAAGGGGATGGCCACGCCACAATCCCTTCTCCTCCATTCTCCTCTTGGGCACTCACGCACACGCGCCCGGCGTGAGTTTAAGCTGCCGGGTCTGGGACTCGAACTGCGGTCGCTTACATGGGAGTCCAGCAACATAGCCATTATGCCAACTACTGGTCCCTGGGTTGCAGCTTTCTGACCCTTCTGCACTTTGGAGGCGGTGCGGCTTTCTGGCCTGCGGCTTTCTGAGCAGGAGCCTCCTGGGCTGGGGCCTTCTTGCCTGCAGTCGTTAACTTCTTCGCTGGCACTTTGGCGGCAGCAGCTGCAGCGGCACCTGCACCCTTAGCAGCAGGTGCATTTTTGGGAGAAGCTTTCAGGAGAGCTGCCTTTGGAAGCTTCTTAACTTCATTCCTGATTATTCTGTTTGTCATTTTCTTTGCCTTCATGACTGTAAAATGATCAGAATCTGTCATCTTGGCTTTCCTCTCTCTGACTTCAATCTTCTTGGCCTGTCTCGTGGCCGCCCATTCTGTGCTGATACCTGCCTTCTGCCAGGCTTTGCACACGTACTTCTGGCGTGCACTGCGTAGGAACTTGAGGATGAAGTCAGTGAGCTGCATGCATTTGAAAGGCATGGCTGTGTCCTCACCTGAGTGCAGGGTCCATCATCCAACGCCCTGTTCTGATCAGTAACATCTACAATTGCAACCAGCTTTCTGGCACGAGGGCCAGAGGAGACGTAGGCCACCCGGCCAACCTCCACAAAGCACACCACCATGTTGCCAGCGTCCCGTGAGAAGCCCCATCTCTTTTCTTCCATTCTCTTCTTGGGCTTTTGGGCACATACACACATGCACCAGGCAAGTGTCTCGGTCTAGGACTCAAACTGCACAGTTGGCCATGTGGGATCCAGCTGCCTTAACCCCCATGCCATTGCTTGGACTCATATTCACCATACTCCCCCAACAGAAAATAAAGTAAATAAGCGACAGGAAATTAACTTGTGTTGTTAACATCATTCTTTTATTTTTTTTAGTATATGTATTTTTTTTTATTGTCCAAGGGTACATTGTTCTCACCAGAGAGCGAGAAAGAGAGAGCATCTCCCCCTTCCACCCCGTGTGGCTTGGTCACGCTGCAATCCTTTCTCCTTCATTTCCCCATCCTGTCAGGATTTTGAGTGTGCACGCAGACATGCCCAGCCTGTTTTTTTTTTTCGAGAGGTTTTTGCTATAGGGCGCGTGCGCTCGCCAGACAGACAGAGAGAGACAGAGAGATAGAAAGCGAGAAATCACCCCCCAGGGGGGATGGCCACGCCGCAATCCCTTCTCCTCCATTCTCCTCCTGGGATCTTGGGCACGCACGCACACGCGCCCGGCGTGAGTTTAAGCCACCGGGTCCAGGACTCGAACCGCGGTCGACTACGTGGGAGTCCAGCGACATAGCCATTACGCTAACTGCTGGTCCCGTCCCAGCCTGTTTTTTAAGCTGCTGGGACTAGGATTCGGTCTGTGGTCGGCCATGTGGGATCTGGCTCCCTCTGCCTGGCACTTACCCACTATGCTTTGGGGACCAATCTACGACATTCTTTTTCAAGTTTGCCACTTTTTTTCTTCAATAAAAATTTGATAGTGAACTCTCAAGTGATGCTGAGGCACTTGATCAGTGTTGCCGTCGACACTTCAAAGTTTTCATTTCTGGGGACCAGCAGTTAGCATAATGGCTATGTCACTGGATTCCCATGTAGTCGACCCCGATTTGCATCCCGGACCCAGTGGCTTAAAACTCATGCCGGGCGCGTGTGCGTGCGTGCCCAGGATCCTGAGAGGAGAACGGAGGAGAAGGGATTGCGGCGTGACCATCCCCCCTGGAGGGTGATTTCTCACTTTCTGTCTCTCTGTCTCTCTGGCAAGCGCATGCGCCCTATAGCAAAAACCTCTCAAAAAAAAAGAAAAAAAAAGTTTTTATCGCTGTAAAATATTTGATAGTAAAAATGAGTGTATATTATAGAAGATAAACAGCTGCTTATTTTTAGCTTTCATGGGCAGTGAAGACCCTTAAGAGAGTCAGGAGACCGTTTAGACCCTTATTACATCTGTTGCATTAGTAATTTACTGAGTGTTAAAGGCGGTACTCGATGGGCCAGCAGGTGGTGGGTGGTTAAGGCGCTGGACTCCCACATAGCCAACTGCGATTTGAGTCCTGGACCTGCTGCTGGCTTAATTTCTCACTTTCTCTCTTTTGTCTCTGTCTTGTTAGCATGCATACCCTATAGCAAAATTAAAAGAAATAATAAACTTAAATAAATAATTCTTTTTTAAAAAATGCAGTACTCAGTTGAGTGTACTCAAAAACTATAAAACAGACCAGAGTTGAGGAGATCAATGACTCATCACTTGGTTGTCCAAGGGACCCACGCTCTGCAGCATTGCAATCCAAAAAGGGTAGTTTCAGAGTCTTCCTCAGCTCTTAAAACCCCCCAATGGACATTTTGCGAATGCAGCCCATTGATAGATTTCTGCTTCCCTCAGTGCCCATGGTTGGTCAATGCGGATGTTACAATTCCTGTGACTACTGCAGTGAGCAGGGTCAGAATTACTTGGTACCATTTTTTTAAATAGATTTATTTATTTATTTATTTAACTTTATGTTTTATACTTCTTATTTCAGTTTGGCCAGAGAGAGACAAAGGGAAAGCGAGAAAGCAAGCTGCCAGGTCTGGAACTTGAACCATGGTTAGCCATGCAGGAATCTAGTGCCTTAACCACCACGCCACCTGCTGGTCCTGCTTGGTACCATTTTTATGTTCATAAAAATATTGTAGCTCCTTAGATCTCAGAGATGCCAAGCTGAAAGATAGATTTCTATTTCGGTTACTAGAGTCATATGTTAGTCGTTCAGCTGGACAGAGCTTTTTCTCACGTATTTTTGCTTCTGCTCGGTAATGAAGGGTTCATAGTTTCCATCAAGTTAAATTTCTTTCTTTTATCCTCTTAAGGAAAGGAGCTCCAACAACTTCCCTCATCAGTGTGGCTGTCACAAAGTAAGTATGTGTGTTTTTCTTTTTCCTGGGTGTGGAAGTATCTTGAAAGAGTGGTTGGTAGGCACTGTATTATTATTATTTTTTAGTTATCAATGAATGCATGCTTTGCCAGAGAGATAGAGAGAGGGGAAGGGAAGGGGAGAAGCACTTCGATGGGTACGGTCACACTGTGACCCCTTCTCCATGCTTCCTCCCTGTCAGGACCTTGGGCACACGTGCTCAGATGCTCGGTGTGTTTCAGGCTCTTGGGGCTGGCTTTGAACCATGATCAGCCTTGTGTGATCCAGGGTCCTTAACCACTGGGTGACCGGTTTGGCCCACAACTCCAAGTTTTTAATCCAGTGTGAAAACGTCATATTTATTTAAACATGGAATCTGGACATCCTCTTTCTCTTTTAGTTGTAATAATACTTTTATATAATTTGCAGTTTATAGAGATTTCAGAGCCATATAATTTAAATTAACTTGGTGGAAATTTGCCAGATATTGACAGGGTTTAACTTGAACTGTTACAGACTTTTTCTTTATAGCTTGGTAAGTGAAAACATCTCCAGTATTTGTGGAGAGGAAATATCCTTACAGTTTAGGGGCCATATTTTATAAACATTCAACAAATGAATGGTTTTGTGGTTAGATTTCTACCCATTGATTTTTTTAAATAATTATTTATTTAACTTTATTAATAATAATTATTATTATTTTAAAATTTGCAATACAGGGACCAGCAGATGGCGTAATGGCTACGTTGCTGGACTCTGATGTAGTCGACCGTGGTTTGAGTCCTGGGCCCAGTGGCTTGAACTCACACTGGGTGTATGTGTGTGTGTGCCCAAGATCCCGAGAGGAGAATGGAGGAGAAGGGATTGCGGTGTGGCCATCCCCCCTGGGGGGATGATTTCT
Organism: Tupaia tana; assembly: GCA_026018925.1. Taxonomy (NCBI): domain Eukaryota; kingdom Metazoa; phylum Chordata; class Mammalia; order Scandentia; family Tupaiidae; genus Tupaia; species Tupaia tana. The sequence continues at coordinate 12,588,939 of JAKSZU010000014.1, read as the reverse complement.
TGCTTTTTGTCTCTCTGTCTCTCTCTCTGTCTTTTTGGTGAGTACATGCACCTTAAAGCAAAAAATACAAAAACAGAAAACAATAAATTTGCAATACGACATGTGTGCTCACCAGAGAGAGACAGAAAGAGAGCAAAGAGAGAGACAAAGAGGGAAAATGAGAAAGCAAGCCACCAGGTTCAGGACTCTAACCACAATTGACCATGTGGGATTCCAGTGCCTTAACCACCATGCTACCTCCTGGCCCCCATTGAATATTGTTATTGCTTTTAAAAAATATATTAAAAATTATTTAATTTATTATTGTTATTACTTTAAGTTTGCTATAGGGCACATGTGCCCACCAGAGAGAAACAGAAAGAAAGAAAGTGAGAAAGCGAACCTCCAGGTTCAGGACTCAAACTGCAGTTGGCCACATAGGAGTCCAGTTCCCTAACTACCATGCCACCTGCTGGCCCCTATTTTTATTGCTTTTGCTTAATACACTTAACAAAACAGAACTGGTCATTATTACTATTTCAAGATTCATCCAACTATTTTATATGAACCATGTTTTTTGGTTTAAAAATGATGAGTGTTCTATTTAGAAAAACTTGAGAACTTAACATCTCTAAGTAGGCCATAAAAATCAGTGCTACTAATTTATTATACTGGAATTTGGAAGATGACTAGAATGAGTGCCTTCCCACGTAGGGTGCTGGTGCACCCTTAATGTTCTGTCAATTGCATGGTCTATATTCTGATTTAGGCATTGCCGGCAGACAGCCTGTGGTAGGGTTTGCACGTAAGAGGGTTCTTAATCTTAGGAGATCAGTGAGCTGCAGGGGTTTGGGAATTGAAAAGTGGGCTGAGAGAAAGGGAGTTTGCATTAATATAAAATTGAGGGAATATGTGATTGATGAATCACTATCCTCTAAGGCAGTAGTGTTCAAATTAAATTTTAAGAAGAACATGTAAAAGTGAAGAGATTCCTCAGGTAATTAAAATAATTTTTTTTTTAAGCAGACCAGTTAATGGAGACATAGTGAACTGCCTTGCTGGTGGTTTTAAATAGCTGGTTAAAAATACTTTTTTTCTTGAATAGTTTGAAGAGATTGAAATGTTCGCATAGTAGTTATTAGGTCATCAGAAAAGTCATGATGCATTTTTGGATAGAAAAACAGAAAACTATGTCATGACTTTTCTGACAGCTCAATAAATATGCTGGTTGATAGTTTTCAGAGGATTGAAAATATTCTCTTATTTTATAATGGAACACAATATGTAAAGTGATGGCAGATTTTGCTGGAATTAACCAAGGGTGGGCCAGTGCCTACTGGGAGGTTGGGAGGCCTGTTTAGCTTCTACTGAATGATCAGACTCATTAGATGGCCACAGGCCACAAATGGTAGGTCCTTCTGTCTATTTAGAAGGATGTAGGATAGGGGCCAGCCAAGGGAACTGGATCCAGCATGGGTGACTGTGGTTCAAATCCCAGCCCCAGCAGCTTAAAAACATACTGGCCACACCCAAATCCTGACAGGATGGAGCCAATGAAGTGATTGTGGCGTGACCGTGCCCCATTGGGGAGGTGCTTTCTCCCTCTTGCTTTTTCTGTCTGTTTCTCTCTGGCAAGTAAAAAATAAATTAATTAGAAAAAGAAAGATGTAGGACAGGAGCATAATTTTCTGGAAGGTTCACAGCGGATATTCCTTTTCAACCAGCATCCTTGCAGTTGTCATGGTGCCAGGAGATGAGCTCTACATTGGACAGGGAAGGGGTTATTCTGGTTTAAAAGCCTAACGACCCACAGGAGCCAAATTTTTATGTAACAATTCTGTAGGCCTAGCTTTCAGATTCTACAAGCGACATTTAGTTCCAAGTGTCACTGTACTTGGGGAAGGCCAGCAAGCATGCCATTCCTATTTATAGCTCACAGATAGTTATTCTAGTTCAGATGCAGTTGATCAGTCAGGGTCATTTTTACCATGAGCCATGGGTCTAAGTAGCTTTGCTAACACGCTGACATTTATCAGATGATCTGGGAAACAGAGTTTCTACACAAGGATAGCTTGTCGTGCTTTAGGGGAAAGCGTTTTGTTAACCCACAGGCACAAAGTAAAATCCCTCCCCCTTAAGGAAGTACAGCCTACCGTGCAGGTGAGCTGTACACCTGAAGTCCTTAGAAGAAAATGTGCAACCTGAAGCCCCGTCTCGGACATGGCACCTGCTGTGCACAGTCCTTGGTGGGATCCTGAAATGGATGGGAAGAAGAAAGCAGATATAAAGGATGTTTTGGGGGACAATTGGGGAACTTAGGTATTACAATGTTATCTTTTCTATGGAAGTGGGTTTGGGATTTGGATCTTTTTGAAATTTAATAAGGTGGAAAATAGTCACCAAGTTGGGATGATTGACAAGGGAGAACCTTTGCTCTGTTCGTCCTCTGGAAACACAAAGGAGTAGAAAAATCCTGTTTTAGAGAAGCTAGAATTACTTGAGGCATTATTTAAAACTCAAAATCAATTTTAAATGATTTAAGTAGCATTTAACTATTTCTCATCGTAACAGTGATAACTTAAGTTATAGGAGAAAAAATTCCTAGCCTGACATTTCCTGACCAAAAGAGTTTGGTGTGAAGCCAGTGGACAGCAGTTCTGAGCTCTCGAGGGTTCTTCAGGGCAGGTCCAGCTCTGTCTGCTGTTCGCCTTGGCCTTCCCTCCATGAGAGGGAGAGGCAGAGAGAGAAAGGCATCCCCTACAGGGTCCCCACGCCATGATCCACTCCGTCTCAGCTGGACTGGGTCACAGGTATGCACACGCATGCACGTCGTGCTCAGGAGGTCCTGGATGCAAACCTGGTACCTTCCCGTGGGTCCGGTTGCGTTACCACTAAACCACCTCCTGGCTCTTTCTTGGCCTTTCCTTAGGGCTTGAGGAGTCTCTTCCTATTCTCTGTTATATCCATTACCTCTTCTCTAAATGACCTCTGTTTTGCAAAGATATGGTAAATCTCATTTGCAAGGGACCAGCAGGTGGCATGGTGGTTGAGGCACTGGACTCCCACATGGCCAACAGTCGTTCGAGTCCTGGACCTGGCAGCTTACTTTTTCACTTTCTCTCTCTCTGGTGAGCACAAGTGGCCTATAGCAAAATAATAAATAACTCTTAAAAATTCTCATTTGTGAATGGAGACTATCACTAATTTCCTTCATCTTCCTAGGTCTTACTATTTTTTTCTTTCTTTTAAATAATTATTTATTTTATCTTATTTATTATTATTATTATTTTAATTTGACAAGAGAAAGATAGTGAGAGGAAAAGTGAGAAAGCAAGCCTCCAGGTCTGGTACTCAAGCCACAGTTGGCCATGTGAGAGTCTAGAGCCTTAACCACTATACTACCTGCCAGACCCAAGTCTTATTATTTTTTTTATTTCCTTTTTATCTCTTAGCCATCATTTTTTTTTTCCTTAAATGAGAGGTTTTGCTATAGGGCACGCACGCTTGTGGAGAGACGGAAAGACAGAAAGCAAGAAATCACCCCCTGGGGGTATGGCCATGCTGCAGTTCCTTCTCCTTCATTCTCCTTTCAGGAGTCTGGGGATGCACGTGCATGTGTATGGCATGAGTTTTAAGCTGCCGGGGCCGAGACAAACCATTGTCGACAATGTGGGAGTCCAGCGTTGGGAGTCCATAACCATTATGCTGTTTGCTGGTCCCCTATTAGCTGTCATTTTAATGGATTGTGATCAGTCTGCCATCTTGAACCAGATATATTTTCTCTCTTCATAATTTGACTGAAAGCAATGAGATTTGAACTGTCTGCATTATGCTTCATGTCTCCTACTTATGGTCTGTGTGTTTTTCTTTAAGAATCTTTTAGGAAAGGGACCGGCAGTTAGCGTAATGGCTATGTCGCTGGACTCCCATGTAGTCAATTGTGGTTTGAGTCCTGGACCCGGTGGCTTAAACTCACGCTGGGTGCGTGTGCGTGTGTGCCCAAGATCCCGAGAGGAGAATGGAGGAGAAGGGATTGTGGCGTGGCCATCCCCCCTGGGGGGTGATTTCTCGCTTTCTGTCTCTCTGTCTCTCTCTCTCTTTCTGGCGAGCGCACGTGCCCTATAGCAAAAACCTCTCCAAAAAAAAAAAAAAAAAAAGAATCTTTTAGGAAAAACAAATCTGCTAGTAAGTATTTGAAATCCTCACTCTAGTACATGAGGAGAAATCCAGATTTGAATGTTTGAGGGGTGGGAAAGAAATTTCAGAACAGAGAATCAGGCCAGCTCCATGGCTCAGTAGCAATGGCTGCTCAAGGATCACACTGGATCCTACATGGCGGCCATGGGTGGAGTCCCTTTTTTGGTCAATCTGAAACATGCCAGCTTCTATGTGCATGAGTACCCAGGATCTGAGGGACTGGGTGCCTGACAGAAGGGGATTGTGGCATGTTTAGACCTTGTGGAGGGTGCTCCTCTCCCTCCTCCCTTCTTTCCTTTCTCTCTCTCGATGCCACAATCCTCCAGCCTCCGGTAGTTCTCCAGTAGTTTTTGCCATAGGGCAGGTGCCACCATGCCAGGTTCCGTTCTCTCTCTCTTATGCAGACACATACTCTCATGAATAAAAGAAAGTTAAAAAAAAAAAAGAAATTAGAATAAGGAAAATAAAAAGAATCAGGTGGTTGGAATTCATTCCTTAAAAAGCATGTAACAAAATTAAATTGTGGGGCCAGCAGGTGACACAGTGGTTAAGGGTACTGGACTCCCACATGGCCAACTGTTGTTCAAGCCCTAGACCTGGTAGTTTGCTTTCTCACTTTCCTTAGTCTCTCACTCTGTCCCTCAAATCGGGTCAAATTAAAATAAATAAATAAACAAAGTCAAATAAAATAATTATTTAAAAAGAAAATTAAATCGTGACTCAGTGATTGCTTTTTCCCCCCTAGGATAGTAGCCAAGGTTCTAGAGGACAACAAACTGCCCGGGGCCATTTGTTCCTTGACTTGCGGTGGAGCAGATATCGGGTAGGTTGGGAGTGAGAACATCCATGAAATGACCAATGAGAATTATCTTCACTAGAATAATGAAACCTGGTACAGCCCGGGTGATGAGAATGGTTCTTTGAGAGCGTTATTATGGACCTTTAAGGGCTCTTATTTATTAATACATGACCTCCACTGGAGAATGAGTAAAGATGTCTTTTAATTGCCCAGAGCATCTATTTATAGGGCAGTTATGCCTTGAAATAACAAACTGCCCTGATGACTGGCAGCTCCTCACTTCCCGATCCTTAGTTTCTAAAGGTATTTACTAACACAGGAAAGCTTTTATGGAATTGTAGGCTGGGATCTCATTTCCAAGTGAGAACAGAATCTGCTGTCTGAATTCTTTAGCTGACCAAAAAAAAGTCATGGTTTTTTATTTTATTTTATTTTTTAATTTATGTTATATGTTTTTATTTAATTTTAAGGTTTTTGTTCTAGGGTGCGTATACTTTCCAGAGACCAAGAGAAGGAAAGTGAAAAATCACTGCTCGCTCCAAGGGGTGATGGCCATACCACAATCTCTGCTCCAATCTCCTCTTGTGATTTTGGGCATGCACACACATGTGCCTGGCCTGAGTTTTAAACTATCAGGTCCGGGACTCAAACCGTGGTCAGCCATATGGGAGTCCAGCACTTCGACCACTATGCCACCTGCTGGCCCCTATTTATTTATTTCTAAAATATCCATATAATTACTATGCCAATACATTCTCTCTCCTAAAGTAGACAGTCAGAGGTTCTTAGACTATCCACAGTGTTGTACAGGCACTGTCACTACCTCATTCCAGACACTGAGCATCTCAGAAAGCGACTCCATACCCTTCGGCAGTCACTTCTCTCCATACCCTTCGGCAGTCACTTCTCATCCCCTTCCATCCCCCTTTCCTGCAACCACTAAATGTGCTTCCTGTTTCTATGGAGCTGCCCATTCAGGACATTTCGTTTAAATAGAATCAGAGCTTGCCTTTTCTTTCTGGCTTTTTTTTTAAAAATTTTGCCAGAGGACATGTTTGCTTGCCTGAGGGAGAGAGCTTGGAGAGTGAGAAGCACGGTCACACTGCAATCCCCTTTCCTTTATGTCTCCCTCCTTCCCGGATGGTGGGCATGCTTGCGCACACGTCTGGCTTGTTTTTCAAGCTGTCCGATCTGGGACTTCAACCATGCACTTGGCCAGGTGGAATCCAGCCACCTCAACCACCAGGCCGGAGGCTGGCCTGTATTTGGCTTCCTTTACTTAGCATAATGTCAAAACCTTTATAAGCTGGAACTAACCATAATTGACCTGTGCTGACAATTGACGTTATTACCAGCTTAGGTTCTGATGAGGGTGCGTTTCCTAGGAGTGAAGTCTTATCACCCATATAGATGTGGTTAAGATGCTAGTCTCTCTCCAATACTTTCACCATACCACATCTATTTGTTGAGCAATCTCACAAAAGATTTATTTTTTTCATATAAATTAGAAAATATTAGGAACTCTAGCTCCCACATATACAGTGCATAGTGTTATTTAAAATGTATTGCATTCTTAACCGCTCAGTACTTGGACATTTGGTCCTTCATGTTGACCTTGGAGTAGTTCAGGTGATTGTCACAGTGTTTATAAAAGGGCAGGGCGTTAAATAGCAGCCGCCTTGGGGATTAGCGTTAAGTTTGTTGGTTGAACGCGGGAGGCCTACCTCATTAATCTAGTCGAGCTGTCCAGCCACATTGGACTACTGCTGTGGGTGCTCTGTTTGGTTACCTCAGACTCTTCGAAGCGCTATGAACCAAGAGGGTCAAATCAATAGTGTATGATCTACATCCCTTAGAAGCAACTAGAAATCCCAATACAGCCATCGTAAGTAAGCTCGCATGAGGGATAATTTAAGATGTTTTCCTACTTTCTAAAGGAATTATGCAGTACTGGATAAGTGTTTACACAATGCCTGAAGTGCTCGGTGAGGAAACATCAGTACAAGAAGGACTTTCTGCTTTCACTAGTGACTTCTAGGTGATTTCTCTCTATAAATTGTTCCCAGAGCAGATTAGCCTGTTCTACTGTACGGTTCTGTATGATTTTGTGAAAAATGTGTTCCCTTGTTCTGAAGACCTTCTCTCGCTCCCTGGGATGGCCGTCCCTGTAGCTTTGACTGGCTACCTTTTTAAGAAAACACCAGTGTTTTCTTGCCAGGGACCATTAGGTGTTGCCATTCATTGCTGGGTTTCTGGACTTGGGTGACTGTGTCTGTTCCCCTGCAGCACCGCAATGGCCAAAGATAAGCGAGTGAACCTGCTGTCCTTCACTGGGAGCACTCAGGTGGGAAAACAGGTGGCCCTTTTGGTGCAGGAGAGGTTTGGTAAGTGTTGGCTTTCTAACAAGGTTTTAATTCCCACAGAAGTACAAATGTGAAATCTCAAAGTTGGTTTTTAAATTCCTCAATACTTGCCATGCAAAGATAGCCATGTTTATTTGGATGTCCAAAGGAAAAGAAAGATTATAGTAATTAGCCACTGTATATTAATGAAATCTCAAATTTAATCACATAATTTGAGGGATCAGCAAATGGCATAATGGTAACGTTGCGGGACTCCCATGTAGTCAACCGCAGTTCAAGTCCCAGATCCAGTGGTTTAAAACTCATGCCAGGCGTGTGTGGGTGCGTGCCCAAGATCCTCAGAGGAGAATGAGAAGGGATTGTGGTGTGGCCATTCCCCCTTGGGGGGGTGATTTCTTGATTTCTGTGTCTGTCTCTCCAGTGAGTGCATGCACCCTGTAGCAAAAATCTGTCAAAAAAAAAAAAAAAAAAATCACATATTTTGAAAAGGATTTCATTTTCTTTTTAAATGACTATAGTAGAATTACATAAAATCTTTTTTTTAAATTCTAGCAGACCTGTTTGATAAATTAAAAAGAGAAAAATCACAATTTAAATAAGACCAATGAATACGGGACCTAGAATGAGAGTGGGATAGAAGACTTATATCTGATCTTCTCTTATTTATATTTCATGTGTACATGATTAAAAAGAGTTGCACAGATACAGTTTTGCAGACTGTACTTTATGGCTATCTTAAGAAGTTTATTTTATTTTTTTATTTTTTATTTTTTTTTGAGAGAGATTTTCGCTATAGGGCATGTGTGCTCGCCAGACAGACAGAGAGAGACATAGAGGCAGAAAGCGAGAAATCACCCCCCAGGGGGGATGGTCATGCCGCAATCCCTTCTCCTCCATTCTCCTCTCGGGATCTTGGGCACGCACGCACATGTGCCCGGCGTGAGTTTTAAGCCACCGGGTCCAGGACACGAACTGCGGTCGACTACGTGGGAGTCCAGTGACATAGCCATTATGCTAACTGCTGGTTCCCGAGAAGTTTTCAAGGAAAATATTGATCAATTTTTAGCTATTGTGTTGAGTTTAGACTAACCAACCTCTGCATAAGATGTGACTTGAGTAGTTAATCTGCTAACCTTTGTAGTATATAGGCATTGCCCCCCGCCACCACGTTATAGAGGGCATGTGTGCTCACCAGAGGAGGGGGAGAGAAAAGGAGAAAGCACCTCACAGTGGGGCGTGGTCATGCCAAAATTGTCTCTTCCATCTCTTTACCCCGTCAGAGGTTTAGGCATGCACGTATATGCACACAGCATGTTTCTTCGGCAACTTGGGCTGGGGCCTGAACTGCATGTCTGACCGTGTGAGATCTGGCTCCCTTAACCACCAGGCCATAGTACTGGCTTATAGACTTTTCTTTGTTTTATTTTTTTTTTGAGAGGTTTTTGCTATAGGGCACGTGCACTCACCGGAAAGACAGAGACAGACAGAGAGGCAGAAAGTAAGAAATCACCCCCCCGGGGGGATGGCCATGCCGCATTCCCTTCTCCTCCATTCTCCTCTCCTGATCTTGGGCACGCACGCACACGCGACTGGCGTGAGTTTAAGTCACCGAGTCCGAAACTCAAACCGCAGTACGTGGGAGTCCAGCAACATAGCCATTATGCCAACTGCTGGTCCCCCCAGTATTGCTTTTAAAAAGCGAATTTAGGGACCAGCAGTTAGCGTAATGGCTATGTCGCTGGACTCCCACGTAGTCGACCGCGGTTTGCGTCCCGGACCTGGTGGCTTAAACTCACGTCGGGCGCGTGTGCGTGTGTGCCCAAGATCCCGAGAGGAGAATGGAGGAGAAGGGATTGTGGCGTGACCATCCCCCCTGGGGGGTGATTTCTCGCCTTCTCTCTCTCTGTCTCTCTCTCTGTCTCTCTGGCGAGCGCACGCGCCCTATAGTGAAAACCTCTCCAAAAATAAATAAATAAATAAATAAATAAATAAATAAATAAATAAAAAGCGAATTTATAGAGGCCAGCCAGTGGTGTGGTGGTTAAGGTGGCTGGATTCCACATGGCTGACTGCACAGTTTGAGTCTCAGATGTGGCGGCTTGAGAAACACACTGGATATGTGTGCACACATGCCCAAAATCCCGAAAGGAAGGAAAAATGGAATAGAAAGGTTTGCAGTGTGACCATTCTACATGACAGTGCTCTCTTTTCCTCTTTGACAGTGTTCTTTTCCTCTTTGGTGAGCGCACATGTCTTCTGGAAAAAAAACCAAAAAATTTATTAAAAAAAATTATTAGAGCTAGTAAGCGAGGCCAACAAGTTTGCAGAATACATCAGCACACAAAACTTGATTATATTATTTATTACTTATTTATTTATTATTATTTTTCAGTTTTGACTAGAGAGAGACAGGGGAGAGAGAGAGAGAGAGAGAGAGAGAGAAGAGCAAGCCATCAGGTCTGGGACTCAAACTGCGGTCAGCCATGTGGGAGTCCAGCGCCTTTAACCACCATGCCACCTGCCAGCCCTTGTATTGTTTATTTTTTAAAAACTTTATTTGGAACCAGCAGATGACAGAATGGTTCTGTTACTGGACTCCCATGTAGTTGTGGTTCGAGTCCCAGACCTGGTGGCTTAAAAAACTCACATCAGGCGCATGTACGTGTGTGTCCAAAATCCTGAAAGAATGGAAGAGAAGTGATTGAGGCATTGCCATCCCCCTTGGAGTGATTTCTTGCTTTCTGTCTCTGTCTCTTTCTGCCTTTCCAGCATGCATACATACCCTATAGCAAAAATCTCTCTCTTTCAAAAAAACAAATTACTTAATTTTATGTATTATTATTTTTAATTTGCTTCTGGGCACGTGTGCTCACCAGAGAAGGGGAGGTGGAGAGAGAGAGGTAAGGAAGTAAGCTGCCAGGTCCAGGACTCTTGGTTGGCCATGTGGGCGTCTAGTACCTTAACCACCACACTACCTGCTGGCCACCAATTATATTATTTCTAAGATAAATAATGAATAATCTAAAACATGAAATTCAGAAAACAATTCCATTTACAGTAGCATCTAAAAGAATAAAATTAGAGTAAATTTTAAAAAAGGGTATATGCTTTTTTAAAAGAATTATTTTATTTTATTATTATTATTTTCTAATATGCTATAGGACATGTGTACTTACCAGAGAAAGAGAGAAAGGGAAAGTGAAAAAGCAAGTCACCAGGTCCAGGACTCAAACTACGGTTGACCATGTGGGAGTCTAGTGCCTTAACCGCTACGTCACTTGCTGGCACCAAGGTATTATGTCTTTACACCAAGTACTACAGATATCATTGAGAGAAATTAAAGAAGACCTAAATAAATGAATTAATTTTTTTGAAAGACATAATATTGGTAAGATGTTAATACTGCCCAAGTGATCTAAGATTCGGTACAACCCTATCAAAATCTTAGCTGTCTTTTTTGCATCAGTTGATAAGTTGATCCTAAAATTCATATAGAAAAGTAAAGGACCTTAAATGTCTGAAACAATCCTATAAAAGGAGAAAAAAGTTGGAGGACTCTTATTTCCCTGTTTTAATAGCTATTGTAAGACTATAGTAATCAAAACTATGTGGTACCAGCACCAAGACAAACATAAAAATCAGTGGAATAGAATTGAGAATCCAGAAATGAACTCTTATATTTGCAGTCAGCTGATTTTTGACATATGTGTCAAGACATCTCAATGGGAGAAAGACTAGTCTTTTCAATAAATGGTGCTAAGACAACTAGGTATCATATATAAGTATGAAGTTGGATCGCTACCTCTTTCCATACACAGAGACTAAATTAAAATGTATTGAAGACCTAGGTATAAGAGCTAAAACTATGAAACTTTTTGGAGAAAACATAGGAGTAACTTTTTGTGATTTTTGGTTAGGCAATGTTTTTTTTTAGATAGGACACCTAAAGTACAAGCAACAACAACAAAAATTAGATAAATTAGTTTTCATCAAAATTAAAGACTTCCGGGAACCAGCAGTTAGCGTAATGGCTATGTCGCTGGACTCCCACGTAGTCGACCGCGGTTCGCGTCTCGGACCCGGTGGCTTACAACTCACGCCGGGCGCGTGTGCGTGCGTGCCCAAGATCCCGAGAGGAGAATGGAGGAGAAGGGATTGCGGCGTGACCATCCCCCCTGGGGGGTGATTTCTCGCTTTCTGTCTCTATGTCTCTCTCTGTCTGTCTGGCGAGCGCACGCGCCCTATAGCGAAAAAACCTCTCCAAAAAAAAAAAAAAAAAAAAAAAAAAAAATTAAAGACTTCCGTTCCTTAAAGCACACCAGGAAAAAGGTAAAAAGAACAACCTACAGAATGGCAGGAAATACTTACAAATCATGTTATCTGATAAGGAACTTGTATCTAAAATATATAAAGAATAAAAAAACTCTTAAAATTGAATAATATAGGGAACCAGCAGTTAGCGTAATGGCTATGTCGCTGGACTCCCACGTAGTCGACCGCGGTTCGTGTCCCGGACCCGGTGGCTCAAAACTCACGCCAGGCGCATGTGCGTGTGTGCCCAAGATCCCAAGAGGAGAATGGAGGAGAAGGGATTGCGGCGTGACCATCCCCCCTGGGGGGTGATTTCTCGCTTTCTATCTCTCTGTCTCTCTCTGTCTGTCTGACGAGTGCACGCGCCCTATAGCGAAAAGCTCTCCAAAAAAAAAAAAAAAATTGAATAATATAAGACAAATAATCCAAGATAGGCAATGGATTTGAAAATATGTCTTAAATGACAGACACAGCAGCAGATGTCATATTCTCATTCTTGTCCCCTTTTTCTTTATTAATGATTTTTTTTTTTTTCTGCCTTTGGGTGTGTGTACTCGCTGGAGAGAGGGAGAGACAGAGATGAGAGGGAAAGTGAGAAATCAACCCTTGGGGGGATGGCCATGCTGCCATCCCTTCTCCATTCTCCTCCTGGGATCTTGGGCACACTTATACACATGCCTGGTGTGAGTTTCAAGCCACCAGGTCTGGGATTCGAACCATGGTCGGCTATGTGGGAGTCCAGCAATATAACCACTATGGCATCTGCTGACCCTATCTGCCTTGTTTTTTTTTACTCAGCAATAATTTGTTCTTGTTTAAGTACTACCATTGATATAATTCCAGGGTCTTTTAAATGTTAAGTTCTTGCTTTTCTTTCCTTCCTTTCTTCCTCCTTCCTTCTCTCCTTCATTTCTTTCTTCCTTCCTTTCTTTCTTCCTTTCTTCTTTCTTCCTTCCTTCCTTTTCTTTCTTCTTTCTTTCTTTCTTTCTTTCTTTCTTTCTTTCTTTCTTTCTTTCTTTCTTTCTTTCTCTCTCTCTCTCTCTCTCTCTCCCCCCTCTCCCTCCCTTCCTTCCTTCCTTCCTTCCTTCCTTCCTTCCTTCCTTCCTTCCTTCCTTCCTTCCTTCCTTTCTTTCTTTCTTTCTTTCTTTCTTTCTTTCTTTCTTTCTTTCTTCTTTTCCTGCCAGAGGGTGAATGTGCTTGCCAGAAAGAGAGAGGGAAAGAGAGTGAAACAGCACCTCCCATGGGTAATGGTCATGCCAAAATATTTTTTCCTCCATTTCTCCCTTCTTTTGGAATTTTGGGCATATGTATCTAGTGTGTTTTTCAAGCTGCCGGTCTGGGACTCAAACCATACAGCTAGCACTGTGGGATCCAGCTGCCTTAATCACAGTTTTTTGAGTGTATCTGCCTGTCTCATGTTATAGGTGCTTTTGGGGCCAGCAGATGCCATAGTGTTTACATTGCTGGACTCCCACGTTGCTGACGGCAGTTTGAGTTCTGGCCCTGGTGACTTGAAAATCATGCCAGGCACGTGTGTGCGTGCCCAAGATCCTGGGAGGCGAACAGAGGAAAAGGGACTGTGGTGTGGCCACTCCCCCAGGAAGGGGAGATTTCTTACTGTCCCTCTCATTGTCTCTGTCTGTCTCTGGTGAGTGCACGCACTATAAAGGCAAAAACCTCTTTAAAAAGTGACGGGTGCTTTTACAGTGAGGTCAGTAGTTAGGAATGTGGTGGAGAGCAGCCCAGAGAATTGGGAGCATGTAGAAAGTGTAGACCCCTCTTCTGCCAAGTGTCACGTGCAGCCATGCAGGAGAAGCAGACAGCAGGCATAGAACCTGCTGTTTCTTTCTTTCCTTAGTACAGTACCTAGCGTAGTGCCATGCCGTAGCCAGCAAGCTGTCATGACATAAAGTACTGCAGCAGAGACAAGCCGATGTAGCACTCTGGCTCTTAGTAATAGCAGCCACAGCCACTCATAATTAATATCCACTTCATGCTTAATTCTTCCAGAGCAGTGGAAGTGAGAACATACGCTCCTGCCACCACATATGCTCCTGTATCACAGATAAATGCTATTTGCATGGAAACTGATAGAAAAGTGTATTTATGGAATTTTTTCTTTAAAAGACCAGTAGTAAACATATCTTTAAAATCGAGGCAAACAAATCTCAGATCTTTATGCTGGGGGGAACAAGATGAGAATGACATTGATAGACTGCTGTATAACTTTTCTGGAATGCAGTTTGGTAATGTATATCAAGAGCCCTAATATTCATATCCTTTGGCGCTATCCTATGTAGATAATAAAGACGTAGATAGTCAGCAATGAAAATATTCAACACTGGAGAAGTAGTTAAATAATATCCAGTATATTATCATGATAGAATTCTGTGGAGTGATTTTATTTATTTATTTTTTGTTTTTTGGAGAGGTTTTTGCTATAGGGCACATGTGCTTGCCAGAACGACAGAGAGAAACAGAGAGACAGAAAGCGAGAAATCACACACACACACACACACACACACACACACCCAGGGGGATGGCCACGCCGCAATCCCTTCTCCTCTCGGGATCCTGGGCATGCACGCGCACGTGTCCAGCATGAGTTTAAGCAACCAGGTCCGGTCTTGAACTGTGGTCCACTACATGGGAGTCCAGTGATGTAGCCATTATGCCATCTGCTGATTCCGATTTTCTTTTTTTTTAAACAGCTCTTGATAGCACGAGGAAAAAAATATAAGATGTTAGCCAGGAAATAAAGTAAAATTACTTTGATAGAAGATTGGAAGGCACTAAGCATAATTGTAAGGAGAAGTGTTATGGTAGCCTTATGAACCTTAGCTTTTTTTTTCAATTTTACCAGAGGGCATGTGTTCTTGTTAGAGAGAGAGAGAGAGAGAGAGAGAGAGAGAGAGGAAGAGAAGAGATAAATGAGAAAGTAGCCACCATGGAGAATGGTTGTGCCACAATTCTCCTCTGCCTCTCTTGCCTGTTGGGATTTGGGGCATGCATGCATACATGGCCCGATGTATTTTCCAAGCAGCCAGGTCTGGGACTTGACCCACATAGTTGGTCCTGTGGGACCCAGCTACCTCAACTATTAGGCCTCTGATGTGTCCTGCATTTATTTTAATTGTACAAAAATGCATAACAAAATTAACCATCATAAATACACAGCTCAGTATAGGAGCGTTGTTGGACAAACCATGCTGGAGCTGCTCGTCTTGCAGACTCGAGCTCTGTACCAGTACACACTAATTTCCACCCCTCCCTTTCGCCCAGTCACCAACAACCACCTTTCTTCTCTGTGGTTCTCCTACTTGTGTGATTCTGACTCCTTTAGGTGCTTCATGTGAATGGAGTCCTACAGTACTTGTCCTTTGGGGACTGCCGTATTTCACTTAGCATGTTCTGGAGTTTTTCCATGCTGTAGCCTTCTTTGTCAAGAAGGTTACGTAATATTCCATGGTATGTATATAACACATTTTCTTTGTCCATTCATCTGTCAATGGATACTTGGATTTTTCCACCTTTTGGCAATTGTGTAATGCCTCTGCACATTCATGTAAGAATGTTTGTTTGAGTCCCTGCTTTCACTACTTTTGGTTACATACCCAGAAGTGGAATTGCTAGACCATATGGTAATTCTGTGTTTAATGTTTTGGGGAATTGCCGTAATGTTTTCTACAGAGGTTGCCTTAATGTATACTTCTTTTTTTTTTTAAATAGAAAAGCTGTAAGACTCACAGAAGAAATTTCTACATACACTTTATCTATATTCACCAGTTGCCTACATTTTGCCCCATTTGGGTTATCATTTTTCCTCACTTCAGCTGCATATGAGGGGGTCTTCAGAAAAATTGATGGAAAATACATATTATGAAAAAACTCAGCATGGATTTTAAAATGTTTTTGGCACCAAAATAAACTTTTACGTTTTTTGTGCTGGTTCTTTTTTCATGAACTTTTTGAAGTCACCTTAATGTGTGTCCACAGTGTGTGTATAATATGTATCCATGTGTATGTGATGTGTGTAATATGTACAAACACATACACACACTGTGGGTGCATATTGGTGTTGAGCTGTTGGGAGTACATTGAAGACATCATGTTCCTTTACCACTAAATATTTCAGTGTATTTCTTAAGAATGCAGACACTCTCTCATATAACCACAGCACAGCTGTTAAAATGAGTTAATTTGACACTGATAAAATAGTCATGCTGCTTTATAAATCAGAAAGTAAATGAAAAAATAATTAAGATAGACTTTTTTTTGAGAGGTTTTTTCTATAGGGCACGTGCACTCGCCAGAAAGATAGAGACAGAGAGAGAGAAAGCGAGAAATCACCCCCCTGGGGGGGGGGGGTTGGCCACACTGCAATCCCTTCTCCTCCATTCTCCTCTCAGGATCTTGGGCACGTGCACACACACACACACAACACACACACACATACCCCGCGTGAGTTTAAGCCAATGGGTCTGGGACTCGAACTGTAGTCGACTACGTGGGAGTCCAGCAACATAGCCATTATGCCATCTGCTGGTCCCAAGATAGACTATTAATTTGAGGCCAGTGTTCAGTGAATATTGTGGTGGACATTAATTTGTGTTTATTTTTTTAAAGGGAGAAGTTTGTTAGAACTTGGAGGAAACAATGCCATTATTGGTAAGGTTGCCATTTGTTTTGTTTTGTTTTTTCTTCTCTTTGGAATATCCTTGGTAGCCATCCCAAATACATAGAGCTCGTTTCAGAATCATCCCTTTTACATTGTGTGTGCCTTTGATCTAACTAAGGGTGCAGCTCTTTCCTTATGATGAGGCAACTGAGGCTTGAGAAGTTAAAATCACACAACTAAAAAGTGATGGGGATGGAGACAAAGTCTGGTTTGTTTGGTTGCACGAACCCTCTTAAGTCTACAACACTGTTAGATTAAAGAGGGAAAAATTGAACTTGTCAGAGGGAACTCATTTCTAGAAGGTATACAAAGGAAGGAATTATAAATAGTATAAAGGAAGGATTAACCTTATAGAGATTATGCTAATTTTTTTCTTCTGAGGGCAGGAGAGGAGGAAGGGATAGATAAAAGTAGAATTTATAGGTGACTTTGCTTTGATCTCTTCAGAGTAGCAGAGGAAGTGGGGAAGGGCCTTGCGCTTGAACACTTTGAGATTTTTAGTGGAGGGTGAGGTCATGTGGTGCAAGAGTAGAGAGCAGAGGTTTCTGCTGAGGTTTGGACAAGCTTTGGTTGAGTAGCAGCACTGAATCCGCCAATGCCAGTGTGTGCTCAGTGTCTAGCAAGCGTGGATTTTGATGGAGGTGACAGTTGGTAGGGTTGAGTTGCCCTCTCTGATTGTGTATGGGCCCCCGGAAGCGACTAGAAGCAAATAAAGCTGACAGATGTCGATGAAAATAACCAATTCTTCAGAAATAATAGTTAAAGTGACTTATTTCTAAGCACAAATGTGTGTGACCTAGGCCTGGAGAGGAAGCAAAACAAGCTTTTCTCGTGGTGATCAGATACAGGGGTTCCTTTTATTTGATTTTGAGAGCGAGAGACAAAGTTTGGAATTTAGTGAAGGGTTTTTCCATTGGTCTGGCCCAAAAAGGCCAGACATGTGGAAGGGGTGGCCTTGTAGGTTATAGGTAGTATTATAGTTTTTAGGTTGGTGATTGGAAAAGGAAGGTTTGCTGAGATCAGCAAAAGAATGTACTATCATAGAGATAATGAAGCTTAATATACATCACAAAGGTACTGTGCCAGGGGCAGGATGTAGGAAGACTCCTGTTTTCAATGGGTCAAAATGGTCTGTTAATGTTTGTGGGCGTGACTCCCTCCAGGCTCTGGGGAACGGATTTTGGAAATTGGCAAAAGCAGTCAGACTTCTGTTTTCACAGAGATTGATGATCTTAAGAGAGGAGGACCTCAGTGAGGTTACATGGAGACCAAGAACCTGCGAGCTGAAAGATGAAGGCAGGAGAGAGAGCCTCAGTTTACCTGTGTATGTGGGTGAAGGTACAGAGCTCATTGCTCCGTCCTCATATACTCTTCCCTGGAGGAAAAGTGTGCCTTCCCCCCTAACAAGTATACGCGTCTCTTTGATGTTAACATGCTATCTTACAACGAGACTTTTGATGGTGTTTTCAGCCCACCTTCTAATGGGCTTTTTTAATACCAGCTAGAAAATCCCCTGTCTGCACTCGCCACACTAATGGGTGTGTGTTTGTGCTTCTCCCAGTCTTTGAGGACGCCGACCTCAGCTTAGTTGTCCCGTCAGCTCTCTTCGCTGCTGTGGGGACGGCCGGCCAGAGGTGTACCACTGCCCGACGGCTGGTGAGTGTCTGTGAGGCCCATGACCGGTCTTGCTCTTTTGAAATTATTATTATTTTTACATAAAAGAATTGTACATTATCTGGGAGGTATAATGTGATTTTTCAGTATAAGAACACAATGCGGGTTGATTAAATCAGAGTATTTAGTATCTCCATTTGGGTTTTTCCTCTCATTCAAAATGAACATGAGCAAATTTTTTATAGGATTGCTATAACCTAAATTAGTTTGAATAAGATAAAAGATGTGAAAATGGAGTCTTTACTTTGATCACTTTTTTAAAAAAGAATTGTTTTTTATTTAATTCCATTTATTATTATAATTAGTTAGTATTATTATTTTAATTTCACCAAAGAGAGAGAGAGAAAGGAAAAACAAGAAAGCAAGGTGCCAGGTCCAGGACTCGGACCGTGATTGGCCATGAGAGAATCCAGCACCCTTAACCACCACACCACCTGGTGACCCCCTTTTATCCCTTTTTTATAGTGATTATTTTTCCTGTGTTTTACAACAAATGAAAAATTAATCTTTCCTTTATTTTTACATTATTCAGTTAAAGTTCTTAAAAAAACCTAAGATGGGGACCAGCGGATGGCATAATGGTTACGTCACTGGACTCCAATGTAGTCAACCACAGGTCAAGTCTGGGACCCGGCGGCTTAAAACTCATGCCCAGTATGTGTGCATGCGTGCTCAAGATCCTGAGAGGAGAATGGAGGAGGGATTGTTGTGTGGCCATCCTCCCTGGGAGGGGTGATTTCTTGCTTTTTGTCTCTGTCTCTGTCTCTCTGGAGTGCACATGTGCCTGTAGCAAAAATCTCTCTCAAAAAAAAAAGAAAGATGATATTCATAAAGTTTTTATAATTTATTATTTGTTCACCATAAATATAAAATTATGTTAAAAACAAGAAGAAACAAGGGCACTCCAAATGATTATTCTGTTAATTATATGGTAAAATATAAAGTGACATGAAAGGCAAGGGTTGCTCTATTTAGTCAACTCTTATTTTTCCTTTGTGTCTTGGAACAAATATATGTAGGCCTGCTTTATATTAAGTTTTAATTTTGTGTTTTAGTCTTTAGTTTTCTTTTTCTTTTTCTTCTTTTTTTTTTTTCTGGAGAGGTTTTTTTGCTATAGGGTGCATGAGCTCGCCAGAAAGACAGAGAGAGACAAAGAGACAGAAAGCGAGAAATCACCCCCCAGGGGGGATGACCACGCCACAATCCCTTCTCCTCCATTCTCCTCTCAGGATCTTGGGCATGCACGCACACGCACCCAGTGTGAGTTTAAGCCACCATATCCGGGACTCGAACCACGGTCAACTACATGGAAGTCCAGCAACACAGCCATTACGCTAACTGCTGGTCCCATCATTTACTTATTTGAGAGGATTTTGCCTGAGGGGGCGTGTACTCTTGGGGGTGGGGCATGGGTGATAGAAGGTGACAGAGACAGTGAGAGGGAAAGTCAGAAATCTTCTCCCAGGGGCAATGGTAATGCCACAATCTCTTCTCCATTCTCTTACTGGGATCTTGGGCATGCAGACACATGCATCCACCGTGCGTTTCAAGCCACTGGGTCCAGAATTTGAACCACAGTTGGCCATGTGGAAGTCCAGTGACATAACTACTCTGCTGACCCGACCCCTCTTTAGTCTTTATTTTGTTAAAAAATCCTGGAACCTTTTTCTTTTTTTTTTTTTCTTAGTAGAGGATGTTTGAAAAAAAATTTTTTTAATAATTTACATTTAAATGTACATCTTTGTGGAGTCTTAGTGTTAAATAATAAAGGATACTATTAGTCATTGCCAAATCTATTTCCATAGGGACAGTTAGCTTCATGTAGGAAAATTACATTCCAGTTCTATGAAGTTCTCTCTGTGACTAGTTCTAATAATGTTAACTCATTTGCTATAGGGAGACTAAGAAGAGAATGGGTGATTTGGCAAGTTCACTTCTGTCACTAGGAACATGGCATGAATGCATATCCTAGCCAGAGTAGATGTGAAGGTGGTCCTCACCTGCTTAAGGCTTCTCTCTGAACACCTGGGTGGCCTAAAGCTAAGTGCATGTGTTCATCCAGCAGAGGGCGGCTGGACCAAACTGTTGTGCGCTGTGGTCCAGAGATTCACACTCTGGTGTAGGACAGGTGTTCTGAGCCTAATAAAGACATCAGGTGCCATAGAACAAAAATAGGAAAAATGGATTTGTGAAGCAGAGCCAAATAAATCTTCCGAAATTTGATGAAGATATGGCTTACGATTTTCTTCTAACATTCACCTAGAGGAAGTTAGTATTTTCATGT
The DNA here is from genome assembly GCA_026018925.1 of Tupaia tana. NCBI lineage: Eukaryota > Metazoa > Chordata > Mammalia > Scandentia > Tupaiidae > Tupaia > Tupaia tana. The sequence continues at coordinate 12,568,654 of JAKSZU010000014.1, read as the reverse complement.
AGTTAATATTAAGATTAGAAATTATATAATTAAAAAAATGCTTCTCTTTGCTTATGTTTTCAGGAAGTATAATATTTTAATAACTATTAAGAATTATTAATCACTAGCATTAAAATTATTTATTGTTTAAACAGTTGTATATTCATTTTCCCATTCCTTTGGTTGTTTCTTTTTGCTTAGTTTTTACATGAAAACATCCATGATGAAGTTGTAAACAGACTTAAAAAGGCCTATGCACAGATTCGTGTTGGGAACCCATGGGACTGTGAGTATCTGATTCTGTTTTAAAAGTTATTCCTTTATTTTGTAAATTGCCAGAGTGCCTGTACCCTCACGAGAAAGAGAGAGAGAGAGAGAGAGAGAGAGAGGAGAAAGCACCTCACAACGGGGGGTGGTCATGCCATAATCCCTCCTCTGTATCTGTATTCTGTTAGGATTTGGACCACACGTATGCATGCCTAGTGTGTTTTGTAAGCCACCAGGACTAGAATTTGAGCCATGTGGGGTGCAGAGCACTGAACATCTACACTGTGGGATCAGCCCAGATAATTCCTTTTCTTTATTATTATTATTTTATTTAACTTTATTTATTTATTTATTTTGATTTGCCCAGAGAGAGAAGGAGTGAGAGAGAGAGAGAGAGAGAGAGAGAGAGAGAAAGCAAGTCACTAGGTCTGGGACTTGAACCGTGATCGGCCATGTGGAAGTCCAGTACACTTAATCACGATGCCACCTACCGCCCCGATAATTCCTTTTTGATAGCTAGTGTTAAATGCTTCTGAACTTCTGTGTTTCCGGTATTTTCCTTCTTTCCTGAGAAACCTGGAGATCAGGCTTTCTCCTGATTAAGGTCTCATTCTGGATACCTGTGTGACCCGAGGCTACATAAAACAGTAGGTAGGCATTTGGGATGACACATCTGCTCCTAGGTTAGGGTCCTGGGTGCCTGTTGTGGGCTGGGGGGTGAGACTAGGAGGAGATGTTTAGGTAGGATGAGGTTTGATGAGCATTTCTCTCTACTACTGTTGTCCTTGTCCAAGTCACTGCTGTCTCTGTTCATGGGTGTCTGTGAGAGCCCTCCAGCTGATTTTCTGCTTCCACTGTTACCTTTCCCCAGAACCAGACTGATTATTTATTTATTTATTTTTTTGGAGAGGTTTTCGCTATAGGGTGCGTGCGCTCGCCAGACAGACAGAGAGAGACATAGAGACAGAAAGCGAGAAATCACCCCCCAGGGGGGATGGTCACGTTGCAATCCCTTTTCCTCCATTCTCTTCTCGGGATCTTGGGTACACACGCACACGCGCCCAGTGTGAGTTTTAAGCCACCGGGTCTAGGACGCGAACCACGGTCAACTACGTGGGAGTCCAGCGACAGCCATTACGCTAACTGCTGGTTCCCTGATTTTTTTTTTTTTTAATTTTGTTTTGTTTTTAAAAAGTTTTTAAAAATAATTTAATTTTGGGACCAGCATTTAGCGTAATGGCTATGTCACTGGACTCCCATGTAGTCGACTGCAGTTCAAGTCCTAGACCCAGTGGCTTAAACTCACGCTGGGCGCGTGAGCGTGCATGCCCAAGATCCCGAGAGGAGAATGGAGGAGAAGGGATTGCGGTGTGGCCATCCCCCCTAGGGGGGTGATTTCTTACTTTCTGTCTCTCTGTCTTCCTGGCGAGCACACGCACCCTATAGCAAAAACCTCTCAAAAAATTATTTAATTTTATATACTCATTCATTTATTTTAATTTGAGAGAGACAGAGAGGGAAAGTGAGAAAGCAAGCCACCAGGTCTGGGACTCAAACCATAGTCAGCCATGTGGGAGTGTCCAGTGCCTTAACCACCACGCCACCTGCTGCTCCCTGAACCAGACTGATTTTTTAATCAGATATTCATTCTTCTGCTTAAAACACTCCAGTAACTTCTCTGTAGTTTTGGGCTAGATCCTGGGTGCCTTTTGATTTCCTCTTCAGTGGGTCCCAGTCTTTCGAGATCTGACACCTGTCCCTGCCCTGCCTGCCTTCCCACCAGCCCTCCTGAGCCCAGTTGCCAGTTGTCCTCCTGCTCCCTGAACTTCAGCCTCTTCAATCTTCTTCTTTTTAAAGTTGTATTTATTTATTTTAAAACTTAATTTGCTTTAGGGTGCATATACTTGCCAGAGAGAGAGAGAGAGAGGGAGGGAAAGAGAGAGGAACAGTTAAAAAAAAATCATCCCCCATCGTAATCCCTTGTCCTCCATTCTCCTTTCGGAACTTCAAGTATGCACACACACATGCTGAATATGTTTTATTTATTTAAAAAATTTTATTCTTTTAAAAAAAATGGGACTGGTAGGTGGTGTGGTGGCTAAGGACGCTAGACTCCCACATGGCCAACTGTGGTTCAAGTCCTAGACCTGGCGGCTTGCTTTCTAATTTACTCTCTCTCTTTCTCTGTCCCTCCCTGGTGAACTTAAAATAAGTAAATAAAGTTAAATAAAATAGTTTTTAAAAAATTATTATTTTAAATTTTTTTAATAGTTATTCATTTAACTTTATTATTATTAGTCTTCGATTTGACCAAAGAGAGAGAGAGAGGGAAAACAAGCTGCCAGGTCCGGAGCTTGAACTGTGGTCATCCATGTGGAACTCCAATGCCTTAACCACCTTGTCAACTGCCGGCCCCTACCCAGAGTGTTTTCTAAGCTGCCAGGTCCAGGACTTAAACCATGTAGTCATCCTGTGGGATCTAGTTCCCGTAACCACTACACCACCTGGCTGACCCTAAGTTTTATTTATTTATTCTAAGAGTGAGAGAGGCAGAGATACAGCACCCCCAATAGGGTCTTAATGCTGAGATAAAAACCCCCTGCTTCAGCCGGCCTGGGTCACGAGCATGTGTGCCTGGTGTACTCAGGGAGGTCACCGGACACGAACCGAAACCTCCTACGTTGGCCCGCCTGGTAGAACATTGGTTTCACTGCGCACCCCCGTCCGGCCCGCTCCCATTTTCTTCCGGTGCCCTCAGTGTTCCAGGCTCTGGCCTACTGCTCTCTCAGATGGGAATTCTCCTCACCCAGCTGTTCCTGCAGCCTGCTCTGCTAACGTGCCGTCTCCTCTCAGAGGCTTGTCTAAATCTTCCTTCCTCCTCTGTCCCTGTGATCACCTTTTTTTTTTTTTTTTTTTTTTTAAATAATTATTTATTTTATTTATTCATTCATTTATTTTTTAGTTTGATCAGAGAGAGACAGAGGGTGAGAGTGAGAGAGAGAGGAAGTGAGGAAGCAAGCCACCAGATTCAGGACTCGAACCTAGTCGGCCATGTGGGAGCGTCCAGCGCCTTAACCACCACACCACCTGCTGGTCCCCACCTTTTTTTTTTTTTTTTAAGAGGTTTTTGTTATAGGGCACGTGTGCTCGCCAGACAGAGAGAGGACAGAGAGACAGAAAGCGAGAAATCACCTCCCCCAGGGGGGATGGCCACGCCGCAATCCCTTCTCCTCCATTCTCCTCTCGGGATCTTGGGCACGCACGCACATGCGCCCGGCATGAGTTTTAAGCCACCGGGTCCGGGACGTGAACCGCATTCAACTACGTGGGAATCCAGCAACATAGCCATTACGCTAACTGCTGGTCCCCCTGTGGTCACCTTTAATGCCTTCGTGTCTAGTAGCCATAACCCAGGCCAGCATCAGTGTCTCCCCCTTCAAATGCACTCCACTTCCGAGACTGGCATTTGTAGGGAATTATCACCCTGTAATGAGTAAATGAATGCTGTGTTTTAAATGCATGCTTTGATGAACTGATAGCCATTTCTCTAACCCAGGGGTTGGCAAATGACCTGGCCTATTGCCTGTTTCCATAAAGAGAGTTTGTAGGCACACAGCCATACCTGCTTATTCGGATATTGTCTGTAGCCGCTCTGGCATGACAGTGGCTGAGTTGGATGGTTGACATGGAGACCACATCTGTCATAAAAGACATGAATATTTACCATCTGCTCCTTTACAGAAAAAGGTTGCTGTCTCCTGTGCTCAGCTGAGGATAGAAGAAGGACTTTGTTCATTAGCAAACTGTTTCTAATAATAAAATGGTGCTGGTGCCAGCAGTGGCATGGTGGTTAAGGCGCTGGACTTCCACATGGTTGACTGCAGTTTGAGTCCCAGACCTGGTGGCTTTCTCACTTTACTGTTCACTGTGGTCAAATTAAAAAATAATATTAAATAAAATTAAACAAATTATTCATTTTTTATTCTTTCTTTCTTTTTTTTTTTAAGAAATTTTTGCCATAAGGCATGTGTGCTCACCAGAAAGACAGAAAGCAAGAAATCACCCCCTGGGGTGATGGCCATGCTGCAATCCCTTTTCATCCATTCTCCTCTCAGGATTTTGGGCATGCGCACGTATGCACCTGGCATGAGTTTTAAGCTGCTGGGTTTGGGACTTGAGCTGTGGTTGACTACGTGAGAGTTCAGCGACATAACCATTACACCATCTGCTGTTCTCTAAACAAATAATTTTTATTTTTTTTGGAGAGATTTTTGCTATACGGCACGTGTGCTCACCAGACAGACAGAGAGAGACATTAGAGACAGAAAGCAAGAAATCACCCCCCAGGGGGGATGGTCACGCTGCAATCCCTTCTCCTCCATTCTCCTCTTGGGATCTTGGGCATGCACGCGCACGCTCCCGGTGTGAGTTTTAAGCCACTGGGTCCGGAACGCGAACCGTGGTCGACTATGTGGGAGTCCAGCAACATAGCCATTACACAAACTGCTGGTTCCCTTCTTTTTTTGAGAGAGAGAGAGATTTTTGCTATAGGGCATGTGTGTGCTCGCTGGAGAGACAGAGACAGGGAGGCAGAAAGCAAGAAATCACCCCCCCTGGGGAGATGGTCATGCCTCTCTAGTCTCCTCTCAGGATTTTGGGCATGCACGCTCATACTCCTGGCACATGTTTTAAGCTGCCGGATCCAGGACTTAAACCCAGTTGACTACATGGGAGTCCAGTGACAACCATTATGCCATCTGCTGGTCCCTAAACAAGTAATTCTTTTTTTTTTTTTAAGGTGTATTTATTTTTAATATTATTGATTGCCATTATTCTTTGATTTTGACCAGAGAGAGACAGAGAGAAAGGGAGAGTGAGAAAGTAAGCAGTCAGGTCTGGGACTTGAACTAGGGTCGACCATGTGGGAGTTCTGTACTCTTAACCACCACACACCTGCTGACCCCATTAATAATTCTTGTATTTTTTTTTTTTTTTTTTGAGAGGTTTTTGCTATAGGACGTGTGCGCTCGCCAGACAGACAGAGAGAGACATAGAGACAGAAAGCGAGAAATCACCCCCCAGGGGGGGTTGGTCACGCCGCAATCCCTTCTCCATTCTCCTCTCGGGATCTTGGGCACAGATGCACACACGCCCGGCGTGAGTTTTAAGCCACCGGGTCTGGCACTCGAACCGCGGTCGACTACGTGGGAGTCCAGCGACATAGCCATTACGCCAACTGCTGGTTCCCAATTCTTGTATTTTTTTATAAATAACTTTATTATTATTATTCTAATATTTCCAGAGAGAGACACAGAGATAGAGTAGGAAAGTAAGAAAACAAGCCTCCAGGTCTGGGACTCGAACCACAGTCAGGCATGTAGGAGTCCAGCGCCCTAACCACCACACCACCTGCTGCCCCCCCCCCCAAAATAATTCTTAAGAAAAATAAAATAAAATGGTGCCACTGAGGGCAGAGTGACGAGCGTTCCTTCTCTCTCCAGCCGACGTTCTCTACGGGCCCCTGCACACCAAGCAGGCGGTGAGCATGTTTCTGGGAGCTGTGGAAGCAGCCAGGAAAGAAGGCGGCACTGTGGTGTGCGGCGGCCAGGTAAGGGCACGAGGATGCAGCAGCTCTGTTTACTTCCATCCCTCGGGCATGAGGGCGGCTTGGGCACCTTGGCAGAGGTCAACATTCAACACCTTTCTTTCCTCACCCCTATTTATTATAAGGAGGGAAATACATATTTAAAAAAATGCAATAAAAAATGCATGAACGTTCTGGGAGGACACAAGAAATTGAGTCATGGCTGCTTTTATATTGGGTCCCTAGGACTTGGTATGGAAAGGAGAAGTCGTTTTTACTGTGCAGAAGGCTTCATATTCAGAGTGGTTGGAATTTGCAGTTTTTTGGGGGTCCAGCAGATGGCATAGTGGTTGTCACTGGACTCCCACATGGCTGACACTGGTTCGAATCTTGGACCTGGTGGTTTGAAAATCATGCTAGATGGGTGTGTGTGCATGCCCAAGATCCCAGAGGAGATTGAAGGAGAAGGCATTGTCGTGTGGCCATCCCCCCGGGGAGTGATTTCTCACTTTCCCTGTCTCTGTCTCCGTCTCTTGTCTCTCTCCAGCGAGCACACACACCCTAAGACAAAAACCTTTTTAAAAAAGTATCTCTATTTTCGGGTTATTTTAGTTTGTTTATATTCATTCATTTATTTTGAGAGAGACACTTCCCTAACAGAGTCTATGCCAGGATCCATCTTGTCTCAGCTGGCCCTAATCATGGGCACGTGTCCGGGATGCTGATTGGCTCTTCCATGTGGGGTCCAGTTACATCACCACTACTGCCTGGCCCCTATCGTTTGTTTATTTTTTATTTTTTCTTAACAAAAAGTTTATTATGAAAATGTACGTGACCTGATTTTTACATCATGGTAAAAACGGGCCTGTTGACAAGGGGACGTGGATTTTTCTGTTGAACACCTACCTGTTTTTTATACTCGTTCCAAGGCTTCTAACACGATATTCTATTTCCTCGCATTACCACTATTCCCGCATTGTTCTGCTGCCCACGAGTTGCCATCTCCACACATTCATCTATCGCAAGATTCATAAATGGATCAAATCCCTGCAATATTCCTTGGACGTGTCTGTCACCATTTAATTTTAATGATAACTTCTTGTCCATAAATTTCTTCAGTTCGGGAGGGTGAGCTTTGCTCGTGGTACCAACTCCGCAGGCTCAGAGACGCCTTTGAAGGGAATTCTTGGCCTCTTCGCGTTTACGTGGCAGGCCCGGCCCCAATCGGTTTTTTAAAAGTTAGGGCCTACCACGGTGGTGAAGGTGGTAGGGCACCATTGCACGTTATTGGAGCCGTGAGGTCAACCTTGTGCCAGGCGTGCCCTGAACCTCTTTGGCTGGGAGACTGGCAGGATTGTGATGACTGGACCCTGTAATGGGTCCCCATCTATCTCTTTCTCATTCTCTCTCACATGGGAGGGAAGGAAGAAAGGAAGGAAGGACACATTTTAAAAGTCCGAGAATCAAAAAGCTACATACATGGGAGCCAGAGAATGGGGTAGTGGTTCAGGTGCTAGACTCCCACATGGCCAACTATGGTTCGATTCCTGGATCTGGTGGCTTGAAACTTATGTTGGCACATGTGTATGCATACCCAATATCCTAGGAGAAGGCGGGAGTAGTAGAGGTTGTGGTGTGACACCCCCCAAGGGGTGATTTTTCACTTTCCCTCTCACTATCTGTCAGTAAATGCACACACCACCCTATGGCGAAAAAAAAATTTTTTTTTGAGAGTTTTTTTCTATAGGGCGTGTGCGTTCACCAGAAAGAGAGAGTCAGAGAGACAGAAAGCGAGAGATCACCTCCCGGGGAGATGGCCACATCACAAACCCTTCTCCTCCATTCTCCTCTCAGGATCTTGGGCATGCACGCACACGCGCCCAACATGAGTTTAAGCCACTGGGTCCAAGACTTGAACTGCTGTTGACTACATGGGAGTCCAGCAACATAGCATTATGCTAACTGCTGGTCCCAGCAAAACATTTTAAAAGCATATATGTATTTTTAAAAGATTTTGCTAGAGAGCATCTGTGCTTGCTGGAGAAAGAGGGAAAGTAAGAAAGCACTTCTCCTGTGGGGGATAGCCATGCCGTAATCCCTTCCATTTCTCCTTTTATGATTTTGTGCATATACTTGTACATGTACGGTATCAAGCTGCCAGGTCCAGGACTCGAACTGCAGTCAGCCAAGTGAGATCCCACCTCTTCATGCACTGTGCCACCACCAACTAGTAAATATCAATAGTTCAGCATTTTATTTTAATTTAGCACATGTGACAATATCTGTGACTCTTCCTGGCCAAGGTGTTTTCTTCAGGTGTGGCAGGAGTGTGTTGTCCTGATCTTCGCATAAGCTATACCTGTAATTTATTGTCTGTAATTTAATTTCACTTAACTTACTGACACCTGAGCCAAGCAATCAGGGCGGAAGCCTTCTGCAGTACCACCGTCGACACGCTCTCATCTAATTGGACAAAGATGTATCAATTTCAGTGTTTTTTTTTTTTTCACATATTGCATTGTCTTTATTCAACCTGACCTTTTAGAAATGCCCCTTTTCCCTTTGTATAATATTTATTTAAGTTTCATAATGCAGTATGCCATTGCACTGACAAATACAGCTGCCATGCACAGGATCGAGCGTAAACACAGTTGATTCTTGGTAAACATATGGCTCAGGCTGACTGCAGAGTTTCAGAGGCACACTCGAGAGCTAATTGCTAGCTAGAAAGCTTTCTTCTTTTAGAGGTTTTTGCTCTAGGGCGTGCGTGCTCGCCAGACAGAGAGACAGAGAAACAGAAAGCGAGAAATCACCCCCCGGGGGGATGGCCCTACCGCAATCCCTTCTCCTCCATTCTCCTCTCAGGATCTTGGGCACACAAGCACACGCGCCCGGCGTGAGTTTAAGCCATTGGGTCCAGGACTCAAATCGCAGTCAACTATGTGGGAGTCCAGCGACATAGCCATTACGCTAACTGCTGGTCCCTAGCCAGAAAGTTTTCTAGAAGGAAAGACAATTGCTAATTAAGTGGATGACCCATAGACGTTAGTTAAAAGATTACATTTGGAGTTACTGGTTTTCGTTCAGTGTGTATTAGTCTCTCGGAACTGCCATGACAAAATACCACAGAATGGGTGGGTTAAACAGCAGGTGTTTATTTTCTCAGTTCTGGAGTCCTGAGACCCAAGATCAGGGTGCTGGTGGGGTAGGTTTCCGGCGAGGCCTCTTTCTGGCTTGCCGATGGCTGATTCCTTGCTGTATCTTCACATGACCTTCCCCAGAGCAGGGAGAGAATCTCTGGTCTCTTCCTCTTTTTAGAGGCCCCAGTGCTATTAGATCAGGGCTCTACCCACGTGACCTCATTACCCTTAATTACCTCCTCGAAGGTCCTCGCTCCGGGTGCACTCACATTGAGGGGAGGGCTTCAGCGTCAATTCTGGGGGGACGCAATTCAATCCGAAACAGTCTGGGTACAGATGACGTATCTTATAGTGGTAGAGTTTTCTTTTTTAAAGAGATTTTTGCCTTAGGGAGTGTGAGCATGTTGGAGAGAGAGAGAGAGAAAGTGAGAAATCTCCCCCCCAGGGTGTTGGCCACACCTCAGTCCCTTCTCTTTCTCCTCCTGGGGTCTTGAGTACGCACACAGTACCCAGTGTGATTTTGAAGCCACTGAGTCCGGGACTAGGCTGTGGTTGGCCATGTGGGAGTCTAGCAACGCAACCACTACATCATCTCCTGGCCCCAGATAATAGGAAACTTAAAACGGCCACTTACAACAGTGCTATTTTCAACATAACTTGGTCGTGACGTGGCGTGGGGCTCAGTCCCTGCCTCCTCCTTTTTTTCTGGTTTTCTCAGACCAGCTGATTCTCAGGATCAGTAGGAGGAAGAGACCATTTTCTTTACGATAGGAAGTTATTTTGAAGAAGTAATTCACCTCTCAGTGCTATTCAGTTTTTCTCCCATGTGTAGGCAAAGATGATGTTCTTTGACCCCAAGTTCTAGCGGGAAGCAACGTGTTTTCACTGTTTTTTATTTCATTTTCCTACCTAAGGTTATGGACCGTCCTGGAAACTATGTCGAGCCAACGATTGTGACAGGTCTTGCCCACGATGCGTCCATCGCACACACAGAGACTTTTGCTCCAATTCTCTACGTTTTCAAATTCAAGGTAAAAGTGGATTCTGTCTCTTCTCTGGTGTAATGCTGAACTAAATGATAAGGCGAGGGTGGGACAAAGGGAGGTTTTAGAAAGGCACTCGGAGCAGCAGAAACCTGAAGCTTAAAGATAAAATTTATGGAGATGAACACTGTAACTATATAGATATATTCTAAGCTAGGTGCCAGAAAAACCAAGACAGACTGTGGACCACTGTTAGAGTTTACAGAATCTTGGCTCTCACCTCCTGCGTCACCTTATTCTGACCTGTGTGGGCCATCGAGGCAGCTTATCTGAGTCCAGTGACTGGACGGGTCCATGGTCCGAGTGCTGCGTGTGTGTCAGCACAAAATGAGAAGACGTGGGGCCACCTGAAGGCCTGCAGTCACCAGCATCAGCAGACAGGCTGTGGAGGTGTTCTTAGGGTGTTTTTTTTTTTTTTGTTTTTTTAATTTAATTCATCTTTTTTTTAGGTTTTTGTCATAGGGCAGATGTGCTTGCCACAGAGGAGAGAGACAGAGAAAGGGGAAGTGAGAGATCATCCTCACACCCCAAGGGAGATGGCCACACCACATTTCCTTCTCTTCCACTCTCCTCTTGGGATTTTAGGCATACATGTACATGTGCCTGGCGTGATTTTCAAGTTGCTAGATCCTTGACTTGAACCATGGTCAGCATGCGGGAATCCAGTGCCCCAACCACCATGCCACCTGCTGGCCCCAGGTTTTAACAGATGAGGATAAATAGAAGGTGTCACTGCCCAGCATGAGCTAGGCCTGAGCTTTGCCAGCAAGTTTTCAGCTTCGTTTTGAGACCGCAGGGATTGACTCAAGGTTTGAATGTGCCGTTCTTTTTTTTAATTATTTTTTTTGAGTTATTAATTTTATTTTAGTTATTATTGTAATTAGTTTTTCATTTGCTATAGGGCACACGTGCTGGCCCTGAATGTGCTATTCTTAACAGTTAAAGAAAAGTGAGAATTGCAGCTTGTGCTGTTGAAGTGACTGCCTGGCTTTATGTCTTGCTTTAAATCGTTTATGCTTTTTTTTCTCATATGCTGATGGTAGAGTAAAATTTCATGTTTTGTAATGTGTGTGTGAGCGCGACTGTGAGCTCTTGACCAAATTACTTAGCCTCTCTGCAGTTCAGGTGCCTCATGTGTAAATTAGGGATAGTATAAGACCTGTGACATGGGGCCAGCAGGTGGCATGGTAGTTAAGGGCGCAGACTCCCACATGGCTGACTGTGGTTTGAGTCCCAGACCTGGTAGCTTTCTCTCTCACTTTTCTCTCTCTCTCTCACTCTGTCCCTCTCTAGTCAAATTAAAATAAATAAATAAAGTTAAATAAAATAATTCTTTAAAAAAGAAGAAAAAACTGTGACATAAATGTGCGTTAAGTGCTTAGTTCAGTGTGTTGCACGTAATAAGAGCTCAATAAATACTACTATGGGAAGTAGATTGAATGGAAGAATGTATTCATCTGTTTCTTTAAATATAATACTGGTGAGAATTTAAAAAAGTTTTATTTATTAAAAATGACCCAATTTTAGTATATGTGCTGCCGAAGCGAGGAACCAGCAGTTGGTATAATGGCTATGTCTCTGGACTCCCATGTAGTCGACTGCGGTTTGAGTCCTGGACACGGTGGCTTAAACTCACCCCAAGTGCGTGTGCGTGCGTGCCCAAGATCTTGAGAGGAGAATAGAGGAGAAGGGATTGCGGCATGGCCATCCCCCCGGGGGGTGACTTCTTGCTTTTCGTCTCTCTGTCTCTGTCTTTCTGGTGAACACATGCACCCTCTAGCAAAAACCTCTCCAAAAAATTTAAAAAGAAAAAAAGATCCAAATTGGGACCAGCTAGATAGTGTAATGGTTATGTAGCTGGACTCCCACATGGCTGACCATGGTTTAAGTCCTGGACCCAGTGGCTTCAAACATACTCTGGGTGCATGTGTGCACATGCCTGAAATCCTGAGAGGAGAATGGAGGAGAAGGGATTGCAGCGTGGCCATCCCCCCTGGGGGGGGGGGGGGGGCGATTTCTCACTTTCTATATCTCTGTCTCCCCAGAAAGCACACATGCCCTATAGCAAAAATCTCTCTCTCAAAAAAAAAAAAAAAAAGATCCAAATTATAAGAGAAATATACGTTAGTAAAATGTTGACCTTTTTGGTTTCATCTTGTACACTAAAGTCATCCTGGCAGATCTCACGAATAAGTTTAATGTCGATGAACTTGGGCTTGAACACCATCCATCTAATAGTCCCACTCTCTTTTAGGAAGAAGAAGAGGTCTTTGCATGGAATAATGAAGTGCAGCAGGGACTTTCGAGTAGCATCTTCACCAAAGATTTGGGTAGAATCTTCCGCTGGCTTGGGTATAACATTATTTTTATTTTGAATGTTTTTTTTAATAATTACTTATTTAATTTTATTTATTCATTCAGTCATTTTCATTTGACCAGAGAAAGACACACAGAGAGAAGGAAAATGAGAAAGCAATCCACCAGGTTCAAGACTTGAACCGTGGTCAACCGTGTGGGTGTGTCCAGCACCTTAACCACCCGACACCTGCTGGCCCCTATTTTGAATGTTTTTATAAGTCTTATTTGTGTGGCGAGTAGACTTTACTTTTTAATTAAAGATGGAGACAGAGAGATGGAAAGTGAGAAATCACCCCCAGGGTGGATCTCCACATTGCATTTCCTTCTCCATTATCCTCCTGGGATTTCAGGTGTGCGTGCACATGTGCCCAGCATGATTTTTTCAAGCTGCTGAGTCTGGGACTCAAACCACAATCAGCTATGTGGGAGTTAAGCACCTTAACCACCACGCCACCTGCTGGCCCCTGAACTTTTGTTTTTTAGTGCTAAAGAATGCATGCATACATGAGAGAAAAAGGGAGAGAAAGAAAGAAAGAAAGAAAGAAAGAAAGAAAGAAAGAAAGAAAGAAAGAAAGAAAGAAAGAAAAGAAAGAGAGAGAAAGAACTTCCCAGCAGGGCCCAGGCCACCTACAAATCCCCTTTCCTCTAATTTTCCATCCCCTCAGGATTCTGGGCATGTGCATATGCACCCAGTGTGTTCTTTAAGCCCCTGGGGCTGGGACTCTAACTCTGATTGGCCACCTAGGATTCAGCTTCCTCTGCATAATGTAGAGGTTACACTGTGCTATGGGGGCTAGTCCGTGTTTTTTTTTAATTTTTATTAAGTTTGTTTATTTTGTTGAGAGAGAGAAACATTCCCAAGTGGGTCCCATTATGCCACAGTCTCCCCGCACCTTCCCTAGATCCAGATCATGGAGACATGCCTGCACCCAGTGTGCTTAGATTGACCTGGGATTCGAACCCAGTCCTCCTTATGGCTTCCAGCACTGCAGAACCACACCTTACTGTCTGTACATCATTGCTGGGCCCAAGAGTAGACTTTAAAAATGAAATTGTCATATTGAAAATCCATTTTTCAGTATTAAGAATCTTTGAGTTTTGTTTGGGTTTTTACTTTTGCTTATTTGATTTGATCCCATACCTTGCTCTCACTGTGCCTCCTTTTTTATTAATATTCACAGACCTAAAGGATCAGACTGTGGTATCGTGAATGTCAATATTCCCACGAGCGGGGCTGAGATTGGAGGTGCATTTGGTATGTAGAGAACCATTTCTTCTATTCTATATTGAGTGGCCAAGGAAAAACAGTAGTCACTTTTAGTAAAGTTTGACCAAGAAACAAGGCTTTCGTACATTCAGACATAATCTCATGTGATCTAACATGCCTGAAAGAGCTTATGTTCCGGGACCAGCAGTTAGCGTAATGGCTATGTCACTGGACTCCCACGTAGTCAACCGTGGTTCGAGTCCCGGACCCGGTGGCTTAAACTCACGCCAGGCGCGTGTGCGTGCGTGCCCAAGATCCCAAGAGGAGAATGGAGGAGGAGGGATTGCGGCGTGGCCATCCCCTCTGGGGGGTGATTTCTCGCTTTCTGTCTCTCTGTCTCTCTCTGTCTGTCTGGCGAGCACACGCGCCCTATAGCAAAAACCTCTCAAAAAAAAAAAAAAAAAAGAGCTTATGTTCCGTGTTCAAAGCTATGGTCCAGAGTCCTGCATTTTCTTCCCATGAGCAGCATCAGGTTAGAACGGAAACCTTTGACCTGAGGTATGGGAGCTTTGGGAACAGCAGTATCTGTTTTCTGGGGAGAGGGCCTAAGACCCCCAAAAAAAGAGTTAAAAAAAAACGTGCTTTATAACTGGGAAGTTTCATAAGAAGTATTCTGACTTTTATTCGCAAAATGAGAATAATAAATGCTAAAAACATATTATCTTTACTAGATAAAAGATTTCTTTTCACTGGGCCCAACTCCTTTTTAAAATTTTTTTTATTTATTATTTACATTTAATCACCATACTTTTTTATTTTAAGAGAGATTTTTGTTATTGGGCACATGTGCACGCTGGACAGAGACAAGAGAGACAGAGAGATAGAGAGAAATCACTCCCCAGGGGGGATGGCCATGCCGCAGTCCCTTCTCCTCCGTTCTCCTCTCGGGATCTCGGGCACGCACGCACACACACCCAGCGTGAATTTAAGCCACCGGGTCCGGGACTCAAACCACGGTCGACTATATGGTAGTCCAGTGACATAGCCATTACGCCAACTGCTGGTCCCATTAGTGGACTTTTTATATTTCTGAGCAAACAGTGCAGTTACTTGCCACTCAGTGTACAGACTTTGACTAAGGGCCCCTGTTTCCAGGCCTGCCCCTCAGCTCTGCTCTTCACGTGTGGTCTCCCCATTGCCCGAGGTCTGTCTGCTCCTTCCACAGGTATTCGCTCCCCGTTTCCAGCCCATAGCCACTGTCTCCAATTGGCTATTCTTCCTTTAAGCTTCCACAGTTAATGCTGGAAGTTTTGGAAAAGTCCTCTAATGGAAAAAGCAGCTAGGCCCACACTTCTCCTCTCTTCCCAGAGGTTACTTAGATACGCTTTTTATTAAGAGAAAAATGTACATTTACTTTAGGATTGACCTCAGTTTTTCTAGATAATATGCTTCTTTTTTAAAAAGCTACTTTATTTTTTTAAAGAATTATTTTATTTCATTTATTATTATCATTATTATTTGTTTAATTTAACCAGAGTAGGAAAGCAAGCCTCCAGGTCTGGGGCTCAAACTGCGGCTGGCCATATGGGAGTCTAGCACCCTAACCACCACGCCACCTGCTGGCCCTGATAATATACTTTTACTGGTGTTTCTTTGACAACCGTAGACATTATAAATTATCTCTTGTGCTTTTTTTTTTTTTTTTATGAGAAAGATTTTTCTGTTATAGGGCATGTGCACTTGTGGAACAGACAGAGAGAAAGTGAGAAATCACCCCCCCGGGGGGATGGCCACTTTGCAGTCTCTTCTCCTCCATTCTTCTGGGGGTTTGGGCATGCATGCACATGTGCCTGGCGTGAGTTTCATGCTGCTAGGTCCAGAACTCGAACCATGGTCGGCCATGTGGGAAGTCCAGTGCCCCAACCACTATGCCCCCTGCTGGCCCTGGATCATTTTCTTATGATAGATTAACCCTTTCCAGCTCTCCCTTTCTCACATGGTCCCAAGGCGTGAATGGGCCCGTGCCTGGGGTGAGGCGGCAGGAAGCCAGCACCAGCTTTTTTGAGTCCCCTCCCAAAGGAGGCGCTCAGGACATGCTCGGCAATGGCTTTGTGACAACACGCATGAACGCGTTGGTTAGGGACTGGCCGTGTAGGCACCCTCTGCCTAGCACACACCAAAATTCCAGCCCAGGAGGAGCGCGGGTGTCGAGCGCACCCCCATCGTTTGTACAGTGACGGCGTAGGCACGGTGAGCGCCTTGTCCCTTACAGAGAGCTCGAGCCATTTGTACAGCGATGGCGTAGGCATGGTGAGCGCCTTGTCCTTTACAGAGAGCTCGACCCATTTGTACAGTGACAGTGTAGGCACGGTGAGCGCCTTGTCCCTTACAGAGAGCTCGAGCCATTTGTACAGTGATGGCGTAGGCACGGTGAGCGCCTTGTCCCTTACAGAGAGCTCGACGCATTTGTACAGTGACAGTGTAGGCACGGTGAGCGCCTTGTCCCTTACAGAGAGCTCGACCCATTTGTACAGTGATGGCGTAGGCACGGTGAGTGCCTTGTCCCTTACAGAGAGCTCGACCCATTGTACAGCGACAGCGTAGGCACGGTGAGTGCCTGTCCCTTACAGAGAGCTCGACCCATTTGTACAGTGACGGCGTAGGCACGGTGAGCGCCTTGTCCCTTACAGAGAGCTTGACCTCAGCACAGGGGACTTTGCCAGCAACCTTGCAAGCCAGCCCTCTCCCTGTCTATGCTGTTGGTAATAATTCATCCTCAGAATCGTGATGCTGTTTGTCAGTTTGTATTCTGGCTTCTAGTATTGCAGCTGAAACGTCCAATTCATTTTCTTTATTTTTTCTTTTTTGCTGAAGGGAGTATGTGTTCACCAGAGAGAAGAGGGAGGGAGAAAGCACCCCCTAATAGGGCACTCCCTTCTCTCCCTCCTTCTCCATTCCTCCACTCTCTTGAGATTTTGGACATTCATATACATGTGCCTGGTATTTTCTTTTAAAAGAGATTTTTTGCTCTAGAGTACGTGTGCTTGCTGGAGAGGCAGAGAGACAAAAAATGAAAAATCATCACCTTGGGGGATGGCCACGCCATAATCTTGTTCTCCTTCATTCTCCTCTCAGGATCTTGGGCATGCACGCATGTGTGCCCGGTTTGAGTTTTAAGCTGCTGGGTCTGGGACTTGAACCATGGTAGACTACATGGGAGTCCAGCAACATAACCATTACTCCACCTGCTGGCCCTAACTTGGCATGTTTTTCAAGCTACGGGGGCTGGGATTCAAACTGCAGTCACCACGTGGGACCTGGCTCCCTTACTGCTCTGCAGGGCCGGCCCACGAGGGTTCCACTCCTTTTTTTTTTTTTTTTTTTTTAAGTGCATGTATGCTAGAGAAGGCACCCCGATGGGGAACGGCCGCTCTGCCATCCCTCTCCATCTCTCCTAACTTTTGGGATTTGGGGCACTCATGCAGATTTGTCCAATGTGTTTCTCAAGCTGCCAGACCTCATGGTCAGCCATGTGAGATCCGGCTGCCTGGCATCAGCCCAGTTTCCACTCTTTATACCATAGTCTAATGGTGTTATTTAAGGGTTTCTTCTGCTTTCTGCATATTTCTTTTTGTAAAAAATTTTTTATTTAACATTATTATTTAATCATTTTAATTTGACCAGAGAGAAACAGAGTGAGAGAGAGGGAAAGTGAGAAAGCAAGCCGCCAGGTCTGGGACTCAAACTGCAGTCACCATGTGGGAGTCCAGCGCCTTTAACCACCACGCCACCTGCTGCCCCCAACTTTCTGCATATTTCTATTTCCTTTTTTAAAAAAGTATTTTATTTTCCCTTTTAGTTCTTTTTTTCCCTCTTATTTCTTTTGGTCTCTGTCTTTTATTTGTTTGTGTGCCAAAGAGATGCTCCAGGCTAAATATAAAGTAGTCATGACTACTTATTTATATAAATATTTATTTATTTATTTTTTTTTTGAGAGGTTTTCGCTATAGGGCGAGTGCGCTCGCCAGACAGACAGAGAGAGACAGAGAGACAGAAAGCAGGAAATCACCCCCCAGGGGGGATGGACACGCCGCAATCCCTTCTCCTCCATTCTCCTCTCAGGATCTTGGGCACGCACGCACACGCGCCCGGCGTGAGTTTAAGCCACCGGGTCCGGGACTCGAACCGCGGTCGACTACGTGGGAGTCCAGCGACATAGCCATTACGCTAACTGCTGGTCCCTATATAAATATTTATATATTTCCTTTCAGTATCTGCATTTTAGTGAGACTGAGAAGGAGTCCACACAGATGAAACTGCTCAAAAGACATGATTGTTTTGTGTTTCTCTAGGAGGAGAAAAGCACACGGGTGGTGGCAGGGAGTCTGGCAGCGACGCCTGGAAACAGTACATGAGACGATCCACTTGGTAAGAATAGGCTTTGGGGAGGTGCTTTCACACCCATGCTTTCTGCTCTGTCTTCCTGCAGTTTCCCTTGACTTTATCATTTAATTAAATTAATTAATTAATTTTTTGGAGAGGTTTTTGCTATAGGGCGTGTGTGCTTGCCAGAAAGACAGAGACAGACAGAGAGATAGAAAGCGAGAAATCACCCCCTGGGGGGACGGCCACACCGCAATCCCTTTTCTTCCATTTTTCCTCTCGGGATCTTGGGCACGCACACACACATACCCGGCATGAGTTTAAGCCAGCGGGTCCAGGACTTGAACTGCAGTCAACTACATGGGAGTCCAGTGACATAGCCATTACGCCATCTGCTGGTCCCTCCCAGATGTATTGAATGGGGATACTTTTTCTGTTAGAATTAAAACCAGGTGACCAGTTAATAAGGAAACCAAACTGTCATTTTCTAACATAGTATATTTTCTTATTTTATTTCTATTAGTATGGGAAGATCTGTGTTTCCCCTGATAAAGCAATACAAGTTTGGGGGAGATACACAGAACATCATGGCTCACACGTTCTCATACTCTGCCCCCAAAAAACCGTGAATGACATGTCTGGCATCTCTCCAGACTTTGGTGCTTCTTTCTTGTTATTTTTAGTAAAACTGCATGCAGAGTAACATATTGTATCCTGTTTTTTTTTTCTTCTCTACCTTATAACTTGGATATTTTTCTTTGTTAATATATACGGATCTTTTGTCTTTTTTTAGTGGCATGAACATATTCTAAAAATGTTATGTCGGGAACCAGCAGTTAGCGTAATGGCTATGTCGCTGGACTCCCAAAAACCCGGTGGTTATGTGCCCAAGATCCCGAGAGGAGAATATTCTATCATTGTCTCTATGTCTCTCTCTGTCTGTTTATACCTCTTTTGTTATATATCTCTCCCCCTCCCCCAGTACCATCAACTACAGTAAGGACCTTCCTCTGGCTCAAGGCATCAAGTTTCAATAGAGGCGTTTTACAGCGTCATTACTTAAAAGTTGCTTAGGCATTCCTGCAGCTGCTTCTGAAGAAGGCTAAGAAAATTTGAGGTTTGTCCTCAATAAAGGCATCCTTTTGAATAATGACAGTGGCTAATCCCTTAAGACCTCAGAGGCCTAAATCAAGGGACACATTTTTACAGAATCAAAACAAAATTGTTATAACGTAGCCATATTTTGTAAAAGATGGGGTTTGATGGGTTTTTGGCATTAGATATACATGAAGTTAATGATTATTTTATAATTAGAAAAAATAGTACATGCACTGATAGGAAATGTAGAAATATAAGGCCTGAATGGAGAGGAAAACAGAAGTTTCCAGTTGAAGCAGGAGGTGTCTTGAGCTAGTGAAGGATTCTGTGGTGAGTGTTGACCTCCCGGCGGGTATTGGAAAGGTGTGATTGAAAGGGAGCCTTGCTGATTTTAAATTGAGAAGGGACGTTCACCACTGGTTAATGGCTCTTGCTCATGATGGCCATGTCAACTTGGAAGAGATTTGCAGGATAGAAATACATTAACTTCTGCCCTTGAACCTGCCATTTGCAGAGGGCTCTGGGGCCAAAACTGCCTGTGTCGAGTTCTCTCAAAAGCGTATCTCAGGGCCAGCAGATGGTGTAATGGTTACATCGCTGGACTCCCACGTAGTCAACTGCGGTTCAAGTCCTGGATCTGGCGGCTTGGAACTCCCACTGGGCATGTGTATGTGCATGCCCAAGGTCCCGAGAGGAGAATAGAGAAGAGATTGTGATGTGGCTCTCCCCCTTGGGGGGGGGTGATTCCTCACTTTCTGTCTCTATGTCTCTCTGTCCCTCTGGCAAGTGTACTTGCCCTATAGCAAAAATCTCTCTTAAAAAAAAAAAAAAAAAAGCATATCGCAAGGGCTAGCAGGTGGCATGGTGGTTAGAGTGCTGGATCCTACATGGCCAACTTGATTGTGTGAGTCCTGGACCAGGTGGCTTGAAAGACATACTGGGCGTGTGTGGGTGCACGCCCCAAATCCCAATAGAATGGAAGAAAAGGGATTGTGACATGGCCATCACTTCAGGGGTTGATTTTCTAACTTCCCCTCTTTCTCTGTCTCTCTCTCCCTCTCTGGCACATGCTCTATAGCAAAAATCTAAAAAAAATAAAAAAGAAAAGAAAAGAATAATTTGATTTCTTATGCAACCTTAGATCATTGTCTGGCTGTTAGGCTCTTGTGTTCTCAGATTTATTCTCCACTGATCATCCTGAGCGAGTGTGAGAACTGGGGAGGGTTTGCTTTCTCTTTGCCGAGATCCCATTCCTTACTGAGAAGCTACACAGGAGCCTCTGCACTGGCGCTGCCCAGAGGCCCCTGCTCTGTCTGCCTGGCCCTCCATACTCCTCTCTGTAGCAGCCACCACCCATCTCCTCTCACCTGGTTGGACCAGGGCAGAGGCCATTGAACATGTCATTTGTAGAGATTCGGACAACTGGCAATTATGACAAAGAGGGGCCAGCAGGTGGCGTGGTGGGTAAAGCACAGGACTCCCACGTGGCTAACCACAGGTTGAGTCTCGGACCAGGTGGCTTAAAAAAATCACTGGGCCCTGTGTGCATGCGTGCCCCAAATCCTGAACGGAGAGTGGAGGAGAAGGGATTGTGGTGTGGCTATCGCCCGTCCCTGCCTCCTGGGGGGTGATTTCTCACTTTCCCTTTCTCTGTCTCTTTCGGTGAGCTCATGCGCCCTATGGCAAAAACTTAAAAAAAAAAAAAAGAAAAAAAAAAAAAAAGAAGCCAGCGAATGGAAACTTGGTATTATAAGTGTGTCAGGGAAGGACAAGTGTTCATCATACGTGTTACGGCCAGCTGTGAAGAGTGAGTCAGGCACTGCTGAAACCTTATAGGAATCATGTCCGGCCAGACACGAATCAAGCTAGATGCTGATGATACACTTATTGAAAGGACGTTGGCAAGAAGACATGGGTAAGGGTTGGTGAAAAGCAGACGGGTCTTCATTTTCTGTATGAAACAATAATGTCTAAAATTCTGAAAACAAGAAGAAAACATGCTTATTACAATAGGGAAGTAAGTTCCCAAGGAGTCGTTGCTGTGGGCCCCTGGAATGCGTTTTCCATAACTAGCCTCGTAGAACTATTTGCTGCTATAGGGCGCGTGCGCTAGGGCAGAAATCACCCCCCAGGGGGGATGGCCACGCTGCAATCCCTTCTCCTCCAATCTTGGGCACACACGCACACGCGCCCGGCGTGAGTTTTTCGAACCACGGTCGACTACGTGGGAGTCCAGCGACATAGCCATTCGTAGTCCCTAACTATTTGATTCTTTGAATTGAAAATAAGTAACTGCTAAAAACTGAACAAAAAAGGAAATGGTTGTGGAGAATCATGCACTTTAACCCTGCACTTCTGGCGCTTTCCCTCCCTCCTCTGCCCCAGCGCCTACGCTGGCAGGATTGTTCGTTCCTGCTACTGAATTAAGGGCTACTTTAAATATCATGACATGATCCTGTTATTGAAAGCCACCTTTATTTCTTAGTTTCAAGTTCAAAATTGACTCAATTACCCTTTATTGAGATATATGTACTTATAAAAATGAGTAGTGATTTAAGGAAATCATAATTTGGCACTCACTTTAAAAATCTTGTGATGATTCATCTTTTTTACAGCACAATGTTTAGGTACAAGTATTTTAGCCCTATTTTATTTAGCGACTAATACTGTCTGAAGAAAATTAAGTATGACTTAAAATATTTAAAGGAGGCCAGCAGGTAGCTAAGGTGCTGGCCTCCCACATGGCTGACTGTGGTTCACGTCCCGGACCTCGCAGCTTTCTCTTGCTCTCCATCTCTTTCTGGTCAAACTGAATAATAATAACAAATACAATTAAATAATTTAAAAAATTAGGAATCATGTAATAAGTCATTTTCATTTTGTGAAATTGTGCAAAATTAATTTTTTTGAAATATATTTTAATACCACTTTCCCATGTTATATTTAAACAGGTTTTTTTTTTTTTTTTGTTTTTTTTTTTTTTTTTTTTAGAAGTTTTTGCTATAAGGCATGTGTGCTCGCCAGAAAGACAGAGAGACAGAAAGCAAGAAATCACCCTGTGGGGGATGGCCACGCTGCAATCCCTTTTCCATTTTCTTGGATCTTGGGCATGCATACACACATGCCCGGCGTGAGTTTAAGCCACAGGGTCCGGGACTCAAACCGCAGTCGTCTACATGGGAGTCCAGCGATGTAGCCATTGCCATCTGCTGATCCCTAGACAGGTTTTCTTTTCTTTTTTTTTTTTTTAATTTTTTTTTTTTTTTTTTTGGAGAGGTTTTTGCTATAGGGCATGTGCGCTTGCCATAAAGACAGAGACAGAGAGACAGAAAGTGAGAAATCACCCCCCAGGGGAGGATGGCCATGCTGCAATCCCTTCTCCATTCTCCTCTCGGGATCTTGGGCACGCATGCACACATACCAGTCATGCATTTAAGCCACCAGATCCAGAACTCAAACCACAGTCAACTACGTGGGTGTCTAGGACATAGCCACTATGCCATCTGCTGGTCCCCCTAGACAGGTTTTCAAAAACATAAGCTGTATCAGTGTTTAAAGGTTCTTTACTTTTGTAATTTTCTGCAGTTAGGCATGTAAGGAGGCT
Source organism: Tupaia tana (assembly GCA_026018925.1). Lineage (NCBI taxonomy): Eukaryota > Metazoa > Chordata > Mammalia > Scandentia > Tupaiidae > Tupaia > Tupaia tana. The sequence continues at coordinate 12,545,991 of JAKSZU010000014.1, read as the reverse complement.
CTCTAGCGTCTGTCTCTGCAGAAACCATGACATCACTGTCACACTGCAGTGACATCTTTAATACGCTGTTTATGGGGGGAGAGTGTATGGAAACTCTAATCTTAGGTATAGAGGTTGTGTGAAACTGATTCTGAAAGCTTTCCTTAAATGAGTTCATAGTTTTTCTACACATATTTCTAGCAATAAGGACTTTTTGGGGTCATACTGTTTATTAAAAGATTTTGCCTTTAAATTGTTACTCTTTGTTCTTTTTTATTGACTTAACAAATAAAAATGGCTTATTAATACACACGTGTACAGTACATATTTTTTATCTATTTGAGGGGCCAGACGGTAGCACAGTGGTCAGTTATGACACTGAGGCTAGCACACGTGGGAGGTTCTGGGTTCGCATCCAGAGACCTCCCTGTGTCAGTCATCCTGAGTCCCTGGGCGAGCCCGTGCCTGTGATCTGAAGCCGGCTGAAGCTGGGGTGGATTGTGGCCTCGGGACACTAGGGGTTGCCCTCTCTTCCTCTTTTCATCTCATTCACAGAAGAAATAAATCAACTTTTAAAGAAAATATTTATTTTGCTTATGGTACTGTGCATATGTGTGAGACAGAGAAAGCAGCACCGTTGGTGGCGTCTCATATCACACTTCCTTCCCCCAGCCCTCCAGCTTGTCAGGATCCTGGACAGACAAGCGTGCACCAGGCATGTTTTCAGGCCAGCCCAGGTATCCAGACCTGCTTCCGGCTGTGTGGCTCCCCCGCTGCAGTTCAGTTTGCTCCCAGCCGTTCCACCAGACTGAACCACGTACTAACAGGTTTAACCACGAGAGCTGACGTGCACGGTTGTTACTACTCGCTCTGTATCTGAAGGGAGGACGAGTCTTAGATTGCTGATTGCCGGTTGTAATGGACATTTGACGGCCCCGCTCCCCTCTCCTTTCCAAATCTGGCGCTGTGGCTGTGGTAGGCAGTTAGTTAGCCATGAGCCGGCAGCCCTAAGAGAAGAGCGAAAGGCTCACCTAGCCCTGGGCGCCAGGAGGGCGAGGCAATTTGCCATCTTCCTTCCTTGAGGCCTGAGGGAAGCACACAGAGATGATTCGTAGATTTTTCTCTTATCAAAAAGACCCAAGCAAGCATTTTGGTCAACACCCTAATCCCCAAGTAAGCGTTTTGGTCAGCGCCCTAATTCCCACTAGGACAATGAATTAATTAGGCAGTCTAATTAAACAACCTGGCTCACACCGGGCATGAGCAATACGGTAATCAAATTCCTCATTCCTTCCCTGTGAGAGAAGTGCGCAAGCGCAGGAGAACGCGCGTGGATTCGAATTCAAACGAAGGACATAGGTAGTATGACAGACCTCCCACCAATAAAAAGTAACAACCGGTATCAAGCGCAGTGGCCACCTGGCAATCTGCCCACCCAAGAGCCTTTTTGGGTGTACTTTCTTTTCTATTAAACCTTTTTTTCTACCTACTTCATTCGTGGTTGCGGTTTCATTTTGAGCCTAGGGACAGATCTCTAATTTTAGTGATCTGGACCCAAAGAACTAAGGACACATCACAACGCAGCTGGACACTCTCCCATCCATTAACATGGCCACCACTGCCAGGAATTCCTACCCTGCCTCCACCCAGGACGCGCAGTGTGGATGGCGTGCTTGCTTCTGCCGCTGCAGCGAGCCCTGCTTTTCTTAGGCTCTTGTACTTCTCCAGTCCCTGGAGAGAACACCAGTCTGCTGAGGTTCCACAGGAAACAGGTGGAAGGACCTTCCTCCTGGTCCCACAGCGGGAGGCAGGATGGAGAGAAAGCAGCTCACCCAAAGGAAATCCTCCATTCCCCTCCCCTTTCCAGGGAGTCTCTCAAGTTATCTTTTAAATTTGCCAGAGGGCACTTGTGCTCGAAGAGGTGGAGGAGAGTGGAGGGAGAGAGGGAGAGTGAGAGGCACTCCTCATGGGGTATGGCCATACAGCAATCCCTTCACTATCTCTCTTTTGGAATTTTGGGCATGCACACTCATGCCTAGTGTCTTCAAGCCGTCGATCCAGGCCTTGAACCATGAGGCCAGCCCTGTGCGATCCAACCACCCTAATCACCAGACCGTGGGTTGGTTCTTTAGGGAGTCTCTTAAGCTTCCGTGCTTTGCTCTGCAACCACAGATGGTCTCTGTGGCATTCTGTCTCTTGGGAATAGAAGAGGCCCTGACTTCCTCTTCCCCAGCTCCCCAAGCATTCCACTGTCTTCCCATAAAATGGGTCACTAACTCTGAGCTGGCTTGAAATGTTATCTGTTTGCAACTTCAAAAATTTTTTTTTTTTTAAGGAGAGGTTTTTGCTATAGGGCGCGTGCACTCGCCAGAAAGACAGAGAGACAGAGAGACAGAAAGTGAGAAATTACCCCCCAGGAAGGATGGCCACACCGCAATCCCTTCTCCTCCATTCTCCTCCCGGGATCTTGGGCACGCACGCACACACGCCTGGTGTGAGTTTAAGCCACCGGTTCTGGGACTTGAACCGTGTTTGACTACGTGGAAGTCCAGCAACATAGCCATTATGCTAACTGCTGGTCCCGCAACTTCAAAATGTTTAGATGAGGCACATACTCTTCATTCCCCGTGCCCAACACACCCGGCTTAGATCTGACTTGATTCGCCCGTTTGTCCTGGTCCCCTCATTTGCTTTATCTGCCTGGTCTTGGGGACGTGTACAATGGTGACTATTTCCACCCACGCTTAGCGCCTCGTCCACACAGCCGCTTATGCCGGTTTTGTTCGCAGTGTTTGTCAGTCTTGCAATTTAAGAAGATGTGTGAAGACATTAGGATTCAGGTGACAGCCTTTATTCTTTTATTTATTTTTTTTCCAACCACAAATGTTTCAGTTTTATTTAACACTTAAGCAGAACAAAATTTTCTGGCTATACATCTATATTTACACAGTAGTAAAAATGTACGAAGTATTTTCCATAAACATAGGGTTTGGAAACTGAATATCCGCAATGGTTGCATCATCAACTAAGCACTTTTGCTCATTTAAAAAAGCTGTAGCTTTCTCTGATGGCTTTTTGGGTGCTAACAGCTGCTTGACATCTTCCATCTACTGTCTTCTGAACTGGTACAGATTGCTTAGCACATAGGCGCCCAGTGTTAGGAAGGTCGTAAAAATCACCACGATTCCAACAGCTATCTCCGCAGCCCACAGGGAACGCTGGCGCGGGGGCCCCGAGTGGGTGAGGCAGACTGCAGGCAGAGCACGGGCTGCGGGGCCAGGCCCGCCAGGCTAGGCTGGTGGAAGCTCCTGGGCTGGACGGCGGCTTTTTTTCTTTTTTCTTTTGTTTTTGATAAAAAAAAAAAGTCTTTAATAAAGACTTTTACATGTCACGTATTTAATGGAAAACAGAAAAAGTTATGTAAACTGTCCAATCAGTAAAAATTTTATCTTTCAGATGGTACCATTTGTCTTCAAGATCTGTCATATTGTGATGTTCTCGAAAGTAAATCTTGAGTTTGGTTTGATCATCAGTAGATCTTGGAGGAGAAGCTCTACAGGATACAGATGCAAATTCGTAGCAGCTTCTCTTAGTTCTCTAGTTATGCCTCTCCATTTCCTGCTGCATCTGGAATAAGTAGTTCTCTCTGCTGTTATCTGAGGGTCATGAGAGTAAGGTAGGAATCACTGAGGTTTCTCTTGACATGCAACTTCTGTTGTGCACTAAACTACCATTAAGATATGGGCCCAACTGATGGCGTAGCGGTTATGTCATTATACTCCCACGTGGCCAACCATGGTTTGAATCCTGGACCTGGTGGCTTAAAACTCACACTGGCGCATGAGCGTGTGTCAAAGATCCCAGGAGAAGAACGGAAGAGAAGGTATTGTGGTGTGGCCATTGCCACTCGGGGGTGATTTTTCACTTTTCTTTTGGCTGTCTCTGTCTCTGTCTCTCTCCTCAGTGAACACACACATGTTCTAGGGCAAAAACCTACTAAAAAAAAAAAAAGATTTCCAACATGAGGCGACTCTAGGGCTGGTCTTGTTGTAAGACTAAGTAAACATCTATTCCACTGTTTCGCCACAAGAAGTTTGGCCCTGCCACATTCTCGTTAGCCGCGTTCATTTTATCTGATAATGATTTTCTAACTTGTGATTCTTCTAGGTAGAGTTGCTTATATTTTTCCAATTCTGTTTTTGAGGCTAATTGTACCTTTATTACACAAAACAGAATTGAATAAAATAGAAAGACCAAGAGCTTTGTGGCAGCCACCAATTGAATTCATCTAGTATTTTCTTCAGCTCTTGGATAATTCTGGCTATTAAGAAAAAGAGCAAAACTTTATTAACATATTCAGTTAAACTAGAACCCTACAAAGACTATTTCAGTTGACTATCCATCATAAGCAATTAGCAAAGAAAGGATAAGAACTATTCTTCCTCTAAAATGAACAATATTTCACATTTGCACTAAAGATGCATCAAAACGTATGACAAAGATTTCCAATATGGCTGGCTCCACAGTAAACATCTCCTTAAACTCTGCTCCAGAAACATAATAAAAAGCAAGATCAGCTTCCTCTGCTACAGCTGGGGCAAGAAGTGTCTTTCCTGTCCCTGGTGGTCCAACTAAAAGAATTCCTTTGGAAGTTTGCCTCCAAGCGCAGTAAATTTCTGTGGGTTTTTCAAGAATTCAATTTCCCATAATTCTTGTTTAGCTTCTTCGATTCCTTTAACATGTTCAAAGGTGACATTTTTCATCTGGACAGGATCCACTGCAGAATCAAGTCCTGTTGTTGTCTGGAGGTGAACAGATAAAATTGTTTTTTTTTTTTTTTAAAGAGTCCATAAATGCCAAACGGCAGCAGGACAAAGAGAATGCAGGAACTCCCCCGAGGGAATCATTAGTTTTTTGTGTTAGTGCTTGCGCTTAAAGAAAACCCTTGGAAAAACAAGTTTTAATTGCATCTTGGTGAGCTTCAGGCGTATTTTTGGTTTTCATGAATTTATTCAAATTCTCAACATCTGATCTGTCCCAGAAAAGAAACCCCTTCACGCATGATGGTGCTATAGTCCGTGTTTTGGCTAATCTCTCAGCGGTGGATTATAGACATCTTGTCCTTGATTTCAAAGTTTTTTATTTTTTTAAGATTTACTTAATTCCATTTGTTATTATTAATTTGACCAGTCAGAGGCAAAGAGAGAGAAAGGGAAAGTGAGAAAGTAAGCCACCAGGTCCGGGACTCGAACCATGGTCAGCCATGTGGGAATCCAGTGTCTTTAACCACCACGCCACCTGCCGACACCCTGATTTCAAAGTTTTAAAACCCTGAGACTGTATGGAAACTGGCCCGTACTGAAGATCTGAACAAATGATTTGAAGAGTTCTTGGATGTTGTCTGCCCAAGCAAGACGAATGTGAAATACGAAACATCTCTAAGCAACCATATTTATTTTCGAAGAAAGACTGTGCAGAGATGTGAGATGTAAGCCAGTGGGAAGAAATGTTTTGCCTTTACAAAATCCAGGAAGTGGATTTTCTACCAGTCGATCGATCTGTCCAATTTTTAATTCAGATAATCTAAGGACCCTCAAGTTAAGGACAGGCTTAAATATTTCATATTCAAGTACAATTGTTGAAGGCAGTAGAGGGTAACTTCTTCCCATTCTATCTTCCTTGAGATGTGGGAGGTAATTATGGTCGGGAATTACATCTCGATGCTGGTTTTGAGAACCTGATGCACTGACAGAAATAGAAGTGTTTTTGGTGGATGAACGGCATCGACGAGTTGACTTGGGAGCTGTAAGTGGGGTTGCACTGCGCTAGACAGGGAAGCATCTCCTCCAGGCCCTCAGCCACCTCAGCCACCTCAGCCACCTGCCGAAACGGTGCCTCCGTCCACAGCCTGGCAGAGAGGCGCTCCCAATTCTGTTTTATAAGGATCTTCTTGAGAAGTTCTTGCTTGTGCCTTTAAGAATAGATTGACTTATTTTGGAACCAGCAGTTAGCGTAATGGCTATGTCGCTGGACTCCCACGTAGTCGACCGCGGTTCGAGTCCCGGACCCGGTAGCTTAAAACACACGCCGGGCGCGTGTGCGTGCGTGCCCAAGATCCCAAGAGGAGAATGGAGGAGAAGGGATTGCGGCGTGGCCATCCCCTCTGGGGGGTGATTTCTCGCTTTCTGTCTCTAATGTCTCTCTCTGTCTGGCGAGCACACGTGCCCAATAGCGAAAATCTCTCCAAAAAAAAAAAAAAAAAGAATAGATTGACTTATTTTAATTTTTCTTCTATATCCTGTCTTGCTCTTCCTTCAGTCTCCTATGTACACTGTTCTACTTGAACACATCCTACCATACTTACTTCCATATGACTTTTTTAGGTGTTTTTTTTTTTTTTGAGAGGTTTTTGCTATATGGCACATGCACTCACCAGAAAGACAGAGAGAGAAAGAGAGATAGAAAGCGAGAAATCACCCCCCCAGGGGGGATGGCCATGCCACAATCCCTTCTCCTCTGTTCTCCTCTCGGGATCTTGGGCACGCATGCACACGCTCTCAGCGTGTTTAAGCCACTGGGTCCGGGACTCGAACTGCGGTAGACTACATGGGAGTCCAGCGACATAGCCATTACGCTAACTGCTGGTCCCACTTCCATATCACTTTTGAGGTTTTACTACTTCTTGTTCCAACTTCAGTTTATTCTTCTCTAGTGTTACACCTTTCTTCTGTATTGTTTTCAGAGATGACAACTCTTGCTGAAGAATTTGATTCTTTACATCTAGGTGTACATGTTTTGAAGATGCAGTTTCCACTTTGGCTGTAAAATGATCGATCTCATGTTTTAGCATATTGACTTGAATATCTACTTCAAAATAACTGACCTTTAAATCTCCTTGAAACCTAATTTGTCCATTTCCATATTCATTTAATTTTTTCATGTCATTTGTAAGAGTTTCTTAAATCCAATGATTTCTTTCCCTAATTCACAATTTTTCTTTATTTCTTGATCCTAATTATAGTCCAGGATTGCTTTAATTCAGTAAGCTTCTTTTCTTTTCTTTCTTTTTTGAGAGGTTTTTGCTATAGGGCATGTGTACTCGCCAGAAAGACAGAGACAGAGAGACAGAAAGCGAGAAATTACCCCCCAGGGAGGATGGCCACACAGTAATCCCTTCTCCTCCATTCTCCTCTCGGGATCTTGGGCACGCACGCACACGTGCCCGGCTTGAGCGTAAGCCACTGGCTCCGACACTCGAACTGCAGTCAACTACATGGGAGTCCAGCGACATAGCTATTACGCCAACTGCTGGTCCCCAGTAAGTTTCTTTAACTGTTCCTTTTCATCCTCAGATGTCTTCTTTTCTCCTCCATCTACTCGTCTAATTGCACTTCATTTCCAAATGCAGCAGTCCCTGATGTTCGGTCCTGTCCCTTTCTATGCCTCCTTATAAATTCTTCCAGTCTATTTTTATTTATTTTTTTTTTTTTTGAGAGGTTTTTGCTATAGGGCGCATGCGCTCGCCGGACAGACAGAGAGACAGAGAGACAGAAAGCGAGAAATCACCCCCCAGGGGGGATGGCCACGCTGCAGTCCCTTCTCCTCTCGGGATCTTGGGCACACACGCACACGTGCCCGGCGTGAGTTTTAAGCCACCAGGTCCGGGACACAAACCGCAGTCAACTACGTGAGAGTCCAGCGACATAGCCATTACCCTAACTGCTGGTCCCAATTCCTCCAGTCTATAAAACACTTTCAGCTTGAGCCAGTCAGTGGCATGGTGGTTAAAGCAGATGGATCCCACATGGTTGACTCTGTGGTTCAAGTCTTGGACCTAGCAACTTGAAAAACACACTGGGTGCATGTGTAAGCATGCCTACAGCCCTGTGGCTCCCAAGACCACCATGAGTTTCTGGTCTGCCCTGAAGACCCGGGGGAGAGGGGGCGGGAGAATGTGGTCCCGAGAGGTCTGCAGGTCATGGGGTGCGGAGGTGGGGAGGGGACTTCTTGGAACCACCCAGGATCTCCCTGCACCGAGTAGGGCCCGGGGCTGCCGTCAACAGCCGTTCGTCTTTAGCCCCTGAAACTGTTGACACATTTTGATATATGGGAGTTCTAGATTTTTCGTATAGTCAAATCTATTGATCTTTTCTAGTTTTTCCAGTGTAAGTTTAGAATTTTAGGTTACAAATATTTTCTTCTGCTTTTATTTAAGGGTGTCTTTTTTTTTTTTTTTTTTTTTTTTTTTTTTTTTTTTTTTTTTAAAGATTATTTATTTGTTTTGGGGACCAGCAGTTAACGTAATGGCTATGTCGCTGGACTCCCATGTGGTAGACTGCGGCTCGAGTCCTGGACCTGGTGGCTAAAACTCACACTGGGCGCGTGTGTGTGCCTGCCCAAAATCCCGAGAGGAGAGTGGAGGAGAAGGGATTGTGGCGTGGCCATCCCCCCAGGGAGTGATTTCTTGCTTTCTGTCTCTCTGTCTCTCTCTGTCTTTCTGACAAACGCATGCGCCCTATAGCAAAAACCCCTCAAAAAAAAAAAAAAAAAAAAAAAAAGATTATTTGTTTCTTCCATGAGAAAGACAGAGGTGGCCAGCACCTCCAACAAAGTCCTGATGCCATGAACCACTCCTCCATGACCAACCTGGAGCCAGCCCCAGATCATGTGCACACGTGTTCTCAGGGAGGTCTCCGGACAGGAACATGGAACCTCTGCCTCACAGAGCATTGACTCATTTCTGTGCCACCGTCTGGGTCCTCTCGTCTAATCGCTTACTTTTCTTGGAATTAATAATTACTCTTATTGCTTAATCCGCTGTGTACCTATTTTTTGTTGTAATAAAACACAACATAAAAATCAATGTAGCCATTTTAAAGTGTGCAATTCAGCAGCATTTAGCACATCATAAAGTCCTGCAGCCATCAACACTGTCTAACTCAACATTGTCACCCCAGTAAGCCATGCCTAGTAGGCCGTCACTCCTATTCCTCGCTGAACCTCATCTCTGGCAACCACCACCACGCTCTCTGTCTCTGTGGGTTTGCCCATTCTGGACATTTCCTATAAATAGAATCTCTGTATCTATTGCTAATTATTTCCAAACGTTTGAATCCTCTCTGCCATACGCCTACAATGATATTTTCCACTTACTCATATAAGCAGTTTCACTTTTTGTTTGTTTTTCCAGGAATCAATTGTCCTAGAGCTCTGGCTTGGCTGCCGTCCAGGGCAGCTGTGCGTGGAGCCCGGGTCCCTCACTGCTCCTCTTTAGTGGAGCCTCTTGGGCCCTGGGTCCTGTTTTCCTCTTCATTGCTTTATACTTTTCTTCTGCTGGGGCATATCCTGCAGAAGCTTCCTGACTGATTGTTTAGAAAAAAAATTTTGAAAGAAAATCACTCCTATCTAGAAGAAAAGACTTTCTCCCTACATTGATTTGGTATAGGATTTTGTATTGATAATGTTGAGATATTAAGTTATCAAAAGTCATTATGGGGGCATGGTGATTAAAGGCGTTGGATTCCCACGTGACCGAGCATGGTTTGAGTTTTGGACCGGGCAGCTTGCCTTTTTGCTTTCCCTTTCTCTCTCTTTGGTCAAATTAAAAACATATAATAGTAAAAATAACAAGTGGAAATAAATAAATAAATAAATAAATAATTCTTTTTAAAAAGTTATTTATTTTTCTATGGACAAATGTATTGTGGCTTTCCTGACAACTCAATAGTTTTGGTTTCTTTGTTTTCTATTGGAAAGATTCATAAACGTTTTGTGGCATTGCCACTTATTAGTCTTTTAAAAAAATTTTTTTATCAGGACCAGCGGTTGGCATAATGGCTATGTTGCTGGACTTCCATGTAGTCGACCGCGGTTCAAGTCCTGAACCTGGTGGCTTAAACTCACACTGGGCATGTGTGTGTGCGTGCCCAGGATCCCGAGAAGAGAATGAAGGAGAAGGGATTGTGACATAGCCATCCCCCCTGGGGGATGATTTCTTGCTTTCTGTCTTTCTGTCTCTCTCTTTCTGGAGAGTGTACGCACCCTATAGCAAAAACCTCTCCAAAAAAATAAAATTACTCATCATCATTTTTAAAAAAATTTGGCCAGAGAGAGACAGAGAGAGACAAAGTGAGAAAACAAGCTGCCAGGTTCAGAAATAGAATCATGGTCAGCCATGCAGGAGTCCAGCACTTTAATCACCATGCCACCTGCTGGACTCAACATTCAGTAGTCTGATCCAGGTGGAATTTGGGTATATGTTTTGATTAGTCTAAACTGATTTCTCTTCAAATAGCTAAGTAATTCCCCCCCCCCACCCCCAGTTTGGTAAATGAGTTTTCATTTCCTCGACAATGCCTCTTTTACAACACATTGCATTTTATACTAGGATCTTTGTTTCTGGCTGTGTATTCTGATTTCAATAATTGCTATATATATTTATATGTGTGTACATACAAGTGTACTGGATGGATTAAATTCTAGTAGCCTTTGAGATTTATTTTTATTAAACTTAAGTTTTTTTAGGGTCCTACCTACGTTATTTATGTGACCTTCAGAGGATAACTTAATCCCTCACAGAGGATGGCCATGCCACAATCCCTTCTCCATTCTCCTCTTGGGATTTTGGGTATGCACACACACATACCAGGTATGTATTTCAAGCCACCGGGACTGGAACTTGAACCACAGTTGACCATGTTGAATCTAGCGCTTAAACTACTACACCATCTGTTAGCCCTGTGGTTCATTTTGTTATTTGCAGTGTGAGGTGTATCAGTTTGACTTCTTTGTTGCAAGCTGCAGAAACCAATTCTGTTTTTTTTTTGTCGTTTTTGTATTTTAAATAATAATTTATTTAATTTTATTTATTATTACTATTTTTAAAAATTTGCTCCAAGGCACATGTGAGAAAAAGAGAGAGAGAGAAGTGACAAAGCATGCCACCAGGTCTGGGACTTGAACTGCTGTTGACCATGTGGGAGTCCCACACCTTAACCATCATGCCACCTGCTGGCCCTACCTATTCTGTTTTAGCAAAGACAATATATTTTGGAAAGTGTGCAGGTCAGACTGTATGCTCTCCCCCACCCCCCACAATCCATCCTCCATCATCTTCATTCTTCTTTTCTGGGGCTGACTGCCATGGATCGCTTCACCTGGTTGTGATTGCCCTTCCTTTGTCCTCTGGCTTTGGCTTGTGTTTGGCACGTGGTAGAAAACCAGAGCAGAGGAGAGAGGTGTGGTACTCATGTCCCCAGCCCCTCCCATCAGGCCCCAGCAGTTGTTTTATTCCTTTTTCTAAGACCACAGTCCCGGGCAGGGGTCTCCTCCGCTGTGACAGGACTCTGCCAACCTGCTCCCTTTCCTTGCCCTTTTGTCCAGCCAAGGGAATGGCATTCTAGTGACGCTCTCTAGAATGAGCGTGTGTGCATGTGCATGTAAGTGCACGTCTCCTTACCTCCAGGGTCTAGCCAGACAGCAGGTGATGACGGACCGCCTTGTCAGAACCCCGCTGCCAGAACGAGTGACTTCGACCACTGTTACTTAGGCTTTCTGCTTTTCCTCCCACGGTTCTAAGGAAGGAGCCAACAATTGGCCTAGCATCGATCCGTTATCTGTGGGATAATTTACCTGCCCCGTGGCTCGGGGACAGCAGAACACCTGGATCAATGGTGCAAATGCTGAAATCAAGGATGGATCGTTCCTCCCAGGAAAATTGGAGTGGCATTAGTATAGGCGAGAAGCTGGACGCTGTCAGCTCCAATACATTTCCGCTCTGCGGGAATGGGAACAGTACCTGTCACCCAGTTATAAGACTAGAGAAAGATGACAAAAGTAATCCAGGGCCTGGCACAGGGCTCAATAAAAGCTTGCCACTATTATTAAGGTGTCTACTATGTGGGGGTCAGCAGGTGGCATGGCGGTTAAGGCATTGGACTCCCACATGACCGACCGCGGTTCAAGTCTGGGACCTGGCAGCTCGAAACACGCTGAGCGTGTGTGCATGTGCGTGTAAGTGCATGTTCAAAATCCAGGGAGGGGAATGGAGGAGACGGGATTGCAATATGGCCAGCCCCTGGGAGGACAGGGAGTGATTTCTCACTTTCTCTCTCTGGCGAGTGCACATGCCCTATGGCAAAAACCTACAAATAATAATAAAAATAACAATAATAAAAGATGTTTACCACATTAGTTTGAATTATTTTCATTATTTCCCTAAGTAAAATTTTAAAATATTAAAAAATATATTTATTGGGGCCAGCAGATAGCGTAGCAATTACATCACTGGATTCCCACGTGGCCAGCCATGGTTTGAGTCCTGGACGTGGTGGCTTGAAACTCACGCCAGGCACGTGTGTGTGTGTGTGTGTGTGTGCCCAAGATCTTGGGAGGAAAATGGAGAAAAAGGTATTGCAGTGTGTCATTTCTTACTTTCCCTCTCACTGCTTCTACCTCTCTCTCTTCCTAGCAAGTGGACATGCCCTGAGGCAAAAATCTCCGAAAAAATATACCTGTATTTGTATATCTATATCTTTTCTTTTTTTTCTTTTCTTTTTGGAGAGGTTCTTTGCTATAGGGCGCGTGCGCTTGCCAGAAAGACAGAGAGAGACAGAGAGACAGAAACCAAAAAATCACCCCCTGGGGAGATGGCCACGCCACAATCCCTTCCCTCCACTCTCCTCCTGGGATCTTGGGCACGCACGCACATGCGCCTGGAGTGAGTTTAAGCCACAGGGTCTGGGACTCAAACAGCGGTCAACTACATGGCAGTCCAGCGACATAGCCATTACGCTAACTGCTGGTCCTTATATTTTCATTTATGAGAAAGAGAGCAAGGGAGACAAATTTTTGTTTTCAGAGTTTATTTCTTCTCACAACAGGGAGAGAGACAGGGATGGAGAGACAGTCACCCCAGCTGGATCTTCACACTGGTATCCATGAGCCGCATGCTAAACTTGGGTGACAGGCACACACGCCCAGTGTGAGGAGGTCTGGGGATGCAAACCCAGGACCTTTCCCATGCGAACCCAGCTGTGTTAGTGCTTTGCCACTGCCTTCTCTGGACTGATTTTTGACGAGGTCTCACCATATCAGGATCCTCCTGCCTCAGTCTTCCAGCCAGTGAGTTCAATAGGCGCCCACCGTCTCACCTGGCCTGTTCAGGTTGGGCCAGAACCTCACCTCACCAGCATCTTAGCAGCATGTACCGCCATAGCTGAAGCATTTTTCAGGTTTCTGTAAAACAAAATTCTCTGGGATTTTTATAGGAACCACATTAAATTTATAAATAAGAAAGAACTGTTTTAAAGTAGGTTTTTAAAAGTCTATGTGTACTGGGACCAGCAGTTAGCGTAATGGCTATGTCGCTGGACTCCCACGTAGTCGACCGCGGTTCGAGTCCCGGACCCGGCGGCTTAAACTCACGCCAGGCGCGTGTGCGTGCGTGCCCAAGATCCCGAGAGGAGAATGGAGGAGAAGGGATTGCGGCGTGGCCATCCCCCCGGGGGGTGATTTCCTGCTTTCTATCTCTCTGTCTCTCTCTGTCTGTCTGGCGAGCGCACACGCCCTATAGCAAAAACCTCTCCAAAAAAAAAAAAAAAAAAAAAAAGTCTATGTGTATGGTACATATCTTCATTTGCTCAAATTTTTTTTAAACAACTGTTTATTTCATTTTATTATTATTATCATTTTTTTTTCTTTCTAATTTGACTAGAGAGAAAGAAAGGGAAAGTGAGAAAGCAAACTGCCAGGTCCAGGATTCAAACCGTGGTCGGCCATGTGGGAATCCAGTGCCTTAACCATCAAGCCATTTGGCAGCCCCCCTTTGCTCAAATCTTTATGGTTTCTAGCAAAACATGGTAGTTTATTTTTTTCTTTTTTCAGGACATATTTGATTTAACTTTATTTATTATTTACTTATTTATTTTAATTTGACCAGAGAGGGACAGAGTGAGAGAGAAAGAGGGAAAGTGAGAAAGCGAGCCTCCAGATCCGCGACTTGACCACGGTTGGCCATGTGGGAGTCCAGCACCCTTAACCACCACGCCACCTGCCAGTCCCAACATGGTAGTTCATTTCATGCAGTATCTTGACACATTTTAAGTTTATTCCTATACATTTCATGATTTCAGTTATAAACGGGACTCCCTCTCACTGTATGCGTAAAAGATCCCAGAGGTCACTTACTTTCCGAGGTGGGTTGGGTTGTAATATAGAAACACAGATCCAACAACTTCTCGGCCTCTGCTTGTTAAAGGTCCTTCCAGCCTAACAATTGCACGGTTCTATTGTAGAAATGAAGATCTTTAGTAATTCAATAAAAAATGGGGGGAAAACAGTATAGAAAGTGAACATAGATACCAGAGACAGTGTGGGAAGAGAGTGGGAGATGGTTGAGGGTAAGAGATAGGGAATCAAGGATGGGAGGGGAAGCAAAACATACAGGAAACAAGAAATGGGAAATTATTTGTTGACAATAACATGTATGTTGATGTGCTTGACTGAGACAATATACAGTGTACTCTGGATGGAAAATTTCATTTTGTATGCTGTAATGATGTACAGTGAATGAATGTAAATAAATAAATTTAAATTAAAAAAAAAAAAGAAAAGGAAATGTGGCCCAGATTGGGATGATCAAATTGTCTTTACGGTGTTGGCCTGCAGGTGGCACTGTTGGTCAGAACAGCTGTCTCCGCAGGCAGGGAGGTGGAGCTGACTCCTATCCCGGAGGCCACATGGAAAGTTTCTGCATTCAGCAGGCAGCTGTGCTCAGCTCAGCACCTGCTTTTTGAGCAGTTACTTTCCAGCACATTAGTAACCTGCCCTTCCTGCTGCTCTGGTGTTAGCAAAAGCCATCACCTGAGCTTCACTGGGTGACTTTTTAAGAGTAAGAACCTAAGAAACACAAATCAACGTCAAAGAGAAAAAGCAATGTTTGCCTGTAATTGCAGATTCGTGTCTCTGAAATTAAGCGCAGTAATTCAGCCGTTTATTTTCCACCCACTCCTCCTTCCTCACGGTGACGGTGTGAGGTTATTCCATTTTGAACAACTCCAGGGCCATTGTTTTTATATGTTTACTATGTGCCAGGCACCTTTCAAAGCCCTTCATAGACATAAACCTGGGCCCAGTAGGTGGTGTGGAGGGTAAGGCGCTGGACTCCCATATAGCCAGCTCCTTGGTTTGAGTCCCAGACTGACAGCTTGAAAAGCACACTGGGCAGGTATATGTGGCCAAAATCCTGAGAGGAGAGTGAAGGAGAAGGGATTGAGGAGTGGCCATCCCTTCAGGGAGTGATTTCTCTCTCTCTCTCTCTCTCTCTCTCTCTCTCTCACCAGCAAGCACATGTGCCCTATGGCAAAAACCTAAGAAAATAAATAAATAAATAAATAAATACTCATGGAATTCTTAGAACAACCCTAGGAAGTGGATACTACAATGACCTTCATTTTATTGATGAGGAAACCAAGATTCAACGAGGTTAAGGAACTTTCTTCAAGTCACGAGGTTAAGAGACAATGGCGCTGAGATTTGAATCCAGAGTTGGTGCCCGGGAGAAGGTGAATGGCGTCCCTAAAGTCATGGAGCTCTTGTGTGTTCTCCTTCCCTGCCCCTCTGTCCCTTACTGATGACCTTTCCTGTTTACTTTTGTCATTTTTCTTTTTTGTAATTCTGACCTAATCACAAACTTAAAGTTGGAAGTACAATACAAGTAGCCTTTTCTTCCTCAACTATGTGAGAATACATTTTGCTCTCTTTTCTTGACTTGCATGACCTCGGCACTTTGGAGATTACGGGCCCCTTGGTTCACAGATCACTCCTCAACTCCGCGCATCATGATGAAATTCAGGGTGTGCATCTGATGCAGAACAACAGGCGTGCACGTGACTCCTCGTGGCCTCCTACCGTAGGGGCCCGGTTGCCACTTGTCCAGGGTGATGACGTTAGCTTTGTTCTCGAGATCGAGATGGTGCCTGCAGTGTTCTTCACTGCCAAGTGCTTCTTTTTTATTTTTTGAGAGTTTGTTTGCTATTGGGCACATGCGCTCCCTGGACAGACAGCTGAGAAATCACCGCCAGGAGGAAGGGCCACACCGCAATTCCTTCTCCTCCATTCTTCTCTTGGGATTTTGGGCATGCACACACACGCAGCCAGTGTGAATTTTAAGCCTCCAGGTCCGGGACTTGAACTGTGGTCGCCCACATAGGAGTCCAGCACCTTAACCACTACACCACCAGCTGGCCTTACAAAGTGTTTCTTTTACCTTTTGTTCATTAATAGTTCTGAGGGAGGTATAATACTTTGAAACTGTGCACATGTCCTGTTCCCTATCAAACTTTCCACTTATTCACTTATTTATATTTGTACGTACTTATATTTTCCTATTTTGTGCAATAAATTACAATTATATTACTTTTTTTTTTGAGAGGTTTTTGCCATAGGGCACGTATGCTCGCCAGACAGACAGAGACAGAGAGACAGAAAGCAAGAAATCACCCCCCCAGGGAGGATGGTCATGCCATAATCCCTTCTCGTTCTCTTCTTGGGATCTTGGGCACACTTGCACACGCGCCTAGCGTGAGTTTAAACCACCAGGTCCGGGACTTGAACAGTGGTGGACTACATAGGAGTCTAGTGACATAGCCATTACAACAACTGCTGGTCCTCCCTTTTTTTTTTGAGAGTTTTTTTTTTTTTTTTTGCTATGAGACACATGTGCTGGTGGCATGGTGGCTAAGGTGCTGGACTCCCACATGGCTGACAGTGGTTCAAGTCCCAGACCTGGCAGCTTGTTTTCTCACTTTCCTTTTATCTCTCTGAGAGAGAGCTCTGGTCAAATTAAAAAATGAATGATAATAACAAAAAAATTAAGTAAATAAATAATTCTTTTAAAAAATTGCTATAGGGCATGTGTGCTCACTGTAGAGAGATGGAGAGAAACAAAGAGAGAGAGAGAGAGAGAGAGAGAGAGAGAGAGAGAGAGAGAGAGAGAGAGAAAATGAGAAAGCAAGCCGCCAGGTCTGGGACTCAAATAATAATCAGCCATGTGGGAGTCCAGTGCCTTAACCACCACACCATGTGCTGGCCCTGAGTGCAGAACTTTGAGTCCGAGTCAAGTAGTGCTCGACTGCCCCTGCCAGCCGGGTGCTGGGGAGCAAGGGACAGAGACGTCTGTGGTTTTGCCTGGCGGAATGGAGTGGGGGTGGGGAGGAGCACAGGCCCAGGAAGTAAGACCCATGTTCAAGGCACGTCTGCTCCTAAGGAGCTGAGTGACCTTGGAGAAGTAACTTTGTGTTCCTGGCCACAGCACACTTTTCTGTCATTGAATGACTTGGGCCAAACCTGAAGTCAAAGACTAGTGCTCCATGGGCCGAAATTGACCTAAGTACCTTATTTTGGGGAATGAGCTCTCTCTCTCTCTCTCTTTTTAAGAGAGATTTTTTTTTGCCATAGGGCACTTGTGCTCACTGGAGAGACACAGACAGAAAGTGAGAAATTACCCCCCAGGGGGGATGGCCACTCTGCAATCTCTTCCCCTCCATTCTCCTCTTGGGAATTTGGGCACACACGCACACGCGCCCAGCGTGAGTGTTAAGCTGCTGAGTCCAAGACTTGAACCACAGTTGACTATGTTGGGACTCCAGCAACGTAACCATTACACCATCTGCTGGTTCCTGGGAATGAGCTTTCAAAAAATTAAATATAGGGTCCAGCTGCAGTTGTGCAAATAGTAAGGTACTGCTGCATTAGGCTGGAGCCACATGGGTGGCCCGGGTTCAGAGCCTGGGCCGGTGCTGTAGCACACGCCTGTGGTCCTTCTAAGTGGGAGCTGGGCAGAGGGTCATCGTGTTGCTTGGTGAGGGGCTCTACACCCCTAGACCAGGGGCCCAAAGCAGGTCTGATCCCTCGCCACTCAGCAAATCAGAGAGAGGCAAAATTGTTGATGAGAGAGGAGAGGAAAATTTATTACAGCGTGGCCACGCTGGGAAGACACGTAAGAATATTGTCAACTGGTCAGCCAATTTACAAATGTTTTCATAAGGAAGGGAGATGCTATGTGGCTTACAGCCATCTATAGAAAAGTATAGATCAAGTTAATTTTCAGCTGCGGGCACAATCAAATAATTTGTTTTTGGCACAGGAGTTTCAGAATTAGTCAAAGGGTACAATCCAACAATCCATCTTCAACGACAGGAGTTTCAACTTAAGGCTGGGGCAGAGCGTTCCTCATTATTCCGAGCTCCAGGCTGGCAGTTGTCTCCTGTGAGAAGACTCGGAGAGTATCAAGTATTAAGCTGAGAGAGAGGGGCCGGCAGGTGGAGTGGTAACTAAGGCGTTAGACTCCTACATGGCTGACTGTAGTTAGAGTCCTGGACCTGGTGGCTTGCTTTTTCTCTCTCTCACCCTACTCTGGTCAAATAAAAAAAAAAAAAAGTAAATAAATGAATTTAAATAAAATAATTATTAAAAAAAAAAAAAGCTGAGAAAGAGTTTTTAAAACAGGATGGAGTTGGGCTGGCAGGTGGTGTGGTGGTTAAAGCTCTGGACTCCCACATGGCCAACTAGGGTTCGAGTCCCAAACCTGGTGGCTTGCTTTCTCACTCTCCCTTCCCCCCACCCCGCTTCGTCTGGTCAAATGAATAATAATAATAAATAAAAATAAATAATTATTGGGAACCAGCAGTTAGCGTAATGGCTATGTCGCTGGACTCCCACGTAGTCGACCACGGTTCGCGTCTCGGACCCGGTGGCTTAAAACTCACGCCGGGTGCGTGTGCGTGCGTGCCCAAGATCCCGAGAGGAGAATGGAGGAGAAGGGATTGCGGCGTGACCATCCCCCCTGGGGGGTGATTTCTCGCTTTCTGTCTCTATGTCTCTCTCTGTCTGTCTGGCGAGCGCACGCGCCCTATAGCGGAAAAAAAAAAAAAAAAACCTCTCCAAAAATAAATAAATAAATAAATAAATAATTATTTAAAAGATAAATTATTTGAGGGACCTACAGTTGACATAATGCCTATGTTGCTGGACTCCCATGTAGTTGACTGTGGTTCGAGTCCCACACCTGGTGGCTTAAACTCACAAAGGGCCCCTGTGCATGCGTGCCCAAGGGGAGAATGGAGGAGAAGGGATTGCAGCGTGGCTATAGTCCCTGGGGGGTGATTTCTTGCTTTCTGTCTCTCTGTTTCTCTGGCAAGTGCATGCCCCCTATAGCAAAAACCTCTCCAAAATAAATAAATAAATAAATAAATAGAAAAGGAAAAGAAAACAAACAAAAATTAGTTGAAGACCTTAATTGCTGCTAATTGTTCCTTAACACCAAAAAGGTTGGGGGTGCTGTTGAAGGTACAGGTGTCAAGCCAACTTTGACTATAAAATGTAAAAAACAAAACAAAAACAATAACAATAGAAAACAAGATGGAGTCAATCTGGCTAAGCAGGCCCTGGTTACAACAAGTTTGAGAACTTAAAAAAAATACCTCTTTCTCTCTCTCTCTTTATTTTGCTCTCTTCTGACTCTCCCATGTTCTTGCTTACATGCTCACATAAAACACACGTATACACATACACACACCAAACAAGGGTGTGTGGCGTGGTGGTTACAGTGCTGGACTCCCACATGGCCAACAGCAGTTTCGGTCCTGGTTCCGTCGGCTTGAAAATCACACTGAGTGCATGAGCATGTTTGCTCAAATCCCAGAAGGAGAAGGAAACGCAGCACAGCCGTACTCCCAGGGGGTGATTTCCTACATTCCCTCTCACTGTCTCTTTCTTTCTAGTGAGCTCATACACCTTATGGCAAAAACCTAAATTAAAAAACAAAAAAAAACAAAATAAAAACAAATTTGCATTTCTTCAGGTGTAGCCTGTGTGTTCCTATTAGACACTCATGAGCTACAGTTCAGATCACACTTCCTAGTGACATATATTTTATTTTATTTTTATTATTTTAGTTTGCTAGAGGGTGGGCACATGCACCTGCTGGGGAGAGAGAAAAGGAAGGTGAGAAAGCAGCCCATGGGGGACGATCATGCTGCAATCTCTTTTCCTTCATGTCTTCTTTCAGGACTGTGGGCAAACGTGCAGGCGTGGCCAGCAGTTTTCCAAGCTGCTGGACCACAGTCTGGTGGGATCCAGCTGCCTTAACCGCCATGCCCCTGGCTGGCCCAATGTGTATTTCTTTTATCTGTACTAAGTGACATTCAAGTCTCTTCCAGCCCAACTGTTCCACGGTTTAATTCTTTAGGCACTGATAAATTAGACATACCCAAACCACCTTTCTTGGCTAAGGACAATCTTTCTACCTCAGAGAATGAAATAGTATAGACTTCCAGACAGGGCCCTGATAGTATCTGGAATATATTTTAACTTCTCTAACAGAGAGGCAAAGAATAAAGGAAAACAAGATGTTTTCCTTTTTCTTTAAAGAAATATTTTTTTTGTTATTATTATTACTTTTTTTTGTGACTAATTCACCTAAGTCTTTATTTATTTGGCACTAGGAAAACGTCCATGAAAACAAGCCTGCATGGCAGGTACAGGTATGGTAACAGCACCAGAGGTACAGCCTCTCTCCTCTACAGAGCCTCAGTGTTTACTACATGCAGGTGACTCTAGTAATAAAACCAGATAGTCCAGGAGAAAAGGAGCCCTTTAGGAGAAAAAAAAAAATCAGTTTAGAGTGACGTCGAATTGACCATTCCTTTTCATATACTTAAATTCAAATAACAGACACATTCAGAGGCCCAAATGTTGGCATAGGATAAAATCATATTCATTTATTTTCTTCTGCATCTTAGAATTAGAAGGCATAAAATTAAATATGTTGAATGCAATAAATTCATTCATATAAGTGCAAGTCTTCAGCTATAATGCATTTTATGGCAGATTTATTGTTTTAAAAATAAACCAGTAAATCAAAAAAAGAGGGAGTATGTCCATTTAACTTTTATTGAGGTGTATAAAGGAGGTCTTCAGAAATCAAATATGAGCATGAAGATATGGCCAAACATAAACTCTACCAAATTCAGTGAAAAGTTGCTGACTTTAAATAGTAGTTGTAAAAATGACCAATATAGGGACCAGCAGTTAGCATAATGGCTATGTGCTGAACTCCCATGTAGCTGACCGCGGTTCGAGTCCTAGACCTGGTGGCTTAAACTCACGCCAGGCAAGTGTGCGTGCATGCCCAAGATCCCAAGAGGAGAAGGGAGGAGAAGGGATTGAGCCATGGCCATCCCCCCTGGGGGGTGATTTCTCACTTTCTATCTCTCTATCTCTCTTTCTGGAGAGTGCACGTGCCCTATAGCAAAAACCTCTAAAAAAAAATGACCAATATATATATATATACATTCTTTGTTAACAACCCCTCACTCTACAGTAAAAAAAAAAAAAAAAAAAAAAAAAAAAAAAAAAAAAAAAAATTGCTATAGGGAACATGTGCTCTCCACAGAGAAAAAGAGAGAGAAATCAAGCCACCAGGTCCAAGACTTGAACCACAGTCAACCATATGGGTTGGGAGTACAGTGCCTCAACTGGCACACCATCTGCTGGCCCCACAAGATGTTTTCTTATGAAACAGCCAAGGCAGAAATGTTCAGGGCGACCCGATGTGTCCAGGCCTTCAGCTTCTTCTGTGTTTTGCGTAGTTAAGGATGGTTCACTGCCACCTGCTGTGCCCACATTTCAGCAGGTCATCAGAGAGGACGTATCCCTTCCACCACAGGGCATGACCCAGAGCTAGCACACGTCACTTCCGCTCTCTTCGCGTTGGCAGAACTTAGTCATGTAGCATCTACAGCCTCATGAGAGGTTGAGAAACCAAGTCTGTATCCTTGAGACCCACATGCTTAGGCAAAAATTTTTTGTTGTTGTTGTTGTTTGTTTGTTTTCTTTTTTAATTTTGAGAGAGGACAGAACAGAGATTAAGAGAAAACTGGCAGCCTCCAGCACAGTATTTGTTTAACATAAACCTCTCTACCCACCATCTGGGATGTCCTATGTCATGTCATTGTACCGCCGGATGCTGTCTGATAGTCTGCCAGTTAGGAACTCATTTAGATTCTGCTGCCATTCCCTAGGGCTACTGTCATTCAGCCCTCAGTAAAAATTTGAAGCAATCATCTTTTTTTTTTTTTTTTTTTAAGGTTTTTGCCATAGGGTGTGTGTACTTGCTGGAGAGACATATACAGAGAGTGACACCTTTTGGGGCCAGACCAATGGAAAATCTCTTTTCAATAAATTCCAAACCTTGTCTCTCACTCTCAAAACTAAATAAAAGGAACCCCTGTATCTGATCACCCCGAAAAAGATAGACTTGCCTTTCTCCGGGTCTGATCACTCATATTCACACTTAGAAATAAACTGTATTAATCATTTCTACAGAATGGGTAATTTCCATAGACAACAGGATGACAATGTCCACACAGTGCAGAGGAGAATCTGCTGCACAGAGCTATGGTAGGCAGGTTAACATGAGACAGTTCTGTGAGAGGCTGGTGGCCGGCCCTGGGATCAGTAATGCCAGAGGATGTAGCTCCTAGAAGGCTGCCTGGATCCGGTCAGTGACAGTTTCAGGAGCGACTCCAATAGCAGTGGCAAACTTTAGCACAGCCCACTGTCCAGTGCTCCCAGGGGATATGACACTGATGTCAGCAGGATTTTCTTTCTTTCTTCCTTTCTTTTTCTCTTTCTTCCTCTCCTTTCTTTCTTTTTTTCTTTTCCTTTTTTTTTAAGAGAATTTTTGTGTGTGCTTGCCAGAGAGACAGAGAGACAGAAAGTGAGAAATCACTCCCCAGGGGGGATATCCCTTCTCTCCCATTCTTTTCTTGGGATTTTGGACACACATGAACACATGCCTAGCGCGAGTTTTAAGCTGCTGGGTCTGGGACTTGAACCACAGTCGACTACATGGGAGTCCACAGACACAACCATTACACTATCCTTTGGTCCCACGTCAGCAGGATTTTCAGTGGCAACAGTGACAACAGCTACCGGCAGAAACTCCTCCCAGATCCTCTTCAGAGCTGTGATGTAGACACCGTCACTGTTCCTTTTTTGGCTGTACTGTTCTGTTTGGAAGTCAAGGTTGGTGCCGCCTAAGTGGGTTCCCACTGTAAAGAATTTGAAGACATCCCCTTCCTTCACTTGCAGGCTCGAGGCATTGCTAAAGTTTGCCTTTAAGTTATGACAGGAATCCAGAACAATGTCATATGGTCCCTTGTGTGGGTAGCGTGGAAAGCCAAAGCTGCATATGTTGGAGTGGTATATTCTGCCCCCCTCCCCCCCCCCCCCCCCAGGCCTGAGAGCCTTGGCTAGAACCAGTTTGATCTTGGTTGCAGTGAGTCAAACAGCAGTACAACGGAATCTCCTCTGGTTCAGTTTGAACCTCTCTCTGCCTGGTTTGAGCTGGTGAACTCAGATTGTTCACTGAATTTTTTTTTTTCTTTTTCTTTATTTGGAGAGGTTTTTTTATTTTTATTTTTTTTTAATTTTTATTTTTTTGCTATAGGGTGCGTGCGCTCACCAGACAGACAGAGAGAGACAGAGAGGCAGAAAGAGATAAATCACCCCCTGGGGGGATGGCCACGCCGCAATCCCCTCTCCTCCATTCTCCTCTCGGGATCTTGGGCACACACACACACATGCCCGGCGTGAGTTTAAGCCACCGGGTCCGGGACTCGAACCGCTGTCGACTACGCGGGGGTCCAGTGATATAGCCATTACGCCAACTGCTGGTCCCTGTTCACTGAATATTAAAATTGTTTGACTTTCATGTGTGAAAATCACCTGAGTAGAATGAGGAAATAATTTATCCTATTAAGCAGGTCATGTGTGCGTGCTGCCAACATAGGGCATTCAACTATGAGTTAGGAAGGTAAGCTTTGCTCATGATAGTCAACAAGGCCCATAGGGGAAGATCTATGTTTCAGTATCCTGTGGCCATTTTCAGGGCCTAGATAACACCATGCCTTATCTTTCCTAGGGATAATTAATGGGGACAGTGTCTCAGGGACACATCTTGCTCATACTTTGCACTGCAGACTTAGAGAATAAGATGTTAGTTTTATACTCCATCCTTCAATATGAATCTCTTTAATTTAAAAAATATTAATTCTTGGGACCAGCAGATGGCATAATGGTTACATCGCTGGACTCCCACATGGCTGACTGCAGTTCAAGTCCTGGATCCAGCAACTTGAAACTCACACCAGGTATATGTGCGAGTGTACCCAAAATCCCAAGAGGAAAATGGAGAAGGGATTGCAACATGATCGTCCTTTCATGGGGGTGATTTCTTACTTTCTGTCTATCTTTGTCTCGCCAGGGAGCGCACACACCCTGTAGGAAAAATATCTCTAAAAAAAACCCAAATAAATAAAAATATTAATTCTAAAACTATTAAAGGAAGAGTCAACATTATTCATGGAAGATTTTTCTTTCCTTTCTTGAAGGAATGGTCTGTTCCAACTTTAACAATTATGCATAATCATTGCAATGTTTCCGTGTCTGTTTTGTTTTGTTTTGTTTTGTTTTTTAGAGATTTTTGGTATAGGGCACATGTGCTTGCTGGAGAAACAGAGAGACATAAAGCAAGAATTCACAATCCCTACTCTTCCATTCTCCTCTTGGGATTTTGGGCGCACGCATACATGTGCCCAGTGCATTTCAAGCCATGGGGTCTGGGACTGGAACCGCAGTCCACCATGTGGGAGTCCAGTGCCCCTGCTGGCCCCTTCCGCGGTGTTTTAAATCCAGTTTCCATATGCCCCAAACAAACTGACCCTAACCTTTGAAATGGAAACAAACATTCAAAGAAAAAGGATCAGGGCGTTTTCTCCAGCTCTTGACTGTAGAACCTGCAGCAATAAGCTTTTCCTCCCGTGTTTGCTGTGTGCAACATGTCAGAGCAGGACAAGGTGCTGGCTCACCCCTGCCTTCCTCTCCCACCCACGTCAGCTGCCAAAGAAACTGCAGCTCGTTCTAGCATTTCCTGTGAACAGCAGGTTTAGCACCTCCTGCCTTCTTCCCCTTGTGGATTTTTTGACCTTTACAACACTCACTTTGACTTTCTTAAGAACCCAGGGCCTCCTTGCTTCCTTGAGGGACCTCATTTTATTCTTGCTCACAGAAAGCACGAAACCACACTGACTGCGGCTGGTTCAGCCTCTCCAGGACTCTCCACTGCCCTCCCAGAATGTCTAGTCCCCAGGGCGCCTGCCCCTCCACTACGATTTCACAGTGTCTCTGCCACTAAATGGCAGGCGTCCTCACATCCGCTCACGCTGGCCTGCATCTTTATAAATAACCTAGGTGACGTGCCACCTTCTCTGTGTCCAGACAGGATTCTGCTCTGTCATATGCTTTCTTTAAAGTCTGTGAAAGCATAATTGTTCCTTCAGAGTTGCTTAAATGACTTGGAGGGCTTGGCTTTTTAGTAGCTTTCAGAAACAAAAGGAGCTTTTTAGCAGGACAAGCTATACCCTTTGACAGAATGCCCCCGGCTAACCTTTATTTTCCGAGTTCAGCAGCGTGGTGCCAGCTGCAGTGTGGTCTATAGTAAAACAAGCACGACGGGAATTTGCTTCCGGATTCTTATTGGAGTTAAAAGGTCTGCTCCATTGTGCTATTACTCCTTTTTTCCTGTGTGTATTGTACATCAGTAAATAAGGTGAAGAAAAGCGTGTTAGGGCCATTCCCACCCACTATCAAATGAATGACCCTTCTTTGCCCCTGATGTTCAGTGCACCCTGTCGTGTAGTGTCTGCTTTGGTCACTAAATGAAGGCGGGGTGTGTGTGTGTGTGTGTGTGTGTGTGTGTGTGTGGCATTTCTTTCCTGTCTAGCAAGATGCCTGGCGCCTGGTATGGAGTCAGCATTTGCTAAATAAATATGGTGTGGGGTGGCTTTGGTGAGTCCAGGTACTGGGTGTTTCAGAACTGAACAAAACATGCCAGTAGTAAAAGCAGAGGGTAATTTATTAAGTAAAAGTGAGGGGCCAGCAGGCATCCTGGTGGTTGAGACTCTGGACTCCCACATGGCTGTCTGCAGTTTGAGTCCCGGACCTGGTGGCTTGCTTTGTCACTTTCCCACTCTCTTTCTGGTGAATTATAATAATAATAATAATTAATAAAATTAAATAAATAATTCTTTTTTTTTTTTTTTTAAAGTAAAAACAAAAGTACAATCCCAAAAGATAGGAGTGGGCTTAGCGAAGAAAGAGTGGCTCCAGGGCCCCCTGTAGTTACTTTCCGTAGGGTTTATAATTCCTTGCCTGGGGCCATGTTGGTTGATCATTGGCTGGGCTCATGGATGGTTTTCATCTTATTGGCTATATCCAATGTGGCCTAGTCACCTAAACATCCCACACTGGAAATCTGTTACCGTCCCTTGGGCGGGGCATTTTCTGCCCTGGTTTTGCTATCTAGCCATATAGGCAGATGCCCCAGTCCCTCACCCACTTCTATTTCCACTCACCCACTTCCACTTCCATTTTCTAGCTTTCTTCCTACTTCATATTGGCTTTTTTTCTTTCTTTCTTTCTTCTTCTTCCTTTTTTATTTTTAATTGCTAGAGGGCTTGGCTTCTCTGTGTGTGTGTGTGAGAGAGAGACAGAGAGAGACAGAGAGAGAGAGAAAGTACTCCCCAATGAGGCCTGGTGACACTGCAATACTTTTTCCTCCACATCTCTATCCCATTAGTATCCTGGAGCCCTTGGTGTTTTTCAAGCTGCTGTGGCTGGGATTTGAACCATATTTGGCCTTATGAGCTTTGTTAGGGTGATTTGTGCAGGCTATGAAAGAATTTATAGACTCAGAGAGTATAAGTGGATAGGAAAGGTTTATTTACTTTCTGTCTTCGTCCAGAGTGAGACTCAGGAGACATCATCTCAAGAAAAAAGGAGTTAATTGTGAGAAAGAGCACCGAAGGGTCTGAAGCTGGAGGTGCCACAGCCCACGCCAGGAGGAAGGGGCTCCTTTTATAGGATTATCAGGCTATTCTGAGAGACGGTGTGTGACTGATAGGCAGGGGAGTTAGGCCTAGTGGGGGAAGCACACATGAAGCATTTGGTGGGTCTTTTTGATCCCTCTCCAGGGAGTTAGACCTCCCAGTACTTGCTTTGGGCCTTCATTCCCTACTTCCTGGGCCAGTGTGACCTTACCGTAGCAGCACCTGGAGTGTGGGCTTTTGCCAAGACCAGCTATGCAGAGGTTCGGCCGAGGTTCCTCATCAGGCCTGGAGCGATACCAGGTGGTGCCCAGGAGAGTTTAACTGCGTGGGTCTTAGACTTTCCAAGGGAAGGGCCAAATGTGGAGATTGCATTGGCCCTGAAGGGTGGGGGCTAGGAGCTGTGAAAGGAAAGGGGTTTAGGTCAGGGTAATTGGGGTGGTTCTGAGATGGGGTGGTCTTTTGTAACCTCTGGGTTGCTTGGCTGTTGTCTCTGGCTGAGTCAGCTCTCTGCAGTAAGATCAAGCAGCCCCCCTTTCCACCCTCCTTTCAGGTGGAAATTTCCCTCTGATCCTACAGAATTCCCTGTTGGGGCATATCTCTGCCACCAGGATGGTCAGACCAGGGTCAACCCTTTAGACCTTCCTCCTCACCTGCCAGGGGACCCAGTCTTCCCTCCAGCAGAGCCCAGGCTAAGAGACAAATACCCAAGGGTTGATTCCCCCCAAAAAGAAAATGCCCAAGGCATCTGGGGAACTTCAAATGTGCCCTTCTCATTAAAATGCCTAAGACATCAGGGTACGGAATATGTCCTGTAGGCTTTGGGTCCCCATGCACAGGGCCTAACCGCTGCACCACGGGCTGGCCCATAGCTACACTTCCTGTGTTCGGTAGGGTTTCGTCGTGGTAGACATGGCTCACTTTCTACCCACATGCACCCTCTCCTTACCCCAGGGTGTGGCCACATGGAAGAGTAGACTGGGTTCCTGAGGACAAGGCACAGACTAGCTCCGTACTGCACACACTAGGTGCTTCTGAGACCGAGAGATGATATTCCATCTCCTTTACACTGTCGTAATGTTGGTGTTGTGTTACTTGCAGCCAGACCTAATTGTGACAAGTATGTTGGTTTATTTGCATTTATAAAGACCAGGGAGAGATTAGTTTTAAAAATCTAGGTCTGCTCTCTGGGCTCAACCGCCGCTAGCGGGCGGTTATATGGCTAAGCGCACCAAGAAGGTCTGTCTTGGTAAATACGGGACCCATTATGGTGCCTCCCTCTGGAAAATGGTGAAGAAACTTGAAATCAGCCAGCACACCAAGTACACCTGCTCCTTCTGTGGCAAAACCAAGATAAAGAGACGGGCTGTGGGGACCTGGCACTGTGGTTCCTGCAGGAACACGGTCCCGGTGGTGCCTGGACCTACACCACTACTTCTGCTGTCACAGTGAAGTCGGCCATCAGAAGACTGTAGGAATTCAAAGACCAATGGAAGCTCTGCCAACATTCGGAATATCACCAGCCTACAATAAATGGGTTAATTTATGTAAAAACAAAGAAAAAAGAATCTAGGTTTAACTGGAATGATTCTAGAAAAGCATGCCAGTCAGGGATAGTCAGAATCTTTTTTTTTTTTTTTTTGGAGAGGTTTTTGCTGTAGAGCATGTGTGCTCACCAGAAAGACAGAGAGAGACAGGCAGAAAGTGAGAAATCACCCCCTAGGGGGATGGCCACGCTGCAATCCCCTCTCCTCCATTCTCCTCTTGGGATCTTGGGCACGCATGTACACACGCCTGGCGTAAGTTTAAGCCACTGGGTCTGGGACTCAAACTGTGGTTGACTACATAGGAGTCCAACCATAGCCATTACACCAACTGCTGGTCTCGATAGTCAGAATCTTTATGATAGCCTTATCTGGGGTTATTTTATTTTGCTTATTATTATTATTATTTTTTAAATATCCACTCACTGACAGATATGGAACATTTCCCCTTTTTCTTTCCTGTCCCTTGGGTTAGAAATACTAACATGAGGCCAGACAGGTGGTATGGTGGTTAAGGCAGCTGGACCCCACATTGCTGAAGTTAGGGTTTGGAATAAGACTCAGGAGACGCCATCTCAAGAGAAAAAGGCAAGTTTATTGAGAGAAAGAGCGTCCAGGGGTCTAAAGCTGGAGGTGTTCCAGTGTCCCCTACCCAGGAGACGTGATAAGTAGGGGAGGGGTAGGGTCACAGGAATGGTGGATGCTTTGATCAGCTTACTTGCCACTGTGACTTTATCAAGCCCATCTACGGGTGTTGGCTTCCAGTAAGGGAGGCCTCTGGCTGGAGAATTCTGGCCAAAGGTCACTGCAACCTTATTTTCTGATGGGAAATTACCTAAAGGCCATGCAGGGGCTGATCTAACAGCTGACTGCATGGTTTGAGTCCTGGACCTGGCAGCCTCATATAATCCATTAGGGGCATGTGCTTACATACTCAAAATCCTGAGAGGAGAGTGATGGAAAAGAGATTGTGGCAGGATCATTCCCTTTGGGGGGTGCTTTTTATTTCTCTCTCTCTCTCCCTCTCTGGGGAAAGCATACACCCTACTACAAATGAAAAAAAAAAAAAAAGCGGGCAAAAAGGTACTGATATGTGAGTACATTAGGATGTTTCTTTTTCTTTTTTTATTTTTTGGAGAGGTTTTTTTTTTTTTTTGCTATAGGGCGCGTGCACTTGCCAGACAGACAGAGAGAGAGAGATAGAAAGCGAGAAATCACCCCCCAGGGGGAATGGCCACGCCGCAATCCCTTCTCCATTTTCCTCTCGGGATCTTGGGCACGCACGCACACGGGCCCGGCATGAGTTTTAAGCCACCGGGTCCAGGACTCGAACCTCAGTCGACTACATGGGAGTCCAGCGACATAGCCATTATGCTAACTGCCGGTCCCAAGTACATTAGGATGTTAATGTATTTGATGCATCAGGCTAGGTTCAAATTATCTGTGCAAATTTAACTGATAACAAAGCAGAAAGTTCAATATACCCACCTTGTTTATTTATTTACTTATTTTAAAATCACAGACATAAGGAGAAGACAGACTTGTGTCTTTTTTTTTTTTTTAAACAAGATTTTCTCCTGTTTTATGTCATAGAGGCTGATTTGTTATTCCTTGTTTCCTTGAAAGGATTTAAATGTCTTTACTGCTTAGCTGAACTTCTTCATGTAAGTAATAACTTCTTTGACAGTGGAATGTGCCTTTCTTGCTTTAACTGGTTTCCCACATACACTGGTTGTCTAAACTAGGTTGCACTTGCCTTCTTAGCAATAAAGGAACAAGGAAATTCTGTCTTTTTGAAAGGTGAGTGGCCGTCAGGTAGACCGGGAGGGCGGTGACCTGTCTATGCCTCTAGAAAACACATTAGTGAACTGTGGCTTTATGGGAAGCCTTTTCTTTCATTTTATAAGTGAATGATACATTTTTCTTTTAGGGATTTTTATTACATGGAGACAATCATGACATTGGGGGCTTAATCAATCTCATTGAAGCTGTGGGACATTAGAATAAGAGCTTTTTTAAAAATTATTATTATTTTTTCCCCTGAATGCCTCTGGACCCTGTATTAGTAGGGACCAGAGGTAGGGATTCCTGTGAGGGTGGGCCACTGGGAGCTTCCACTGGTTTGGAAAATGGCTCAGCTGTCTGCAGAGTCCAAACTGTCAAGCTTCTCACTGGACCCTCAGGTCAAAAACCACGACTTATGTTGCACCATATCAAATGATCATTTTGTTTCAAAGTTTTAATTTTTATTTTATGTATGTATGTATGTATGTATGTATTTATATTAATTTGCCAGTGGGAGCAAGCTCTCACCAGAGAGAAATGGTGAGAGAGAGAGAAAGAAAGCATTTTCCTATGGGGAATAGTCATGTTGTAATCTGTTTTCCTCCATCTTTTCCTCTTTTGGGGATACTAGACACATGCACACATGCCTGGTGTATTTCTCAAACTATTGGGTCCAGGACTTGAGCCACATGCTTGGCCATGTGGGATCCAGCTGTTTTAACGACCACAGCATGGGCTAGCCTCTTTTTTAAGCTTTAAAATGGTCAATTATTGGGGCCATCTGGTGGTGTGGTGGTTAAGTCCCTGGACTCCCACATAGTCAACCGTGGTTCAAATCTTAGACCTGACAGCTTGCTCTCTCACTTTCCCTCTGTCTCTCTGTTTCTCTCTGGTGAGCACTCATGCCCTATGGCAAGTTAAAAATAAATAAATAAATAAATAAATAAATAAATAAATAAAATTAAGTAAACAATTTTTTTAAAAAAAAGGTCAGGTATTGGTAGTTTTATTTGGTCCAACCTACAGAAGAGATTACAGTTTACAAGTTTGCAGAAGAGTTAATTTCCTAAAAATAGCAAACATAGATACTACAAGTATCAAAATACTATGCCTAAAACAATGAATAAAAAATTATATTTAAAAATAATTTATAGATAAAAAATAATTTATAGATAGATAGATAGATAAATAAATTATAAATTAAGTCTCAGAGAGTTTAGATTATTTGCCCATGTATACACAGCTGGGAACTGAGAGAGTTATTATAGAAACCTGGATCTGGTTCAACCTGAAACCCATGATCAAGGCCTACTTCTGCTTCACTTATGTTCAGTGCAGTAACCTCCTTGGTCAAGTGTAGAAGGCAGTAATTACTAGAAACATGGACTTTCTTTTGGTTTGTAGCTATTAAATAGCTTTGAGGTTCTACCTTTATGTGACTGCTTGAAATTAAAGAAGAGTATTGGTGTGTTGTTAACATCAGCGATGATCTTTTGGGGCAAGATGGTGGCACAACAGTAATGCAACTGGACCTCCATGGAAGGTCCCTGGTTTATACCCTGGAGCCTTCCTGTGTACTCTGCATGGGCGGCTGAGCCTGGCTGCGGCTGGGAAGGGACTGCAGCAGGGCACCCACCATATTGGTGGTGCTTCTCTCCCTCTGCTGATGACATTGAGAAACAATTAGGAAGGGCTCTTGGCCCTCCCTCCGCCTTTCCACCTACAAGAAGGCATCAATTTCCCATGCAGAAAGTTCCTCCTCCCTGTTCCAGGAAGAGAAGAACATTCTTATCATGGGAGCTGGGGCGTCGGTGCCAAGATGAATCTGTACAAACTTTATCTTCCATTAGTTATTCCACAAACATTTTTCCTAGTCACTTTCCCACAGATGACTGCCCCAGCCCAAACCCACTTCTCCTTTATCTTCTTACATGTCCATGATTTATTGCTCTTTGTTAAAATGGGATATGAGCTCCCAGGTCTAGCCTGGAAACCTGCCACACACTTTTGTAGAGCTTAGAAGAGAGTAATTCTGTCCAAGGGAGACATTCAACTTTGTAATTATACAATTATATATGTAATTAGAAATATAAAGTAGAATTTCTATAGACATGATTATTTGTAATGTCTTATTATCTTTAAAAATTACAGTGCAGGGACCAGCAGATGTTGTAATGGTTATATCTATGGAATTCTACATAGTTGATGGCTATTTGAGCCCTGGACCCGGCAGCTTAAAACTCATGCTGGGCAGGTGTGTGTGCGTGCCCAAGATCCCGAGAGGAGAATGGAAGAGAAGGGATTGCAGTGTGGCCACCCCCCAGGGAGGTGATTTCTCACTTTTTGTCTGTCTCCCTGATGCGCACATGTGCACTATATAAAAACTATCTCTCAAAAAAAAAAAAAATAAATAAATAAAAAATAAAGAAAGAGAAGTGACCAGTACAGGTATAGTGGGTGTATGGTCTTCTTGTCGGCACCAAGAAAGCCTGCCTGTTTCTTGCTAACTGATCTCTTGCTGACTTTTTGTAAGAGAAAAGGCTAGACTTTCTATTTCTACTGATATGATATAAATTGAGAAGAAGAAAAACCACCACTTTTCTGTATTTGCATCTTTGAAAGTAGTTCCCCTGATCTGAGTGAAAACCCATACATGGGTATTTTCCTGTCAGGAAGATATTCCCTTTTGTTACTGGCTTGCCTCCTGTATTCTCAGAAGCCCTGGCAATGTATATGATGTTAATATTAATTAAATTACAACACTTTAAAGCCATGCTATTGGGACAAGCAGATGGTGTAAGTGGTTACATCGCTGGACTCCCACAAGACTGATTGCAGGTTGAGTCCCAGACCCAGTGGCTTGAAACTCACACTGGATGTGTGGGTGTGTGTATGTGTATGCCCAAGATCTAGGAAGAGAATGGAGGAGAAAAGATTGTGGATGGGTGATTTCAAACTTTTCCTCTCACTGTGTCTGTCTCCCTCTCTCCAGCAAGCCCATATACCCAAAGACAAAAACTTCTAAAAACAAAAACAAAAACAAACCCCATGTTATTTCAAGGCCAGCAGGTGGCATGATGGTTAAGGCACTGGACTCCCACATGACTGACCATGTTCGAGTCCTGGACCTGGTGGCTTGCTCTCTCACTTTCCACCCCTCTCTGTCTCTGAACGCATAGGCCCTATGACACAAATTTTAAAATTATAGTAAATAAAATAAAATAAAAAATTCTTTTTTAAAGAGTTTTTCACCCCCTGAGGGTATGGCCATGCCGCAATCCCGCTTCCTCCACTCTCCTCTTAGGATCTTGGGCACACATGCACATGTATCTGGCATGGTTTCCAGGCCACGTGGTCCAGGACTTGAACTGTGGTTGGCCACGTGGGAGTTCAGCGACTTAACTGCTATACTGTCTGCTGGTCCCAATAAATAATTCTTTTTTTTTGTTAAAGACTCGTTTGTTTGTTTAATTGTATTTGTTATTATTATTTTTAAATTTGACCAGAGAGAGACAGAGAGAAAGGGAAAGTGAGAAAGCAAACTAGATCTGAGACTCGAACCACAGTCAACTATGTGAGAGTCCAGTGCCCTTAACTGGCACACCACCTGCTGGCCTTTAAATAATTCTTAAAAAAAAAAAAAAAAAAAAAAAAAAAAAAAACCCAGACACCTTATTTATCAATACCCGGTCTGATTTCTTCAGCATTTCCCATCACATAACATAGCATTTACTAGTGCCTCTCTGCCATGCAGTTGGCGGGTTGAGCATTTGGGGAGATACGTTGTTGGCATCACACCACTGTGCTCTTTTTGGTCACCATCACTCTTTTCTTTCCCCCCAAAGTTTATTTTACTTCATCATTCAATGAGAGATAAAGTGGGAGGGAGAAGGAAGAGAGTGAGAGAGAGAGAAATACCCCCAACAGCATCTTCCAGCTGAGACCACCCCCAGTCTCAGCAGCCGGGATCACAGGCACTGTGGGTGTCTGGCACGTGCAGGGAGACCCTTGTATGTGAACCTGGGACCTTGCCATGAGGGTCTTGCATTGTGGAGCAGCATGGTACTGCTGCACCGCCATGGCCGGCCCGTCACTATTTTCAATCACTGAGTGACCACTAGGAGCATAGCATGGGCCAGTGCTGGGAAGTGAACTGCTTTAGAGTCAGCACTGAGAATCACAACATCCAGTCCCTGACAAGTCCGACTTCACAGGGTCAAGTGGAATAAAGGGATGTTTGGAGAGGCAAGTACCGCAGAAGTGATTGGCACGCTTTGGGTGGTAGTGGAAGACAGGCTTACCCAAGACAAAGCAGTAAACAAAACAAACCAGGAACCCTTTACACCTGGTGAGGGATTTTCCAGGGTTGAAGAGGTCTCGGAGGAGATGCATTTTTTTTGATTCATATACTGAAAGGCTTTGTTGATTGAAAGGGAGAGAGGACACCTCCACATTCTGACACTCATAATCTGGGAGAAAGCCCACCCTCGATCCAGCTGGAATGCCCCAAGTGGTGAGCTTCATGGTGCAACCTGAGCTCTGGGATTGCACAGCTGGCTCTACCTGCAGTCCCGTGAGCTCTGAACATTCCACGATTTCAGTGTGCATGTGTGTTCATGTGCATGTGTGTGCGCACGTGTGTGTGCGTGTGTGTGTGTGTGTGTGTGG
Source organism: Tupaia tana (assembly GCA_026018925.1). Classification (NCBI taxonomy): domain Eukaryota; kingdom Metazoa; phylum Chordata; class Mammalia; order Scandentia; family Tupaiidae; genus Tupaia; species Tupaia tana. The sequence continues at coordinate 12,511,067 of JAKSZU010000014.1, read as the reverse complement.
TGGTCATTCTATACTCTGTAAAATCAGGCCAGCCAGAGATTTAGAAGATTGGGATCATTATACTTTGCAGTTGTTTTTCTGAATTATAAGGAAAAAAATGGGGGCCAGCAGGTGGTGTGCTGGTTAAGATGCTGAACTCCCACATGGAAAACCATAGTTTGAGTTCTGGACTTGGTGGTTTGAAACTCATGCTGGGTGCATGTGCATGCATGCCCAAAATTCCTAGAGGAGAATGGAGGAGAAGGGATTGCAGTGTGGACATCCCCCTTGTGGGGGGTGATTTCTCACTTTGTTTTTCTCTGTTTCTCTGGTAAGCACATGCACCCTGTAGCAAAAATCTCTCTCTCCCCACCCCCCACCCCCAAAAAAGAAGTACAAATGGGATATTGCTTTTGTTATTTTGTTATTTTTTTAGTTGTGTCAGAGAGAATGTGTGCTTGGAGAGAGAAAGAGAGAGAAAAAAAGTGAAAACGTCTCCCTTGGCTTGTGAATGCTACAATCCCTCTCCTCGTTCTCTCCCTTCTTTCAGAATTTTGGGCACCCACACCTGCCTGGTGTGTTTATCAAGCCACAGTGTCCAGGACTTGAGAATCATACAGTAGGCTCCAGCTGCATTAATCACCATGCCACTGGATGGCGCGATTATTATTGATACTTTGAGTAGATTTTCTCCAAATGCAATATGGTTGTTCATCACATTTGGAGGGAGGAAAATGCATGAAATGTATTTTGCATAAGCAGGGCTGAGAACCAGAAAGGGGATGGAAAAAGTGCCTCTGAGATTCAGGATCAAGGTGGGAAAAAATGGGTGCTCTGGGGTGCAGTATTTGAGTTGGATGGGCAGAAATCAAGACTATTATTTTTTGCCACTAAATGTTTTCCAGAGCATGGGAGGGTATTTAAGTGGGGTAATTTGAAGCAATACCCAACAGCACAAGAGTAATGCCATTAGAAAATCTACAGAGCTTTTGCTGGCCTTAAAAAATCTTGAACAATTTACCTCCAGGAGATTATTAAGAAATTGGGGGGTCTCTTGCTGCAGCTTCGCGAGTGGGAGTACCAGGAGCCGGGCTCGGAGCGAGACACTGTGGACCGTTTCAAGAAAATGGCAGACAAACCAGACATGGGGGAAATCGCCAGCTTCGATAAGGCCAAGCTGAAGAAGACGGAGATGCAGGAGAAGGACACCCTGCTGACCAAAGAGACCATTGAGCAGGAGAAGCGGAGTGAAATTTCCTAAGCGCCTGGAGGATTCCCCACCCTGTCATCTTCGAGTCCCCAGTCGTGACGTGGAGGAAGAGTCACCTGCAAGATGGACACGAGCCACAAGCTGCACTGTGAACCCCCCGGGCACTCCGTGCCGATGTCATCGGCCTGAGGGTCTTTGAGGGGACTCACCCCCCCCATCAGACTGCCAAATTCTCCAGTGTGCCCTGGAGTATTGTAGAAAATTATTTGTATGATTAATGAAAATAAAACACACCTCATGGCATGGAAAAAAAAAGAAAGAAAGAAATTGGGGGCCAGAATCAGCAGGTGATGTGGAGGTTAAGGCAGCTGGATCCCACATGGCCGACAACATGATTCAAGTTCTGGACCCAGTGGCTTGAAAATCACGCTGGGTGTGTGTGCATGTGTGCCCAAAATCCTGAGAGGAGAATGGAGCAGGGATTGCAGTGCGACCATTCCTTCTGAGGATGATTTCTCACTTTCTCTCTGTCTCTCTCTGGTGAGTATACACATCCTATGGCAAAACTAAATAAAAAGAATGCGAGGGTCAGCTGACGGCATGGTGGTTAGGGTGGCTGGATCCCATGTGGCCAACTATACAGTTGGAGTCCCGGATCCAGAGCTTGGGAAAAATAAAAGGAAAGAAATCTGAAGTTTGGGCTTTTGAAAATCCTGTATGCAAGATATAAGAGAGAAATGACTTCACTCCCTGGTATCCTTGGTTACAGGGTCATAGCTGCTGGCTATTCCAGCTCTGATCTCACGGAGACTCAGAGGAGGATTGCCATGCTCCTGGGCTGAGAGTCTGCTGCACGTGCTTTGAGAGCTGGAGCTGGGAAGCAAGTCGGTGGGCGGACTTGGTTCAGCCTCCGAGGCCACGGGAAGGCCCTGGTCAGGCTGTGCTGAGCTTTTGTTCCCAGAGGTTTCCATCTCTAGTCCTTTCTCTGAAAACGAAACTTCTCTTTTTCTGGGAATGTTTATTTTTAGGAAGAAAACATATGGTGTTGGGACAAATTTTCCAGCTTAACCAGAAGTGCTTCATCTAGTGATGCAGGATTATTAATGTGGGTTCTCATTTCGAGTTTGGCCTCACTTGGTCCTGGACAGTGGAAACACATTTCAGGCATTTAAAAATTTGAGGGGCCTTATGTAATAGTGGAATTTATGGATGTTGTGCTATGAAAAAGTAATAGTATGTCAGTAGGTGGTGTAGTGGTAAGGCAGTAGACTCTCATATGGCTGACCATAGTGTGAGTCCTGGACCTGGTGGTTTAAAATGCTGACTGGGCATGTGTGTATGCATACCCAAAATCCTGAAGAGAACAGAGGAGAAGGGGTGGTTTCTCACTTTCCCTTTCTCTGTCTCTTTTTGGTGAGTACATGTGCCTTATAGCCACAAAAACCTAAAAAGAAATAGTAATAACCTCAATTATTTCACATGTGCTCAGGAGTTACTCTGGATATAGGTAATCTGTCCAAAGTTCTCTTTGGTTACTTAAGCTTCAGAATCGATCTCCTATGGAACCAACAGATGAATGGCTTGAAAAAGTATGGCACATATACTCTGTGGACTACTACTCAGCCATAAGAAAACAACTAGACCCTGACATTTGATAGAAAGTGGATGAATATGGAAGATTTATGCTGAGTGAAGCAAGCCAGACTATGAAAGAGTGACATTGTATGTCTCCACTTCATATATATATATATATATATATATATATATATATATATATATACTGAATGTCCACACTCTATGGCAGAAACTAAAAGATTGGAGGATATAGCTTTTTTTCAGGTGGCCGGGAAGATGGCAGACATTCAGATTGAATGTGTTTACCAAAAGCAGCCGACCATTTTCCAAAACAAGAAGAGGGTCCTGCTGGGAGAAACTGGCAAGGAGAAGCTTCCAAGATACTACAAGAACATCGGTCTGGGCTTTAAGACTCCCAAAGAGGCCATCGAGGGTACTTACATCGACAAGAAATGCCCGTTCACCGGTAACGTGTCCATTCGAGGACGGATCCTGTCCGGTGTGGTGACCAAGATGAAGATGCTGAGAACCATTGTCATCCGCCAGGACTACCTCCACTACATCCGCAAGTACAATCGCTTCGAGAAGCGCCACAAGAACATGTCTGTGCACCTGTCCACCTGCTTCAGGGACGTCCAGATTGGCGACATCGTCACGGTGGGCGAGTGCTGGCCCTTGAGCAAGACTGTGCGCTTCAACGCGCTCAAGGTCACCAAGGCCGCCAGCACCAAGAAACAGTTCCAGAAATTCTGAGCCTGGACGCCTACCTGCTCCCCAGGAAATAAAGTTATTTTCCCACTCCCCCCCCCCCCCAAAAAAAAAAAAAAAGATTGGAGGATATAAAAGCATGGAGAATGGTTGCAGATACAGGACACAGTGTGGGAGAAGGTGAGAGGAAGGGAATCAGGGAGAAAACTAGAGAGGCAAGACATTTAAGGGACACAGAAATGGAGGATTGTCTGTTAATGATAATATCCTTAAAAAAAAAGAGAAGAAAGAATTGATCTCCTAATTTTGTTAGTAAGCATAGTAAACATGAGCATCTACTTAAACTGTCATAGACTCCTTTTCTTTTCAAAGAATTATTTAATTTTATTTATTATTTTTATTATTTTTAAACTTGCTATAGAACACATGTGCTCACCAGAGAGAGAATGAGAAAGAGAAGAGAGAAAGCAAACCACCAGGCCGGGGACTCAAACCACGGTTGGCCATGTGGGAGTCCAGCGCTTTAGGCACCATGCCACCTGCTGGGCCCTAGACTCCTTTTCTTATATGCGAAATACCAAGCATAACATAATCATTTGTAAGGATTCTACCGTGAACTTCAGACAGTTTCTGAAGGTGCAGAAGGTATGTGCTTAGACAGGAAACAACCCAGAACAGTGATCATGTTCAAGGCTTCTGGAACCACAGCATCAGATCCCACCTCTGCTACTCACTAGCCCTGGCTTTTGGTAAGTTTCTTGACTTTTCTATGATTCAGTTTCACTCCCTGCAAAACAGAGGTGTATGGTGGCTGGCCATCAGGATACGCGTGGCAGACCTCCAACCATAAGGAGCTTATCTGACCAAGGGCCCCAGCTTCTGTTCTCTGAAATCTATCACCATACAGACAGGCCTCTATGGCTGCTTCTGGTCCACTGAGTGCATCGGGAATACTCCCCCAAATCGGGTCTGCCATGCAGATCTCCTTTGCTTGCCAGTTTGCTGTGAGGACTCCCTGGTGGCTGGTATAACCACACCTTCCAGGTGCTCCTGCTCAACATTCCCCTCTGCCTGCTCACGGGGGTCAACTTGCATCATGGTCTAAGGACTCCCACAGCTTAGTCCAGCTCCCCCCTTACTTCCTCTCACAAGGCAGTTCTCCTCACGCAGGGCAGTGAGATTTAGCAACAAACAAACAAGCACCAGGATGTCTAATTAACTTAGAATTTCAGGTAGGGTTAGCCCTGCGGCCTAGTGGTTAAAGCAGCTGGATACCACAAGGCCAGCCACATCGTTTCAGTCCTAGGCCCAGTGGCTTGAAAAACACACCGAGTGTGCGTGCATGTTTGCCTCAAATCCTGAAAGAAGGAAGACATGGAGGGTAAGGGATCGTGAAGTGATCACACTCCTTTAGGGGGTGTTGTCTCCCTCTCTCTGTCTCTCTCTGGTAAGTACATGTACCCTCTGAGAGTAAAAAGAAATTTGTATTTAGATAAACAATGAATACTTTTAAAAATAAGTATACTTATATTTTATCTGACAAAAATAAGGACAATTTTTTTTTAAGAGATTTTTCTTTTTGCTCTAGGGCTTGTGCATGTGCCAGAGAGACAGAGACAGAAAGTGAGAAATCACCTCCCTGGAGGGATGGCCATGCCACAATCCCTTCTGCTCCATTCTCCTCTCAGGATTTTGGGCACACCTGCACATGTGCCCGGTGTGAGTTTTAAGTCTCCAGATCTGGGATTTGAACTGCTGTTGACTACGTGGGAGTCTAGAGACTTAACCATCATGCCATTTTCTGATCCCAGTAAGGACACTTTTAATCCTCTCTGGGCATTTGCTTCTTAAAGGGTTTGAGCTAACACGGGGTGCTGATAATTGTACCTAACAATTCATAGGTAGAATTAAATGAGGAAAACATGTGAACTGATTAGAGTTGAACTTGGTGCATACGGAGTATTCAGTAGACACTAGTTGTTATTAAAGATAGAGAGTACGGTGAGTACTGAACAGGCTTGCCTCTGAACCTTTCTCTTATAGCAGAAGAAAAAAACCTCTTTCCTTATACTCTCTTCGGTGCAAAGTCTGGCACTCTAAGACCGGAACTGACAAAAACCACATGACCAGGAGAAGATTTATTTCATATGAAGTTGGGAGCCACATAGAAATGAAACCCCCAAAGAGGCAGTCAGACCCAGGGGCTTAAATACCATTTAACAAAGGATAATAAATTTGTGAAGAAGTGACGAGATCAAAGAAAAGCTTTGTTGTGGGAAAGTAAGTGTATGGGGAAATAAGGGACTGGCAGATGGTGTGGTGATTAAGGAGCTGGACTCCCACATGGCTGATCATGGTTTGAGTCCCTGATCTGGTGGCTTGCTTTCTCACTTTTTCTCTCTCTGTCCATGGTCAAATTAAAAATAAGTAAATAAAGGAATAAATAAATAATTAAAATAACTCTTAAAAATATATATGGGGAAATTAATGGAAACTAAGGGTTATTTCAGTGAGGTTTATTTATGTAGATTCAAGTCATCTTCTGTGACAGGAATTTCTCTTCTTTCTGGTATGGGAGATGAGACAGGAGCACCTTCACAAAGAGAATTTTTTTTTTTTTTTTTTGGAGAGATTTTTACTTTAGGGCATGTGTGCTCGCCAGACAGATGGAGAGACAGAAAGCAAGGAATCACTCCCTGAGGGGATGGTCATGCTGCAGTCCTTTTCCCCCATTCTCCTCTCAGGATTTTGGGCACGCACGCACATGCACCCAGTGTAAGTTTTAAGCCACCAGGGCCAGGACTCGAACTGCATTCAGCCATGTGGGAGTCCAATGATGTAATCATTGTACCACCTGCTGGTCCTAACACAAGGAGGAATTGATACCCTGCTTTTGGGGAGATAAGGGAAGGTAGAGAACTTTTTCAGCAGTCTGGAGTTTCTTAGTTGTCTTCAGCTTAAAATAATCCTAGGGAAAGTGGCATATTTGGGGTGGCATATTCTGACCCCTTCACTCCCAGAGGTGACAGTGAGCTGACTGGCCTCCAAGTCTTGTACCAGGTGCAAGGACACACCCCACGAGAGTGGCCTGGGCTTGGTGCTTTCAGGGGCATGAAGTGTGAGCGGCCTGCTCTGCAGAGTAGCTCTGCGCCTTCTGAACACCACGGGCTCCCGGACGTCGCTGTTTCTCCTTTCCTTCTCGGCAGCCGTTTCTAATCTACCTGGCTCTTGTTTTCTTATGCGCTCCCGCTTCCCCTTTGCTCTATAGCCGTCATACAGAGAAGGCGTGGTCATCAGAAAACCAGACCGCTCTCTCCCCTCTGGCACACCTCTGAAAGCTGTGCTTCTAGTTAGTCCTCTGTCTCGGTTTACTTTTGCTTTGTAAGTTCCTTTAGCACCAATAAGCTTTCTCTCTTTGCCTTTGACTGTCAGGTTTATGGGAGTCTGGTTGCTTGAAAATTCTGGAAGACTGAGATCTGGGTAACCAAAGTGAGGTAAATGAATGATACGTTACAGAAGTGAAAACTAATAAAATGAATGAGGAATGTCATTATCTGGGAGAATGAAAGGATTTTTAGGGTCAAAGCAAAATGCCTTAGATGCTTGGAATAGAATCCAAAAGTTTAAGTCTTTTGTGTTAGGGTCAGAGGTCTGTGAAAAATTCGATAGCAGTAACACACTAACTGATTTACATTTTCCTAAAATCAAGGAAATAGTCATTTCAAAATGATATACGGGTAGTAATTCAGTCATATTAAAGATAACTTTATGGGGACCAGCAGTTAGCATAATGGCTATGTCGCTGGACTCCCATGTAGTCGACTGTGGTTTGAGTCCTGGACCCGGTGGCTTAAACTCACGCCGGGCACGTGTGCGTGCGTGCCCAAGATCCTGAGAGGAGAATGGAGGAGAAAGGATTGCTGTGTGGCCATCCCCCCTGGGGGAGGGGTGATTTCTCGCTTCTTTCTGTCTCTCTCTGTCTTTCTGGAGAGCGCACATGCCCTATAGCAAAACCTCTCAAAAAAAAAAAAAAAAAGAAAACTTTATGATAACTTTGTTTTCCTATAATAGCAAGTTTGCATGCACATTAAACTTCATACCAATGCAGATTACCAGCAGCAAAACTATCATCTCAATTGCTGATCTTCCCTTCCCCCCACCCCCAGAGATTTTTTTGCTATAGGGCATGTGCACTTGCTAAAGAGACAGACAGAAAGTGAGAAGTCACTCCCCGGAGGGGATGGCCATGCCGCAATCCCTTCTTCTCCATTCTCTTCTCAGGATCTTAGGCACTCATGCACACGCACCTGGCATGAGTTTTAAGTCACCTGGTCCAGGACTCTAACCATGGTCGACTATATGGGAGTCTAGCAATGTAGCCATTACACCATCTGCTGGCCCCACAATTACTGGTCTTAAAATTGAATGTAAGCTTCAGGTCTCATTAAAGTTGTAGGACCGTAAAGTGAAAACATTTGAAAAGCTCTTGAGCTCAACATTGGCCTTAAGCAAAGGCAAGTCATCCCAAACAAAATGAAAATCAATCTCATTTCAAAGCCTTTCTCTTCTTTTCCTTTCTTTTTTTTTTTTTTCCTCTTTTCTTTTCTCTCTTTTTTTTTTTAAAGAGAGATTATAGGATGTGTGCACTTGCTGGAGAGACAGAGAGACAGAAAGTGAGAAATCACCCCCGGGAGGATAGACATACCACAGTCCCTTCTCCTCCATTCTCCTCTTGGGATCTTGGGCACGCACACACATGTGCCCAGCATTTTAAGCCACCAGGTCTGGGACTCGAACCGCAGTTGACTACATGGGAGTCCAGTGATGTAACCATTATGCCATCTGCTGGTTCTTCATTTCAAAGTTTCTAGAGAAGAGATTGCAGGGCCAGCAGATGGCATAGTGGTTATATCAATGGACTCTCACATGGCTGACTGCGGTTCGAGTATGAGTCTGGTAGCTTGAAAATCATGTCAGGCGCTTGTGCATGTGTTCCCAAGATTCCAATAGGAGAATGGAGGAGAAGAGATTGCGGAATGGACATCCCCCCAGGGGAGGCAATTTCTCACTTTCCCTCTCACTCTCTCTCTCTCTGAGTGAGTGCATGCACCCTACGGCAAAAACCTGTTTTAAAAAAGAAGAGTTTGCATAACTTAAGGCAAACTATAAACTTTTGAGCAATTGATACATTTAACAAAAAAAGCAAATCGAGTTATTTATTCATTTTTGAAAAATTTTATTTATTGGGCCGACAGGCGGTGTGGTGGTTAAATGTGCTAGACTCTCATATAGCCAACTGCGGTTCAAGTCCTGGACTTGGGGGCTTGCTTTCTCACTTTACCTCATACTCTCTCTGATCAAATTGTAAAATAATGATAATAAATACAATTAAAATGAAAATAATTATTTAAAACACATTTTATTTATTATTATTATTATTATTATTTTTTTTTTTTAAATTTGCTATAGGGCATATGCATTCACCAGGGAGAGAGAGAGGGAAAGTGAGAGCGCAAGCCACCTGGCGAGATTTTCAAGCTGCTGGGTCTGGGACTCGGACCATGGTTGGTCCTGTGGAAACCCAGCACCTTAACCATTGTGCCACCAGCTGGCCCCATGAACTTTTTTTTTTTTTTTTTAACCAGATTTTTCTGTGGCTTGAAAGTGAGGTCGTATGGAAAAAAGCAGTTTGTAACAAATTCCTTTTTCTATTTGTACAGGGAAGACAATGCTCATACAATTTGCCACTCACAAGAAGAAACCACAGGGCTGTTGTTAATTCCATTCAATCACAGTGACCTCTCCAACATGGGTGACCTCTCCCCAGGTAAGCAGCACTGACAAGCAGGGAATACGGGAGCACCACTCCTTGCAGGAAAGCTCGGGCTCCTCCCTGGTGTTAGCAGTGGCAGCCTGAGCAAGGGGAAGCTGTTCCTCTGTCACTGTGCTCTGATCCCATTGGCTCTTCCTGAACCTGAGAACTGTGAGTCACGATCCCCACCGCGGATGATGGGACAAACGCTTAAACAGATAGGAAACACTTTGCCCAATCTCGTCCTGGGTAAGTCATGGAAGAAAAATTTCAATTTAGAGTTTTGAGTTCCATAATCCATGTTCTCTACACTTGATAATTTTTGTCTGTAGTTCATAAAGTTACTAGCTTTGGGAATACTGTTTTCATTAATATAACTCTTCTCTAGAGACTCCTGGGAATATAAAAAAATAACTTTACTAAAGAAAACTTGGGATTTAAAAGATCTCACAAAATAAATAAAGGAATATTTGGAACTGCATGACGAACTGCATGACATGAGAGGCGAGGCAGTCCCAGACGTGGACCCTCAGGGACTGAAGCCAGATTAACCTAAATCTCTGAGGTGCAGCTGCAGCTGTTCTGTGTATTTACTTGGAACTATAGTTTCAAGTTCTTCAGTCTTGGGAAGGAGCAGTGTCCTTGATAATTAAATGAGGATCTCCTCGGGGAATTACAATGTCTAGTTATCACTTGGCACTGTTTTTGTTATTGGTGTCAAGCACCAAACACTAATGAAATTACATTATCAAACACTAAATAAGAGAGTGTTTATGGGATTCTAAACATTTAATGAAAACCAATTTTATGGGAGGAAAAATCAGATCTTAGGCGTCTTCATTTCCTCAAACCAGGGTCTGAGTGACTCAGGTGTGTCTGAGTACAGACATCCGAGGATGGGCTTCCAGATCTGGAAGGGCACACGGTGGTCTCAAGTTAGTCCGTTGGTCAACCCTGACTGCTTGGCCTTTAGATTGTTTATCTTTGCTGTCTCCGGGACTGTTCATGTAGTTAGGAGCAGAGATGGGAGTGACACATGTTCTTCTTCTTTTTTTTTTTTTTTTTTTTTGGAGAGGTTTTTGCTATAGGGCGCGTGCGCTCGCCAGACAGACAGAGAGAGACAGAGAGATAGAAAGCAGGAAATCACCCCCCAGGGGGGATGGCCACGCCGCAATCCCTTCTCCTCCATTCTCCTCTCGGGATCTTGGGCACGCACGCACACGCGCCCGGCGTGAGTTTAAGCCGCCGGGTCCGGGACTCGAACCACGGTCGACTACGTGGGAGTCCAGCGACATAGCCATTACGCTAACTGCTGGTCCCGACATGTTCTTCTTTTTAAGAAAAAAGGTTTTTATTTATTTTATTCATGATAGTGTGCATACCCATGAGAAAGAGACAAAAAAGAAGAAAGAGAGAACGGGGGAGAGAGAGAGAGAGAATGGCAAAGAGAGAGGAAGCACACCCCAGTGTGGCCTGGTCATGTTGTAATCTTTGTCCAATTTTCCATCCCTCAGATTCTTGGGCACATGTGCACCCAACATGTATTTCAAGCTAGAGGGGCTGAGCTCAAACACTGGTCAACCACATGGGATCCAGCTTCCTCTGTGCCACTGTAAATGGCTGAGCTACAGGGCCAGGGTCTTTTGTTTATTTCAGGATCTACATGTTTCTGTGTTGAACCATGTGTCACAGTCACCTGTCCTTCATTAATATAGTGACATAGTGGTCATTCTCTTTCCCAATGAAAGAAGTTACAACGGAGGCAAAGCAAACATTTTTCAGATGAAGAGCTACTTTGTCTCAGATTTCCCTTTGAGTGCTGGCTTCCAGCTCTCACTGGATTCCAGATGACTCCTTGGAAGCTGCACACTTCTCACTCCAAAACGCCTCTTTCTTCTTCCCCAGGAAAACGTGAGGAGGATACCATGACTGCTACCCGGAGGCTGGGCGTACACTCCTTGCACTTTTGTGCTAGAGGTCACAGCACTAGGGGACCAGCTGACCGCAGCCAGAATAACCCATTCTGTCCTTTATGAATGCCCTGGGCTGATATGTTCAAATGTCAGAAAGTCAAAGCATGAAAGTACTGCAACAAAAGACTATAAAGATACTTATTTGGAAATAAATAAGCCTCTTATTTTTCCAGGAAGACCACATGCCTGGTTTTACGTATTCACTTCAGTAGCAGGTGTAGTCATGTAGAAATATTTACCTGGAAGAAAACCAAGTGAAAAGCTGGCTGCCTTTCACACAAAATCTATTTAAGTCACTGTGGTTACGCGTCTCAGAGAAAAGACAGTTTCAGCTCTCTTAGTACCATCATCATTTTATAGCTTTATTTATTTATTTATTTTTTTAATGCCAGAGGACACTGTGCGTGCATGACAGATGCTAGCTACATAGAAAGATAGATAACATGTATAGTATTCTCAACTGGCGTATTCTTAACTGGTCTGAGGTGTATTTTATATTGGGTAAGTTCTCTTGATAAGCTAAATGATATATAGGGATTGAATGCAGAGAAAATTTTTCTTTTCTTTTTTTTTAAAGTATTACTTATTTAACTTTATTCATTCATTCATCTTTAACTTGACCAGAGAAAGACACACAGAGAGAGAGAGAGAGACAGAGAGAGAGCACGAAAGCAAACCACCAGGTCCGAGACTCGAACTGTGGTCGGCCATGTGGGAGTGTCCAATGCCTTAACCACCATGCCACCTGCTAGTCCCAAATGCATAAAAAAATTATAAAAAAAAAAAATCAAAGCCAAAAAAAAAATAGCTAAACAGGTGATAGATAAATAGGAAGAAAGAAAGCTCCCCCCAAGCCTGCAAACAGGGAGTGGTCACACTGCAATCCCCCTTTCCATCAGAAACCTAGGCATGCACAGGTACCTAAAGTGTTTTTTAAGACACCAAGGCAGAGATTTTAATATGGGATTTGACTCCCTCTGCATACCGTTTCCGGGGCTCACCCTGTAGTTTTATGCTTTAAGGAATTTATAATTGTCCTCATGTCATTTTTTTTTTTTTTTTTTTTTTTTTTTTTTTTAAATTTGACCAGAGAGAGACAGACGTTGAGAATGAGAGAGAGAGGAAGCGAGAAAGCAAGCCACCAGATTCAGGACTTGAACCCTGGTCAGCCATGTGGGAGTGTCCAGCGCCTTAACCACCACGCCACCTGCTGGTCCCCTCATGTCATTTTGATCACTACTTCCTGAGACAAATTTTGGCAAACTTCATTTAGGTTCCATATAAAAATGCAAAGTTTTGGAGGCCAGCAGGTGGCATAGAGGTTAAGGCACTGAACTCTCACATGACTGACTGTGGTTCAAGTCCTGGACCTGGTGGCTTGAAACTCAGGCCGTGTGTGTATATGTCCAAAATCCAGAGAATAGAATGGAGGAGACGGGACTATGGTGTGGTCATCCCCCCGGGGGGTGATTTCCTCCTTTCTCTCTCTGTCTCTCATTGTCTTTTCAGTGCACACATGTATACTATAGCAAAAATCTCTCTCTTAAAAAAGGGGGGTGGCAGCAGGTGGTGTAGTAGTTGGGGTGCTGGGCTCCCATGTCATTGACTGTGGTTTGAGTCCCAGATCTGGTGGCTTAAGACTCACGCGGGGCGTGTGTGCATGCGTGCCCCAAATCCTGAGAGGAGAAGGTATTGGGGCATGGCCATCCCCCAAGGGGTGATTTCTTGATTTCTATCTCTTTCTGTCTCCAGTGAGTGCACGCGCCCTATAGCAAAAATCTCTCTCTCTCTCAAAAAAAAAAAAAAAAAAAAAAAAAAAAAAATCAAACAAAAACCAAGCAAAATTCTAGCCCCGATTGAATGCTTTCATACTCATTTGTTCTTTCTCTGGCTAAATCATGGGAGGACACATTTCCAAAGTCCTTCTTTCTCTTCTTCTAAGTTTATCTCCTCCAGGACACAGAGAGAAAGAAAGTAGAGGTAGGGAGAAAGGCACCCCGAAAGAGTCCTCACATTGAATCTGAATCAGCCTGGATCGTGGGCACGTGCGCATGCCTGACTTGCAGAGGGAGGCCCCAGACTGTGACCCCAGAACCTCTCCACGTGGGCCCAGCTGTGTCACTGCTGTGCTGTCTGCCCCCTGAGATACTTCTTGAGGCTTCAACTTGCGTTTCAGTTGGACCCCCCTAACTTAGTGCTTTGCCTCTCGAAAGGAGAGGTGAGTCGGCTGCTCCCGAAGGTTTGACAGTTGCTCCAAATGACCACCGAATCTGTCGGCGTCCGCCCCAGGGCTTGGGTCTGGCTGAATCACGATCAGGGGGCTGCTGGTGAGGAAGAGAAAGAGGACGAGAAAGAGAAAGCCCTCCATCTTACCAGGACCTGGGAATTGGGAAGAATGAGGCAAAGGGATAGAGTAGAAATGGACACAGGCAGCCTGAGTCTAGGTAGCCCAAACAGCTTGCGCCGCCCAGATGAACTGGACGTCTTTATTTATAGAACAAGGAGACATTACATATGTATGTTTTACGACACTTCATACATTGGTTGCCAGGTTACAGATAATAAGAAGCAGTTAATAAATCTATGAGGGCTTAGTCACACCAGGCCACGTGTATCCCTTGGTAATCCCATCAAGAGAAAATCTCATCTTCCTTTCTAATGCAGAGAACTAGCTGTAAGGTGTGGGGAAGGAGCTAAAGAACTTCTCCATAAGGAGTGCACCACCACACCCAGAGTAGGCTAAAGAACCTTTCAGATGCAGAGCAGGGATTGGACTTTACTAATTGGGGTCAAGATGTTTCTTGAAGTCCATCAGATGTGTCTGTTGGAACGCCCCTAGCAATTTCCACCCTTGCTTTGTCTGCAGCCAAGGTCAAGGAAAGACAAGTTACAAGGTTCTGCCAAACCCCAAAAGAGCATGTGGTGTTTGCTCAGAACATGTCCCCACACCTCAGATTCTCTCTTAAACGTGTCCCCACACGAATCCATCTCCCTTTCAGAGACCTGCTTTTATATCATTTGGTTCTTTACAGCCAGTAATTATCTTCACGTTAGAAGTAAAAGGAAAAAGATCCGTAGCACTGAAGGGACTCAGTCCCCACAAGTCTATCCATCGTGCCATTTTCTTGTAAAACTTCATTCAAAAATCCATTCAGGCAGTAGGATCAAGATAGCCACGAGCCTTGGGAACCAGCAGTTAGCGTAATGGCTATGTTGCTGGACTCCCACATAGTCGACCGCGGTTCGCGTCCCGGACCCGGTGGCTTAAAACTCATGCCGGGTGCGTGTGCGTGCGTGCCCAAGATCCCAAGAGGAGAATGGAGGAGAAGGGATTGCGGTGTGGCCATCCCCTCTGGGGGGTGATTTCTCGCTTTCTGTCTCTATGTCTCTCTCTGTCTGTGTGGCAAGCGCACGCGCCCTATAGGGAAAACCTCTCAAAAAAAAATAAAATAAAAATAAAAGATAGCCACGAGCCTCTACAACAGACATGCCATCAGCTAATTGCATTTCCAGTGATAAAGAAAACAGTGTTAGAGGAATGCATAGTGCAGGCTCCTGTACCTTGCACCGATCATTCAATAGGGAATAAAACACAATGCACATTACCCCATAAGGTTTCCAAGAGTTAAAAACCAGTGACAGCAAATAGATGTATATACCGACCTAAAGGGTGTTCTCTTCTTTTAGCCAGATTGGCACAGGATGAGCTCAGGGAGAGTCGCGGCAGCCTGCAGGGAGACCAGTTTGCTGGGCCTGGCACTCCAGGTCACTGTGGGCAGGGAGAGGCAAGGAGGAACCACCTTGAGCTTCATTGCTAAATTAATCCCTCTTCCTCCCTATTATTTAATTTCCTTTTCTCCAGGGTGACATTTGGGTTTACACAGCATTTTATTCAGTTCAGCAGCCACTTGGGTTTGATTGTTCCATCAGTGCTCTGCCTTCAGTGTGCTGCTGTCAGTAAACCACCTCTCTGGAACAGCTCCTGGCAAACAAATCGGGTCACAATATGCTTGTTTGTAAAGCCGACAGCGCGTCATACCTTCCACGCAACGTTACCCAGATCAGCCGCGTCAGAGCCCAGCGTTATCATGTGACTGCTGTTCTTATTTCTTAGTTTAGCAAGAAATGGCTCGATTTTCCACTAGTGAGTTTAACCTGTGAGTGGAAAATGGCTACAGCTCTCGACAGGAAGGTGGATGCGGCGGAGGAATTGCAGCTTGCTCATCCCCAGTGTTCCTTCCTGCACCACAAGACCAAGCCACCTGGGAAATATTGCCACCTCCCCCCCTCCCTACCCCACACACTGCTGCTGGGTGGAGTGGCTTCCTAACTAAACATTAACTAGATAAATAGCTTTTAAAAAAAAGAATTATTTTATTTAACTTTATTTATTCATTTATTTTAAATTGACCAGAGAGGTACAGAGCGAGAGGAGAGAGAGAGAGAGAGAGAGAGAAAGCAAGTCACCAGGTCCAGGACTTGAACTGTGGTCAGCCATTTGGGAGTTCAGTGTCTTTTACCACCACGCCATCTGCCGGCCCCATAAATAGCTTTTTTTTTTGAGAATTTTCTTTTTGCTATAGGGTGTGTGAGCTCGCCAGTAAGACCGAGAGAAACAGAGAGACAGAAAGCAAGAAATCACCCCCTGGGGGAGGGATGGCCACGCCGCAATCCCTTCTCCTCCATTCTCCTCTTGGGGTCTTGGGCACGCACGCACACACACCAGTGTGAGTTTAAGCCACTGGGTCCGGGACTTGAACCACGGTCGACTACATGGGAGTCCAGCAACATAACCATTACACCAACTGCTGGTCCTCCCATAAGTAGCTTTTTAACAAGCCTAATACTGATGGTCAGGCCGACTAGAAACTGAGTATCTAGATTTTCTTTTTTAAAAATTGTATCTGTGGGAACCAGCAGTTAGCGTGATGGGTATGTCGCTGGACTCCCACGTAGTCGACCGCGGTTCGCGTCCTGGACCCGGTGGCTTAAAACTCACGCTGGGCGTGTGTACGTGCGTGCCCAAGATCCCGAGAGGAGAATGGAGGAGAAAGGATTGCGGCGTGACCATCCCCCTGGGGGGTGATTTCTTGCTTTCTGTCTCTATGTCTCTCTCTGTCTGACTGGCGAGCGCACGCGCCCTAGAGCGAAAACCTCTCCAAAAAAAAATATATATATATATATTGTATCTGTAAGCAAGGATAAAGTCCTTGCTTCATGTTCAATCTAAAATAACCATTCAGGGGGCTGGCAGGTGGCATGGTGTGGCTGGACTCCCACATGGTCCCACGATTCATGTCCCAGACCTCATGGTTTGCTTTCTCACTTTCTCTCTCTCTCTCTCTCTCTCTTTCTCTCATCAAATTAAAATAAATAAATAATAAAAAAAAGAAATTAAAAAAACAACCATTCAGATGTTAATCTTGTTATTTTGGTTTTGCTATAGGATGTATGCATTCATAGGAGAGAGGAATGGGAGAGAAAATGAGAAATCACCTCCCCAAGGGAGATGGCCAGAACTTAGTTCCTTCTCCTTCCTGTCCTCTTGGGATTTGGGGCACTCGGACACATGTGTCTGGCACGTCTTTTAAGCCACCTGGTCTGAGACTCGAACCATGCATCTGGCCATGTAAGATTGAGCCACCTTAACTAGCATGCCACCTGGCTAGCCCTCAAATGTTCATCTTTTAGTAGAGAATACATGTAATTATAAAGTTCTGTCCTGGATTTCTCACGAAGGCTGTCCTGGCTTAGTGTCTGCCTTGGTAATAGCAGACCCAGCCACTGAGTCCCCCCGAGTGGTGCCATTTCCCTGCAGGCCAGCCAGCCAGGTGGTGGCAAGCTGATTACACTGGACATTTCCCCAATGGAGGGAATAGAGATTTGTCCTTTGAAACAGATATGTGTTCTCAGCATTGCTCTTTTTAATTTGACCACAGTATTGAGGTAGGAGACAAGGACCCTAAAAATACCGTTAGGGTATAGGCCCAAAATGTAATCATAAAGTGGCTAAGTTTTAAGATGGAGACAAAGCAGCTCAGCTGCTTGCTCAGAGAGACCTCTTGTAGCCGTGACTCACTGACTGACCTAGGCAGTGTGTCATAGCCTAAAACAAAGGCTTTTTCCAGGCCTTGCTACATCCTAGGAAGAGGATAAGTTAATGGTTTTTACAGCCCAGTGCTTTTAGACAAAGAATCTTCTGACTTTGGTACCCACTCCAAAACTGGGAAAATAACTGGATCCATCCAGCATGTGCCCCTCTTCACCAAGAGGAGAAACGCATGCATGAGCCCTACCTAGAACAAGCCCGAACAAGGCACCTCTGACTCAGATAGAACCCCTTACCCAGTTCTTCTGTGGCAACCCATTTTCTGAGACCCTTCTCTTCTTGGGAGCTCTGTTTTTCCTTCTCTCTCCATCAGTAAACTCCTGGCTTTGCTATAACTACTTTCTGTGTTCACGTGGGAAGAGAACCCATGTCTCACTGCAAGTGCTGGGCCCGATCGCCCCCACGCCCCTGCATTCCTGCGTCAGTGTTTCTGCCTTTTTCGATATCTTGGAGACTTCACTCCACATGCCACACCATGTTGCTTCGGATCAAGAAACTCATTTCAGAGCAGAAGTATAGCAGTGGGCGCAGGCCATAGAATTCACAGGCTTTACCACATATTTCGTCACCCAGAAACTTCTGGCCTCTCAGGACAGTAGCAGGGCCTCCCAAAGACTGTTGGGTTGTCAGGTAAGAGACAAAAAACATGGGTTGCTAAATTACGGGCTGCAGTAGGTGCTACGAAGTAGAAACCAATACGTGTGTCTTTTCCATAGCCAGAACACGTGGGGCTGGGCGTCCAGGTTGGAGGCAGGGGTGGTTCTTCTCACAATTAGAATGAATAAACCATTTGCTGAATTCTTACTACCATTTCTACAACGTTGAGTTTTGCTGGCCTGGAGGTTTTTGTTCCCAAGAGAAAAATGCCCATGAGGGGACATATTTTTTTTTTTTTAAAGGTTAAAGAAGGGGCTTAAAGCTCTCTTGGAGCAGAAGCAAAACTGTACCAGAGCAGAGTCCATTTATTCCAAATTAAATCAGACAAGCAGTGAGTTTAGCTATAGAGGACAGTGTGCAATAAACATGGCATTCTTTGTAGGGTGTATGCCCAGGGCAAGGTCGATAGCTATCATTAACTTAGTACTTAGACAACATCTCGGCTTGCAGAATGTCACCTAACCTCTTGAGACAAAGCCCAAGCTTGGAGTTCTATCCGTCTGACCACGTAGTCCCTGCGGCTTTCTGTCTGGGAATGGGGTTGCTTTCAACTCCCTCCTGCATTCTTCCCTTCTGGCTTATCTCTCAGGCTTGGGCTAGTTTTTGTTTCCAACATATTCCCTTTTTTGTTTCTGATAAACATTATGTAGCATTGCTGTGTAGAGGGCATCTTGGTGGGCACCAGTGGTGGCTCGTCATCCGTTGCCAGACTGGGCTTTTTGCTCAGTGCTGGGCCGGAAGGAGAGGTTTAGGGCAGAGGCTTTCCAGTTAAAGGGGCAGGGATAGGCCCACCTCAGATCCACATGGATTCTGGCTTTTTGCTGGGTGTTGGGCCGGAAGGAGACCACAAAAATGTCTTCTTTGAGCTGGAAGATAAGACTGTCAAATGTCCATTTTGGTGTATTAATGCCATTGGACTAACAGGCAACCAAAAACTAAAGGCAACAACAAAGGAGGAGGAGGAGAGAAGGAAAAGCAAAAGGAAGGAAGAAAGAAGAGAAATAAAGGGAAAAAGAGAAAAAAGAGGCTTACTGACAATTCACATCTTTCAGGAATAAAGATTTGGATCACCCCCATCAAGTCAAGAATCATGAGCAGGGGTTTGGCGGGTGGCATGGTAGTTAAGGGTGCTGGACTCCCACTTGGCTGACCGCAGTTCAAGTCCTGGACCTGGTGGCTTACTTTCTCACTTTCCTTTTGTCTCTTTCTCTGTTTCTTTCTGGTCAAATTAAAAAATAATAAATAAATAAATAATTATTTGAAAAGAAAGAATCATAAACAGCTCGGATTCTGTCTAAGGGCAAAAACAAGATGAAATGGGTATGGAAGAAGAAAGAGGGAAGAAGGAACTTACATCTTTGTGATTCGTTACAGAAATGACAACAGCAGCTGCACGCCCTTCCTCTCTTGTTTTATGTGTGTGTATGTGTGCATGAGCATGTATGCATACATATATATGATATGTATATTTTACATGTATGTATGTTAACTATTCTTTTTTCTTTCCCTCTAATATTTTATACAGCAGGTTGTTGGAAAAGTCATGGTGCATTATTTTTTTTTGGAGAGATTTTCGCTATAGGGCGCGTGCGCTCGCCAGATAGACAGAGAGAGACATAGAGACAGAAAGCAAGAAATCACCCCCCAGGGGGGATGGTCACGCCGCAATCCCTTCTCCTCCATTCTCCTCTCGGGATCTTGGGCACGCACGCACACACGCCCGGCGTGAGTTTTAAGCCACCTGGTCTGGGACGCGAACCGCGGTCGACTACGTGGGAGTCCAGCGACATAGCCATTACGCTAACTGCTGGTTCCCGAAAAGTCATGATTTATTTTGGCAACGGATGGCGCTCGTTCAGTTTTGGAAGTACTAGAGCCATTCACGTCTATGTTATTGCTGTGCCATTTGACAGCTAGCAGTGTTAGCTTTATTCAA
Source organism: Tupaia tana (assembly GCA_026018925.1). NCBI lineage: Eukaryota > Metazoa > Chordata > Mammalia > Scandentia > Tupaiidae > Tupaia > Tupaia tana. The sequence continues at coordinate 12,491,108 of JAKSZU010000014.1, read as the reverse complement.
AAAAATTCGAGCGATTTGGTTGAGTTTTGGAGATTTTACAACAAGTTGAAGATAGAAGACCAAACTGTGCATTTTTGGCCATATTTTACTGTTTTACTTTCGTAAAGGGAAGAACGCGTGTCAAGCTTGTGAAAAGTTGTGTCAAGTTTACGGTGACAATGCTCTACAAAAATGTCAGTGCCAGGGATGGTTCATGAAACTCCATGCTGGTGATTTTGATTCAACGATGCTCTTCGGTCTGGGAGGCCCTCTGAAATTGATGACGACAAAAAAAAAAAAAAAGGCATTGATCTGGTCAAACGCACGTTACGTGACATGAGAGACTGCAGGACCACTGAACAACACGACCACCTGAAGAAACTGGGATATGTAAGGAAGCTCTGGGTTCCTCATGAACTCAAAGAAGTTCATTTGATGGTGCGTATAAACAGCTGCAATGTATATGCTCATTAAACACAAATAAAAAGATCCGTTTTTGAAGAACTGATAACTGGTGATGAGAAATGGATTGTTTACCACAATGGGGTGTGCAAACCATCTTGATCCCGATGTGACGATTCACCTCAAAGGACATCGAAAGCAGACATTCATCGGAGGAAGGTTATGCTCTCAGTCCGGTGGGATTTTAAAGGTATCGTGTTTTCTGAGTTCCTAAGAAGGCACCAATCAATCAGTTTGAGTGGGTACTGTTGGCAATTGGACAATTTGAATGACTGATCATGCAGAAATGTCCAGAGTTCGTTGATCGTAAAGGAGTTGTGTTCCATCCTGATAGCATGAGACCACACACAAGTTTGATCACCCGTCACACATTATCGGAGCTTGGATGGGATGTGCTGCCACACCCACATACTTGCCTGACCTTGCGCTGTCAGACTTCCGCTTGTTTCGCTCTCTTCAAAACTCCTTGCGTGGTATAACGTTCAATCCAGATCAGGCTGTAAATCAGCACCTTGTTCAGTTTTTTGCTGATAAAGACAGGTCCTCCTATGGAGGAATTATGAAGCTCACTGAAAGATAGCAAAAGGATGTCGAACAAAATGGGCAATATATCATTGATTGATCTTTGTTCTTTATATGAATAAATGACCTTTGAAAAATTTAGAAAAAAATACGTTGTGACTTTTCTAACAACCCAGTAAGTTTTATGCGAGGCTAACTTTACAACTTGGTCACCAGGGAACAGAATATTCAGATGGCACTATGCCATATTTGAGAAATAATTAATAGAGATGACAGAGGGCTAGTGTGACTGCCTGTCCAGAGATGGATACAATAAATTCAGGGACTTTGCAGCTCATCGATTTGAGGAAAGGGTGAGAATATCTTCCTTTGAGTGAAGGTTAGTTACACCTTGTTAGGAACATAGAGTATGTTGTATAAGATTTCAAATATTTTTAGGAAGATAAGTACAAGTGCTAGCTAGCTAACGGGGTGGATAACAGCCAGCTATTAAGCTCAGTTATTAAATTTCAGCTCTCAACCTACCTGGCTGTACTGTTTTGTAACGCCAGCTGCTCCCTGTTAGGTTCTGCCAATAGGGGGCACTAGAGAGTCTGCGAGGGTGGAGAGAAGAGGGATTTCTCCTTCTTGTTTGCTTCCTAAGGACGTTCTGTTGCAGTGAGCGGCTCCCTATTCTCACTTCTTCATCCTGACCACGGCAGTTTCCCAGCCTCGTCATGTTCGACCTCTGAGACACTAGCACCTCTGGCTCTGCCCCTTCCTCAGAGGTCTGAGCTTCAGCTCCACCAGTTCGGCCTCCGGCCTTCTGAGTGTTAGGATTTCCGCTACTTCTCTTTCGTTTCCCCTACACCAAGGTTTGCCACTTACACTCCTAGTTTCCTGTTTCCTTTTCCTGTTACCAAGTTAACGAGTCTTTCTACTTGGTTCACTACTCTAGACGTTCCATTTTCTCTGGTGTGGACTTTCATTTCTACCCGAGATGGACGGCTTCACTGATGTAACTTCTCACCTGAAACAAGTAAAAAATCCAAACAAAGTATATGAAACAATGGTTAATACCCAAGACACTAAGCTCGTAAGGGACAGTGATGCCCTTGAGAAGGGAATGAGGAAGACAAGCTCGGCCACTGTCCCGCTTACTGCTTTGGGCGTGACCGGCTGTGGTTCGGGAAGGAAGCACAGAGCCCAGGGGTCTCCTTGAGCTGCAGAAATGGAGCTGGAGTAAGGAAGCAGCCGGAGTGCAGAGCAGAGCAGAGTAGAGCAGAGCAGGGCAGGGCAGGGCAGGGCAGAGCAGAGCCTCTCTTTGAAAGATGTAAGAGGATGAAAAGACAAGCTACAGTCCGCAAGTCGGGACCAGCAGTTAGCGTAATGGCTATGTCGCTGGACTCCCACGTAGTCGACCGTGGTTTGAGTCCGGGACCCCGTGGCTTAAAACTCACGTTGGGCACGATCCCAAGAGGAGAATGGAGGAGAAGGGTTGGAGGAGAAGGGATTGCGGTGAGGCCATCCCCCCTGGGGGGTGATTTCTCACTTTCTGTCTCTTTCTGTCTGGCGAGCACACGCGCCCTATAGCAAAAACCAAAACCTCTTCCAAAAAGAAAAAGAAAAAAAAAAAAGAAACTATTTCCAAGTCAAATAGCTGGTAAAGGACTTGTATCCAGATTATGAAAAGAACTTTCAGGGTTTGATAACAAAACAGTCCAGTAAAAACTGGAAATATTTGAATAGACCCACTGACCCAGAAGCACTACAGACACACACAGCAAATGAGCACATGTCCAGATGGTCAATGTCAATAGACACTAGGGAAATGGAAATTAGAACTACATTGAGGTAAGAATGCACCTCTACTAGAATGTCTAAAATTAAAAAAACTGATCATATCATGTACTGGTGAGAGTGAGGAGAAACTGGTGGGAGTGTACAAGAGTATGCTTTGGAAAAACACTTGCATAGTTTCTTTCTTTTTTTTTTTTAAAGAGGGTCTTTTGTGTGATAGGGCGTGTGCACTCGCTGGACAGACAGAGAGACAGCAAGCGAGAAATCACCCCCAGGGGGGTTGTTCACGCCGCAATCTCTTCTTTGTTCCCCTCTCGGGATTTTGGGCACACATACACATGTACCTGGCATGAGTTTTAAGACACCGGGTTCAGGACTTGAACCTTGGTCAACCACGTGGGAGTCCAGTGATATAACCATTATGCTATCTGCTGGTCCCAACACTTGGGTAGTTTTGTACACATATACCCACCATGTGACTCAGCCATTCCATACAAGATTTGTTCCAGGATGGTCATAGCAGCTTTATTTGTAATAAACAAAATCTAGAAACAATTAAAATGTCTGTCCCACAGGTGAATGGATAAACAATGTGTGGTATATACATATAATGAATACTATTGAACAATAAAAGGAATGGACTATTTATTGAAACATGCAACAAAACAGTCTTAAAATAATTACACTGAGTGAAAGGATCCAGACAGAAAAGAGTATATGTGGTGTGGCTCCATTTAAATAATTATATAAAATGAAAATGAACCTAGCAGACCTAGTGAATCTGCAGTTGCCTGGGATAGGGTGTAGGAAGCAGCTCGAGAGGGATTGCAAAGTGAGCTCTTGAGGGGGCGATGGGAATGTTCTTATCTTCGTTGTGGAGATGGCTTCACAAGTACACGCTGTGCCCAAACTTATCAAAGTGTACACTTTGTGCATAGTTTACTGTATTAATTACACACCAGGGTGTTAAAGATTACAAATGAAACAAGACTGATATTAGGATGTTGCTGGTTAGCTAAAAGTGCTGAAATAGTCCTTTGAGCAGTGAACAAACCTACTTCTCTTCTGCCCCTCTGGCCTTGAGCTGCACTCTCACCAGAGAGCTTTTGCCATGGAGCACGCAATCCCTAGCTCTAGGTCTTGGGGAAGATTTCTGAAGGTTCAGTTGTAATCTTCAATGGAGAAGAAACAAAGAGGTAATAGGATTCTGGCCAGGGCCTGAGAATAAGGACAGGCGAGAATCTGCACGTGCTTGGTTCCTGATATTACTGGTCCATCTACCACTCCATTATCAAAATATATATATATAGGTTTAAATTTTTTTTCATTGCTTCATTCCTGACTTTTTAAAAATATCTTTTTAGGGACCAGCAGTTAGCGTAATGGCTGCGTCACTGGACTCCCACGTAGTCGACCGCGGTTCAAATCCCAGACCTGGTGGCTTAAACTCACGCCGGGCGCGTGTGCGTGCGTGCCCAAGATCCCGAGAGGAGAATGGAGGAGAAGGGATTGCGGCGTGACCATCCCCCCGGGGGGTGATTTCTCGCTTTCTGTCTCTCTGTCTCTCTCTGTCTGTCTGGCGAGCGCATGAGCCCTATAGCAAAACTCTCCAAAAAAAGAAAAAAGAGAAAAGAAGAGATAAAAAAGAAAAAAATATTTTTAATTTATTAATTTTAATTATTATTTATACATTTAATTGCTATACATAATTTAGCTTGTAAAGAGACTTTACTCTGCGTAACACACACCTCAGTCTAGCCCAGTTGAGAACATACACACATCCTCATCAACAAATAATAAACTATATCTGCATCCCACAAATGCTTTACCTTTCCATTTCCCCCCCCCCAAATTTTCTTTCCTATGCTCTTTCCCTCCCCCACTCTTTCCACTTTGGCTCTAGTGTCCATAACAATTTTTAATGCTTGTATGTCCTCCAGTTTTTCAGTCTCTGCCAGAGTGCTGACAGTCGGTATATGTTAAGGGGAGACATACAATGTCTCTCTTTCATAGTCTGGCTTGCTTCACTCAGCAACAGATCTTCCATATTCATCCACTTTCTATCAAATTCCAGAGCCTTTTGTTTTTTTATGGCTGAATAGTATTCCATGGAGTATATGTGCCATAGTTTTTCAGTCCATTCATCCGTTTGTGGACATCTGATTGATTCCATGTCTTAGCAATTGTGAACAATGCTGCAATGAATATAGATGTGCTGGCGCTTTTCCGATTGAGCATTCTCCTGTCCTTTGGGTAGATACCCAGGAGTGGAATTGCTGGATCGTATGGTAGTTCTGTTTGAAGGTCTTTGAGGAACCTCCATACTGTTCTCCACAGTGGCTGGACCAATGAACAATCCCACCAACAGTGTAGGAGTGTTCCCCTTTCACCGCATTCACACTTACCATTTTTTTTCTTCTAATCTTCGCCATTCTGACTGGGGTTAGGTGGTATCTCACTATGGTTTTGATCTGCATCTCCCTTATGATGAGGGATGTTGAACGTTTCTTCATATGCTTTTTGGCTGTTTGTATATCTTCCTTAGAGAGTTGTTTATTCAGCTCATTTTCCCATCTTTTAATTGGGTTAATCTTTTTTTTCGGGTAAGCTGCTTGAGTTCCCTTATAGGGTTAAAATTATTTAGCCTAGAGACAATTAGACACCGAAGGAGCAACATTCTCAATACATAACCCCAGCTTCCTAGAGACAGAAAGGAGTGCTGCTCTGAATGTAAGATGCATAACAACAGGTGCAGTGTGGCAGGACTTTAAACCTCTCTTTAAGAAAAAAAGAAAAGAGGGGCCGGCAGGTGGCGTGGTGGTTAAGGGTGCTGGACTCCCACATGACCAACCATGGTTCAAGTCCTGGACCTGGTGGCTTGCTTTCTCATTCTCTCTCTCTCTCTCTCTCTCTCTCTCTCTCTCTCTCTTGCTCTGTCCCTCTCTGGTCAAATTAAAATAAATAAATCAAGTCAAATAAAATAATTCTTAAAAAAAAAACAAACACTCAAGTGTTTTTCCAAAGTGTATCCTTGTACATTCCCACCAGTTCCTCCACATTCTCACCAATACGTGATATGATTTTTTTTTTAATTTTCGACGTTCTAGTATACGTGTGTTTTTATCTCAGTGCAGCTTTAATTTGCATTTCCCTATTGTCTGTGTCTGTGCACACGCCCCTGTATGACATGTCTCTCGTCCATATGTCAGAAGGCTTTTAATAAGGTCATTTTCAGAAAGAACAAAGTGAGATTTTTCTGGGGGCATTTTTCCAGACCTACGGTGATGGGTTACACGGTTCATCCAGAGCCAGTGATTGCGGCTTCGTCTGTGGGAAGCAAGGGCCATCTCCCCTCCCACTTCTCATCACCACACACTGTGGTTATTGGTATGGCGGAGGCTATGTGTGTGCGTGCGTGTGTGTGTGTGTGTGTGTGTGTGTGTAGACTGCGGGGGTGGGGGGACGGGCAGGGAGAGGCAGCCACCACAGTAGAGATGGAAGAGAGACCACAGGGGGTAGAGTCAGGCCTCATTTGTTCACATTGAAAAGAGCTTAGAATCTTGGATATGACAAAGACGTGCTGGGGATTCAGTGGCCAAAGATACTTATTATTTTTTTTTAAGGTGTTTTTCATAGGGTGCATGCAATTGCCTGAGAGTGACAGTAAAGTGAGAAGTCATCCCCCGGGGGAAGGCCACTCTGCAATCCCTTCTCCATTTTCCTCTTGGAACTCTAGGCACCCATGCACATGTGCCCAGTGTGGTTCACAAGTTGCTGGGTCCAGGACTCAAAGTGCAGTCAACCATGTGGGAGTCCATGCCTCAGCCACCATGCCACCTGCTGACCCCCCAAGGTACTTCATTTAATGGCTCTGATTTGTCCTTTCTTTAGGTAAGAAACTGATAACATGAGTATAATTGGCAGGTGGAGGCTAAAAACAAGCACATGAGAATATTATATCATTGGCCTTTTTGTCAGTGGACCAGGTTATGGCTCCAAATGACAGTGTAACTATTAATGATGTGTAAGAGTAGACTTTTAAAAAAATGCATCAGATGGGGCTGGTCGGTGGCATGGTGGGTAAAGGCACTGGATTCCCCCATGGCTGACCACGGTTTGAGTCCTGGACCTGGCAGCTTGCTTTCTCCCTTTCCCTTTTCTCTCTCTCTGTCAAATTAAAAATATAATAATGACAGATGGAATTAAATAAGTAAATAATTCTTTAAAAAATGCATCTGAGCAAGATTGCCTGAGCTATTTATAGTGTCTGTGCCCCTTAGATCACCATACACGAAAAAGATAAACAAGGGAAAATCAGCTGAATTTCAGTTACTAGGACACATATATCAAAGGAGCATACAAGATAATTCACACTCAGTTATTTGTTTAATAGTCATTTTATTTAACTTTATTTATCCATTTATTTATTTATTTATTTATTTTAATTTGACCAGAGAGGGACAGATTGAGGAGAGAGGGAAAGGGAGAAAGACAGTTGCCAGATCTGGGACTTGAACCACAGTTGGCTATGTGGAAGTCCAGTGCCCTTAACCACCACGCCACCTGCTGGCCCTGATAATTTACATTTAAGTCAGAATTCTTTCGGTCTGACCCTCTGAATTTATGAAATAGGACAACTTATGGAAAGTGAGGAAAAGACATTCTAAAATCATGTCTGGAATAGTTTCAAAACATTGCATAAATGAATACCTAGGGAACTCCTTGGGGTATTGTGGAGTATGCACAGAAAGGAATCCTAAATATTTGCAAAGCATGAGAGGCCAACAGTAATAGTAGCATTTTCGGTTTATGGACTACCGGTCATTTCTACTCACCAAAATAGTATATATTTAATCATGGACCAAAATATCAAAATACATGGAAGGGCATTACAACTGATCATTTTTTAAGTTATTAGCATTTTTGATTCTAGAAAGGTTTATAACTTAAAAAATAATCAGTTGTAATGCCCTTCCCTGTATCCTGATACCTTAAACACCCAGGTTTTTAAGAGCAAGGTGTATGGTGGACACGCATGGTGGATATTTGCCATTATTTGGGGGCACTTAGCACCTGAAAACCCTTCCCATGTTAAGAGAATCTATTGGGACTGGCAGGTGGCATGGTGGTTAAGGGCGCTGGACTCATACATGGCCAACCAGGGTTTTAGCCCCAGACCTGGTGGCTTGCTTTCTCACTTTCCCTCTCTGGTTAAATCCTACACTGTAGCAAGGGGGTAGAGGCTACAGAATCTCAGGTGCTTGCCCTCCCTGCTTTCTAGGTCACATTTGCAGGCCCAACCGGGGCTTCCCCTTCAGGTTGACCTATGCCAGATTCCCCCTGCCCCACACAAAACAAAAAACAACAGCATCTCTAAAGCAAAACTAGTAACAACTAAATCTAGAAGTCACGGCACTTTCTCTTACTTTGGATGAGACAACTGTAGTGCTTGTTGGAAAGTCAAGTTCCAGGTGCAAAAGCAGTGATGCTGTGGGGGTAGCACTTATGAGCTCAGATTTCCTGACGAGAAGCTTGCAATGATTTTTGTCTTGCTAGAGGGTACATGTGCTCACCAGAGAAAGGCAGAGAGCAAGAGAAAAGAGCAAGCACCCCTCACGGGGAATGGTCACACTGCAACCCCTTCTCCTCTCTCTCTCTCCTTCCAAGATACACACGCATGCACATGCTCTTGGCGTGTTAGTCAAGTCACCAGGTCTGGGACTCAAACCATGCAGATGACCATGTGGGTCTGGTTGACTTAACCACCAGGCCATGGAGCTGGCCCAAGAGCCACCCAATTTTTAAATTAACTTCTCTCACTAAAAAAAAAAAGTAGTGACTCCTCATTAAAGAAAATCTATAGAATACAGAAAAGGGTGTGTGTGTGTGTGTGTGTGTGTGTGCTTCCCACTTATGCACGTGTACACACACACGGAAGATGTGAGGTCTTCTTCACAAAATTGGTTTCATACCATATAGTTCTGTGCCTTTTTTTTTAAATATAGATTTTAGCTATAGGGTGCTTGTGCTTGCTAGAGAGACAGAAAGCAAGACATCCTCACAATAGGGGATGGCCATGCCACAATCCCCTCTCCTCCCTTCTCCTCTTGGGATTTGGGGCATGCATTCATATGTGCCCAGTGTTTGAAGCTGCGGGTCTGGGACTCGAACTGTAGTCGACTATGTGGGAGTCCAGTGATGCAATCATTACACCATCTGCTGGTCCTTGTGCCTGCCTTTTTAAGGTAATTTTCTATGCCTTTCTTAGACAATATAATTCTAAATAACTGCATAATTTAACTGTTTTGTTATTGAATATTTAATATTTTGTTGCCAAAGACTTCAAAGAATATTCTTTCTTTTAGAGATTTTTGCCTTAGGGCACATGCATTCACCAGGGAGAGAGAGACACAGTGAGAGGGAAAGTGAGAAATCACCCCCCAGGGGGGATGGTCACGCCGCAATCCCTTCTCCTCCATTCTCCTCTCAGGATCTTGGGAACGCACGCACACGCAGCCGGCTTGAGTTTTAAGTCACCGGGTCCGGGACGCGAACTGCGGTCGACTACGTGGGAGTCCAGCGACATAGCCATTACGCTAACTGCTGGTTCCCCCAGTGTGATTTTCAAGCTGCTGGTTCTGGGACTCAAACCACAGTTGGCCATGTGGGAGTCCAATGACGTAATCACTATGCTATCTGCTGGTCCCCAAAGAATATTCTTGTATAGGAAACTTTGACTGTATCTCTATTGCTATACCTTTCAGGTTACTCAGTGAGATCTGAATCTTTTGTTAACAGTTGTTTTCTTTATTCCTGATAGAGCATTTGCACATGCAACAGAGAGAGAACGAGAGAGAGGAGCACCTTCCACAGGGTCTGCTCACGCCACGATCCTCTTCCTCCTCCAGGTCCTCAGTTTTGGATCTTGGGCACTCATGCACACATATTCCAGGTTGGGGATTTGAACTGATGCTGCCGTGTAGCTTGCAGTACTACATGCTGGTATGATACTAACGGAAGGCATGGAAGTGGGTTCCGAAATCCAGACCTGTGAAAGGTCTTTGTACAGTAGTAAAATTGTTCCCAGAAGTGGCCAATCCCCTCTTGCATCCCTAGAGGATTTTGATTGTGAAGTGTTGACATTAAACTTTATGAAGCTGGAATGACAGACATAAAAACATTTTTTTAAAAATAATGAATATGGTACCTGTTATGAGAGTAAGTCACTTGCCTGAGTGCTTTAGAGACATCATCACATTTAACTCTCACCATGACACTTTTTTGTTTTTTAAAGAATTATTTTGTTTAACTTTATGGTATTGTATTTATTTATTTTAATTTGAATAGAGAGGGACAGGGCAAGAGATAGAGGGAAAGTGAGAAAGCAAGCCACCAGGTCCAGGACTCAAACCACGGTTAGTCATGTGGGAGTCCAGCACCCTTTACCATCACGCCACCTGCTGGCCCCACTTACCATGATACTTTTCATTGGTACTTTCAGCCTTATCAGTAAAATGGAGGGTGGGGAGGGGAATGGCCAAATATCTTCCCAGGATCTCACAAGTTGTACCATGTGGACCCAGGAGTCAAGCCCTGGTTTTCTGACATCAAAGTTCATTTTCTTTCTCCTGTCTCCGTGTAGTCTAAGAGATTAAATCAGTGAGTTTTGGAATGACTACTTGGGAGGGAAGAAGGAAGGAGTGAGTTGGAAGGTAGTGGAGAGAAGGTGGAGAAAAAAGTTAAAAAGCACAGCATGTCTTCGTTAAAAGAATTTACACACTGACAAAACAGTGTTAGCGGGGCATTTGAACCCGTGAGTATTTATTAAAAGCTGTGGTGTGCCAGGCACAGTTGTCCAGGAGGCTAACAAATGCAAATGATGTAACCAATTCACTTATTAGCTTATCGGATGAAACAAAATACATTTCACAGAAATGATTATAAAAGGCATTGTAGACAGAAACAGTATCTTTGATATTTATAGCTCTTATGGTACCCTAAGTGATTATTAATAAAATCCAGCCAACCCATATGGTAAATAAAGTTAGCAAACCACCATTATTTCTTTATTGTAGTCAGCAAAGGAGAAAAAAGTATCACTGTTATGCTGAAATGGGTTTCAGTACTCAGTATATTGTTTCAGAACCGCTAACATAGTCCACCTACAATCTTAAAAATCCAGTTTCTCATCCTATACTGAATCATTAGTGTACTTTCTGGTTTAAAGATTAGCTTTAGTTTCAGTGTAAGTGTGAGTACGTCAGTCCCGTGCCTCACAGATTCCTAACCTGAAGTGGGAAAAGAATCACTCCAATTAAGTATGCGAACAAAACAAAACGAAAAACAGTGGAATAGTTTAAGCCACTTTGCCTTATATTCTTCCCAACACTGAACAGAGAAGGTAAAATACACAGGTCATTTAAATCAGAATAACAGCAGGAGAAACAAACAAACCAGATGAACAAATGCAGCTGTTATGAGTCTGGAGCCAGCCTGTCCATTCAGAGCCTTTTAGGAGACTCATGGGTCATTTTAAAGGACCACATTGAGTTCCGTGGTGTACGTCACTCCTCTTAGTTGAAAGGCTGGTTGAGACACGTGTGGAAGGGAGAGGAAAGGAGGATGGGAGGGACTGCACAGACAGGGGGCGGAGTGTTGCTGACACCAGCCCGGTCATCCAACGGTGTCCTCTAGGGTCCTGAGACCTCTAGAGACGGGTCTGTTTTCTTCAGGCAGCAGCAGCAAAAACTTTCTCAGAGAGTCAAGGTCAACTTTTATTGCACGAGAACCAAAATTATTCCCCTTTCCCCTTTTTCTGAGCTGGAGACCTCCAGATGCAAACACGCCTGGATCCCCAGCTGCTGGCGTCTCTGACCAAGCAGGAAGCACTCAACCAGAACGCCTCGGGGAGCACCTTCTTCAAAGGGAAACGTGAGGTATTAGGTCGGCCCAAGCCACGTGGTCGGTCAGTCACCATTCTCAAGCAGTTTTTGTAAGTTGTTTTGTATCTGAAAACAATAAAAGAGAAGCTCCTCTTATTATGACACAGAATCAGAATACTTAAAGGGCATATTTCCTATGGCCTCTATAATGCTCAAGATTAACCCAGTCTACCTGGAATAAAAAGCTATTCTGTTTTAAAAAATATTTTTACCATAGGGCACAGACGCTCGCTGGAGAGAGACAGAAAGTCAAAGAGAGAGGGAAAGTGAGAAATGCCCCCTCAGGTGGGATGGCCATGCCATAATCCTTTCTCTTTCATTCTCTTCCCAGGATTTTTGGCATGCACGCATGTGTGCCTGGCCTGATTGTCAAGAAGCCAGATCCAGGGGTCAAACCGCAGAGCTGGCCATGTGGGATCTAGCGCTTTAACTGCCATGCTACCTGTTGGCCCCAGTAAATGCTTTTCCATGGAGGAGAGCGCTGTTGGATAATCCACTTTAAAATGGAAAGAGATACTGACAAATTAAAAAGGAAATGAATGATGCACAGATGAGAATGTCGGTAGAGACTGGGAAATACGAGATGAAAGAGAAAAACAGAACCGGCCACATCAGGCTTCATTCAGAGACAATGGGCAACTGATCTCTACAGAACCCATAGCGTGCACATATTCATGTATGAATACCCCGAGTACGGCGTGGTCATGCTGCAGTCCTTTCTCCTCCATTTCTCCATCCTGCCAGGCTTTGGGGCACACACTGCTGGTGTTTCCCAAGCCACCAGGGCTAGGATACAAATGGCAATCCCATATGGGAACAGGATCCAGTGCACGGCACAGAAGGGCTGGCCCACATTCAATGATTTCAATCAGACGAGTGCCATGTGATAAGGTTCGACTCTCCCATCAGAGTTCTACAGCATTTCCAAGGGAACTGTGAACTTCACAGGGAACGGGAGGAACCAATGTCATATGTCTGGCTCTCCAGACCGTTGTTCTGCGTTGGGCATTAAAAATGTTCTTGGCGGGACCAGCAGGTGGCATAACGGTTACCACGCTGGACTCCCATGAGGTTGACTGTGGTTCAAATCCTGCACCTGGCGGCTTAAAACTCATGCCAGGTGTGTGTGTGTGTGTGTGTGTGTGTGTGTGTGTGTGTGAGTGTGTCCAAAATCCCGAGAGGAGAAGGGAGGAGAAGGGATTGTGCTGTGGCCATCCCTCCTGGAAGGGGTGATTTCTCTTTCTGTCTGTCTGTCTGTCTGGCAAGCGCAGGCACCCTATAGCAAACACATCTTTTTTAAAAAAATGCTCCAAGTAAGTGTTTGTTGAATAAATAAATGTTAAATAATTAGAGCAAGGAATTCCCCAAAACCAGTGCTGTGGTGGGAATAGAGGATCCTTCAGATCAAAAGGAAGGATACCCTACTTTTGGAGGAAGAGTTCGTGATGTCTTACGGGTGTGCTCCACGTAATCTAATACAGCGTGCCGGGCACTTCCTGCACACTCGTCTCCACCCCCCCACTCAGAGGCAGGTCACACAGGAAACGGGGCCAGTGACACAGGCAGGAAGTGGCAGAGCAGTGACAAGAACAAAGGTTTGACTCCAAAATTTATGCTCTTCCTACTGTATGTGCTACCATTAATGCCATTTCCAGGAATAAGAAGGAGGAAAATTATTTACATTAAAAAAAAGTTTTTTTTTTGTCAGAGGGTGTGTGTGTTCACCAGAGAGAGAGGGAGAGGGAGAGGGAGAGGCAGAAAGCAACCCTCAGTGGAGCATAATCAGGCTGTGATCCCTTCTCCCCCACTTCTTCATCCCGTTGGGATTTGGGGCACGTATGCACATGCATGTGCCTGGTATGTTTTTCAAGCTGCCAAGGCAGGATTTGAACCACATGGTTGGCCACGTGGGATCTAGCTCCCTTAACCACTAGGCCATGGAATCGATGTGCCTCCTTGCCTCACATTCCTACTTCATGTTTCCCCCATCTCTCCCTCAGGACCAAGGATCAATGGAAAAACATGAGACCACAGAGAAAGAAATGAAACAAAGGATGATACACAAAAGTACGCAAACACACCTATAAAGCAAAATGCCTACAAGTAAGACAGAGGAGGTCAATAGGCAATTTACACAGGAAAATCCAAATGGCCAATTAATATAACAAGTGTCCAACACCAGCAGTAATTAGGAAAATACAAATGAAAGCCATGAGATCCAAGTTCCCACTCTCAGATTGGTAGAAGGGGGCCTGACTGGACAAGGCAGGAGCTGACGGAGAGGGAATTTGAGAAAGCTTTTTCTTTCTTTCTTTTTTTTTTTTTTTTTAAGAGGTTTTTGCTATTGGGCACGTGCACTCGCCAGACAGACAGAGAGAGACAGAGAGACAGAAAGGGAGAAGTCACCCCCCAGGGGGGATGGCCATGCTGCAATCCCTTCTCCTCCATTCTCCTCTCGGGATCTTGGGCATGCATGCACACGTGCCTGGTGTGAGTTTTAAGCCACTGGGTCCGGGACGCGAACTGTGGTCGACTACATGGGAGTCCAGCGACATAGCCATTACGCTAGCTGCTGGTCTCTTTCTTTTTTTTTAAATTTTAGTTTTTTGCTAAAGGGCATGTGTGCTTACCAGAGAGAGACAGAGAGACACAGAGAGAGACAAAAAGGGACCCTGGGGAGATGGCCACATCAAATCCCTTCTCCTCTACTCTCTTCTCAGAATTTTGGGCACGTTCGCACACCTGCCTGGCAGAATCTTCAAGCTACAGGTCTGGGACTCCAACCACACAGCTGGCCATGGGGCATCCAGTCACCTTAACCTCCATGCCCCCAGCTGCCCTGAGGAGACACTTGAAGAGAGACTTCATAGAATTTGCCAACTCACTAGTCAGTCAGTGGCAAGTGAAGAGGAAGGCGCTAAAAATGATTCTTAAGATTTCCAACAAGGATGACTGAAAAGGCAGGGCAGCATCCGGAGAAGCTGGGAAGTTAGAAGCAGGGAAAAGATCTGGAGGCATGGATGGGAGCAGTTCTTGAGGACAGGAGGTAGAAATGGGAGTCTGATGGTCCGAGCCAGGTCTCAGGCTTTTCACAGCAAGTCGCCGCCATTTCCCACAAGCTGTGCTCTGTTACTGGCCAATTAAAGAGAACATGGGTGTAGCCGTCACTTTTTCTTCTTCCCCTTGGGGATGGAGATCACACACACACACACACACACACACACACACACTTTAAATAAATGGTAATTCTTTTTTACTACTTAGATTCCTTTGCATAATGCACGCAATGTACAACTTCTCAGAATGTCACTATGCGTTTTGACCCCACAACCGCTTCCCACCGATTCTGCTCGGGGACTAAGGTGATCTCTAGTGGGTGCTGGCATAGGCTTCCCCAGCCTCCCAGCGGGGCTTTGTCTGAAGCCCTGCATGAGGCCCAGCCCGTTGTTGGCCTGCTGTGAACAAGCCCGTCCGTGTTCTGTTTCTTTATTAGAGAATGTGGTGTCCTGGCCCGGCCTGACAGGAGAGTGGAAAGAAATACAAAAAAAGCCGCGGGATCCCATGCATTTTTGACCCAAAGAATATACTTTGTATGTCAGAAAGAACAAAATGGAAAATTAATACCACCCTATTCTCTACATCAGCATGACAGCCAAACGTTTGTTAGCATTTCATTAAATAAATAAATATAGTTTATCGTCAATTCTAACATTTTAGAAAGGAAAAAAAATTCTGGTAGCTAACCCATATCTTCTCCAGGCTGATTTTCAGATTTTAAAAGAGAAAATGTTCCCAAGTTTGACCATAGATGCAATCATTCAAATATGAACTAAACATCCTGACTTGATTTAGAACAGACATTTGGAAACTCTTTTGCTTTCAATGTGTTAGTTGTTAACTACTGGGTAACATTTAGTGAGGAAAATGAAGATAATTTTATACATTTATACTTCATGTCTTACAATTAGTTATCAAAAGGAAGGGATAAGATATTGAAAAGAGAGAAAGAAACATGTTAGTTAGGATAACTTCCGGGGTATTTCTGGCATGCCTGCTTCCTCTCCTTACTGACCTTCCTACTGACTTCTAAGAGTAGCTAAAAACAGATCACCTTGGAGTTGCCCTGTGAGAGGAGACTTAGCGAGGCAGAGATCTAGTGGTGTCCTTAGCAGTGAGGCCTATGGGTTGGGCTCAAAGAAACAGGAGGGCAGAGGACTTCGAAGCTCAACTTTGTAGAAAGACAGACCTGGTTCAAACTCCAGGTCTGCCAACTTTCTACATATGCCACCTCGAGCAAGCCCCTTTGGAAATTGTTATCCTCTCTCTCTCTCTCTCTCTCTCTCTCTCTTTTTTTCTAAAAGAGGTTTTGGTCTTAGGGCATATGTACTAACTGGGGAGAGGGAGAGAGACAGACATAATAAGAGGGAAAGTGAGAAATCACCCCCCAGGGGAGAGGGCCATGCTGTAAGCCCTTCTCCTCCGTTCTCCTCCCAGGACCTGGGGCACACATGCACACATTCCTGGTGTGAGTTTCAGGCCACCGGGTCTGGGATTTGAACCGCGGTCACCCATGTGGGAATCCAGCAATGTAACCATGATGCCATCTGCTGGTCTCAAAATTCTGTTCACCTTAACAGCACGCTAAGACTCTGGCCAGGAATAGATAGGGAATTTACAAGGTGCTTTTCACATTCATCTTCCTTTCTTCTACCCTCCCAGGACAAATATCCTAAGGTAGGCAACATAAATATCCCCATTTTATAGCTGGGGAAACCTAAGCACAGACAAGTTAAGGGGCTTTGCCCACAGTCACACAACCAGCGAGCAAGGGGCTGGGATTCTGCCTCCGAATCCCCTGTCCAACAGGGTGACTCCCCAGGAGGGCAGGCAGAGTGAGGCGCTGCCTGCAGGGAAGACGGCTGCAAGGGGTACCCAGAAGTATCCTGAGGGTCGAGGAAACCTGTCACAGCTAAGAATCAGTGGGAAAAAGACAGGAAGTGGGAAAAAGATCATGTGAAAGACTCAGTTCTTCAATTAATTTTTGCCACCACCCTAATTAGTAGGTATAATTTAAAAGAAGAAAAGAAATGGATTCTTCTTCTATATAAGCGAGGAACAATGACCCCACCTCCCAGGGCTGTATTACGGACTGAACCCAACATGGTAGCATGGTAACAATCACCCTGGATACAGCCGGACTGCGTTCCCTGGTTGGGCCCCAGGCCTCCTGTTCTCGCCCCTGTGTCCCACACTGAGCCCTGTTGTCAGCAGTCCCTTACCACCGGGACCTGTGGCACACAGAGATATGTCTTCCCAAGGGAGAAAAATAAAAGACCAACCAGACCATCTGTTTCCAGGAAAATTAGGGGAAAGCCTATTTCTTTGTGAAAATGAAACATTTTCTTCTGCATTTACTATGCAAAGCCCCCTGACCCCAACCGGGTCTACCCACGGTCCCGGACACAGGCAAGGCACAGGTCACCTTTTCTAGTTTCACGATGTTAGCTGTAAGCTCTTGGCACAGGACTTCCACATTTAACTGGACTTGTGACCCCAGGCCGGATGGTGCCGTCTGTCTGTGAGAACAAAGGAAAAGTTACTATGGGCGTGGATGGCAAAGGAAGACGTGGGATGCATGCAGCTGAAATGGACTTGAGCAGAAAGTAGGTTATAAGGAAAGGGAGGGAGCATTTCATCAGAAAGGCCTTGCAGTAATCCACACTCTGGGAGACTCATTCGTAAAAGCTCAGCTGGAAATCTCTTATGCTATTTTTTAAGTGGATGTCTTGGACCTCAGCTTCCAAACAAAAATCAGACAATTATTCTCAAGGGCATGGTTTCTTAGACCCCTTATTAACACTTTATGTCCTCTCTGTGACACAGCACACATTTGCAAGAATTATTTTATCTTGGGGACCAGAAGGTGGCATAGTGATTAAGGTGCTGGACTCTTCGACATGGCCAACCATGGTTCAAGTCCAGACCTGGTGGCTTGCTTTCATCACCCCTCAGGGGGATGGCCATGTTGCAATCCCTTCTCCTCTTGGGAATGTAAGTTGGCACACATACGCGCCATAAGCAGCTAGCTTGTTTTTCAACCTGCCAGATCTAGGACTGAAACCATGCAGGCAGGTGGGGTCCAGATGTCTCAGCCTCCACATCACAGCCTCCTGCTGGCCCCTCACATACATATTTTTACTGGGAGAATTTACGCTAGACTGTTCAGGAAGGTTAGGAATGTCTATCCAGACATCTTTATCTAAACTTTCACTAAAGTGTGAGATTTTTGTAACTTCTACTTTGTTACCTGTCAGACAAATATAACTGCTCTTGTGCTAATACTCTACCAGATGTATTCGATACTGACCGTCTAACTCTTTGTTGCCTGGGTTCTTACTCTGGGGTCCTGTACTAGCTAACACTGTAGGAAAGTCCAAGATGTATCTCCTGGAGACAGCCTACAGTTTTTTATTGAGATTTTCATGTTGAGGGTAAGAACCACAGTCTGTATCATCTCTATATTTCTTGGCTGTACAGTAATTTTCCCTGCGAAGTTTTTGGACAGCAGTGACTGGTCAAACTTGTTTTGTATATGATCCATTTTTGAGAGATAGACACTTGGTAAAATATGGATGGTAATCTATTAGGTTGTCATAAAAGTCATGATGTATTTTTCCCATGTAAAAAATGTCATGACTTTTTCGACAACCCAGTAAATCTTAAGAAAGCAACACAAGTCTTTCTTTTTTTAGAGAGATTTTTGCTATAGGGTGTGTGCACTCACCAGAAGGAGAGAGACAGAAAGTGAGAAATCCTCTCCCACAGGGGTGATGGCCACACCACAATCCCTTTTCCTCCATTCTCCTCTTGGGATTTTGGGCATGCATGCACTCGTACCCAGTATGAGTTTCAAGTTGGCAGGTCCTGGACTCAGACTGTGGTCGGCCATGTGTGATTCCAGCAACATAACCAATACGTCATCTGTCAGTTCCTGGAACTGTTTTCTTTTTTTTTTTTTTGAGAGGTTTTCACTATAGGGCGCGTGCGCTCGCCAGACAGAAAGAGAGAGACATAGAGACAGAAAGCGAGAAATCACCCCCCAGGGGGGATGGTCACGCCGCAATCCCTTCTCCTCCATTCTCCTCTCGGGATCTTGGGCACGCACGCACACGCGCCCGGCGTGAGTTTTAAGCCACCGGGTCCAGGACATGAACTGCGGTCGACTACGTGGGAGTCCAGCGACATAGCCATTACACTAACTGCTGGTTCCCTGGAACTGTTTTCTTAACAGTCTTTCTCATTGTGGGTGCTC
Organism: Tupaia tana; assembly: GCA_026018925.1. Classification (NCBI taxonomy): domain Eukaryota; kingdom Metazoa; phylum Chordata; class Mammalia; order Scandentia; family Tupaiidae; genus Tupaia; species Tupaia tana. The sequence goes on along the minus strand of JAKSZU010000014.1, from coordinate 12,472,112 downwards.
CCTGACCTCAGGATCATATGTGATCTCTGTGATTTTTCCTTTAAGTAGTTATTTTTCAGATTGTACGTTCTCCTGGGTTGATCTTTTCAATAATAGAAGAAATACATCATTTGCTTTCTGTTAGAGGAATTTTTTCCTCATTCTCACTAAGTTAATGAAATGGTAACAGGACATGAAGTATACTTTCCTAATAAAATTAAGTCTATATATGATAGTGAATTAATAGTCTGCAATAATCTAGAGCCATCTCTTCCCTTGAAATGTACTGACATTTTGCACAAGATGGGAGACAGAGAGAAGGGTGAGGTATGAATTTATTTGGCTTCTATATTTTATTGATTCAAATGCATATTTATGGCTCAAAAATAACCTGCACACAAGGTACATGTAAGCCACAGAATAAGATCTGCAGGTAAGTCTTACTGAGAGCAGAGGGGGTCCTAGAATGGTAGAACCATGCAGTTTTCCAAGGAGGGAATACAGACCAGCACCTTATGCATCACCTGGGAACTTGCTAGAAATGTGGACTCTGAGGCTCCATCCCAGACCTTTTTAATAGGATGTGGTGTGCTCACCAAAGAGACAGAGAAAGAGACGAAAAGCAAGAAATCACTCCCCAGTGGGGATAGACATGTTGTCATTCCTTCTTCTCCATTTTCCCTCCAGGATCTTGGGCACACACACATGCCTGGTGTGAGTTCTAAGCTGCTGGGTCTGGGACTCAAACCATGACAATTACGTGGGAGTTCAGCAATGTAAACATTACACCATCTGCTGGTTCCCATCCCAGACCTTTTGCATTAGAAACTTTGGGGATGAGCCCTGTACTCTGTTTTAACAAGCTCTCTAGAGACTTCTGATGCCCACCAAAGTTTGAGAGCCACTAGCAGACTGAGAAGCCCACGGTCTTCCAGTTACATCGACCTGCATTTGAATCCCAAGTCTATTACAAACTGTGACATTAAGCTTGTTATTTCTCTGGGCCTTAGTTTCTTTTCTTCTCTAGTTTACCTTAGGGCATGTGCACTCAACTGGAGAGAGAGAGAGAGAGAGAGGGAAAGTAAGAAGTCACTCCTCAGGAAGTATGGTCATCCCACAATTCCTTTTCCTCCATTCTCCTTTTGGGGTTTTGGGTACACACACACACACACACACACACACACACACACACACGTGCCTGAAGTGTGTTTTAAGTTACCGGATCTGGGACTTGAACCACACGGCTGGCCATATGGCGCCCAGTCGCCTTAAGCAAAATCCTGAGAGGAGGACAGAGGAGAAGGGATTGTAGCATGGCCTTCCTCCCAGAGGGTGATTTCTCACTTTCTGTCTCTGTCTCTCTGACAAGCACACATGCCCTATAGCAAAAATCTCTCTGGAAAAAAAAAACAAAAAAACGAAACTGAAAAGAGGCAACTATAATGCACAAGTAATAGGCGGAGACCACGTGAGTCCCTCAGTTTTCTTATACATAAAGTGGGAATAACTACTGTCTTATGAGGCGAGACAATGCATTTGTGTGTACCCACTCTAATAGTGTCTCTAGCACATGGTAGATGATCTATAAAGTAATATCTCTACTTTTAAACTTGGGCTAAAAGTATGCTGTTGAACATTAAATCACGTGTTTTACTTTTTAGGCCACGTGTCAAAATCTTCATGTAACTGAGTCTAAAGGAAAGAACTCTATGCGCAGATTTAATTAGTCAGGCCTGTTAAAAATGACTAATAAATCTTCCCAGACGCATTCAACTTCTGTGTCACATGAATGTTTACAGCGGTCAAGAGTTTTGTAAATAAATGTTAATATAAAAGGTTACACGTGACGGAAAGTGCTGAGTTACTTCAAGTGCTTATTTTCTTTTTTTTTTTTTTGGAGAGTTTTTTTTGCTATAGGGCGTGTGCGCTCGCCAGACAGACAGAGAGAGACAGAGAGACAGAAAGCGAGAGCGAGAAATCACCCACAAGGGGGGATGGCCACGCCGCAATCCCTTCTCCTCCATTCTCCTCTTGGGATCTTAGGCACGCACGCACACGCACCCGGCGTGAGTTTAAGCCACCAGGTCCGGGACTCGAAACGCGGTCGACTACGTGGGAGTCCAGCGACATAGCCATTACGCTAACTGCTGGTCCCTAACTTTTTTTTTTTTTTTGGAGAGTTTTTTTTGCTATAGGGCGCGTGCGCTCACCAGACAGACAGAGAGAGACAGAGAGATAGAAAGCGAGAGCGAGAAAGTGCTTATTTTCAAGGAACATCTTGATTTGTCACCATTTTATTAGGATAACGTTGTACAGTTTAGAAAAATGGGCAAGGTAACAACAGCATCTTAAGGTTAAAGAGTAAGATCCTGTAACATTCATCCTGTGTCTCGCCATATTACTGGCAGCACTGCAGCGGCTCACGAACTGAGCACAGGCTCAGGTCACTCATTTCTAGGACCCTTCTGCCTCTTTACTTTCCACAACACACTTAACAGAATGTCTCAGACAGAATGGATCCCCAACTGGGACCAGCAGTTGGCGTAATGGCTATGTCACTGCACTCCCATGTAGTCGACTGCAGTTCAAGTCCTGGACCCAGTGGCTTAAACTCAAGCCAGGCGCATGTGCATGTATGTCCGAGATCCCGAGAGGACAATGGAGAAGGGATTGTGGCGTGGCCATCTCTGCTGGGCGGTGATTTCTCGTTTTCTGTCTCTCTGTCTTTCTGGTGAGCACATGTATCCTATAGCAAAAAAAAAAAAAAAGTATCCCCAACTAATGTTTGCTAGGAAGGATGCTAAGCTCAAGCCAATTGGTATAGTAATCTAGACAGCAAGCAAATGATAGCACCAGAGGGGAATCGTCTTACTCAGTATTATGGGAGTCCACCGCGGAGGTCAGGGAGCCCAGCCGCTCCTCCAGAGAATTGATTCTGTATCTCATGTAGAAGGTCGAGATGATTAGAGCACAGACACTGTAAAGGGAATGGGAGAACACAGAAATTTGCAACAGGTCCATGGACAGAACTTAATGTTCATAAAATAAATAAACTCAGCACCAACATATGCGAGGCAAGGTATTCTCCAAAATAATTTGTCTAAAGAGACTTTAAAAAGGTCTTTTAAATAGGTGATGCTTGTCACAAAACTTTAAAGCTAGAAGACTTAAAATCTCAAGCCCATGTCCCTTGATCTGTGAATAATGACTATTCTTTTTTAAAAAATAGAATTATTTATTGTATTTTAATTGTTATTATTATTTAAATTTGGCTAAAGAGAGGCAGAGAGAAAGAAAGGGAAAGTAAGAAAGTAAGACGCCAGGTCTGGGACTAGAACCGCAGTTCTAGCCATATGGGTGTCTAGCACCTTAACCACCCTACCACCTGCTGGGCTCAATTGCTCAAGGCCAGCCCCAAGCTGGATTACCAAGCCAGTGCTTGGCCTCCCTTCTGGTACTGTCTCTCTTTGTTAGAAGAGCCTGGACAGAGAGTTCCTAGCTTGTTCTCTAGTGATGCACACACTTCCTGCTTTCTCTGGAAACCACTGTTCATATCCTCCATGGTCATGAGGAACAGCCTAGAACTGGGGCAGGCTATTTTCAGAACAACGGGTTACAGACTGGAAGCTGATGCAGAAGTTAAAAAAGTCAATGCCTATGCTTTTTTTTTTTTTTTTTTTTTTTTTGAGAGGTTTTTGCTATAGGGCACGTGCGCTCGCCAGACAGAGAGAGACATAGAGACAGAAAGCGAGAAATCACCCCCCAGGGGGGATGGTCACGCCGCAATCCCTTCTCCTCCATTCTCCTCTCAGGATCTTGGGCACGCATGCACATGCGCCCGGTGTGAGTTTTAAGCCACCGGGTCCAGGACGTGAATGGCGGTCGACTACGTGGGAGTCCAGCGACATAGCCATTACGCTGCTGGTTCCCAGTGCCTATGCTTTAAATTAAGGCAATGACACCTTGTTTTGGCCTCAGTGCAGGACACAGACAGAGGGAAAAATAGGTAACAAGGAAGAAGATGCTTCATAATTCACAGAACAACTTCCCAACTAACAGCATCCACCCGGAACTTAGTCCTATTTTGCATTTGGCACAATCATTATGAAAATGGAACCTAAGCCTAAGAGAAAATAGTGTTGACGCAGGAGATAGAAATCGTCAAACAGTATGTGTCCCACAATGAACAATTGAGATATATAATGACTTTTGGCAATAGGAAGACATTACTCCTTTAGAGAACTGAATCGCTGTGGAAGTCACTCATAGTAAATTCATACACTCACACAATCGCGTAGAATATAAGAATGTGGTGGAGAGTCGGGCACTTCTGAGACTTGACTTTAGGTGAGGGTCCAGCGGTTTCTGACTGACCTGTTTGGTAGAAAACAAAAATCAACTGTTTAAAACCATTAACACACTCCCTTCCTACAGTAATCTCCCTATAGGGAAAAGACACCTGGCAGAACTCATTATTCCTAGGTCAAAGAAATCAGAGACAAAATTCACTGAAGCCTTCCAGTGTCATTGTTATCTTTTTCAATTATAGGGTGCATGCACTCCCCAGAGAGAGACTGAGAGGGAAAGTGAGAAATCACTCCCCAGGAGGGATGGCCTCACCACAATCCCTTCCCTTCCACTTTTGGTAGGATTTTGGACACACGCGCACGTACACCCAGTATGATTTTCAAGTCACAGGGTCTGGGACTTGAACTGAGCAGTCAGCCATGTGCAAATCCAGTGCCTTAACCACCACAGCACCTGCTGGCCCCTCCAGTTGTCATTTTAACCGGCAGTTGTAATCCCTTCCAACACATGTGATACATATTTGTTGGGAGCTTTCTTTGTGCCAAGCACTGCGTTGGAGTCCATGATGAACAGTGAACCATCACCCTGGCTCTCATGCCAGTAGAACTGGGTTCAGTTATTAGAACCACTACTAAGAAATACTTCAACGCTTGGTGTTCTTCAGCAATTTCTGAACCATCATCTCACCTACTTGGGATTATAAAGGGACCTCTATAAAGGCAATTCACCTTTGCATCCCCATTGTAACTAGACACTGTGAAATAGATAAGGGAATTAATATAAAAAATAACATAAAATGGAAAGGGAGGGGAGGGAATATGAAAGAGTTATACAGTGAAACACGGGGACTTATTAAAAATCACAGAGGGCTGGCCCTGTGGCCTAGTGGTTAAGGGAACCAGATCCCACATGGCCGACTATGTGGTGTGAGTTCCAGCCTAGTGGCTTGAAAAACATGTCAGGTGCATGTGCACGCATGCCCCAAACCCTTACCAGATGAGAGAAGGAGAGAGACTGGGGTGTGACCATGCCCACAGGCAGATGTTTTCTCCCTCTCTCTCTCTGTCAAGCACATACACCTTTTAACAACAACAAAAATGTTACAAACAGAAATCCCCTCCACCTTGCCTCACAAAGAAAAAAAGATCTATTCCTTACCATGCAAAGAGAGGGTCTTGGCTTTTCCATCGGGCACTCTGCTCACATGTGCATCTGCATGAGCTGGTTTTGTTTCCCCCTTAGACACATTCAGAACTGTCTGGGATTCTGTCACATGGAAATCTACCAAGCCCAAACAGAGCTGGGTAAGTTCCTTCTCCAATGCATTCAAAAACATAGGCTAGGGACCAGTAGGTGGTATAGTGGTTAAGGCACTGGACTCCCACATGGCTGACCGCAGTTTGAGTTCTGGACCCAGAGGCTTGAAACTCACTTTGGGCACATGTGCGTGTGTGCCCAAGATCCCGAGAGGAGAATGGAGGAGAAGGGATTGCGGCGTGGCCATCCCTCCTGGGGAGTGATTTCTCGCTTTCTGTCTCTCTGTCTCTCCAGTAAGCACATGCACCCTGAAGCAAAAATCTCTCAAAACATAAATAAATAAGAAATAAGTAAAAACATGGACTAAACCACACAGCAATCAATCCTTTAACAGGCACAGGGGTCAGCTGGCTGTGGTGACAGGGGACTACTATCAAGCGCTTTGGCAAATAAATAATAAGTGACAGGACAGTCCATCAAGTCAGTCTCCCACCAAGTCACAGGACAATTCAGCTACAACAACTAAGACTGTCACTGAAACGAGAGGCAAGAAACACCGTGTTTCTCTCTCTACCATTCCAACACTATGTCTATTTAAGAGACATCATTTAAACATGCATTAAAACAAATGGGTTTTTACCACACGGGCAACGCCCTTTCCTTGAACTTCTAAGCTATTCTTTCTCCAGATTCTCTTCTCAATAGTTAACTAGGAAGACAAAGTAGGGTGTTTTGTTTTGTTTTGTTTTGTTTTGTTTTGTTTTTAAGAGGGTGAGGTGAGGACGTCATTATGAATAAAATTTTAGTCAAACTGTAATGATTTTCCAGACCTCGCGAGTTCTCAGATTCGGGAGTCTGAGAACCAGAACTGCTGTATCCTTCCATGTCTTCCCTTCTTTGTCGAACCACTCCATCCAGATCTGAGAATTCATCATTGAAGTCCTGCCGAGAAACAATGAAAGGAAGAGATTCCAAATTTCCTCATTAGACAGGAGGGCCTTTGTAAACTCAGGCCTGTTCACTTAGGCCTGACGTATAAAATACAGACAAGGAGGAAGGATTACCCCGTTATGGCTGGGATTGTCCCAACAGCTCACTGAGTATCTGGTTACAGAAACTAAGATTTTTCTGGGCAGTTAGACTTCTGTCAACAAATAGTGGCCAACTTGTTTGAAACACCAGAGGTTTAGAAAAAGAGTTGAAAAGTGTCCAGTGTGAAGCTGGAGAAGTCTAATGAGCATTTTGTAACAGGAAAAACTGTCTTCTACAGACATATTCAAGGGGGAAAAAATGGGACAGAAAGTTCTAACTCCGAGTGCAAACAGATAGACAGAGATGGGGACAACTAAATTATAGTTTAATAAACGGGTGAGCGACAGAAAAGAGAAAATGGCTTTAGTACATTAGACCCTGAAAAGAAAGTTTCAGCTTGTTTTTCTTTCCTCAACTAAATCAGAAGAGAGTCATTGACATTACATTTAAATTATAGAAAGATGATGAAGGAGTAAGGTGAAAAGCAGAGAGGTTTAATTTGACATTCCATTGGTTCTCCAAAAGTGCTTAAGAACAGAAGAGACAAATAGTGTCAATAAAATGTTCCAGTGAAGGTAAAGTTAGTCTGAAGGTTTTATTTATTTATTTATTTATTTTTTGCCATAGGGCGCATGTGATTTCTGGAGAGAGAGAGAGGAGGAAAGTGAGAAATCACCCGTGGGGGGGGGGGGGCGGGAGATGACCACGCCACAATCTCTTCTCCATTCTCCTCTCAGGAGTTTAGCATGCATGCATACGCGCTCACGTGATTTTTTTCAAGCTACTCGGTCTAGGATTTGGACTTTGTCAGCCATGTGGAAGTCCAGCACCTTAACCATCTCATCACCTGCTGGCCTCTAGTCTGTGCTTTTAACAATTTAACTTTTTTTTTTCTTTTGAGAGGTTTTTGCTATCGGGCGTGTGCGCTTGCCTGAGAGACAGAGAGACAGAAAGCGAGAAATCAGCCCCCAGGGGGGATGGCCACGACGCAATCCCTTCTCCATTCTCCTCTCGGGATCTTGGGCACACACGCATAGGCGCCCGGTGTGAGTTTAAGCCACCGGGTCTAGGACTCGTCGACTATATGGGAGTTCAGCGACAGCCATTATGCTAACTGCTGGTCCCAACAATTTAACTTTTTAACAATTTCACCTTGAACTAGCTGCCTTTTGGCCATCCAACACACACTTTCCATTTCATGCAAGAATTTATGACAGAAGAAAACTGGAAAAATTTAAACTCTTTAATTTAGTAATGATTTACTGAATGCTGATCCCGTATCAGACAGTATGCAAAGCTCCTCGCAAACGTGATGACTTTGATCTTCATTGGCCACTTCATGAGGTTGGCATTATAATGAAGCAATGGGTTCAGAGCAGTTTAGGAGCTTGAAATGACACAGCTGGGTGGAGCTTACATGTGAAACCAGGTCTGTTGGATTCTGAGTGTGTGTGTGATCGTATTCTGCACTACTTCCCACTATTTTTTTTTTTTAAAGACAGGTCTCACTGCTGTGGTCCTTCTGTTTCAGCTGTGACTGCAGACATGAGCCACTGTGCCCTGACCTTTTGTCAGATTGTAATAGAACCTAGGCCTCCCATGTGGTCTCAGGCTACAGGACATGGCATTTCAACAACATGCACCACCAGGGCTGGGCCCTACAACTCTTTTTATTTTTTCTTACAAACGATTTTTGCTGTAGGGTGCTTGCATTAGACAGAGAGAGAGAGAGAGAAAGGGAAAAAGAGAGAGAGAGAGTGAGAAATCACTCCCCAGAAGGAAGGCCACAATGCAATCCCTTCTCCTCCATTCTCCTCTTGGGTTTTGGGCACATAAGCACCTGCACCTGGGCATGAGTTTCAAGCCTCCAGGTCTGGGACTCAAACCACAGTTAGCCTAAGCACAGATAGGGGACCCAGTAACAGGTTACAATAACTGATGGAGTTAAGCAAATAAGCAGCTGGGGCTATGTTGAACTGTGGAGTCCAGTGCCTTAACCACTACACCACTGGCTGGCCCCACCCCCACTACTCTTTAAAGTAAGAGTTTTTTTAAAAAGTTGAGGTAAAATTCACCATTTTAAAGTGTACAACTGAGTGAATTTCAGGACATTCACAACACTGTATAATCATCACAGCTATCTTATTCCAGGGCATTTCCATCATCCCGAAGAGAATCAGTGTACTCATTAGCAGTCTTCCTTATTCCACTCCCTGGCAGCCACTAATTCACTCTGTATTCTTACGGATTCGTCTGTTTGGGACATTCTATATAAATAGAATTATGTAATACGTAGCCTGGTATAGGGCATTTTTTTAGTTAGCGTAATGTGTTCAGAGTTCATCCACGTCATAGCATGTATCAGTACTTCTTTTTTATAGACAAATAATATTCCATTGTACAATATGCCACATTAAAAAAATCTATTAATCAGTTGATGGGCATTTTGGACATCACATCCCTCCCCCTCTCCTACTTTTTGGCTAGTATGAATCATGTTGCTATGAACATTCCTTTTTTAAAAAATAAATGCTTATTTAACTTTGTTATTATTATTTTTTAACTTGACCAGAGAGAGAGACAGAGAGAGAAAAGGAAAGTGAGAAAGCAAGCTGCCAGGTCCAGGACTCACACTGTGGTCAGTCATATGAGAGTCCAGCATCCCCAAAGCACCATACCACCTGCCAGTCAATCCTCCCCCCCTTTTAAAAAGCTTTTTCTCATAGGGTACATGCACTTGTTGAAGAGAGACCAAGAGAGGATAAGGGAGAAATCACCCCCCACGGGGATGGTCATACCACAATCCCTTCTACTCCTTTCTCCCCCTGGGATTTTGGGCATGTGTGCACACACACCCAGCATGATTTTCAAGTTGCCAGGCCTGGGACTGAAACAGTGATCGATCATGTGGGAGTCCAGCACCTTACCCACAATACCACCTGCTGGCCCCACTATGAACATCCTTGCACAAGTCTTTGTACGAAAATATTTTCAACCTCAGTATTTTTTTTTTTTAAGAATTATTTTATTTAACTGTACTTATTTATTTATTTAAATTTGACCAGAGAGAGACAGAGAGAGAGGGAGAAAGTGAGAAAGCAAGCCACTAGGTCCGCGACTCGAACCGCAGTCAGCCAGGTGGGAGTCCAGCGCCCTTAACCACCACGCCACTTGCCAGTCCCCAACCCCAGTACTTTTGACAGCTCTTCAAAAAGATCTGTAGGACATGCTGAAACGATGGGATCTTATTGTTTTGCTAAGGGTGAGTATTTAATAATCAATTTGAAAGTAAGTATTGGGTGACATGTTAGGGTTGTGTTGGGGAAACATCGTACCTTCATAGGTACAAGTCTTGTACAAACATGGCAGCTACGTCCCACCAGGGATTCACTGTACACTCACATTCACCAAAGTCCGAGGGACTCACGTGGTCTCCGCCTATTACTTGTGCATTATAGTTGCCTCTTTTCACAGTTTTTTTTTTTTTTTTTTTTTTTTCCAGAGAGATTTTTGCTATAGGACATGTGTGCTTGTCAGAGAGACAGAGACAGAAAGTGAGAAATCACCCTCCGGGGGGAAGGCCATGCTACAATCTCTTCTTCTCTATCCTCCTCTCGGGATTTTGGGCATGTATGCACACACACCTGGCATGAGTTTTAAGCTCTGAGTCTGGGACTCAAGCCACAGCTGACTACATGGGAGTCCAGTGATATAACGATTATGCCATCTGCTGGTCCCGCTCAGTTATTTTTGAGTATGCCCTATCTTCTCATCTCAGTTGTAAGTCCTTGAAGGCAAGAATTAGCTTTGATTTTTCCTGGTATCCAGAAGTATACACTAACATTGCACCTTGAATGGAGAGGACATTCAATAATTCGTGGGGTAACTCATGGCCTACCTCAAATAGATTTATAAGTCCCTCTGCAACAATACTGACAAGGGGGAACAGGACTATAAATATATTCATTGACCAGTAACTCACTGAGACATCCTACTGTTATGTTTCTTTTCTTTTATGGGACAACCTTTCAATTACTTGAAAAATGTTTGTGGCCTCCTATGGTCTTTCCTCTGCAGGATAGGTTTGCCCTGCTTCCTTGACTGTGCCTGAAATATTCTGGTCTTGTGGGCTTCCCATAGTCTAATCACGGTGTAAGCAGAAGGGTTGCCGCGGGACTCGATGGTCACACAGGCAACTTACCAGAGGCAGAGACGAAGGGCGGTCTGCCCGGAAACTGTTTTCAGCAGAAGATGGATTGGGACTGTTACCAACGCTTGTGTTCTGAAATGATTGGAAAGAAATGAAAAGCCAGATCAACAATGAAACCATGAGAAGCACAGATGATAGACAGCGATGGAAGCGCAGAGAAGTATACTCACATCTAAGTGTCCACACACAGATTTGAGTAGTTTGTAAGTTGAATCTCTGGAGAGTAAGGAGACAAAAATGTACTAAAAAAGAAAACAGAATAATTATAATGGTCTTGCCTGACAAGAAGCAAGAGTTCAGGCTTCAAAAAAGTATTTGTCTATCGTTTCTTCGTTTTCAAGTGATGTCGACCATTCTCTGGCCTATAATCTCATAACCCTCACCCAAGCAGTCATTTTTTATTCCATTCCTGGAATAAAGCAAATGTATTTCCCACAACAGCAACAAAATCTCCAAACCCAATTTAAGAGCAATAAACACAGGGCAAAATGAAGGCTCTAAAATTCTGACTTGGGTGCCCCAAATAAGCTGGAAAAAAAAGGCCCGTACATTTAAAAAGGGGAGTGATGTTTGTTAGAGCCTCTTTAAAGTCCTTCCTCCTGTTTTCGTTTTTGTTTGTAAAGGTATTTAACAATTCCCAAGGGTCTGCTTTCTTTGCTTTGACCTAGATTCCCACTGAAAACTTCCCAGCAGTGCTAACAGGCAAGTTCTTTTTCATACCACTTCCAGATTCGTTCTTGCACAAATATGGAGATTTCCTAGTGGAGGCTTATAATTGAGCTATGGGAAAAGAGTACAATCTGGCTCAACAAGTCATCTGGAGACAAATGACGTAAGGAGAAATGATCTTACCACAAATAATACATTCAGGAAATAGAAACGCTCACTCTTTCTCTAGTTAATAAGCCACTGAGTCTTTTCAGATCTCCCTTCCATGAGTTTGTAATTATCCCTCTCATTCAGCTCTGGTGGAACTTGGTGTCATTTCCAACTCTGTTGCCTCAGTAGGCAATTTTGTGGGTTCTGGCATTTGACAGACCCATTTGCAAATTTTGGCTAACATTTACTACGTGGGTGATATTTAAACACTGCTTACCCCCACTTACTTGCAGTTTTCTTAACCATCTCTGTCTAGGGTGGTAGTGTAGAATAAGTGAGAAAATATAAGAAAAACACTTAGCATATGACTGGCAAGATAGTAGGGACTTGTATTAAAAAGATCCCTAAATAGGTATTTTCTAACTCACTGGAATAACCTTTTGTTTCCCCTTCTCTTTCTTCTCTTGACAAGTTATCTATTGTGGTTTGGCTAGAAATGGCATAGAGCTTTTATGAAACAGTATATAAAAGATTAAAAAACAGGAGGCCAGCAGGTGGCGTGGTGGTGAAGGCGCTGGACTCCACGTGGCTGACCGTGGTTAGAGTCCTGGACCTGGTGGTTTGCTTTGTCACTTTCCCTCTCTCTCTCTCAGTCTCTCTCCCTCTTTTTCTCTGGCAAGTGTATGTGCCTTGTAGCAAATTTAAAAAATAACAACAATGATAAACAAAATGAAATAATTCTTAAAAAAGATTAAAAAATAATTTCAAATGAAAAATGAGTAACCAAACTACTCTACACCCTCTCTCTTGCCAAGGTGAAAAAAACACCACTTTCAATGCAATTATTTCTGGTTGCACCTGTCTGGGGATTGTCCAATAGCCAATCAGAACTCTAGAATTTCTGTGTAGGAGAGAGATGGTTCAGGCAACCTGGAAGCAAAGAGGATCTAGGAACTGGTCCCAAAGCTGCAACTGCAGAGTGGGCACAAGGCTGATAATATTTTGGATGGTTCTGGGGGAGGTACCAGTTGAGGACACAGGGAGGCTGACCACCCCCTATCCAGGAACTTCTCAGTGTCACCCTGCGTCACCCTCTCATCAAGGCAGTGGTGGCTGTTCTTTTTATTGTTGTTGTTTTAACATTAAAGGAACTGAATATATCAATTTAACCTGACCTAACAAATGTTAGGGACATTTGTCTCCATTTCTCTAACAAATGTTAGGGAAAGAAGTTTATTTTTTTTATCTCAATTAAGCAAATGTAGTTAAGTCAGTAGGACATTCAAGATTGGCAGCAATTATACTAAAATAAATCATCCTATGAGGGAAAACAATACTATACACATGTCTGTAGACTGTCTTTTTTTTTTTTTTTATTAAGTTTTTTGCTATAGGGTGCATGAGCTTGCTGGACAGAGACAGAGAGAGAAAGTGAGAAATCACTCCCGAGGGGGTATAGCCGTATCACAATCCCTTCTCCTCTAGGGATTTTGGGCATGCATGCACACATGTCTGGAGTGATTTTCAAGCCACTGGATCTAGCTGCAGTCAGCCATGTAGGAACTCAGTCCGTTAACTACCATGCCACCTGCTAGCTCCTGTGGACTGTCATTTTAAACTTAGTTTTGTAGAGTATCTCCTGGCTCAGAGAGATGACGGTATCTGTGGTTCAGGGTCTGGGTCCTTGGCCAGAGGCCCCTGAGGCCACACCAGGAGCAGGAGGGGAAAGCCAAGGAGCCCTCCTCTGCGGCATACTCACCCTGTCCGAGACCGTTGCTATAATCAGGGCATTTGGCACCAGGAGAGCAGTTTTGGTTTTCTTTATTAGAGTTACCGAGAAAGCCGGAATAGAGATCTGAAACAGAGTCACCAAGTTAACACTGGCTTAGCCTTCACAGAACAGCACTTCAATCGTCACATTCAAGGGGAAATAAAAGATAAAGAAACCAAAACCAGCTGGATGCTCTCCAGCCTCCATGAAGAAAAGTGAATCTTTTCTTTTTTTTAAAAATAATTATTTATTTAATTTGATTTATTCATTCATTTACTTTAATTTGACCAGAGAGAGATACACAGAGAAAGAGAGGGAAAGTGCGAAAGCAAGCCACCAGGTCTGTGTTCGAATCGTGGTCGGCCATGTGGGAGTGTCCAGCGCCTTAACCACCACACCACCTGTTGGTCTCAAGAAAAGTGAATCTTTTTTTTTTTTTTTTTTTGGCGAGGTTTTTGCTATAGGGCGCATGCGCTCGCCAGACAGACAGAGAGAGGCAGAGAGATAGAAAGCGAGAAATCACCCCCCCAGAGGGGATGACCACCCTTCTCCTCCATTCTCCTCTCGGGATCTTGGGCACGCACGCACATGCGCCCGGCGTGTGTTTAAGCCACCAGGTCCGGGACTCGAACCACGGTCGACTACATGGGAGTCCAGCGACATAACCATTATGCTAACTGCTGGTCCCAAGAAAAGTGAATCTTAAAGAATGGCAAGAACGTGTCACTGAGTCCCTCGAATTGTGCAGGTCTTGATGGGAAGCCTTTATCTTCAGAAAAGGGAAGAGCATGCAAATTTTGCATTCATTTTTAAGATAAGCCCGAGGCTCTAAAGAAGTCCAAGCTTATGATCACCCACTCTGGGCTAATCTCCACATGCCTCTCTGTCTTTAGGTGCACATGTGTAGGACGAATATTAAAAAGCACAGGTGTAGGAGAACCATCAGTGGACAGAAAGCCGGGGACTTGAATTCTCATCTCAGTTCCGATACTCTCTACATGACCTACTCTATGCTGTCCATTCTAGGTGTCAGTTTCCTGATTCAAAAATTGGAGATAGTCTTGTCTGCTTCCCAAGATTTTCAGGGGCCTACGTGAGATGGGATATGGAAAACACTCGGTGCTGAATAATAATTTCATTTATTTCTTCACTTGTCTCCTAAAATCAGGATGGGTGAAATGAAAGAACTTTTAAGTTCTTTTCCAGCTTCAATAATAAATAATCATAACACTAGAAGCTACCATTATTAATACTTACCAGATGAGAATGTCATTTAATTATGATGAGTCTATAAAATGAGTGTATAAATGGTATGAAATTGAGAAATTCATTTGGAGACATACATGACGTGCACAGGATAATACATAAAGAAAGTGCCAAAGACGGAATGTGAACCAATCAGATCCAAAATGCGGGTTCCTTCCAATGCTATGTAAATGTGCCAGGTGGTACAAAGGATCTAAGTAGTTGATACTTTGTGTTACATCCCTTCAACTGGGGTTAGTCTCAAAGGAAAACAGATCACATCATTTTGATCCCTATAACTAGAGTCAGACACAGTCTAAGAACATGTCTAAGTCTAAAAAGAAAGTGATCTGATTCCCTGCATAGGTGCACACACTAAATATCTATCTTGTAAAAATGGTATCACATATTTGGGAAGAGATGGACAAGGTCAGTGGGGAAGAAGAAGGCCTTATGTTAGTACTGCCAGCCTGAAGGGAAAAAAACAATGAGTTTCAAAGTTTGAATATTCATAGACTCATTGGAGTTATATAATGAGGCTATTTATTGCCCTTCAAAGTTCCAGATAGGAAGACTATGGAAGAATGAGGGTCCAGTAGAAATCAGACATTTAAAATTTTTGTTATCATTGACTGATTGATTGACTGCTAGAGAGTTATGTGCTCTCCAGTGGAAGAAAGAGAGAGGCAGAGAGAGGGAGAAGCAGAAAGCACCACCCACTGGGGCCTGGTCACGTTGCAATCCCTCCTCCTCCATTTCTCTATCTTACTAGGATCGAGGGCATGCACACACACATGCTTGGCATGTTTTCAAAGCCACTGGGGCTAGGAATTGAACTGTAGCAGTTGACCATGTGCTACCTGGCTCCCTGTGCAACAGCACTTAACCACTGTGCTAAGGAGCTGGTCCCAAATTGTACATAAAACAATTTTGCCAAAGAATGCTATCGACAAAATTTTCAAGGTTGGGTGATAAATAGGAAGATGGCATACTTTGGGAAAAAAATATTTATAATCTGCTAAGGGTCCAAACTCTTTGGTGCAGTTGGTAATAAAATGAACTGCAGTGCTGGAAGTCACGTGGCCAGCCATGGGTTCAGATTCCAGGCCTGGTGGACCTGAAACGCACTGGGTGCAGATGGACCTCAAGTTCTGATGAGCCAGAGGGCTGGAGGAAGCGGACAGTGGCGTGACCAGACCCTGCTGAGGGTGTTTCTCTGCTCACTTGCTCTCTCTCATGTGCTTGCAATCTCTATCATAAGTAAAATAATGAAAAATAAGATCTATTAAGATAGATGATATTAAGAAAAGTCTAATTTTGTTTCTGATTAACAACACAATGACAAAGGACTATAAATTTAGATTTTTCATATCTAAGGCAGAGAACACCCATAAGAAGGCATTTCCAATCAATTGCTTCTTAAGTATAAAATTACAACTAGATAGCATTTGTGAAATGAAGCTGAAATCACTTTTCAATTTGAGCCTCAATGGAATGTGATACATATATTTATTAACATCTGAAAATATTGACAGGCTGATGTAAAGGTTCTGATTAAATTAAGAATACATGATATTAGCATTTTTCCAGGGTAGGATGCTTAGAAAGTTCTCATTCTTAAAGCAAATTGTTTGGGTGCTTTTTGTTCCTATTGGATCATGTTGGACTGAAGTTTCTGGCAGTTGAGGAAATTCTGCAACAACTCTGAAGCTTAAATCTCCTCAAGACTATCCGTTGGGAGGAAGAAACATACAAGTCCCTGTCATGGTTCTCTCTCTCTCTCTTTTTAAAAATTATCTATTTATTTAATTTAATTTATTATTATTATTTTAAAGTTTGCTATAGAGCCCATGTGCTCATCTGATTTCTCAGAGAGAGAGAAGGAGAAAGTGAGAAAGCAAGTTACCAGGTTCAGGACTCGAACTGCAGTTGGCTATGTGGGTGTCCAGTGCCCCAACCACTACACTACCTACTGGTCCATCTGTCATGGTTCTTATAACCACTGCTTGATAATTGTGAGCCTCTGCCTCTGCAGGATAGACATAGTACCTACAAAAGCAAAACCAAAATGCCTATGTCCTTAAAAAGCCAGGGGCACTGCTTTTCTGCTTTTTTTGGTTAGTTTCTTCAGCAGAAATAGGGTTTTAAAATCACTGCTAGAATCATATTAGCTTGAAACTGCACTTCTTGCCTTTGTGACTTCTGTCTCTTAACAAAGACTAATTCTTTGTTAACTAATGTCGCTGGCCTCTGCAGCTTTGCTCAGAGATGGTGGCTTTCTCTGAATTCCTGAGAATTCTTTATCCTACTGGTCAGTACTAGCCAACCCCTTTCCCTCCTCTATGAACCAGTTCTTAAATCTGCAAATCTGATGGGATTTGGCTTAATAGTGCTTTGCATTATATAGGTTCTGATAACCCTCTACATCAAGATTCATGTATCTAAATGTAACTCTATATAATAAAAAAGAACTCTTTTTTTTGGTTGTTGTTAAGTTTTTGTTATAGGGCAGTGTGCTCACTGGAGAGAGAGATAGAGATAGAGATAGAGATAGAGAGAGAGAGATGAGAAACCACCTCCCAGGCAGGATGGCCATGCTATAATCCCTTCTCTTCCAATTCTCCTCTTGGGATTTTGGGTATGCATGTATGCACATGTGCCTGGTGTGATTTTTGAAGTGGCTGGGTCTGGGACTTGAACTACGCAGCTGGCCACGTGGGACCCAGCTTCCTTAACTGCCACACAATCTGCTGGACCTCAAAACAATATGCTTTATCTAAAGAATAACATGTTAGTCTGTAGACCCAACATCAATAAAATAATAAATATAGTGAAACCCTTTATTTTTTCAAGTTAATTTCTCTCATGATAGTGAGATAGAGAGAAACACAAGTGCCCTTGACAGGGCCTTCGGACCAGCCAGAATCGTGGGTGAGTGGCGGTCGTACACAAGCTGATTACAGAACCCAACCCAAGATCCTCCACGTGGACCCCGCTTTTCTTGAGCAGGACATTACCGCTGCGCCACCGAGCCGGCCACGTTCAATAGTCTCTCGGTGATTGCCAGTGCCTCGAGGGGGAACACTTAACTAAAGCATATTTACCACGTAACACGAAAGAGGTTTTTTCCCCTTAGAATTACGTTTTTAATTTTTTTAAATTTTATCATTTTTAAATTTGACTGGAGAGGGAGAGAGAGAGAGAGAGAGAGAGAGAGAGAGAGAAAGGGAAAGTGAGAAAGCAGGCTGCCAGGTCCAGGACTCAAACCACGGTTGACTATGTGAGAAGCCAGCACCTCAATCTCCTCATCACTTGCTGGCTCCACAAAAAAAGAGGTTTTTTTTTTTGTTTGTTTGTTTTTCAGAGAGATTTTTGCTATAGGGCATGTGTACTCACCAGAGACAGAGAGAAACAGAGAGACAGAAAGTGAGAAATCGCCTCCTGGGGGGATGGCCACACCACAATCCCTTCTCCATTCTCCTGGGATTTTGGACACACATGTATGCACACGTGCCAGGTATGAGTTTTAAGCTGCCAGGTCCAGGACTTCAAATGGGGTTGGCAATGTGGGAGTCCAGCACTGTAACCATTACGCCATCTGCTGGGCCCGTACAGAGTTTTAATCACTACTTCATGAGCATAAAAACGGCTTATTCATAATCATGAGTCAGAATGACTGAAAATGCACTGAGGTCACACAAAGCCCGGTGTTTCTTGGATTCCTTATTCTGTGTGACATCATAGCTCAAAGGCTCAGAATGTCGGCCGGGTGGAGTGATCTTGTCCCTCCTCATGTCACGGTCCCGAGGTCTTTGTGTTAGAGGCAGTGCTTGGCAAACTGCCAGTTCCTCATGCTGTTCTCTTGTAATGACTCCAGGTCTCACGGGCCTTTGCTCTCCCCAATCTGAGTTTATGAGGATGAAAAGATATAATACCATAGTATATATCGAGACTCCCCTGGACGAGGCTCAACTGATTCGATTCCTGTCCATTTCGTGCTGGTGAGGGTACAAAATGAGTTTGATTAAGTAGCTGATGTACAGGCCAGTTGTTCTGGATGTTGCTGATGTAAATTTTTTTTAAGAATAATTTTATTTCTCTTTATTATTATTATTGAATTTGAACAGGGAGAGACAAAAAGGGAGAGAGAGAAAGAGAGAGAGAAAGTGAGAAAACAAGCTGCCAGGTCCAGGACTTGAACTGTGGTTGGCCATGTGGGAGTCCGGCACCTTGAACCACCACACCACCTGCCGCCCTCTCTGATGTCAATTTTTAAAAGACATATTAAATACATTTTAAAAATCCATCAATTCATGAAATATACAAAAATGGATAGGTCTTACCAATTGTTTTTACTGTAATGAATGCCTTTGAATTGAATTACGGCATATTTTCCACATAAAGGGCTTATATGAAGGTCGTTTGGTGACATCTGGTTAAAACGGATTTTCAGTACGGCTGTGGGAGACGTGTGTATGAGGAAATGGGTGAGAGAGTGGTATTTGGGGGGAAAGGGAAGTTATGCCATCTGTAGGCACCTAGAACCTGCACTGCTTGGAACCATGACAAAGGAAATGTGACAGAAAGGCATAATCCTGATACACATAAGTATAAATACACCTCAAATGAAAACAATTAATACTCACGACATATTTTTTAAATGCAGGGTTAACTTTCTTTTCTAAAAATGATACCAACCTTAGTGTCTTTTCCGAAGACCTTGGAATGGAAACAGATCCAGTTTTCGGATACGAAGAGCTTTCCCTGGTAGAGTATTTCCTTCTGTAGGGCACAGGTAAAGCCTGGGAGAATATGGACAGGCAGAGCATCATTTAGACTTTCTACTTAAAAATAAAAATGTGTGAAGACAGTCCCTGACTTATGATGATTTGGTTTATGATCTTTCAACTTTGGATGGATTTACTGGGGTATTAAGCATATTATAAAATTTTGGTTGAAGCAGCTGGACTCCTACATGGCTAACCATGGCTCACTGTGGCTTGAAAATCAGGTGGTTGAGGTGGCTGGACTCCTACACGGCTGACCATAGTTTGAGTCCTGGACCCGGTGGCTTAAAAAGCACACCAGGTGCGTGCCCAGAATCCTAGAACAGAGGAGAGGGGATTGCGGTGTGGTCATGCCCCCTGGGGGTAATTTCTCACTTTCCCTCTCTCTGTCTCTCTGTCTCTCTCTCTGGTGACTGCAAAAAATTAAAAAATAATTTTTTTGGGGGGGGGCTAGAGGGCATTTGTTTGCCTAAGGAGAAAGAAAAAGAAAGGGAAAGTGAAAAAGCCACCCGCATGGGGATTGGTATGTGACAACCTTTCTCCACTTCTCCTTTTGGAATTTTGGGCTTAGAAGTACTTGTGGCCGGTGTGTTTCTCATGTTGCTGGGTCTGGGATTCAAACCATGTAGCCAGGCATGCGGGATCCAGTTGCCTAACCACCATGCCAATGTATTTTTGACTTACGATATTTTAAACTTATGATGGGTTTATGGGGATGTAATCTCATTACGAGTTGAGGAATATTATACAGTTTGGTAATGCAGCAATAACACATTCATGCTTCAGAGATCTATCCCATCTTTTCCCAGCCATCTTTGGTGGAATAAAGCCACAGCAATTGGGGTTTGTTCTTTAGTTCAAAGTTTTCACTTTAGTGTAAGAGTCAAAATGGAAAGGCAAGTCTGCCATTGCACTTCAGAAACCAGGAAGGGTGTCTCAGAAATCTCTGTTAGGTAGGTGTGATCCCATGTGCAGTTAGCACTCGCGTCTTCCACTTGCATGGATTCTTACCAAGGACTCCTTTTTTTGTTTTTGTTTTTGTTTTTGCTATAGGGTGAGTGTACTCGCCGGAGAGAAAGAGAGAGAAAATGGGAAAGTGAGAAATCACCCTCCCCCAGGGGGATGGCCACATAGTAATTCCTTCTACTCCATTCTCTTCCTGGGATTTTGGGTACACATGTATATGTGCCCAGCATGGTTTTCAAGCTGCTGGGTCCAGGACTTGAACTGCTCAACCAGCCATGTGGGACCTGGCATCTTAACCTCCATGCTACCTTTTAGTCCCAGTTAGTGACTCCTTTTGAAGTAGATGATCTTGCTGGATTCTGGAGAACATGCGACTTATACCTCCTATTTGGAGGTCACGGTGGGAATCAGAGTCTTGCTCCACATTTGTACACTGAGAGGTTGAAATGGAACCTTGGGCCTGTGATGGGCAGAACAGGTGTGTAATTGGCACGCTGGGCAAGACGTTCAGGTGTGAGCACCAGGCCCTGCGCAGCACAGGCATTCCCAGCTCTGTGACTTAGAACTGTTTGCCTCCAACATTCCAGTGGCCTCTCTTGCCTCAGGCTTGGTATTCTGGACCTCAGCACAATCCGATTACGTTCGTTTCAGCCACAGATGCAGACAGCATGGACACTGTTCTGCAACCGTCCGGTATGAGTCCCTAGATTCAGTTTCTCCTTCTACCCTTACCTTGTGAGGTGCTCGGTGAACGCTGATGGAGGCTGACGTTATGCTTACATAGACTTTAGAAACCGATTCCCCTTAGTGACTCTGTTCCCAAACCTGCCCCCTCTCTCCCCCCACACTAGTCAGAAATGTATCAATTACACAGCATAAAACGCCGACGGGACGGGTCAGAACTTACTCTGCCTCAGTGGTTCCTCAGTGGGGACATCAAGAAACAACTTGTGAAAGTGCATATTTGCCTTGTACTACAATGAGAACAAAACACAGGCATCATTGCTCTCGCGCTTTCTGCGACACATGACACATTTTAACTTCAACTGAAATGAAATAACATAGTCTCTTCCCCTGTATCCCTCTTTAGGAATTCATTCTCTCTGATCTTGCAGTCTCCAACACAACCCTTCAGTAAAAACAGTGGCAATCAGGGCACAGGGGGTTCATTTCCCAGCAAGGTTGATGCTGTGCTGGCTGGATGTCACGAAGCGGCTGGTGGTCCACCTTCTGCTGAGGCTCCTGGGCTGGACCAGGATGTTCATGATAGGGAATGAGATGAAATCCCAAGGAATCTCATTAGGGAAGGAACTGCATGCCAGGCCACTAAGGGTACGAGTGAGTGCTCTCAGAAGAGTACAGCGGTTAAAACCTCTGTAGTCAGCCACACCTGAGTTACGTCGTGGGTCTACCTTTTCCTTGGCATGTGGTCACGGCCTACTCAATTAACCTCCTTGGGCCTCAGCTCCCTCTTGTAAGCCAGAGGATAAAAATATTCCCTGTCCCAGAGGGACGTCACAATGCTTAAATGGGACAACACATCTAAAGGATCTATTACTTGGGGGAAATGTCTGGTCCCTGTTACTCTTACTGTTGTGAAGGCACTTCACTGACCGTGACAGGAGTAGGGCAGGGTAGAGTACTGGTAGGGTTTCATACAAAAGACCTAGCGCTCCAGGGCAGTAGAAGGCCCGAGAGCTTGACGTGCTATAAACTGCTTCATTTTCAAGGCCTCTGTTTCCACAACTGTGACAAGAGGAAGGTATAGCCAGCAATTTGGTAATCTGCGTGTAACAGTTTATAAACTGTTTTCACAAATACCCTCACAAAAGCCCTAGGACCCTGGTGTCCCGTTCAAAGGTTAGGTACAACTCCTCAGGAATAACGAATGATACGACCAGTACACACAGCTACCAGAGGCAGGGCTGGGACCTCCCGCCACAGTCTCGCTCTGCCTTAAAGGGTGCTCTTGAAGAAAAAGTCTTAGAAGATGAACAGAGAGGTTAAGCAGTGGTACTTTAAGATCCAAACCGAGAATAGCCTCAACGGCCAAAGAGGCCCTGCCCTAACTGCCCAGAAGAGCTACAGACCAAGTCATCAAGACACCAGCGGGGCCCGAAAGCCAACTCTGTGACGGGTGCACTTTATACACAGTAAACGACCTCATGCTGCTCCTAGGATACATACATTTTGCATCTAGGAAGATCCTTTGATTAAAGTTAGGTGCTCTGGTGTGCAGGGGTATTACTGAAATTTTGTTTATAATGGTTATCGTGAGCACTGGTTGCTTGCTTGAATTCAAAATATCCCAGGCCACAGATTCTTCAAAAGTATCGCAGAGAAAAAAAAAAGAAAAAGAAAGAAAGAAATAGTGGTGGGACTTTAAATTAAAAAGTAAAACAGCAAATATTGGGCCATTGGAAAAGTCATGACACATGTTGCATAGACAAATACATCACGACTTTTTCGACAACGTAATAAACCCAATACTTTTGATTAGGTCCTAGAGAGGAAAATACAAACAAAATCCCACAAATTTTATAAAAGATATTTAGTGCTGGGACAACAGTAGAAATTCAAAAATAGATTTTATGCTTAAATATTTTTGTATATTTAATACTGAGTTACATTTCTGGAGTGTGCGAAGAGTTCTTGTTTCAGTGCTTAGGAGACCCACGTTTAAGAATTTAAGGGAGAAGTGTCAAAAAACTCCCCATCTCCTGGCCTCAGCAAATGCTCCATGACATGGAACTGGGCTTGGCTGTGTATATCTTAAAGCAGAACTAAAGTTACTTCTGGAGAAGAATCATGACCCAGTTCATAGATCTCCCTCCTCTGGGGCACATGACCTTCTGTTCAAGTTGGTACTTTATCAGACTCTTCATTTAAAAAAAAAAAATTTATTTAGATTAACCAGAGGTCACGTGTGTTCACTGGAGAGAAACAGAGATAGAGATAGACAGAAGTAGAGATCGATAGAAACAGATCTCCCCTGTGGGGAGTGGCCATGCTGCAATCCCTTCTCAGTTCTCCCTCCTTTGGGGATTTCAGCACACATGCACATGAACTTGGTGTGTTTTCAAGTTGTTGGGTTTGGGACTCAAACTGCAGTCATCCATGTGGGATCCAGCCACCTTCACTACCATGCCACTGGCTGGCCCCAGACTTCGGTTTTAATAGAAGGAGGTCCTATCTTTCCTTGTCCAACTAATTTTTAGGCAAGCACGTGACTTTGTGTTGGTCTCTGCTCTCTGGGTACTTGTCAGAGTTGGGGCATCAGCATGGAGCTCAGAATGAATCCAGTAAATCTGGAAGGATCAGCTGTGGAATATAATATTGAAGAAAAACGGACTGGAGGAGCTGCTGTCCGCCTGTCTGTTCTCCTAAATGATCTAAATTCTGTACCTGCATTGGTTCCGACCATTAGGAAGCTGCGTACTTGGGTTTCTCCCTTCCATTGGCTTCAAGATTTCTCTCACCCCCAGAGACAACCATACACATTCCATTCTCAAATTACCTGACTGGAAGAGGAAGACTTTTTCCTTTCATTCTTCGAGTCATTTTTGCTTTCTGTTTTACAGTCGTTCTTATCACCTGCTAAAGAGCCACCATCAAAACTGGATTTTGACCTAGGGAAAGAAAATCCGGAGTCTATAAGATAAGCTTTGACGTCACTCACTGGCTTACTGTAATAAATCTTGATTATTATACCATCTTCCAAGAACACCTGACATTAGTTTTTCTTTTCTAGACATCAGTAATCATTCTTGCTACTCTAAGGGCATTTACACATCACGTGTTTTAGGAGACTGGAATGATTTCAGCAGGTGTGATCACAAACCACAGAAATGATAACTCATAAAGGGAGAAATGACAATCAAGTTATGAAAGTAACTATATCATTTCGAAAGTCTTTTAATCAATATAAAGAGTACTTGAGGCAAATTACTACACAAATTGCAGCTACAGTTCAATCAAAGGATATTTTTGTTTTAGAATTCCATCAACATTTAACAAGTATTAATTAAGTGGGGCATTGTGTTAAATGCCTCGGGGCACACAAGACAGTCTTTATCCCTCAGGTGCCTGTGTACACATGCATCCAAGTATTTTTTAAAAGGCACTACATGATTTAGCACCAAATCAATACATGGCATAGGATTAGAAGATGTATGAGGAGATGATAACAGGAGGGGAAAAAAGAAGAGACCAATAAAACAATGTGGTTTAATATGCTGAGTCTAAAAGGATGAGCAGGGATTGGGTATGAGGTAAGAAGAGACAAAAAGTAGTCAATTTCAGGCCCAGCAGGTGGTATGGTGGGAAAGGCGTTAGAGACTCCTACATGGTCAACTGTGGTTTGAGTCCCAAACCCGGTGCCTTGAAAATCATGCCAGGAGTGTGTGCATGTGGGCCCCTAATCCCAAGAGGAGACTGGAGGAGAAGGGATTATAGTTTGGCTATTCCCCTGGGGGGTGATTTCTCAGGATCCCTCTGTCTTTCTTCATCTCTCTCTGTGAGCACATATGCCCTGCGGAAATAAAAAAGTCAATATGAAATCAGAAACAAAGAGAACATGCTTGAAGTCAGTCTTCCTTTGTCCCATGAAGGGCAGAGATCACAGAGCTCCAGGGTTTCTCTCTATGGTAATACCCGTCCTGACTCTTTGTTCTAGTAGATGTGTAAATTTGCACCTATCTTCAACTTTACAACTAAAAACAATCATTTCAAAATGAATTCACATATGACTTCTATCAGAACAAATTTTATAATTAGCTAGTTACTTTAATCGTTTATTGAGGAGAAATGGAAAAAAATTGGTTCAAAGTAGATTTAAGAATCTTAAGTAATCTGGTGATATATGGGAATCACAGAGGGACGGAAAAGGCTAAGGTCAGACATGAGGCTTGGGTTTCCTTTTTTTAAATTTATTTATTTATTTTTCCTATAGGGCATGTGCACTTGCCAGAAAGACAGAGAGACAGAAAGTGAGAAATCACCCCCCTCCCCGGGGGGGATGGCACACCGCAATCCCTTCTCCTCCATTCTCCTCTCAGGATCTTGGGCATACACGCACATGCACCCGGCATGAGTTTAAGCCACCGGGTCTGGGACTTGAACTGCAGTCAACTACATGGGAGTCCAGCGACATACCCATTACGCCAACTGCTGGTCCCGAGGCTTGAGTTTTCCCATCTGTGGAAACATGCACTATGTAACATCCTAGGTCCCCTGCAGCTCCCACAGCTCATGATTCCACAATGCTCCAATCGCAGGTACAAGGTCTCTCAGCAACTCAAGATCAATGGATCTGATCTCAGCTACAGACTACATGAATACTCATGGATATAAATTCCTTGGAAATTTGAGGGGTTACTTTTATTTGGTCATCTGAGCAAACATATATGCCTAGTTGAAAATAACATTATTTTTACAAATGTCCAATTACCTTTTATTTATACAAGTCACTAATTTGAATTTATTACCTCTAGTGAGGTAAGTTAATGGAATTGCCAAGGAAATGCTCAGGCCCGTGGGGAGCCATGACTGCAGGTAATGGGACAGGCAGAGCTCGACCCCTGACCATTTCAAAAGGCGCGAGCAGTAAAGGGGCTCCACTGCACGGACCTCCGTGGTCCAGGGGTTGGTGGTGGCTGTGAGACTTCTCGATTGGGTTATTCTCCCTTCCTACATAGATGGCTGTGAGCAGGACCTGGAGCCCAGTGCAAACTGAAAATGCAGGGCTCCTCATATGAAAATTAGTAAGAATGTCCAGAGTGGGCAGAACAGTAGGCCAAGCAGAGGTGTGGGGCTGTCTTTGCCGCCGCACGGATTACGTAGCCATGAAGTTAACCACATGCCCTGCGTGATGTGTGTTATTCTCATCAGAAGCTGAGGGAAGTTAGAGTAAAACCAACAGTGTTTCTTTCTTTCTTTTCTTTCTTCACCCCCCACCCTGAGAGATTGTTACTATAGGGCATGTGTGCTTGATGGAGAGACAGAGAGCAAAAAATCACCCCTAGGGGTACAGCCACGCTGCAATCTTTTCTCCTCCAGCTCCTCTCAGGACCTTGGGCGTGCACGCACATGCGCCTGGTGTGAGTTTCAAGTCGCCAGGACTTGAACTGCGTTGACTCCATGGGAGTCTAGCGATGTAACCATGACGCTGTCTGCTGGTCCCCCAACAGTGTTTTTAAGATGCCTGCTTGTAGCCAGTCAACAGTGGTGAAAGACACAAGAAACAGCATGCTTTGTGCCTTTGTGAAATCATCTGGTGCGTGCGATAGGATGCTCTGCCGGAAAACAACTATAGAGAAAATGGTGAAAAGCGAGATGCCACAAAACGGGCATGCAGGAAAGATGAACAGGTAACTAGAAATTAAAGCCAGAAAAAGAAAATATGAGGGAAAGAGTTAAAACTTACGTTTGGTCCTGAATGAAGTTTAGATTTGGAGAGAAGATAGGGGCTGAGTAGCCGGGAAGAAAGTGAAAAGCAGGAGTTATTTAACCATCCTCGAGCAGAGGCCAGAAGAAGTAGGAAATAGTTCTAACGGGTCTGATCAGGGGGAAGGAGCGCAACCATTCCTCTACCCCGTGTGGATTAAAAACCACATTTACCTGTTTCTGACCACTGGGTTAGCCACTCTCTTTTAAGGGCTAAGAAGCAACGTGACGTTCCTACTTGGTAGCTGCTGGCTCAGAGAGTGATGGGACCACAGCTACATGTCTCAAAACCACCCCTCCAGTCACAAGAACCCATGGCCCACTGGTCCCCGCGATGGAGGTTCTCCTCTGCTCTTTTCCCTGGCCCCAGGAAAGTGACATTCTGAGTGCACAGCAGAGGCAGAGCAGATGCTCCAACATGGCCAGCCTTCTCAGGCTTTGGAAGTCTACGCCGAGAGCAGCCCAGCTCGGCTTCCCCAGTTAGCAAAGTCAGCACTTGCAGAAAGGCACAGAGGATCTGCAGGGGCTGGGCAGGAAGGGGGAGAAGATGCTGCGGGGGAGAAGGGCAGAGTGAAGCACTGTGGTCCCAAGGCGTCTTTCTCAGGGGTATCATCTGCCTGTGGTGGGTCCTTGTTCTTAAGGACGACCACCCAGCAAGGAACAGCTGCTCCCCCACCACCACTCGGCCCCAGATGGCAAAAGAGCAGTCAACTGAGGACTCACCACAGGCCAATGATTTTCTTCTGGTCTGGGGACTCAGTCTCCAAGGATGGGGAAGAGCATGGGGCTGTTGGCGACTTGCAGACTTTCTTTTTCTCCTCCACACCATTTTCAGCCTCTGAGCTGGAGAAGAGAGAAAAACGCTTCACCTTAGACATCCAGGAGGTGGTGGAAGGGAAGCCAACGAAGTGACCTTACTTTCTGGAGAGTGGCGTGATCCTCAATCCCCACCAACAGGCTCGTCAACTTTGACAACAGTGTCCTTTCCCAGCCTCCATCCTAACCCCTCTCTGCTGGCGCCACAAGGGCAATAGCTGCAGGTCACGCCTACCTCCCTCGTAAGTGTCCAACAGTGTGGGGACTGGCCCGCCCAGGTCTGCCGTGGGCTCTGCGCTGCACTGCTCTGCCTGGGCGTGGGCGTGGGCGTGGGCTGGGGCAGCAGATCACCTGGAGGCTGGGAGGGCCCCTGCACACACACATGCTCACAAGAGGCCTCCTGCAGGTGTGAGCCTTTCTGGGAACCCCATCCCCGCTTTGTTTGCACTTCTCTTATGTCACTTATCACCTTTCGTTGTAGTTACCTGGGTCCCACTTGGGATGGGTGTTAATTTAAGCAAGCACTTCCCTAAGCAGTTCGGTCTCTAATCTCTGCAACCACCCAGGCGAGGCAGGACGTATTACCCTCATTTTACAGATGAGGAATCCCAGGCTTTCACCGAGTATCTTGTGGATTCAAACTCAGTTCTGTCCATCTGTAAGGCTCAAGTCCTCTCTCCCTTTCTCTCTCTCCCCTCATCCATTTACCCAACTCCCCAACCATCTACCCATTTATTTATCCTTCTTAGTTTCTGAGCGTGAGAGCTCAGAGTGATGTGAGAGTTATGACCAGTTGGTTTTGGAAAAACTAGTCTGACTTTGGTAAAACAGGGAGTGGCATGGAATGGAGCGGGGGTGAGGAGAGGGCTGGGCCACAGACCACTAACCACGAGGACGGAGGATGGTCGGCTGGTGGATGCAGACGAGGGCCCCTCAGTCTGCCATGCAATACCTCTTGGCAACAGGGGAAACCTTTTCCAATGTGAGAAATGGGAGAGAAAGAAATACTGAAGGGCAAAGTCAAGGTGTTATACATGGATCAGACGACCAGACCAAACGAGGTGTCAGCCTGCACAGCAAAACCTTACAGGACATTCATCTGAGCCCAGAACCCCTGGGGGGCTGAGCATAACGTAAGGCATATTAAGATGACATTGCTTTCTCACTTGCCCTCTCTTTCTCTTGCTCTGTCCCTTTCTGGTCAAATGAAAAATAAATAAAATAAATAAAGTCAAATGAAATAATTCTTAAAAAAAAAAAAGAGATGACATTGCTACTGCTGATTTGCTCATTCGAATCCTACTTTATCACCTCTTTGGAATTTTCACCTGCATGTGACCCACAGGCAGGAATGCCAGTGGTCAATTTCAGCTTTGTGCTTGCTTGCTTACCGTCTTCCACAGCGTGTGAAGCTGCAGCCCACCCTGAGAGTCCCACTGCAGCGTCAAAATCAACAAGAACTTCTGGCAAAGGTAACTAACTAATAATCCCTACATGGTTGACGCTCTCATCTGCAGTCAGCCTTTCTCTCTTTCCCTAAAAGATAACTATTGGAGGTCAGAGGCCCAGCCTTCAACT
This sequence comes from Tupaia tana, assembly GCA_026018925.1. Lineage (NCBI taxonomy): Eukaryota > Metazoa > Chordata > Mammalia > Scandentia > Tupaiidae > Tupaia > Tupaia tana. Next base: position 12,442,900 of record JAKSZU010000014.1, on the reverse strand, counting down.
TCTCCAGTTCTTCTCAAAGCACTTGTATGATGGGGCTTCCAAAAGTTCATGGAAAATGGAATTAAGGTATCAGTTCATTCTGGAGGAAAAAAAAAAAACCCTAAAATCCATGCATAGTTTTTCATAAAATGCATTTTTCATGAACTTTTGGAAGACCTTCTCTTGTACATGTACAGGGACCAGTCCACAAGCGAGTTGTATTTATGTGACAAGTGGTACGTGGAAAGCTTTGTAAAATATTACAAAGGAAGACGCTGCTTTGGTTTCAAATCGAATAACTGCATTTTATTTCAACTGAGCATGATGTTTAATTTAGGGATTCAAAGAATTTTAGAACTGTTAGAGGCCTTAAAGAATACCCCCCCACACACTTCTTTTTCCCCTGTCCCCTAAGACAGACACATTTCTCTTAGTCTTCCAAAGCATCAGGCAGAAGTGTACTCTTTAAGTAGGAGATTGTGTGGAATTCAATAATCCACCTCAGAATTCATTCTGGTAGTCGCTGAATTGTATGCAGGGTCAGATGAAGACTCAGAGCTGTAGCTCTCCTCCGCAGGACCTTTGTGTGCACAGGAAGGGTCGCTCCTGCTAAGAACCACTCAGAAAAAGCAGCCCTCCTGATACACACCCTGGCAGACAAAGGGCGCCTCTTGCTCTGGCAGAAATGGCAAAGCAAGCAAAGCTTGGGCTGGCTTTCAGTCCCTCCTGGACCCTCACCCTTTTTCTTCTTCTTCTTTTTTTTAACTAAAAAATAATTATTTATTTACTGTTATTATTTTAAAATTTGCCACAAGGCATGTGCAAGAGAGAGAGGGGAGGGGTGAGAGAGCGATAGAGAGAGGAAGCAAGCAAGCCACCAAATTTGGGATTGGAACTGCAGTCAACCATGTGGGAGTCCAGTGCCTTAACAACCCTGCCACCTGCTGGCCACCCTACTCCCCCTTCTGGATCAGGGACTTTTGTGCAGTGCATGGTCTTGAGTGCTTACTCACGTGTGGGGTCCTGTTTTAGGGCCCTCACTTGGCACTAAAAAGATGGATTATAGTGTATGATGACTCTGTATCGTGTCCCCCAAATGCTGTCATTCAATGACAGCACACACAGGTGTGCTCAAGTTAAAACAGCCTCTTTTCAGATGCTTTTCACTTCACTTTTTCCTCCTTTCTTCTCTCCTCCCTCCCTCTGTCCCTCCTTCCCTTCCTTTTTTCCTTTTTTGCCAGAGGGTGTGTGTGTTCCCTAGAGAGAAAGAGAGTGCCCCCTCCAATGGTGTGGCCGAACTGCAACCCTCCTCCGTTCATTTCTTCATCATTCCAGCAGGATCACGGGCATGCATACACACATGCCCAGCGTGCCCCCAAGCCGCAGGGTCAGGAGGCGAACCACAGCTGGACACGGGGACTGGCTCCCTCTGAACGAAGGGCAGATGGCCTTCACTTTTTCACAAACTTGTGCTTGACCTTCAGAGCACTGTTCTGGGAAGGATCTCCTCAGGAGGCACCTCTCCCCCACACTGTGTCGTCTATGCTGCTGCTGGCTTTATACCTCACTGGGCTCTTGATCAATTCATGCCTTGCACTGTGAACATTTCTCCCAAATGTCTCAGTTATCCGACTACTAGAGTAAGGTACTTACAGGCAGGGAATCAGGGCCAGCCCGTGATGTAGTTGTTAAAGCACTGGACTCCCACATTGCTGATCAAGGTTCAAGTCTTGGACCTGGTGGCTTGAAAATCATGCCAGGCATGTGTGTGCATGCCCAAAATCCCAGGAGAAGAATGGAGGAGAAGGGATTGTGGCATGGCCATCAGCGCTGGAGGGGAGTGATTTCTCACTTTCTCTCTTGGTGTCTGTCTTTGGTGAATGCATGCACCCTATGGGAAAAAAGCTCAAGTATGGAAAAAGGCTCAAGTAAATGGATTCCTAACATGGGCTGGATGATTCCTGTGAGTATGCCTAACTTTGGAGGTCTTGTCAGCAAGCAGCTCTGTAGAAGCCAAACAGTAGAGACCTGCCAGAGCTGGAGTGAGCAGAGTGTAGGAGGGGAAATGGAATGTCCTCACGGCCTCTTGGTAACTTTAACGTTGCTTTCAATGAAGCTGAACAGATTTCATCTGCATCAAGAACATAAGGAAATCCTCTTTTTTTTTTTTTTTTTTTCCTCCATAAACAGGAAGACAAAGCCCTTTCAGGACACTGACTAAAAGAGTCAACAAAAAAGTAATCTCCCCCACAGCTAATGTTCCTCTTTCAACAAATAGCTATTGGACCAGTCCCTGTGGCAGGCTGCTCAGAGGCTGGGAGGTGAGAAAGGTAAAGCGCTAATGGTTCTCAAGTGTCCACAGAAGCAGCAGGAGCACAGGGTCACCCTGACTGGACCCTGGCAGGCTATTTTTCCTCCCATCTCCAAACCCACTTAAGCATCAATTACAGGCCCTGAAAGTTTTTCTTTATCTTCCCCTCTCTCTCTCTCTCTTTTTTCTTTTTTTAGTGATTTTTGCTATAGTGTGTGTGTGCTAGCCAGAGAGATACAAAGTGAGAAATCGCCCCGACCACAGGGAATGCCACAATCCATTCCTTTTCTTCCATTCTCCTCTCATATTTTTGGGCATGCACTCACACATGCCCGGCGTGAGTTTCAAGCCTCGGGGTCTGGGACTCAAACTGCAGTCAGCCACGTGGGAGTCTAGCTCCTTAACCACCATGCTACCTGCTGGCCCCCGAAAGCTTTTCAATAGGCATTTCATAGCAGTGAGACAGTCATGCTTATACCAACTAAGCGTGACTTCACCTACCAGGGGACAGCATTTTTATTACCAGCTAGGAAAGCTGATGGCAATTAAACTCCACCACACACTGTTACACAATCTATAAATAAAAAACAGGTTAGACAATCCCTATCAACAGTCCAGTGTTCGTCACTTCCCAAACCTTATTTGTTTGATGACGACTTAAGTTTAGATTTCACAATTCAGAATTGAAAATTTTAACATGGGTCAACTATAGGGATATGTGATTTCCTCCTGGAGATATGTGAATTTAAGGTATTCGATAATCCCTTTTTTCTTGTTACCTCGTTTTCCAGTTCCCTTGCCTCTCTTGCTGAGAATGTATTATATTCAGAGATTATTACGGGTAAGTTCAGGGAACTCAGTAGCTTTTGGGCAGAAGCTAGGATTAAGCTGCATCTCAGGTGAATGAAAAAGAAATGCCTCACTGTGGTTTAGTCCAGGAAGCTATGTCCTTTCTAATTATGCTGATGAGTCCCTGTAGTTAAGTCTATCTCCATGCTATAAATTGGTCAAAGCTAAAGCATAAAAAATATGTCACCAAACTTCCTTACTATAGAACAAGTGGAGGTAGGTCTTTTTCTTTTCTTTTCTTTTTTTTTTGGAGAGATTTTTGCCATAGGGCGCGTGCACTCACCAGACAGACAGACAGAGAGAGACAGAGAGAAGAATGCGAGAAATCACCCCCGGGGGGATGGCCACATCGCAATCCCTTCTCCTCCATTCTCCTCTTGGGATCTTGGGCACGCACGCACACGCGCCCGGCGTGAGTTTAAGCCGCCGGGTCTGGGACTCAAACCACAGTCAACTACGTGGGAGTCCAGCGACATAGCCATTACGCTAACTGCTGGTCCCTGGAGGTAGGTTTACACCTATTATCATTTAAAAGAAATACCTGATCATCATGTTAAAAACCAGTCTTGATCGAGAGGGTTTAGAAGTGACTTGAAAACAGGACATGTTTCAGCAAATGACCTCTATAGCATAAATTCCTAAAAAGGGCTTCGTGTGGTTAAGGTCAAGTACATGTAAGTAGAGTTGCTAGAATCCTGCTGGAAAGTAGGTCGGCACCTGGACTCCCTAAGCCTGGGGCCCGGTGTCTTCTCGTCTTTGTGCTGTCTGTGTCGTGACTTCACGGCTGGCAGGCTGGGGCTGCCATTCTTGGGAAGCAAAGTTGAGCTCTTGGGGACTACAGGGACAGCAGCCATAGTCAAATAAAAAGGGATATCCCAGAACCAAAGAAGAAGAATGGGGTGCAGAGGAGCAGGGGCTGGTGATGGAGACTAGGATGGCTGGGAGACCCTTTGGTTTCTACAGGTTTTTCTCCCTTCCTTCCTTTCTTTTTAAAAGTTATTTATTGGGGCCAGCAGGTGGCATTATGATTAAGCTGCTGGACTCCCACATGGTAGGCCGTGGTTCAAGTCTTGGGCCTGGCGGCTTGCTTTCTCACTGTCCCTTTCTCTTTCTGGCCAAAATAAAAAATAATAATAATGAGGGCAGGTGGCATGGTGGTTGAGGCCCTGGACTCTTACATGGCTGACCATGGTTCGAGTCCTGGACCTGGCAGCTTGCTTTCTCACGTTCTCTCCCTCTCTCTGTCTCTGTCTGTTCAAATTAAAAAATAATAATAATAATAATAAATAAAATTAAATATAAAATAATTTTTAAAAAATAATAATAGAGGGTTGTTGGGAAAGCCATGGTGTATTTTTTTCACAGATAAACATAGAGAAATACATCATGACTTTCCCGACAATCTAATAATAAATAAAATTAAATAAATAATAATTTTTAAAAATAAAGTTATTCACTTATTATGACAGAGAGAGTGAGCACCCCTGTGACAGGGCCTTGATGCATGATCCCCCTCCAGCTTCAGCCAGCCTGGGTCATGGGGGCACACGTAAGCCCAGTGTACTCACGGAGGTCTCTGGACACAAACCAGTACCTTTCCCACATGGGACTGCCTCAAAGGATGTCATGCTTTGCTGCTGTGCCACTGCCCAGCCCTACGGCTCCTCCTACTTTTTTTTTTTGTGGGGGGGGTTGGTTTTTGCTATAGGGCGCGTGCGCTCACCAAAAAGACAGAGAGAGACAGAGAGACAGAAAGCGAGAAATCACCCACCAGGAGTGATGGCCATGCTGCAATCCCTTCTCCTCCATTCTCCTCTCGGGATCTTGGGCATGCACGCACACGCGCCCGGCGTGAGTTTTAGACACGGGGTCCAGGACTTGAGCCATGGTCGACTACTTGGGACTCCAGCAACATAGCCATTACACTAACTGCTGGTCCCGCAGCTTCTCCTATTTTTGAAAACTTAGAATCTCAAATAGATTTTTTTTTTTTTGGAGTGGTTTTGGCCATAGGGCGTATGCGCTCGCCAGGCAGAGAGAGACAGTGAGACAGAAAGCGAGAAATCACCCCCCAGGGGGGATGGCCACGCCGCAATCCCTTCTCCTCCATTCTCCTCTTGGGATCTTGGGCATGCACGCACATGTGCCCGGTGTGAGTTTTAAGCCACCGGGTCCGTGATGCAAACCGCGGTAGACTACATGGGAATCCAGCGACATAGCCATTACGCTAACTGCTGGTCCTCTCTCAAATAGATTTTTGTAAGTCAATAAGAATGGCATTCTATTTGTTGTTCTGATAGAGTATATCTTTTGTCTGGGTACTTTAAATTGTATTTATCTATCTATCGATCCATATATGTATTTCTGAATTGCTAAATGTTACAAGGGGAAGAACAAATTTCTCTTTGATCCCTATTTTTTGGCGGCTTAGTTTCCCACCACAGGCTTCTACTGTTCCCAGCCTTCCAGGGAGAGGCTGTGCACGTGTGAGTGTGTGTTTTTCTTAAGCAAAAATGACAGCATAGGGCCAGTCGGTGACATGGCAGTTGAGGCACTGGACTCCCACATGGCTGACCGTGGTTTGAGTCCTGGACCTGGCAGCTTGATGTCTTGCTTTCTCTCTCTTTCTTTCTCTCTCTCTTTCTCTCTGGTGAGAAAAATGCCTTATAGCAAATTAAAAAATAATAATAATAAAAATAAATAAAATTAAATATATAATTCTTTAAAGGAAAAGAAGACAGCATGCTAGAGTTGTTTTCACTAGTATTTTGGTGTTCTCTTTCCCTATCAGTACACGTAGGTCTTCCTTATTCCTTTCAAGGACTGCTCACATTCCCCTGTAATGGACGATCTGCGATTTAATCAGCTCAGGGGTGGGTATTCAGGTGAACTTCAATCTTTTGCAAATGCAAAGAACATTGCAGCATATGCCTTACATATTTTCTTACTGGAGCAACTACGTCCATAGTGTAATTTCCTGGAAATGGAACTGCTGGGTCAAAAGGTACATGATTTAAAAAATGTTATAGTTATTGCTAAATTGCCCACAGGAGAAGCGCTGTGACCCACACCCACACTATACAGCCATGCCTATATATTCTCAGTAAGAAAGTGTTAAAATCAAAAATGTATTTCAAAGTATCTAACAAAGTACTTGGCACATAGAATAACAATATTCATTTTAATAAATGATTTTTTAAAATCTTTATTTATTTATTATTTATTTTAATTTGACCAGAGACGGACAGAGTGAGAGAGAATGCAAGAGAGAGAGGGAAAATGAGAAAACAAGCTGCCAGGTCCGGGACCCGAACCATGGTTGACCATGTGGGAGTCCAGCACCCTTAACCACCATGCCGCCTGCCAGCCCCATCATTTTAATAATGACTGATGCTAACCTTTTTGATCTTTGCAAATGTGAGAGATAAAAAAAAAAAAATCCCATTTCAGTTTTAATTTCTATTTCTCTTCTTATGAATGAGGTTGGGTACATTTTCATAGATTTCAGAACTTTTAAAATTTCTGTTTTGCAAATTGCTAGTTGTATGTATATTTTTCTAATGGGCTATTGATTGAAATATTTAGATTTTTTAAAAAATTGGCTACAGGGCACATGTATTTGCCAGAGAGAGACAGAGAGAGAAAAAGAGAGGAAGTGAGAAACACTACCCCACAGGAATGTCCATGCCAAATCCTCTCTTCTCCATTCTCCTCTCCAGATTTTGGGCACATGCAACTGGTGTGTTCTTCAGGCCACCGGGTCTAAGACTGAAATCACACTGCCTGCCTCCTTAAACACACCACCAGCTGGCCCAATGGAAACATTTAGAAAAATCAATTTGTATCATAAATGCATCACAACTTCTTGGCAGCTCCCAGAATTTACTTTTGATACAAATAAACATTCGGAAAAATGAAGTATATTAGGAGTCAGCATAAACTTAAAATGTTAATAATGAATTAACTTTTTTTTTTGTTGTTGTTTTTTTTTTTTCTTGAGAGATTTACTGGCATACAGATGAAGGGAAAGCCAAAAACACGATACTTTTTGATTCCGGCAGGAGCTTCAACAAAGTCTGACTGTTATGCAGTTCGAGATGGAGAAGGGGAGCTCGTTCGCCTCCCTTTCTCCCTAAGGCCTTTAAAATGAGTATTTGCAGAAGTACTACTCCTACTGATGACAGGAAGCATGACTAGAAAAGTGGCCTTCCAACCTTTCTGAAAAATGGGGAGTAGAAATTACAGTATTTGACTCATGCACTAAGTGGAGAAATAAAGGCAACAGTGGAAGTTAAGAGAATAGTGTTCTGGGCAGCAGACGTTCATGAGGCGCTAGAGGAAGAGCCAGGGAGAAGTGTCGGAAACTGTTAGATTCAATTACAAGTATTCCTGGGAGACATCTTTGATATCGCCTCCCCGACCCCAAGCTCAGACCCAACGACAGGCAGTCAATCTAAGAGTTTAACTCAAGAGGGGAAAATATCCGAAGGGTCATCATTAAAACAGCTGAACAACTTAGGTGCAGAAAACTGTGGCACCAGGACCAGCAGCTGGCGTAATGGCTATGTCGTTGGACTCTCATGTAGTCAATCGTGGTTCGAGTCCCGGACCCGGTGGCTTAAACTCACTCTGGGCGTGTGTGCGTGTGTGCCCAAGATCCCGAGAGGAGAATGGAGGAGAAGGGATTGCGGCGTGGCCATCCTCCCTGGGGGGTGATTTCTTGCTTTCTGTCTCTCTGTCTCTTTGGAGAGTGCACAAGCCCTGTAGCAAAAATCTCTCCAAAAAAAAAAAAACAAAAAGCAAAACAAACAAACAAAAACCCCATGGCACCTGGTACGGGGACTGGAGTCAGAGCACCTCCTCCTCCTAGTTGGAACAGGGCCACTCTCAGGCAAAGCCCCAGTCCCTACCAGGAATGTGCACAGACCCAGTCAGCTGCTCTAGTCCCTCTTTGTTATCTTCTTTTTTAGTCGCTCTCCCTTTCTAGAACTTTGTGGTCACAGGACACGTGGATAGTCTCTCATTCTTAAATATGAAATGACAGCCAAGGACTGACAGACATTTGAGGAAAACCTGACATCTGAAAGAAGAGCCCAAGATAAACCAACAGGAAAGTAAAATACCAAAGAAGCGGACAATAAAAAGCAGAAGAAAACTGAAAAGAAACAATCGAATGAAACCAAAAACATTCTAATTAATGTTTATAGCGAGAGACGATTTATTATTATTTTAAAATTTACTATAAGACAGACACACTTATGAGAGAGAGAAGAGAGCGAGAGAGAAAGCAAGCCGCCAGGTCAGGGATTCAAACCATAGCTGGCCATGTGGGAGTCCAGCAACTTAACCACCATGCCATCGCTGGCCCCGAAGATAGTTTCTTTTTTTTTTAAAAAGAATTATTTTATTTAACTTTCCTTCTTTCTTTCCGAGTTATTTATTATTTAAGTTTAATTATTCATTCATTTATTTTAATCTGACCAGAGAGAGAGAGAGAGAGAGAAAGTGAGAAAGGAAGCCACCAGGTCTGGGACTTGAACCATGGTCGGCCATGTGGGCATGTCCAGCACCTTCACCACCACATCACCTGCTGATGCCCTATTTATTTATTTTAATTTAACCAGAGAGGGACAGAGAGAGAGAAGGCGAGAAAGTGGGCCACCTGAACGGGACTTGAATTGTGGTCGGCCATGTGGGAGTCCAGCACCCCTGGCCACCATGCCACCTGCCGGTCCCCCGAAGATAGCTTCTTTAAAATAGAATCACAATCTTATGGGGGAGGAAACCTTACTTGTCCCTGAATTCTTCCAGAGTACGAATCCTTGTAAGGTCTACAAGGAGCTTCAGGGCCTGCCTATGCAGAGACATTCCAGTCTCCCATGAGAAACCTGTGCCCTGGCCGTTCCCTGTGCTGGGATGTTCTTTCCAAATACGCCCGACGCACTCTCCCTCATATCCTGTAAGTCTTTACTCAAGTGTCATCTCCTCAGAGACCTACACAACTACTGAAGGGGTAGAAGACAGCATCGAGATACAGAAATACAAAAATGGAAAAGGTGAGAGGGAAATGAGATGTGCAAACTAGGTACTTCTATATTGAACGAACAGACTTTCTAAATAGAAAAAAAAAAGCCATTATTAAAGGAAGAAAAGGGGGAGAAGACCAGCAGTTGACGTAATGGCTATGTCACTGGACTCTCATGTATTCGACCATGGTTCCAGTCCCAGACCTGGTGGCTTAAACTCATGCCGGGTGCGTGTGCGTGCGTGCCCAAGATCCTGAGAGGAGAATGGAGGAGAAGGAATTGCGGCGTGGCCATCCCCCCTGGGGGGTGATTTCTCTTTCTGTCTCTGTCTCTCGCTATCTTTCTGGCGAGTGCACGCGCCCTATTGCACTGCCAGGTCCAGGACTTGAACGGTGGTTGAACATGTGGGAGTCCAGTTAATCACCTTTAAATACTGAAGATACACATGCGTAAGGGAAGAAAGTAGAGCGTGACAGGCCCATCTAAAACTGGGACTAGGAGAGGGAGGCAGGGAGTTGGTAGAAGTGAACTGGTTCTTTTCACCAAAACAGGAAGTTGAGGGAGAAGGTTGAAAACTGACCGAATAAGAAAGGGCAGGAAATCTACATTTTTATAGATAACGAAGTAACTGCTACAATTAAAATCAAGCACAGTTAAAACTGTAGCTATCAAGGCTGCTCTGAGGCCTGGTGGTTAGGGCATTCAGACCCCACATGGCCAGCCGTGTGGTGTGAGTCCTCCTGGACTTGCTAGCTTGAGAACTGTGCCAAGTGTGTGTGGTACGTGTGGCCAACTTCCCCAAAGAAGGGAGGGCTGGAGGAGAAGGAATAATGGCATAATCCACTCTCCAGGTGGGCGCTTTCTCCTCTCTCTGACAATTGCATATAACATCTAGCAAAACACACACACACACACACACACACACACACACACAAAACAAAAACCAAAACCTGGTAGCTACTAGGGAAGCCTCTGGGAGATAGAAAAAGTAGGAATGAGTTTGTTGAAAACACTGAAATGCATTACATTATTTTGAGAAACACATTTTTGTTTTAATTTTTCAAAAGAATTACTTAATTTTACCTATTATTACCGTTATTTAAAAAAATTTGCTATAGGGCATGTGTACTCACCAGAGAGGGAGAGACACAGAAAGAGAGAGAAAGTGAGAAAGCAGGCCACCAGGTCTGGGACTTGAACCATGGTCAGCCATATGGGAGTCCAATGCCTTAACCACCAGGTCACCTGCTGGCCCCTTGGTAAACACTTTTAAAAATACTTTATGAGTATCCCTATAATGAGGCATGTCCCATAGCACAATAGTTAAGCACTGAGCATTGGGAGTTTAGTTCCTGCATGGCCAATCATGGTCTGAATCCTGGCTCCAGCAGCATGCATGCCCCAAATCCTGATGAGATGGAGAAATGGAGGAAAAAGATTGAGGTGTGAGCACACTCCACTGGGGGATGCTTTCTCTCCCTACACCCGCTGCTCGCTCTCTGACAAGCGTAAACACCTCTAGGGGGAAAAAAAGGGAAAAAAAAGAAAAGAAAAGAAAAGAAAAGAAAAGAAAAAGAAAATCCTTGTAGAGAAGATTTAAACTACAGAGTAAATACATAACAATTTACTGTTTTCAAATATTTGAACTTTTATTTATTTATTTATTTATTTATTTATTTATAGAATTCATTTGCTATAGGGTGTGTGTGCTTGCTGGAGATAAAGAGAGAGAGACAGAGAGATAGAAAGGGAGAAATCATCCCCCAGGAAGATGGCCACACCTTAATCCCTTCTCTTCCATTCTCCTCTTGGGATTTTGGGCATGCACGCACATGTACCTGGTGTGAGTTTTAAGCCGCCAGGTCCGGGACTCAAACCGTGGTCGACTATGTAGGAGTTCAGCAATGCAACCATTATGCCACCTGCTGGTCCCCTAGCTTTTACTTTGTGAAAAACCTAATGCCAGAGGGTCAGTAGGTGGTGTGGAGGTTAAAGTGGCTGGGTCCCACATGGGTGACTGTGAGGTTCCAGTCCCAGACCTCACAGCTTGAAAAACACGTCAGGTGTGTGTGCATGCATGTCCAAACTCCTGAGGGGAGACTAGAGGAGAAGGGGTTGCTGCATGGCGATCCCTTCGGGGGTGATTTCTCACTTTTCCTCTGTCTCCCTCTGGCAAGTACAAGTGCCCTATAGCAAACTAAAAAACAAAAACAAACCCCCAAAAAACAAAAGACCTAATGCCAGATTCTGTGTTTAAGAGAGACTTTACCTTTATCGGGAATTTTAGTTTAGCACATAAAGAAAGAACAATACAGGTAGTCAAGAATATTTGTCTTAAAGATGGTATCTAAAGAATTCAGAAATATCTTCTAGTTGTAAATGAGAACAGAGAAATTTTGTAAAAGAAATAAGCATGACATTGTGTGGGGGTGAAGTAAGGTGTCTTTTTTAATTCAGTGGAAAAATACTTTAACTGTCAGAAATATATTGGGCTGTCCGAACAGTGATGAAGCATTTTTGCATAGAAAAATACATCATGACTTTTCCAATGACCCAATAAGTAAATAAGCTTCAAGGGAAATGAATATGTTTTAGTATAAGAAAGCAGACAGGTAAGTTCTATTTGTCCTGTACAACAGTGAAAACGGAACAGCTCCTTGGATCAAACCCTGCATGACTACACCGTCTCGGTGCCACCTCTCTGCCCAAACAGTGGAACTGCGCAGCGCTCGCTGTGAAGACCGACGTCCGGGCTGAGGGCATACAACCTGAACTCGTGCGGATACCACAAGGGCACAAGAACATAAGGAAAGGCAGAAGCCAAAGCATGAGGTTAAGGGAGAGTCACACAAGCAAGGAATTCAGCAGTCTATATATATATGTTTTTTTTTGAGAGGTTTTTGCTATAGGGTGCGGGTGCTCGCCAGAGAGACAGAGAGAGACAGACAGAAAGCGAGAAATCACCACCCAGGGGGGTGACCACGCTGCAATCCCTTCTCCTCCATTCTCCTCTCGGGATCTTGGGCACGCACGTACATGTGCCCGGTCTGAGTTTAAGTCACCGGGTCCAGGACTCGAACTGCAGTTGACTACATGGGAGTCCAGCGACATAGCCATTATGCCAACTGCTGGTCCCAAGCAGTCTAATTTTCTTCCAAAAGAAGGAAGCAGCAGAAATCAGGCAGTTGTGAAGTTTGATTCCTAAAGGGGAAAAGGCTGCTTTTACACTTCATTTGATTGGCAGTAGGGGTTAACTGAAGATTTTTTTTTGGAGAATTTTTTGCTATAGGGCACGTGTGCTCACCAGACAGACAGAGAGAGACAGAGAGATAGAAAGCGAGAAATCACCCCCCAGGGGAGATGGCCACGCTGCAATCCCTTCTCCTCCATTCTCCTCTCGGGATCTTGGGCACGCACGCATACGTGCCTGGCGTGAGTTTAAGCCACCGGGTTCAGGACTCGAACCGTGGTCGACTACGTGGGAGTCCAGCGACATAGCCGTTGCGCTAACTGCTGGTCCCTTAACTGAAGATTTTTTAACAGAATGAATGGAATATGAAGTGCCCGCCTCTTCCCCCATCCGTCATGGGGACCTGATCTGTGTTTCTGGAGAGCTGTACTCTAGCAGTATATGAGAGCTACAGAGCATGGGAGGTGGATGCTGGGGACGGACAGAAACTGGAAAGAGACAGGGAAGGCAAGAGACAGAGACCATTTGGAGAGATGATCCAGCGAGAACACTGCCATGAGTGGGCAGAACAAGCATTAGTGAGGAACATCCATGAAAACCCCAAGGTTATCTGTGGACGCGGAGGGTAGCACTGCTACCACAGAACAGAAATAGAAGAGGAAATGCAATTTGGAGGAAATACTTTGGAGATCTAATTTGAGATATAACAGACATATACTGTTAGTAGGTAGAAAACAGCAGCTAAAAATCCCCAAAGGAGCACAAAAAGAACCAACAATAAAGAGTATCTGACTTCGCAGAGGAGGGGCTCTTCCAGTGTGAGGTCTAATTCTATTGAGTCCCAGGCTCACTGCCATAGCAGAGTATTCACTAACTCTCAGCAGCAACGCCAGAACCCCGGAGTGGTTGAGCAACACCAGGACTGGAGAAGGGTTGTATCTGGCTTCAACAAATCTCTACAACCTGGCCTCACAACCTCCCTCCCGGTTTCATTAACATGAACAAGTCATAATCCCATTCTCACCTTTGTATCTACTCCCAATGTTTTTTTTTCAAGAATGATTTAATTTAATTTTATTTATTTACTTTAATTTGACCAGAGAGGGGCAGAGCAAGAGAGACAGAAAGCGAGAAAGCAAGCCACCAGGTCCAGGACTCAAACCGTGGTCAGCCACGTGGGAGTCCAGCACCCTTAACCACCATGCCACCTGTTGGCCCCCTCTACTCCCAATTTTGATTTCCTAAATGATTACCTTTTTTTCCTAAGCCCAAGGTAGTTCACGTAATTGTAAAAAGTGCTTAATTGCTGGCATTCTGATATTGAAGGGACAGAAACCCAACTCAAACTAGCTTATGTTCAAAAATAAATAAATAAAAACAACAGCCCCCAAAGGCGTTGGTCACTGCTTCCAATGAAGTCCACAGCAGAGAACAGCCACAGCTGCAGAAATTTCCCTGCCACCCCTGGAACACACAGCAGTGATCTCCAGGGCCTTCCTCACCAAGTCTTCTGGGACGTCAATGGCCAATTCATCCTCCTGAGACACGGCCTCCATTATGTACGCCACTGCCCCAGAGCCAACAATGCCTTCCTATTGAGTATCAGATGGCAGCGACTGGGCATGAGCCAAGACCCTCCAGAGTTTTGCCATCTCCCTTTGCTTTGCAAAAGGAATTCTCCGCGTCAGCCATGTTGGTCTTCTCACCACGGCCTCTTACATCAGGCCCCATCCTCTGGCTGTGCCTTGGCTGTCAACTGTTGTGGCCTAGAGAAGCCTCTCTGCTCCTCTGTGTTACCCACAATGAATGACCTGTGCTTCCAGACTCAGGACGAAGCCAATTATAGCCCCCCCTACAAATTGGCCCAGAAATCATGCAATTAATACTTGACTGGGCAACTGTTTGTACAATAGTGGGCAATAATTAACATTTTAAAAAGGACTTTTATCTCAAAATTGACCTGGTAAGTTTTCCAAGTGTAGTTGACAAGTCCTAATGGACAATGGCCATGCATGAGGGGTTGGGTAGGAAGGAAGAGAGAAAGTCCCATGTTTCACTTTCCCTGAATCCGCATCATGTATAAACATTTCTCAAACCGATGATTAGTTAAGTGGAGCTATAATTTGAAACCATATGGAAACCTGCAGCTGTCTTCATTCCTGGAAGAAACAATAGCAAGCAAAACGATAGTCAAACTAGGTAACTTCTCAGAGGTGGCATTTTGATGCCTACCACAGTTGGAAAACCACCAAGGAAAATAACAAGAAAACCCATCAAGAAGGCAGGAATGGACGTTCCGGTCAAGGCGATTAATGCTGCCGAAGGGCGCGCCCCCTCATATCCACCCAGTGCGTACACAGTATCTTGCATGGCTCAGTGCTGACAACGTTTCTCACTCTAATGTGTATCTCTTATTCTTCAACCTGATATGTATTGATATCTTTCTCAGGGGCACAGACTTTTTGTATTTCTATCTCCATTCGTTTTTCAAACAGCTGCTGAATGTCAGAATTAAATGCTTCTCTCATATAACGGAGCATCATCAGAGGTCATTTATTTGATTAAGGTGTTTGGCCTGAAGGTTATGTTTAAGGGAGAACTGGTGTTCAAATGGCCTAAAAATCTTACCCAAATAGGAAGACTGAAATGCAAAAGAATAGGGTGTAAAATGCAGGAAAAAAATATTAAGAGGAAATATAAACAGATCTTGGGCTATTAGAGTAAACATGTGAAATATGAAGTGAGGCTGAAAAGCAGTTTAGGTACTTCAGAAATAAATAAAAATTAATACCTAGATTATGGAGAGTAACGTGACCCTTGGGGATTTACTTTGGAGGTGATATGGAAAAAGAATATGTCACTTGGAATTAAAGATAATTCTGAATGATAAACCAGACTTGAAACTGACCAAATTCATTTTTGAACCTACCCCAGCCAGCACATTCTCAATATATTTAGAGTTGAAATGAAGAAATTAAGCATATGTATAAAAACAAAACCCACTGTCATAACATTCCCATTCATATTCAGAAAAAAGAATGGTAATGCCTCTCTTTTGAGTTGTTGGAAATTAAACAGGGTCCATTACAGAGGAGGTCAATTCGGAATCCCCATTTCAAAGGAACAACAGTATAAAACTGGGAGGATGGGGCCACTGGGCAATGACATCCGAAGTAATAGTATGTAAAAAAAGGAGAAAGTAAAGAACAAGTAACACGTAGGTCAAGAATGCCGAGGATGGGGCCAGCAGGTGGTGCGGTGGCTAAGGTGCTGGACTCCGCCATGGCCGAACCCAGTTTGAGTCCTGGACCTGGCAGATTGCTTTCTCACTCCTCTCTCTCTCTTATCTCTCTCCTGTTATTTGCCACAACACGGTGAGCACAAGTGCCTGAGAGCCAATTTAAAAAAAAAAATTAAAAAAAATAAAAATTATATTAAATAATTCTTTTAAAATTTTTTAAAAAGAAAAAGAATGCCAAGGAGAAGTGTTTGTAGTGCAACAACTGAGAGGTGAGAAGAATGACAAGAAAACAGTGGCTGAGGTGCTGTATTTACTGACAGAGGGATAAGTCTACAGCAGGGCAAAGGTGCTCTGAGTTGAGGAGAGAATAGCAGGTCCTGTTATGGTTTCCTGGAATGAGTTAGTTTATGAAGTTGCTATTGCTCAAAAAAAAATTATTGTAATTTCTCATAGATGAGTATCATAAGAGAAATGTCAGAGAGACTAGGTGCCAGGGTCTGGATGGTTTTTCTCCCCAAACTCTAATGTTGCAATCCTAACCCCCGGAGGTATTAGGAGGTGGGGCCTTTGGGAGATGAGTAGGTCAAGAGGCAGAACCCTCATAATAATAGAATTAGTGCCTGTATAACAGGGGCAGGAGGAGCTTATCAGCCCCTTCACCATGTAAACACACAGTAAAAAGCAGCGGTCCCTGAACCAGGGAGCGAGTTCTTGCCAGATACTATTTTTTGAGCGGCCTTGATCTTGGACTTCCAGTCTCCAGAACTGTGAGAATGAAATGTCTGAGTTTTGTAAACTACCCAGTGTGTGGGATTTTCTCACAGCACTCCAAATGGATGAAGACACCAGATTTAAAGATACTTTTCCAGGAAAGAGACGGAATGAGGACCAGGTGGCGTTGCTAATGTACTTCACCACAGAACATTCTTTTATGTCAATATAAACTCCTTGTGAATTAAATTTCAATGTCCTTCTCATGATCTTAGTGAAACTATATCTGTGATAAAAAAAAATGTTTAGAGAAAGAGGGGAGTGGAATGTATCATGCCAGAAATACATGATCTTCATTAGAATTGAAATTTTACCTATTAATAGCACAGTGACATTGAAGGTTAAAACAGACAAACAAAAACAGGAGCCATTAGAAGCAGAGTGGAGGAGACAAATGTTTGCTTTGTTTTGAGGACACCCTGGCCCTGTCGCCATGGAGACGAGCTGGGCTACTCTGGCCCTCAGCTGTTGGGGAAGCATTTGGACCTGAAGAGCGGCCTCTAGCACCCGAGCTGGCATCTGTGATGACTAAAGCCAGTTCCTTTCCTGTTACCCATCATTTCCTGTAACTCTTTCTGTTCCATGTAGGAGAAAGAAAAGAGATCAAAAGTCAGAGTACAAAGAGACCAAGGTATGTATGCATTGCGGCAGAGTTCTAAGTTACTAGGAGAGTCAGAGAGTGCTCCAGAAACTCAGTGCTCAGTCTTCTGTGTCCTAATCTCCTGGTTCAAAACTGCATGTGTACGAGGACAATGTAGGATGCTCACAGGGCTCCACCACCCAGGGTTTTCCCAGAAGCCAGACCCACAGCTCACACCACATCATGCATGTCAAGTGATGAAAATAGGAGTGTATGTCACTTGGGCATGTGAAATCCCCTAAATGCCATGTATTATTAAAACTCAGGATTCCTTTTCTAATAAAAAATTAATGGGACTCAACCTCTACAGAAGAAAGGCACTGTCACTTTTGAAAGGTATTTATACATTGGAGAAAACAGTTTTTTGGTGAAAGTCTTTGGTTTAGTAAAACACCTTCAAACTAGATACAATCACATCAGGAAAGTCCAACTTATGTTATCCATGGCAAAAATAAGTATATAGTTTTAGTTATTTTATGTTATATATGAGGTTTCAAACTATAGCAACCTACTTAGGAAAGTAAATGCCCATTTTCTATATTTTGGTTTTCTATAATTTATCCCTGTGTTTTGTACATATTGGTGTCAATAATTTGGAATTATTAAATATTATTATCTATATGATGTAGAAGTATATTAGTATATAGTATCATACTTCTATGTGCCAAAATATGGAATAATTGTGGAACTAAGGATAAATCCTCACTATAGTTGAAAAGAGATATTTATCCCAATATGTATTCTTTAAAGAATTATTTAATTTTATTTATTGTTATTATTTTAAATTTTGCTATAAGGGATGTGCACTCACCAGAGAGAGAGAAAGTGAGAAACAAGCCACCAGGTCCAGGACTTGAACCATGGTGGCCATGTGGGAGTCCAATGCCTTAACCATCATGCTACCTGCTGGCCCCTCAAGAGGTATTTTCAATTGTCAGAAGGCGTGTGTGCTTGCCAGAGAGTTAGGAAAAGCAAAGAGAGAGAGGGAGGAATGAAGCACTCCCTAATGGGGCATGGTTATGCCGCGAACCCTTCTCCTTTTCTCCATCCCACTAGGATTTGGGGCATGCATTTGTTGTATTTTTTTCAAGCTGTGGGGTCCAGGACTTGAACTAAGGTCAGCTAAGTGGGATCCAACTCTCTTAACCACTGGGCCACAGGGCTAGTCCTATTCCAATATTTTAAATATAACCAAATTTGGGACTAGCAGGTGGTATAGTGGTTAAGGCACTGGACTCCTACTTACTCGACCACAGTTCGAGTCCCAGACCCGGGAAAAGCTTGAAACCCATGCTGGGCACATGTGTGTGCATGCCCAAAACCTTGAGAGGAGAATGGAGGAAGGATTGTGGCATGGCTATCCCTCTGGGGCATGACTTCTTGCTTTCTGTCTCTTTGCCTCTCTCTGGTCAGCATACATGCAAAAAAAAAAAAAGAAATTTCATAGCCAAAAACAAAAACAAAAACAAAAAACCTCTCCTCAAAAAACAAAACAAAACACAACAAATCCACATTTCCATGGAAGTTAGACAATTAGTACCTCTTTCAGGGAAATAAGCAGTCAGTCCTGACATCCTTATTTCTTGCCCTCAATTTTCCTCACCACAAATATGAATTTTATCTGCCTGGAAAACTTGTTGCTTTGGAAAACACCTCTTTTCTGCCTCTCCCCTTTTCTTCATCACTATTTCCTATTGGATTTTCCAAATGTGTTTATACTTGTGTGTGCTCTGCTACTCTCAAAGAGCATTCACACTCACGGCACCAGGACACCACACTAACCGTCACGCCAGGCTTCTGAGGCAGTACGTAAGACAGGTGTTATCTATATTTCACAAATAAGAAAACAAAGACGAGAGCATCGAGGTACTGTGCAATTTCAGCCTCGGTGACGGGAGCTTCCGTAAATCCTTCTCACGCTTCGACTCTTTCTCTCACCAAGCTCTGCTGGATACTAAGACCTGCAAAAAATATTACCTCACAGTTGTCTCCTTTTCTTTTCCTAGTCCTGTCGGCCTATCTAGGGCCTTAGATGCCTCTGCCTGGACCACGTCACCTCCCTAGCTCACGTGAGTTATATGTGACACCTTCTCCTCCCAGTGACACAGCAGAGCACCTCGTCCTATGATCTTTGAAAAGCCCAAATATGATCTGTCCCAATTCCCACGAAAGGCCCTTTCGGTTGTCAGCCTGCAGGAGAAGGCACAGGCCCTCTGCAGTCTGAAGCCCCCACTCCTGGCTGTGACCCTCTTTCCAGGCTTCCCCAGATGCCCTTCGTGGTCCCCTGCGACCACTGTTCATCTTTCCCGACTTAGCTCTGGCTGGACACCTCCTACGTGAGGCTTTTCCCAAGTCCCTTTGGGTGCTAAGAGCAGACCCTTCTTTATTCTCCTTACTAGTGCCCTATAAGGATGATTGTTATGGCAACTGTATTGCTTTAATACAAGGTTTGTTTTAAAATGATAAATGGGCTATTGTTTACACCATGGAAGGCAGCATGCCAGTTTTATCACATTTCTGCATCTGCACAATTTATTTACCTTAAGTGCATCACCTTCTTTTTCTTTTTTCTTTTCTTTTTTGAGAGTTTTTTTTTATAGGGCACGTGTGCTCGCCAGAGAGCCAGAGACACCAAAAGTGAGAAATCACTCCCCCAGTGGGATGGCCATACTGCAGTCCCTTCTCCTCCATTTTCCTCTCGAGATTTTGGGCACGCACGCACACGCGCCTAGCGTGAGTTTTAAGCCATCGAATCTGGGACTCAAACTGCAGTCAACTACATGGGAGTCCAGTGAGGTTAACCATTATGCCATCTGCTGGTCCCAAGTATTCCACTTTCTTTAAACCAGCACTAAAAGTGAGGTCCTCTGATTTCTGGCTCAGAGCTCTTTTGGCTAGACTAGACAGTATAAACAGCAGCAGGAAGAGAGGCGTTTCACTTGGAATTCAGGACTTGGGAAAACCGGCATAAGGAAGGCCAGAGAAGTGTTTTGCTGGGGGCTGGATCTTGTTTTGGCAACCGTAGTCTAAACCAGCCAGGGCAGTTTTGGAGAGGCAACAGCTTGCCCTTCCAATTCTTCCAGAGACCAGACAAAGATCCTGTAAAGGGTAAAGAAAGAACATTTCCATTGAGGAAGCGTCCCCTTTTCTTCCCACAAACTGGGTGAAAGGTAGTGGCGGTGGCTAATTACTCAGGGCAAAGGACCTCATCATTACTGCTGGGAGGGACCACACGCCTCAGTTGGCTTTACTTTGTTAGCATTTGAAGGGCAGTGCGTAGAGATGGCTGATTTTGAGAAGCTGAAAGAAAACAGGACTGCTTTTCTTCATCTGACTCGTTTTCAGAAATGGAGAAGGCTCTAGGAGAAGAGTCTGTATCTCAGGATCTGTGTCTTCTTGAGAGTAGCCCAGTGCAGTTTCTGGGAGTGGCATCTTCACAAGGGATGTTTATCATACTTCAGCGTCTTAATAAGAGCCCCAGCTTCCACGCCTCCGCAGGCCTCCCTGCCTCCTGTGTCTCATAACTACTCGAGTGTAGAACACAAAGGGTTCTTTAAACCTGTTTTATTTTTAGCTTCGGGCAATGAGTGTGAGGGGCAGTATGCATTATATATCTGACCAGTGAAGCTGGATGCCACTGACAAGTGGTATAGTGGCAATGTTTGAAAATCAATGATGATGATTCTGGATGTCATTAGAAAAAAGACTGGTTTCATTTTGGGCATTAATACCAAAATTGAAAAAAATGAAGGGTAATTAATGGTACCTACTTATTTACAAAAATGTTTTAAAAATTATAAACCATTTACTATGAACGTCTGGAGACATACATAAAAGTGGACAGGATATTATCACCTCAAGTCCGTCTTACTCATTTATATCCTTGCCCACTACTCTCATTTCCTATTTCTTTTTTTTTTTATTTCAATTTATTCACTGAACATCATTACAGCATACAAAATGAGATTTTCCATCCAGAGTACACTATATATTGTCTCAATCAAGCACATCAACAAACATGTTATTGTCAGCAAATGATCTTCCATTTCTTGTTTTCTGTATGTTTTGTTTTTTTTTCCCCCCATCCTTGATTCCCTATCTCTTACCCTCTGCCATCTCCCACTCTCCTCCCACACTGTCTCTGGTATCTATGTTTGCTTTCTATACTGTTTTCTCCTCACATTTTATTGTATCACCAAAGACCCTAATCAATCCAAATACCCTCATAGCAAACACAGGTGATACGCACATTTCCATGAACACAAGTCTTTTGAAGCAAATCCCAGCCATTATTTTATCACCTCTAACTACTGTGATATGTAGCTCTAGAAGACAATGATTCTTTAAAAATTGCCAGAAGGCATTAGTATTTTCCAGAGACAGAGCGATGGAGACCTGAAGAGGGAGAAACATCTTTCAAATGAGGTGTGGTCATGATGCAACCTCTTCTTCACTTCTTTATCCCGTTGGGATTTTCCGCACACACACACACACACGCTTGTGTGTTTTTCAAGCCACTAAGGTTGGGATTTGAACTGTGTTTAGCCACGTGGGATCAGCTCCCTTAACCACTAGGTTATGGGGCAGGCCCTAAAAGATAAGGATTTTTTTTTTTATATTACAAAAATAAACAATGCCAATATCAAAGATTAAAAACTGTAAAAGATTTAAAGAAAGGTAGCTAAATTTAACTGTTCTTCAAGGATGGTATTAGCATTATATAGTAGCATTTAGGATTGGAATGAACCATCTGTAGGCACATCGTTGGACATCCGGTAGCAGGTGTGTGACCCAAAAGAGTTCACGCTCCCCGCACCAGTTCACACGGCTCTTGCCAGCATGGCAGTAGGAGACACCCACTTTGGTACTGCCAGCTACCTGGTCCTTTTCCTCTTAAGGTCTACTTGCCCTCCCTATTCTTAGAGAAAAACGAAATATTGGTTGTCTGGAAAGTTATGACCCATTTTTGCCTAGAAAAATATAGAAAAAAATGTCATGACTTTTCCAACAACCCAATAGAAAAGACATACCCTAATCTCCAATCATGGGTGGAGAAGAAGGAAGACATTTCCAAGTACACAGATCAGCATGAAGTGAGCTGTAATTGTGAACAGAACGTATCAAAGTGGGTGAGCTACCAAGATGCGAAGTGGGGTGACACAGCCACACCTGCGTCCTCTCTCTCTCCAATATCCCTTCCCCACATGCAAAGCACAGGCCGGAGAGACAGCTGAGTGGCAGCAGACGCAGGGCGAGGTGGCAGCAAGCTGCCCACGTCCTCTGTCCACCGATGCTCCATCAGCAAGGCCTCAGGCTGTGTCCACACTCCAGGCTGTCGGCGCTTTCACACAGACATAATCATTGGTCTTTGAGAACGCGCAGGTAGGTCAAACACCCTGAAGCCAAAAAGTAATGACGTTGTGCCCACCTGAAAAACCCACAGTACGTGGGTGTGAAACCAAACGTGAAGTTCGAGGTGCAAGGTCAGCTCTTGCAAAGTACTGGAGGGGCCAGATGATGGCACAGTGATAGCACACGATGCCCTGTGAGGCAATCCCACACGGGAAAGTTCACGGCTCCAGTCTGCAGATGCTCCTGAGTACGTCAGGTGCCCGCGTGCCCAGGATCTGAGGCTGGGGCTGGGGCTGGGGCTGCATCACCGCTTCGATATCCTACTGAGGGTTCTAGTTCTCTCCTCCCCCAACCCCGACTCATGGGAGAAATAAATAACCTTAGAAAAACAGACTCTCAGAATTCGTCAATCAATTTATAGCGCAAATGATACTTGCCCCCTTATCGTGGCAAGAGGTTCTTGCCAATTCTTAGAATAAAAACTTACAGAATTCTGTTCCTGAGAAACAGCTCTTATGTAACAGTAATTCCAACTTCTCCCTGAAAGGCTTCAGAAACCAAAATGGTGGATTACCTTAGAAAGGGCACTGAAGAAAGGTCTTGTCTAAGAGAGAGAGACAGGAAGATGTTTTTACTTTTTGTTTTTTTAGAGGTTTTTGCTATAGGGCGCGTGCGCTCACCAGACAGACAGAGAGAGACAGAGAGATAGAAAGCGAGAAATCACCCCCCAGGGGGGATGGCCACGCCGCAATCCCTTCTCCTCCGTTCTCCTCTCAGGATCTTGGGCACGCACGCACACGCGCCCGGTATGAGTTTAAGCCACCGGGTCGGGGATGCAAACCGCGGTCGACTACGTGGGAGTCCAGTAACACAGCCATTACGCTAACTGCTGGTCCCCCAGGAAGATGTTTTTAAGGCAGCTATCTGCATACTACGGTTTTCTTAGTGGGAAGAAAAAAACGGGCAGGGAGGGCCCCTCTCTGCAGTGGCCCTGAATCCCCTTACCACCCCCCATTCATGTCTCCATTCCTGGTCCCTACCCCAATATTTCTTTGAAACGATTTTTGGGAAAGGTAGGCCAAGGCCAGGGTGGGTGGTAGCAGAAGTGGTGGCAGGCCACTTGAAGGCATCTATGTCTTTTACAAATCACCATTTTCTGTTATGAAAAGAACCCGAATGCATGAAGTCGCTGCTGGGAGCCCTTCCATCACAGCTGAGAAGCTGGTTTTACAGAGGGGAGCTAGCTCAAAGGTCTTGTGTAGGAAAGTTATCAAATGTGTCAACACTGTCACTGGGAAAGCAGTAGGTGTCTGAGCAAAGGGTGTCTTTAAAGGTAGGGGAAGATAGCTGTGCAAGAGGTTGTGTGTGTGTGTGTGTTTG
This sequence comes from Tupaia tana, assembly GCA_026018925.1. Lineage (NCBI taxonomy): Eukaryota > Metazoa > Chordata > Mammalia > Scandentia > Tupaiidae > Tupaia > Tupaia tana. Next base: position 12,419,161 of record JAKSZU010000014.1, on the reverse strand, counting down.
TGGGAGTTCTGCGGCCTCAAGGTTTTGCTTGGATGGGACCTGCTTTCTTTTAATTAATGGGATCCTGGCTCAGCCGAGAAATATACAGACTGAAACTACGCTTGCCAAAACCAAAAACAGAACTCAGAATATAAATAAGGATGAAGAATTTTTCTCTCCTCTGTTAATCATTTCAGTCTTCTTAGTTTGGGCCTCATGATTTTTGAAAAATCAGTCTGTGAATTTCATAAATCAGTGGTTCTCAAGGTGTGGCCCAGGGACCTTCTATTTCAGAACTACCAGGGGTTGGGCAAGAGGGGCTTGCAAAAATGCACTTCTCAGCCCTACTTCAGCCCTTATTTAAGTCTTACACCCACTAAAATTTTGGAACTACTGAGCCATGTGTCAACCAAGCCAAGATTATTGGGCCGAGTGGGAAGCAAATCAATTACTTTTATTTATTTTATCCAGTAATCTTAAAAAGGGGACTGTGAGACAGTGGTAAATTTATCCACACACACCAGTACTACTGGAAAAATAATCCCCATTAATGATAACTTTGGAATGTTACCTTCAGGAATGAAATTTCTATATTAGTTAGATACACAATTTAAAATAAAAATATGGACCACATAGTCCTTTGGGTGACACAATTACTGCTAGGTTTTAAATTTTTTTTTGCTGTAATATGTGGTTGTCAGATTTTTATATAGAGTTTCTTGGAATCATAGATGTTAATTTCTTTAAAATTCTTTATGAAGAGAAGGAATATGGTCCATATTTAGTTTGAGACACTAGTTACATGTGGTATCTTTTTAAAAAAAATTATTTATTTATCTTAATTTCATCAGAAAAACAGAGAGGGGTGGGGGAATAAGAAGCAAACTGCCAGGTCTGAGACTTGAACCGTGCTCAGCCATGTGGGAGTCCAGCATGTTAGCCACCACACCACCTGCTGGCCCCACGTGTGGAACCTTAAACTAGAGCAGATTTCAAGTACGTGTTTCGGCAGGGTTTTCGTGTAGGCAGCTCACAGAAAAATCTAGATGTTTTATAATGAATAAATATGAACATGCCTTGAAATGCATTTTAAGTAGAGTTTCAAATGAGTTTGTTTCAACATTATGGCTGATGTAAATGAGATTAAGAGTTAACTAAATTCAAATCCTGTTTTTGTTTTGCCTGGTATTCAGTGGGAGAGTTAATCTTTTTGAAGTGTCTCCATATGCCTATCAAGAATAGAAATTCCTTCTCTTTTAGGATGTTGTGAGACTTTGATGAAATTCATCCATGTGTTACATAAAAAGATACACACCTATGCACTAAAATAAGGTGAAAGAATTTGGTTTAGCCAGAGAAAAAGTGCTTTGATTTTGCTTACAAATTTTCGATGCCAAGGAACAGATCTGGGCAGATATAATCGTGTGACCGTCTAAGGTTATCATAGTTATCAGATAAATGCTCTCTTTTGTTCAGCATTGAAACACCTGTAATTTGGATATTTTATTAAAAGCCTCTATCAGCTGGTTCACGAATTCCTAAGAAAATCCCCATTGGGGTAGCTCTTTTTATTAGAATTAAAGCCATATTTTAATCTGTTTTACTAACAAGATTTTGTATAAGTATTCTTGATTACTGTGGTCACTATGAAATGTTGCTGTATGCAATATTATTATTTATGGTTCCCTCTTGCACGGCACGATTAAACAGCATGAATAAGGAGGAAGGGGGAAAAAGAAAGGCTGGGAGAGGCTGGTGACTGCCCTTGAACTCTGCATACCCTTCTAGGACTATAAAAGCCTAGGAAAGAGATACGGAATCAAGGATGGGAAATATATATATATATATATATATATATATATATATGTGTGTGTGTGTGTGTGTGTGTGTGTGTGTGTGTATATATATATATATATACAGGAAACAAGAAATGGAAAATTATTTGCTGACGGTAACATGTGTGTTGATGTGCTTGATTGAGGCAATATACAGTGTACTCTAGATGGAAAATCTCACTTTGTATACTGTAATGATGTACAGTGAATGAATGTAAATAAATAAATTTAATTAAAAAGAAAAAAAAAAAAAGCCTAGGAAGATAACCAACAGAGCAGTGCCTGAGTGACACAGTAAGGGAGGGACCCTGTGCTGATCCGAGCACAGTGCCGAGTTCCTACAGAGGCTGAGTAAATCCGCCATTTTGAGCAACCCAAAGCCCACAGCCTTCATGTCAGCTGTGTACCTAATTCCATGGTATGACCTGAGACCCAATTTCAGGATTAATGATTAGACCATTAGAAAGTTATCTTCATTCTTCTACATTTCAGTTAAGTCCAGATAATAGTATTTTAGGGTCTAAAAGGCATCATACTCCACTCTAAAGTAGGAAATCTAAGTTTAAAGGAAAATAACTCTCTCTTACACAAATGCTCCTCAAGTCACAATGGGGTTACATTCCAATAAGTGCACTGTATGTTGGAAATGCATTAAACACATCTACCCTACCCAGCATCATACCTTAGCAGAGCCTACACCACCAAGGCTGATGGGCACTGGGGTCACTGCCACAGTCCAGCATCATGAGGACATCCTGCAGCATACCGCCAGCCATAGAAAACAACCAAAATTCGAAAGTTCGAGTGTGGGGGACCAGCAGTTGGCATAATGGCTATGTCGCTAGATTCCCATGTAGTTGATTGTGGTTCGAGTCCTGGACCCGGTGGCTTAAACTCACACCGGGCGCATGTGCGTGCATGCCCAAGACCCTGAGAGGAGAATGGAGGAGAAGGGATTGTGGCATGGCCATCCCCCCAGGGGGTGATTTCTCGCTTTCTGTATCTCTGTTTCTCTCTGTCTTTCTGGCGAGTGCACATACCCTATAGCAAAAACCTCTCCAAAAAAAAAAAAAAAGTTTAAGTATGGTTTCTACTGACTGCATATTCATTTTCACATTTCCATCTTAAACAACTCTAAAAAACAGAAAAAGAAAATCCAAACAATTCCAACAGTATAAAAAAAAGCAATGACAAAATAAGAAAACACAATTTAGAGAAAACCATCTTTTTTTTTTTTTTAAAGAGAGATTTTTGCTATAGAGCATGTATACTCGCTGGAGAGACCGCGAAAGAGACACAAAGCAAGAAATCACCTCCTAAGAGGGAATGGCCACACCACAATCCCTACTCCTCCATTCTCCTGTCAAGATTTTTGGGCACACGTGCACGTGCGCCTGGTGTGTTTCCAGATTTCCAGTCTCTGGGTATGAGATTTGAACTGTGTTTGGCCATGTGGGAGTCCAGCGATGTAACCATTTTTCAAGAATTATTTATTTATTTATTTTTCAATTTGACTAGAGAGAGAGAGAGAGAAAGGGAAGGTGAGAAAGCAAGCCACCAGGTCTTGGACTCAGATGGCCGTCAGCCATGTGGGAGTCCAGCAACGTAACCATTATGCCATCTGCTGGTCCTGAAAACAATTTTTTTAAAAGAATTACTTATTTTATTTAATTTATTGGGGAAAGTGAAAGAGAGAGAAAGGGAAAGTGGGAAAGTAAGCTGCCAGGTCTGGGGCTCAAACCTCAGTAGGCCCTATGGGAGTCCAGAGCCTCCAACCATCATGCCACCTGCTGGCCCCGAAAATCATCTTTTTGAACATTTTGGTGAACATCTTCCCAGGCCTATTTTAATGAATAGGAATACTGATAGACAATTTTAGACAACAGGATCATGGTCTACATGTTTTTACAGTTAAATAAATCAAAGAGATCCTAGAGATTGTTTTACTTCAACAAACAGAGATTAATGTTACTTTTCACAAATGTTGCAAAATATCTTATTGTATTGATGGGTGGATCACTAACCTAATACAGTATTTATGGTCCTCTGTGGTACCTTGTTTTATCTTTACACGCAATTTTAAATTTTGGCCAAATCTATCAATTGCTATCTTTATTTCTAGATTTATCCTATGCATAATAAGGCCTTTCCTACTTCAAGATTATATAGTTTTTGTTTTCTTATAGTATTTTTATGTTTATGTGTGTATGTGTGTGTGTGTGGGTGGGTTTAAATACTTGATCAGTCAGGAATTTATTTCAATTATGAATGAAGTAGGTTTCCAACTCTAAATTTTCTCAAATGTTTAAACAGTTGCACTATCTTTTCCCCAAAGACATATTTGGATTTCCTCCTAAATCTTCTGTAGGAAAGCTTGAGAATATACAATAGCATGATAACTTAAAGGTCTATCTTTCTATCACTCAGATCTAGCCTGGCTATTTCCAAATGCTTTATCCTTTCAGCAGGGTTTTATACATTACTATAATGTTTTCTCGAGAGTCACTGAAATTTTTTTTTTTTTTTAATTTACAAATTTAAGCCACACTTTTTAATGTTAAGTTTCTCTTTTGAAGAAGGTAAATTTCCCCATTTGGGGGGAAAAAACCACTGGGTTTATTGTTTTATTTTATTAGGTATATTTATTTAATAGGTGTATTGTTTTATTTTGTTCAAGTCTGTTAAATTTGTTTCTGGGTGCTCTATATTTTTTTCTGCCTGTTTGTACCTTTCTCCAGCTCATTTTTAAAATTTGTTATTGTTGGTAAGAAAGGTAAATATGATTTTTATAACTGGTCATGGGAATTCAGTTTACTGAATACTCCTGTTTCTACTTGCTTTTGTGTTAGTTCACAGGAGTTTTAAAAGTATGCCAAGATGTAGTTCAACTTCCTGCAGGTTACTCTTGACTTGGCTACTTGAAGTTTACCTTACTGCCTTCACCTTTGACGTACGATTCCTTTCTTAACAACTTTGACACTTTACTCCTTCAATGTCCATGTGGATGGCATCCAACTTGGCTTTCACATCAGTGACCTTTACTGCCATTTCACATAAATCACTCAAAGTAATGCCGGACTTTCATCAGTGCTCAGATCGCGCACCACACAGGAATCCTTAGTCAATATGGCCCCTAACGTCTCTGTCATCTGCCTGTAATCTCCTGTCTTTATCCCCAGCCATGCCCACGATCTGTGCTTTCTCGCCTGAGACACAGTCCTTGATATTTCCATATTCTCCCAGTTTATTGATTTCTTCTGGACTTAACTTACTTCCTGAGGCAGCTCAGATCATATAGGTGATGATCATGCTAGTCCTTTATTTTCTTTTTTTCAGAAAGAGATTTTTGCTACAGGGCATGTGTGCTTGCTGGAGAGACAGAGATGGAGAGAGAGAAAATGAGAAATCGCCACCCCCTAGAGGGGATGGCCATTACATAATCCTTTTTCCTCCACGCTCCTCTTGGGATTTTGGGCACACATGCACACGCGCCCGTGGTTGTTCATGTGGGAGTCCACTGCCTTAATCACTATGCCACCTCCTGGCCTCCATGCCAGTCATTTTGCCACATCCAATCAAAAATACCAACTTAGCTCAAAATTAGCCTTTTTATCTGTTTATTTTTAATGCTGATGGGTGCGTGTGTTCACCAGAGAGAGAAAGAGAATCTCTCAATGGGAGTGGTCACACTGCAATAATTTTTCCTCCATTTTGGACATAAATGAACACATCTCTGGGCATGTTTTTCAAGCCACCAGGGCTAGGGTTCAAATCATGGTCAGCCATATGGGATCCGGCTTTCTATGCACAGCACTTCACCACTGTGCCATGGGGCCGATCCCAAATTAGCATTTTAAATTTTCAATTCCTATATTAGAAATTCCTATATTCTAAATGTTGTGGGGGGTGGGTTGGAAATAAGTCCTTATTGTGCATCAGTGCCTTTGCTGTTGCTGGGCCCTCAAGCAGTTTTTGGACAGTTTCCTCTACTATCCCAACTCCTATTCCAAACAATTTCCATGCTCCTCAAGCCCCTAACCAAACGCAACACATGAAAGGCACCACGTCATGACTCAATTAAGAACACTGACATTTGAAGTCAGCACATGAGAATAGCCGTGGGTCTTTCCTGGACCTACAACTACCTTTATCTGTACCCGCTGCATCTGTTCATCCCTCTTTCAGAAGGCGCTATCTCTCTCTATTCATGTTCAAGTCCATTTTCTGACACCTCTGGGCTTCTCCCACCAGACCCCATGTGCTACACCATCTTCTCCCTCTCTGCTGGCTCTCTCCTAGTTTATGTGAGGCTCATGAGGCTCTCTTATAGGAAAAACAAAACCTTCCATTGAATTCACTCTAGTTACCTTCCTCTCTCCTTCACTTCTCGGCCTCTTGAAGACACGGTCCGCATATGCTATGTCTGCTTCTTCACCTTCCATAAACCACTCCAATACAATCTGGCCTTCAAGCCCATCACCCCACTAAAACGTCTCTGGCAAAGTTCACTGATGATTTCTACATTATTAAACTACCTCAGTAGTTCTCTCTCTCTTAGTTTTAAGTAGTTACAGAGCATGTGCACTCACCAGAGAAAGAGAGAAAGGGAACACCTCTATGGGGGACGGCCACACCATAATTCCCTCTCCTCCATCTCTCTTATGGCATGTTCTTCAAGCTGCCAGTCTGCGACTCAAAGCATGCAGTCAGTCACGTGGGATCCGACTGCCTCAACCATCACGTCACCAGCTGGCTCAGTAGCTCTCTTAGTGGTGCTCTTAGTTGCACTTTTCACTGTTGACTCTCTTGAGATTCTCCTTTCCTTATTTTCCCCCATGATTCTATTCCTCTGTTTTGTTTTGGCTTGTTGTTTTTGTTGTGTTCTGTTTTCTGCTGTGTTTATTAACCATCACCTTGGCCTCCTTTTCATCCGACCCTCATTCCAACACAGGGTCATACCCAGGTTCTCTGGTTGGTTGCCTATTCCCCTCTCCACTGGGAAGTTCCATCCACTGGCTTGATTTTAACCATCACATTGACCAACAATTCCTAAATCTATCTTCCAGCTCTAACCTCCAACCCAATCTCAACCTTTATACCCCAAATCTTCCTTATCTCCTATGCTGCATGGCTTGATAGAATGGCATCACCATCTACACCGCCTTCCTGGAGAGAGGAATTAAGAGTCCTAGCTTCCTCGCTCTATCCATCATTCACATCATCTGGCCCTTCCAATTTTAGCTTCTCAACATTTCCCCTACTAAGACAATCTCACCTGGATTGATTCACAGCCAGGTAATACCTGCTTCTTACTTTTCTAACAAATCTGTCTTCAACTTTGCCACTGGAGTCATACCTAAAACACTCAAACCTGACAGTACCACTTTCTGGGTAAATCCCTTCAGTGTGTTCCTGTGTCTACGGATACATCCAAGCTTCTTATCATATAAAATGTCCCATGTCTTTCCACCAACCTACTGCTTCTGCTTTATGTATCATTCCTCAATTTTATACACTGTATGTTCTAGTAATAATTAATTTTCCATCGTCATTAGACAGTTTCACATCACTGTGTCTTCTGATTAGATGTTTTCAGGTTTTTTTTTTATTTATTTTTTTTAAATTTTTTTTTTATGGTAGGTTAACTCCTACTCTTCCTTCAAAACTTACTCCAGGTATAATCATTTTCTCTAATAAGCCTCCACTCAGTCACTAAATTGAGCTAATTTCTTTCTTACTCTTCTCTTAAAAATCCCTGTACATATTCTTTTTTTTTTTTTTTTTTTTTTTTGGAGAGCTTTTGCTATAGGGCGCGTGCACTCGCCAGAAAGACAGAGAGAAACAGAGAGATAGAAAGCGAGAAATCATCCCCCAGGGCGGATGGCCACGCCGCAATCCCTTCTCCTCCATTCTCCTCTTGGGATCTTGGGCACGCACGCACATGCACCCGGCGTGAATTTTAAGCCACCAGGTCCGGGACTCGAACCGTGGTTGACTACGTGGGAGTCCAGCGACATAGCCATTACGCTAACTGCTGGTCCTAAATCCCTGTACATATTCTTACTTATCAGATTGAAATTCACATTTAATGTCATATTAAGCTATTACTCAAATTACAGTGAAATTTGCCCTAATGTTAAGGGCAGATCCATGCTTAATATAAGGGGTCTTTAAAAAGTTCATAGAAAATGCTTATTATGAAAAAAACTATACATAGATTTAAAAATTTTTCACACCAAATGAACTCGCACTTTAATTCCATTTTTCCATGAACTTGTATAGCCTAATATTCTATAATATAGCATAGTGCCTAAAAATAGCAGGTCCTCAAAAAATGGACATTATACTCAACTGCTGATCTAGGTTCTTTAAAGAATATAAAGTACATTACAAATAGAAGAATAATTATCAAGTTCAAGTGGGAAACTATTGGGTCGCTGGAAAAATGTGACTCATTTTTGCATGGAAAAACACAGGAAAAGGTGTCATGACTTTTCCAAGGACCCAGTCATCTCTTTTTGATTTTCCTTGATTTCATTTCTGAGGAAAAGGGTTTTTTAATCTTAAATTGCATTTTGTATTCAAGAGTAATATATGATTATTTTTAGTCCTTAAGTATTTCGGAGAAAATGGTAGCTCTACTGATAATGAATTTGGTTCCCATGTGTGTTATAGGCTTTGATTAAGTTACCCGAGTAGGCATTTCTGTGATGACTAGCTCGGGAGGTGCAGCGGCAAAGCGTGCTTGTCTGAACGCACTGTGAGGGATGATTTGTGTCTGCGCAAAAGAGTCTAGTTCAGGCATGTTGTAGCAGCAGTCCTGCCTTAAACAAGTACAAGTTTATCTGGGGGAAGAAAAACAAAACCATAGAGGCCAAAGCAAGTAGGAATGCGAAGATTCTATTCATATTAAAAAGGTTTTCCTCAGTGCGTTCAGTCTGATAGAATTCCTTTTTTTTTTTTTTTTTTTTTTGGTCTGATAGAATTCTTTATACAAAGGCTATCGAAGAGCACAGAAAAGTAGGGCAGTTTCTTCAAAGACTCACACTCTTCAGGCTGAAAGAGATTGAACAAACCAGGTCACGCAGTCTCCCCTGCAGAGGAGGAAACTGCACAGAATGCCTTCCCTACATGACCAGCCAGGGTGTAGCCACAGCCAGAGGTGAAACAGAGTGAGGACAGTCAGGAGGGGACTCCTCCCTCGTAGCCCTCCCTGCCCCAGGCTAGCCACAGGAGACCTCTATGTGCTCATCGAAAACACGACAATCTGGGACCAGCAGTTAGCATAATGGCTATGTCGCTGGACTCCCATGTAGTTGACCGCGGTTTGAGTCCTGGGCCCAGTGGCTTAGACTTACGCCAGGTGAGTGTGCTTGCATGCCCAAGATCCTGAGAGGAGAAGGGATTGTGGCATGACCATCCTCACTTTCTGTCTCTCTGTCTCTGTCTTTCTGGCGAGCGCATGCACCCTATAACGAAAACGTCTCCAAAAAAAAAAAGACAATCTGAACTTCCAAGTATACTGTTCTTGTTCTTCCCTCTGCTTAGGGCAATTGTCTTCCTTTATTTGAGGACAAATTACTACTTTTTTGGGTAATTTTAAAAAAATTTGCTAAAGGTCACATGTGCTCTCCAGGGAGAGAGAGAGGGAGAGAGAAAAAGAGAGAGAGAGAAACTGAGAATCACCTTCCCCCTGCCATGCCACCCCGGGGTGATGAACACACAGCAAACCATTGTCTTTTATTCTCCTCTCAGGATTTTGGGCATGCACACCATAACTGTCCAGGGTGTTTTTCAAACTGTTGGGTCCAGGACTTGAACCCATAATCAGTCCTGTTGGATTGAGCCACCTTAACCACCCTGCCAAATTAGCTGGCTTCAAATTATTTCTTATCCATCTACCTCTCTTCAAACATCAACTCTTATTTCTGCTCACTTAAAAAAAAAGTCCTAAAACAAATTGCCTCCAAGTCTGCTCCCGTAGCACTGACAAGTACTCTTATCACATAGTGTTACTTGTGTGTATGTGCGTGTATCTGGTTCCCCTCTCCCCAGACTGCAAACAGCTGCTAAAATGAATCACACACACCTTATGTAGCTAGCATAAAAGATAGAACAATACTGAGCTAAAAGCAGATCTCAGATAAAAGGAATCCATTTGAACCAAAAGTTGAGAACAGGGAAAGACGCTTGTCCTTAAGTATGCGCAGGGATTGGCCAGGCAGTAGACCAGTTAGCTCACAGATGTTCACTACAGGGGACACAGACAGACATGGAAAGCCCAATGCTGACAACCGACAGTTACCACGCAGGAAAGCCAGGAACAGCGCTGGTGGAAAGAGCCCATTTGTTACAAACCTACAACATGGGGAGGGGACTGGGAAGATACAATCTCCCGATACTGTGTGATAAAGTAGAAGCTAGTAACCAGAAGATTGTGACAGCTGAGCCTTCATTGTCTGATATCAGGGAACATTTCTCCCAAATTATGTTTTCTATAATACCCAGGGTATACTTTTCAAGAAAAAGAAGTATCATGTACTACATTTGTATCCACAAAGTATCTTTTGATGCTTATGACCTACACTTACCTGGGATATTATAAATACTGAAAAATGATTTTAGGACAGAATAACAACTATGAAGTTTTATTGTTTTCATAATGAGGTCATAAAACAATAAACCTATAATAGGTTTGGAAGCACAGACATTAGTTTACAATTATTGCTAGAAATCCAGTTTTATGATTTTTTTGTCTTGTCTTGTTTTTGATAAAAAATTATCGTATCCACAGAGTGGTTTAAAGGTATTTAAACCATCATTGTCCACCTTACTCACCAATTTTGGCTTTAAGTAACCAGGCTGTTTCCAAAATCTGAATTCCTTCTGAAAGGAAGAGGACACGGCAACCTGCGACTAGTCACAGAATTGGCTCAAGGCTTTGAAAGGAACTCAGCAAGAAGAATTTCAAAAAGCTTTTGTGCCATCGCAGCATTGCTGAAAAAGTTCTGGGTTCCTGTGGTGACTACGACTTTTAAGAAGACAACAGTCACTTTATTTTTGTTTAAGTGTAAGGAAAATGTAGTTTATTAAGTAAGAAGAGAGAAAGAAAAGAGTTTCTCATCCCTAGGGGTTTCAGGCCTTAACAGGTTGGTCCAGAGGTGGTTTCTAGCCAGGGAGACTTGTCCGTACCAAGAACTATTCATCCTGCCTCCGTTGGCCCGCTTTGGTTGAGTAACTCAGTGGAAATGAAGATGAAGATGAAGAGGTTAGGAACAGGGTAGAGGGGTCTCTAGTTATGGGCTCACCTCCTGACCGGCTCGCCATAATATATGCCTCAAGAAGGCTTCTGTGATGATACGCAGGTTCTTGGTGTTTCCAGCAAATAATTGAATGAAACATGCCAATAGTGTAAAGAAAAGGTGGTTTATTAAGTAAAAGCGAAAGCACACTCCTGAGAGGTAGGAGCAGGCTGAGCGGACAGAGAAAGAGTGGCTCGAAAGGCCTGCATGTTTTTCAAATAAACTAACCGCATTACTTTGTAGAAACACTCTGTACTTGTGCAAAAAAGAATCCAACTATGACTATTAAAAATTGGAGTCAATGAATGACTGCTGTGCAGATCACAATGTAAAGCTGCAACTGAAAAAAACCAACTTCTCTACTGTCGGGTGTGAGTTCAGATGGAGACGCAAATACCGGTGTTTGACAATGCAGAGAAAATACCAGTGGCCAACTGACAGCGAATCCTCTCTTCTACAGAGCATTGCAAGTCCTTTCGACATTAGAACTGGAGCGTGGAGGGCTGACCCTGTGGCCTAGTGGCTAAGGGAGCTGGATCCCACTTGGCTGATCATCACAGTTTGAATCCTGGTCGTGGTGACTTGAAAACATACAGTGTGTGTGTGCATTGGTATGCACATGCATGCACACGTGTGCCTCAAATTATTTTTTCTTTTGGAGAGGTTTTTGCTATAGGGCGCGTGTGCTCGCCAGACAGACAGAGAGAGACAGAGAGACAGAAAGCGAGAAATCACCCTCCAGGGGGGATGGCCACGCCACAATCCCTTCTCCTCCATTCTCCTCTCGGGATCTTGGGCATGCAAGCACTTGCACCCGGCTGTGAGTTTAAGCCACCGGGTCCGGGACGCGAACCGCGGTTGACTACATGGGAGTCTAGCAACATAGCCATTACACTAACTGCTGGTCCCTGTGCCCCAAATTCTGACAGGACGGAGTTATAGAGAAGAAAGAATTAAGGCATGACCATGCCCCAGGATGGGGGGAAGGGAACTTTCTCCTCCTACTCCCACCAGCACACTCACCCTCATGTATGTATATGTGTGTGTGTGTCTCTCTCTCTCTCTCTCTCTCTATATATATATATATATATTTTTTTTTTTTTTTTTTTGGAGAGGTTTTTCGCTATAGGGCGCGTGCGCTCGCCAGACAGACAGAGAGAGACATAGAGACAGAAAGCGAGAAATCACCCCCCAGGGGGGATGGTCACGCCGCAATCCCTTCTCCTCCATTCTCCTCTCGGGATCTTGGGCACGCATGCACACGCGCCCGGCGTGAGTTGTAAGCCACCGGGTCAGAGACGCGAACCGCGGTCGACCACGTGGGAGTCCAGCAACATAGCCATTACGCTAACTGCTGGTTCCCCCCCTTTTTTTTTTTTTTTTTTTAATTTTGCTACAGGGCACATACACTCTCACTGGAGAGAGAGAGAGAGAATGAGAAAGCACCCTCCAGGGGGATGGCCATGCTGCATTTCCTTCTCCCTTCCCCTCTCTGGGTTCTGGACATGCTCACACATGCGTCTGGTGTGTTTGTTAGGCTGCCAGATCAGGATTCTCATCTTATGGTCTGCCATGTGGGATCCAGCCATCTTCAACATCAAATAACCAGCTGGCCCCACTCTGGCAATTAAAAAATATTTTCCTAGAGTGGAAATGAGTCAGAACCAGCAGATGGCATAACGGTTATGTCACTGGACTCCCACCCGGTCGATTGTGGTTCAAGTCCCGGACTGAGCTTCTTGAAACTCACGCTGTGTGTGTGTGTGTGTGTATGTGTGTGTGCATGCATGCCCAAAATCCCAGGAGGAGAATGGTGGAGAAGGGACTGCAGTGTGGCCATCCCCCTGGGGGGCGATTTCTTCCTTTCTGTCCCTTTGTCTTTCTGGCGAGCACGTGTGCTCTATAGCAAAAATCTCTTTAAAGGAAAAAAAGAAAGAATGAAAATGAGCCTTGGTTTCATAGTTAAAAACACTGACTTATAAAAGTTAAGGGAAATACTTTGCCTTGTACATCTTTGCCCTTCCTAAATCTACTGACACTGTATAATTAATGTTTTTAGGCCACCAAACCAGATTAGACCTTTGAATTTTGACTTCAACACTTAGGCGGGTGTTAGGACCTTCAGCAAGTTGCTGTGTCTGTTATACACACATGGTGATGAAAACAGTACCTACTTCATCACATGTACATCTGTAAAAGCATTCTGAACAGTGTCCAACACGTAGCAACCATGTTACCTCATCTCATCTAAGTTTTCTTATATTTTCTGGAGCTACTCAGTCTTTTCTCTGAAAAAAGGTCAAACCTCAGAGCTAAGTACTCCTTTCCTCTGCTTCGTTTTCCTCATGGGTGAATCCTTACGTCTCCATCCTGGTGATCTCACACTCAGCACGATGCCCAATGAACAAAACTACTTATTAAACTTTTTTTTTTTTTAGAATTACTGTATTTAACTTTAATTAATTAATTTTAATTTGACCAGAGAGGGACAGAGAGAAAGTGAGAAAGCAAGCCACCAGGTCCAGGACTCGAACCACAGTCAGCCATGTGGGAGTCCAGTGCCTTTAACCACCTTGCCACCTGCCAGCCCCCCATCCCCCGTTATTAAACTTTGGTTAAGTGGTACAAAATTAAATCTCTATGGTTATTATCAAATGTTAAATAATGGGTCTTAGCTCATATGCCATTTATTCTTCTCTCATCTCATAGATTCCGATGAAAGGTCTGATATTTTGTGATTTTAGAATTTGAGAAAAGGTGATGCAATTCTTTGTAAAAATTTCAAAAAGATTTTCATAAAAGATCAAATCCAGAACAAGTGTAAGAAATCTACTGACTTCATGTTGAAACGAGTCCAATCTTATATACTATAGAGCATGTTATTAAGAGAGAAAGGGAGAACAGAAGGGAAAGAAATATATTCTTGACAGCTCATCCAGGCTCTAGGAGGACCGCAGTACATATTTACAGAACATCTATTAATCTATTTAAGGATTAAATGGTTCAAATGAGGTACTATTTTCCAATTTATTATAGAAACAATATGTGATAATAAAAGTTGTTATGATGGGGCCAGCTAGTGGCATGGTGGTTAAGGCAGCTAAATCCTACATTGCCAACCATGAGGTTCGGGTCCCACATCCAGCAGCCTGAAAAAAACCCAAGGCACATGTGAGGAGAGGAGAATGGAAGAGAAGGGATGACAGTGTGGCCACTCCCACATGGGGGTTGTTTCCTCACTTACTCTCTGTCTCTCTGGTGAGTACAGACACACACATACTGGAACAAATTACTGAATAAATAAACAAAAGTCCTCATGATGCATTAGTCTTCCATCGCTATCGACACAGAGCAATTCAAGTCACAAGGCACCTTTTATACACCACACATTAGGAGCTTCAAAATAATTGGCAGGATCACGAAATAACTGTTTTCAGATAATAATCCTTAATAGGTGAAGACACAAAACTAGCCTATTTCTGAGGTTCTTTCCGTTTGTAACTCACTGCGCGCATGGGAGAAATAATGTGAAAAATCTAGAAGATAACTGTGGATATAATCCACACATGACGTATCGATACATGGACTTTACAAAGCCACCACCACGTACATGCAGATCAGCATCTCCTTTAAGGAAGAGGCATGTCCACCGCCTCTCTCACTGCCTAAGACTTCATTGACAAGACATGAAGTAGTGAAGGAGAAAAGCAGGGCATATCCTTCAGGACAGAAGAGAAAGATGGCATCGGTTAATAGTGAGCATTCTTTCCTTATTTTTCAATATAACTCATTATCATTTTCCCCTCACTTTTTTCAGCTCTCTAGTCTCTCCCCTCCTCAGCCATTCCAACATCACATATCCATTTCTCCAGTCTGGTCTCTGCTGTTTTTAATAGTCTCATCACCATTCAGCCTCTATTTATTGGGTTGTCAGGAAAGTCATGACTCACGTTTGGATAGAAAAACATGGAAAAATATGTCATGACTTTCCCAATGACCTAAGAGTTGTGCAGAGAGTAGCCCAGATGTTGCTAGCTCATCTGATTTAGAGGGTCATTCAGACTGGAAGAGGAGAATGGAAGCAGCAAGAAAATAAATGGAGGGCCTGCCCCACGGCCTGGTGGTTAAGGGAGCCAGATCACACATGGGTGACTATGCAGTTCAATCCTGGACCCAGAGCCTTGAAAAACGTGTTGGGCATGTACGTGTGCATGCCCCAAATCCTGACAGGATGGAGAAATGGAGAAGAAGGGATGTGGCATGATCACACCTCATGAAAGGATGCTCTCTTCCTACCCCTCCCTTTGTCTCTACATATAGCAAATGTACGTGCCCAGTAAAATAAAAAAGAAAAGAAACTGATAACTTAGGATGGCTCAGTTAGAAATCAGTCCCTCTATTTAACACTAAGGTCTACTTTGCTAAGGTCATACCATGAAAAAGTTGTGTTCTGGTGGATTTATTACCATTAAAACTGTTTAGGCCACTTTATTGGTAGATAACTATTGGGTTGTCAGAAAAGTCATGATGTATTTTTTTCTATGTTTTTCTATGCAAAGATGTATTGTGACTTTTTTGACAACCCAATATTTTGCAAACAGGCTTGGACAAATGACCTCAGAGAAAAACGCTTGCCATTTGTGAGCTCTCCTGTGGGCAGTCAAGTACTGTGTGATCACACTTAATGGCCACAACCACCTTATGGGGTGCTCCCTTCTGCTAAGTCCAACACACTTACAGGTATATTGGAAGATGGCTATTCTAAGGGAACAAAACAAGTCAACAAGACACTGGCTTAGTCTTTAATGACGACAGTGTGAGAAGAAAACTGAAATTCTAGGAAATGGGTTACCTTAGAGACAGAGAACGTGAAGTGGGAGACGAGACAGTCTTCACTATTTTTATGCATTTATATTGTTTAATTTTCTAACCTTATATATGTATTGCTTTAAAAAAACATCAGCATGGGGCTGACCTGTTAGCACAGTGGTTGAGTTCTGTGCATCAGGGCCTGGGTCCCACACGGCCAGCCATGATTTGGGTCCCAGTTCGGTGGCTTGAGAGACATACCAGGTGTGTGTGTGTGTGTGTGTGTGTGTGTGTGTGTGTGCCCTAAATCCTGACTGGGTGGAGAGGGTTGTGGCATGACCAAGCTCCATTGGTCATGCTTTTTCACTCTTTCTTCCTCTTTCTCTCTGGCAAGCACACAAGCCCTCCAGTGTTTTTTTTAAAAAAAAAAAAAAAAAGTCGGGACCAGCAGTTAGCGTAATGGCTATGTCACTGGACTCCCACGTAGTCGACCGTGGTTTACGTCCCGGACCCAGTGGCTTAAAACTCTTGCTGGGCACGTGTGCGTGCGTGCCCAAGATCTCGAGAGGAGAACGGAGGAGAAGGGATTGCGGCGTGGCCATCCCCCCTGGGGGGTGATTTCTCGCTTTCTGTATCTCTGTCTCTCTCTGTCTGTCTGGCGAGCGCACACGCCCTATAGCGAAAAACCTCTCCAAAAAAAAAAAAAAAAAGTCAACACGGGTGAGGAGACCATGGTCCAATTTTGTCATTCAAAAACAAATAATAATGGGCCAGCAGCTGGCATGGTGGTTAAGACACTGGACTCCGCATGGCTGATCACTATTCAAATCCCAGACCCAGCAGCTTAAAAATCATGCTAGGTGTGTGCATGTGCATGCCCGAAATCCCAGGAGGAAAATGGAGGAGAAGGGATTGTGGCCTGGAAGAAGAGCCATCATCCAATATGCATATAAGTGTATTGGCCTGAAAGTGAGTAATTTCTCTTTCCCTCTCTCTGTCTCGCTTGGGCTAATGCATTTTGCTTTATGGCAAAAACCTAAAAAAAAATTACAAAAACAAAACAGTAATAAATATCATATGCAACATTCAAAAACATTTTAAATAGAGCCATCAGGTGACATGGTGTCTAAGGCACTGGACTCCCACATGGCTAACTGCGGTTTGAGTCCTAGACCTGGTGGCTTGCTTTCTCACTTTCCCTCTCTCTCTCTTTCTGGTCAAATTTTAATAATAATAACAATAACAACAACAACAACAACAAATAAATAAATAATTCCTTTAAAAAAGTTATAAATAAAAAAAGTACCAAAACGTCACAGCCTGAGGCATCTTTCACACTGTGGTTTGGGAGTTTTCAAAATCTTTCAGTATGAATGTCATTTCATTAACATTCAACAGATAATAATTTTGTAGTATCGTAAAAAGTGATCTGCCTTTAAGGTGCTCACAATGTTTTTTTCCCTTCCTGTATTTAAGCCTGTTCTCTTAAATCTATATGGCCCTCATACATTGTGGCAAGAATGTAAAATGGTACAGCTGCTTTGGAAAAGCTTGTCAGTTCCTCACAAAGTTAAATACAGGATTACCATGACCATATGCCCCACTTAAGGGAAATGAAGACATATATCCACAGTAAGACCTGCATACAGGACCTGCTAGGTGGTACTGTGGTTGAGGCAGCTAGATCTCACACAGGGAACTGCTTCCCTTGTGTCTCAGACCCGGTGGCTTGGAAAACATACCAGGTGTGTGTGTGTGTGTGTGTGTGTGTGTGTGTGTGCCCCAAATACTGAAAGGACACTGGAGGAGAAGCCACAGAGGCATGTCTCATCCTTCCTGGGGGAGTGCTTTCTCAGTTTCTCTCTTTCTTCCTCTTTGTCTTCCTCTCTCTCCATTGAGCACAGGTGACCCACAGTAAATTAAAAAAAAAATCATAGCAATGTTACTCATAATTGCCAAAAAGTGGAAACAAAAATGTTCATCAGATATGTAAGTAGACGAAATGTGGTATATCCAAACGGGATGCTAGTCAGCCACAAAAGGAACAAACCACTAGCACACGCTACTTCATGAAGAACCTCAACACGTGCTGTGAAGTAAAAGAAGGCTGACGTCAGAGGCCACATGTTACATGATTCTGTTTACATGAAATGCCCAGAAGAGGCAGCTTTACAGAGAGAACGGAGATACGGGTGGCCTGGGGCTGAGGTTGGGAACGAGAATTAAGTATAAACGTGTCCTGAGGATCTCACTGGAGGGACAAACTTGTTCTAAAACTGGGTTATAGTGATGGCGTGCCATTTGGTAAAGTCGCTAAAAGTCATTGACTGTACAGCAGAAATGGGTAAATTTTATGATATGTAAAAATGTACCTCAATAAGCTGTTACAAATAACACGCATCTTGAGACATCATTTTCTAATACAAACATGGAGGCCTCTGACACATGGGATGACCAGTGACTGTATACACATGAGTCATACCCCAGGGAATGTCGTTAAAGTTAGTTTGCATCTCTTTTAAGGGTAAATAATCAAACTTATATTTGGATAAAAATACAATTTCTCTTTAAGAAGAAATAAGTAGTCATGAACTCATTCACTTGGTTGAAGAGGAGTCTCTCTTCAGAACCTCTGGTTTAGTCCAAAGGTCTGAAGTACTTACAGCTGAGCATTTAAAGAATTAGAAAGGGGTCGGAGGATAGTTGTTTTTAGTTTTATTTTACATTTATTTATTTCTTCCATGAGACATACACACACACACACATACCCACACACAGATAGAAAGAAAGAGAGAGAGGGACCAGCAGATGGCATGGTGGTTAAGGCGCTGGACATGCTCACATGGCCGACCACGGTTCGCGTCCCAGACCTGGTGGCTTGCTTTCTCACTTTCCCTCTACCGCTTTCTCTCTGTCTCTCTCTCTCCGGTACAATTCAAAGAAATAAATGAATAAATAAAATAAAATAAATAAATAAAAAATAAAAAAAAGAAAGAGAGAGACAGACCAAAACAGAGAGACAGGCCACGTCACCATGGTCTTCACACTGCGATTCATCCCGTGCCAACTGACCTGATCATAGAAGCTTGTTCGGCATGCCCAGGGTGGTCCCAGGATGCAAACCCTGGACCCTTCCCATGTGGGCTCAGCCACATTACCACCACACCACCATAAGGACAATTCTATTGGAGCTTAGCAAATAGGAAAAACTCAGTAGTTTATTTACTTTCTTTAGATTTTTGCCATGGGGCACATGTATTCGCCCGAGAGAGACAGAAAGAGGGAAAGGAGAAATCAGCCCTCAGGGGGTTGGCTACCCCACAATCTCCATTCTCCTCTCAGGATTTTGGGCATGCACGCACATGCCCCCAGCGTGATTTTCAAGTCACTGGGTTCTGGACTTGAACAGCAGTCGACCATGTGAGAGTCCAGCGCCTTAACCACCATGCTACCTGCCAGCCCCAACTCCGCAGTTTAAAGCTGAGAGGCTGCAAAATAGTTATGGCATGAGATCCTTTTAGCATAAAGTAAAAACCAAGATGACACATTACACTCATGGAAATGCTCAGATGCCGTCTCAAGAGTCCTCCAGGTCTCCCTGATGGCTCACTTACTAGAATGTCAATTGCATGTCTAAGTTTTCTGAATTTTAGCTTTTTAGCTTAATTACATTTTATGTCATCTTCCCACCGCCACCCCTACCCCATAGAACATCCCAGATCTTTAACGGAGACCTGACAATACATTAGGTGTATTTCTTCTGTTTCTCATTTAACTTCAATGCATGCTTATGAGGGGGCCTTCAAAGAGTTTGGGGAGGGCCTGCCTGCGGCCTGGAGGTGAAGGTGGCTAGATCTCACATGGCTGACTACATGGTTTGAGTCTCAAGCCAGGTGGCTTAAGAAACATGCCATGTATGTGTGCGTGCATGTGCACGCCCAAAATCCCAAAAGGAGAGAGAAATGGAAGAGAAGCCCCTTCAAGAGGGCTTTTTGCATTCTTTCTCTTTCTCTCTCTCTCAGTCTCTCTTTCTCTGGTGAATGCGTAAATCCTCTGGCAAATGATATACATATGGCAGTCAGTGAAGAAATTTGAAAAATTTTTATTATATTTTTTAAATTAAAAAAAAGAGGAAAAAATGTTCATGGAAAATGTATTATGAAAAAAAAAAAAAAAAAAAAAAAAACCTGCATGGATTTCAAAGCTTTTGGCATCAAAATAAACGTACATTCTTACTTTCCACGAACTTTTAAAAGTCCCCTTAAAAAGTTCGACAGCTAACGCATGGATTCCCCTTCACAAATGATGAAACCGAGACTGACGGTGGCTCAGAAACTCGCCAGGGTTACACGTCTAGGAGAGAGGAAAGCAGAATTCAAACCCTAGGGTCCCAGAGCCTGCATGCTTAGTCACTTTATGTACTGCCCAGGTAAGTCAGCATATTTATGTCATTTTCTGTACTGTCCTCCAGCCACAGAGATAACTGCTATACTGTATTTCTTTTCAAAATATTTCAAACCAGAACATAGTTTATTTCTCACCACCTTTCCAAATTTCTTCACTGACTACCTTGTGCATAATTCTTTAATACCTTAAAGTGTATAATAAAAAGTGAATTGGGTCTGATAGATTTTGTAACCTGGAAATTAAACACACACACACAGAGAGTATTGATAGAGAATATTTTCTTATTAAATAACTACCTTTCTGGTATTATTTATGTATTTATTTAATTATTATTATTATTAGTTTTTTTGGAGAGGTTTTGCTATAGGGTACGTGTGCTCACCAGAAAGACACAGAGAGAAGAGAGACAGAAAACGAGAAATCACCCCCTAGGGGACATGGCCATGCCACAATCCCTTCTCCTTCATTTTCCTCTCGGGATCTTGGGCACGCAGACACACGAGCCCGGCGTGAGTTTAAGCCACTGGGTCCAGGACTTGAACCACGGGCGACTACATGGGAGTCCAGCGACATAGCCATTACTCCAACTGCTGGTCCCTATTCTTTATTTATTTTAAGGGAAAGGTTTAGATTGTCACATCCAGCCTTTCCTTTGACTAACATGCCCATTGCCTCACTTACCTATCATTTTTTATGGTTAGACATTGGAAAGACACAAAAATTGTTATTGACTGGGTGGGCCTGGTAGCCTACTCGTTAAAGAAACACTCTCGCATGGCTGACTTTGTTTCAAATCTCAGGTCTGGCCACTGGGCACAGGTACTTGTGTGCCTCAAACTGTGACAGGATGGAGAAATGGAGAAGGGACTGTAGTGTGACCACGCTCCATTGGGGGGATGCTTTTTCCGTTCTTCTCTGCCAAGCACACACATCCTCTAGCAATTAAGATATATATATATTACTGACTGGGACCAGCAGTTAGCATAATGGCTATGCCACTGGACTCCCATGTAGTCAACCACGGTTCGAGTCCTGGACCTGGGAGCTTAAACTCACGCCGGGCGCGTGTGCGTGCGTGCCCAAGATCCTGAGAGGAGAATGGAGGAGAAGGGATTGCGGCGTGGCCATCCCCCCTGGGGGGTGATTTCTCACTTTCTGTCTCTCTGTCTCTCTCTGTCTGTCTGGCAAACACACACGCCCTATAGCAAAAGCCTCTCCCCGCCACACACACACAAAAAAAGATAGATAGATTACTGACTGTAGTCACCTTGCTGTGCAACTAATCATAAAACTTATTCTATAAAACTATTCATAAAACTAGTTTAGGAGGAACTTTGTACCCTTTGGTCAACAACTTCCCACTTCCCTCCTCCTCTCCCTTCTCTGGCAACCATGACACTATGACATAACTGTCTTTCTGTCCTGGCTTATTTCACTTAGCAAGGTCCTCCAGGTTCAGCCAAGGTGCAAGTAAAAGGACTTCCCCCTTTCTGAAGGCTGCATGTATGTCAGGTTTTCTTTATGCAGACATCTTCTGATGGGCACTGAGGTCGACTCCGTATTTTGGCTAGTGTGAATAACGCCGTAATGAACACGGGAGGCTGCAAATACCGCCTTAAGTCTAGGGCTGCTCGTAGGACTGTCCGGCTGTAAATAACGTGCACCTGACTGGTATTCAGACATGGTTTGTGTGTCTGGATCACTACGGCTCTTAGTCTCGACAGAGGAGCCTGTTTTTGGAGCGGGTCATACAGGCCCATCACAGATTCTGGAGCAGAGGCAAAAGGATAAATTACAGTGCAGTCATTACAAGTTAGAGTCAGAAGACCTGGGCTTGAATTAAAATTTTTTTAATTAACATACTGTAATTGTACATAATTGTGAGAGTACACTATGATTTTTTTTAGAAGGTTTTCCTCTAGGGCACATATACTTGTCAGAAAGACAGAGAGAAACAGAGAGAAACAGAGAGACAGAAAGCGAGAAATCACCCCCCCACACCTCCCCCACCCCCAGGGGGATGACCACGCTGCAATCTCTTCTCCTCCATTCTCCTCTCGGGATCTTGGGCACACACGCACACACATCCGGCGTGAGGTTTAAACCACTGGGTCCAGGACTCGAACCGCGGTCGACTACATGAGAGTCCAGCAACATAGCCATTACGCCAACTGCTGGTCCTGCTAGTACACTATGATTTTACAGTATAAGACTTTAATGTGTAGGCCAGTCAGTGGTGTGGGTTAAGGCAGATGTATCACACATGACTCACTTTGAAGTTCAAGTACCAATCTGGCCACTTGAAAAATATGACAGGTGTGTGTGCGTGCATGGAAGAGAATGAAGAAAAGAGGCCACTGCCCTTCAGAAGGTGATTTCTCATTTTCTCTCTTTCTCTCCAGTGAGTGCATGTGCTGTGTTCGCTTTAAGCAAAACTTAAAGCAACAACAACAAAAAGAATATGATGTGTAACGTTTTATTCAGGATAATTAATGCACACATGAATCTAAACCACTTGCCATTGCTTGTGATGATACTTCCCCTATTATTAATAGTTACTTTGAGATACATGGCAAGTTGTTGCCACCTATATTTTCCCTATTGTATCAATTTTGTTTTTTCCTACTTGTCAGAGAGTACTCACCAGAGAGAGACAGAGAGAGAGGGAGAGGAGGAAAGTACCTCCCAGTGACTGGTCATGCCACAATCCTTTCTTTTCCATTTCTCCAGCCTGTCAGAATTTGGGGCATGCATATACACATATCTGATGTGTTTTTGAAATACGGTAATACAAGTTTGTGTAAATACTTGTGTATCCTTGAATTGCCCACCCAATGGCACAGGCAGGTATTCCAGTGTTTGCTGAACCTAACAGTATTTATGAACTTGGTCATTGTATATGTAGGGCTGTGTTGGGGCCCTGAGCTTCAATGTGGGTAGGTTTATTTTCTGCTAAATTATTTTTTCAACATCTAGAATTTCGAGTTAAGAGAATTTGTCTAAATGCTACAGTAGACTTTTTAATCCAAACAAAACAAGACCCTCTTTTTCACTCAGTATCTAGACAATTGGGAACATTAAGATTCCAAAACTTGGTAACTGTTCAGTAGACTTGAATCATTTTGCTTTGTGTAACTAGAACTGAGTGAGTGAGTCCTGAGCAAGAAGCTGAAAATCCTAGGTCTAATCTTGCTTCTGCCACTCAACACTACTGCCACATCTAACCCCATAAAATAGAGAAAAGACTATCCACATTGTCTCTGCAGAGAAATAAAGTATAGGAAGGAATGATTAGGCGCAAAAGAAATATACATTATTTGATCGTTCGTCTTTTTCTTGGATTTGAATTTTTTATTATAAGGTTAGAGTTTTATTTTGGGTGAGAAAACAAAAACATTTGTTTACTTAAAGGAATTTTTTTCCTCAGTCTTTTATCTGTAGGAAAAAATACCAGCGTAAGTTGACAGTGCTGGAAGGGCAAAGGGTCGCCAAGCTAGGCAGGGCCACTGGAAGACAAAATGACCCAGGCCTGTGAAACAGCAAATCACAACACCTAATAAAGTTCGTCTTCCAAAACTTTATCCCAAACTTCAGTAGATACACAGCTGAAAACTGCTTTTATACACACAAGTCTTTATGTAGAACAAGGCTGTGATTTTTTTAAAAAAAGGCTAAATGCTGAAATAATGCATAATGAAGACTGAATCTTCACTCTTTTTTTTTGTTTGTTTTGGAGAGGTTTTTGCTATAGGGCGCGTGCACTTGCCAGACAGACAGAGAGAGACAGAGAGATAGAAAGCGAGAAATCACCCCCCAGTGGGGATGGTCACGCCACAATCCCTCCTCCATTCTCCTCTCGGGATCTTGGGCACGCACGCACACGCGCCCGGCGTGAGTTTTAAGCCACCAGGTCCAGGACGCGAACCGCGGTCGACTACGTGGGAGTCCAGTGACATAGCCATTACACTAACTGCTGGTTCCCTGAATCTTCACTCTTAAAAGAATTTATCGCCTTTTCATAGTAGTATCAATAAATCATTTTAGGTATCCCAGCAACTTGACACCAACTAAAATTGGCGTCAATTATTTAGATATTTATCTTTGTTAAAATTTTATCTTAATATTACTTAATGTTATAGTGATATAGCAAATAAGCAAATACTGCAAGATTCATTTTTTTTTAAAAAAAGGAGTAGTTGGTAATAACAATCATTAGGGACCAGCAGTTGGCGTAATGGCTATGTCGCTGGACTCCCATGTAATCGACTGTGGTTCGAGTCCTGGACCCGGTGGCTTAAACTCACACCAGGTGCAGGTGTGTGTGTGCGCCCAGGATCCCGAGAAGAGAATGGAGGAGAAGGGATTGCGATGTGGCCATCCTCCTGGGGGGTGATTTCTCGCTTTCTGTCTCTCTGTCTCTCTCTCTCTCTTTCTGGTGAGCACACACGCCCTATAGCAAAAATTTCTCATTAGATAGTCATACTTCTAGATGAGAAAAAATCCAAAATAATACAGGGGAAGATAAATTTCATTGCAGGAAGTTAATCCTGGTGATCAAAATATTTTGAGTTTTCAAGTTTTTTTTTTTTTTAAACAGAAGAGTTTATAAGTCACTGTGCCAACCCTCCCACTATGTACATAAATATTTCAGAAAGATAGTCACAACCCAGTATCTGAAGGATTTTGTTATATATCACCCCCACACTCTCTCTCCAAAACAAAAGTGTAATAAATTTGTTTAAGGAAACCAACCAAAGGCAGGCAGTTTCCCTTCAAGAGAGAGAGGGGCAACAGTGAAGAGACTGGAGGGGAAGACACCGAAAGCTCCGAATCAAACAGCAAAATGCACAGCACTTGAAGGGACTAACCATATGACATCGAATAACAGAGACAACTGAGCCTACCCGGACGTCATTAACAAGTGGGACAACAGAAGTACACGTTAGCATCCTTCCTTGACACGGCTCGGGAATCTGGATAGTTTTCCCAGACCTTCCTTGTGAATTAAAACAAAACAAAACAAACAAACCCACACCAATCACACTTTTGGGTCAAATAATTCACATCTCCACCGGGACGGCAAATTACATTGCATTCTTGAGATGTTGGGGGGAGAGAGAGAGAGAGAGAGAGAGAGAGACAGACAGACAGACAGACAGACATCAGGAGAGCCAGGGAAAACGATCCAGCCAGAAGACTGCCCAAAGTTCCCGAAAACCGTTTCATCGAAAGTCGTCCCCAGCAGAGTTCGGGCACTGCGCGTCCCAACACCTCGGATGGTCCCAGCGAGAACTTACTGGGCTGCGCCAACTTTGCTCTCTCTCTTCCCGAGCACTTTCGCAGGCTTTGTGTCTTCCACATCTTGCTGTAGCTCGGTCATCAGGGCCGCGTCTGGAGGGCGCCTTCAGCCCTCGGCGCGCCCCCAGCGTCCCCTGGCGCCTCCCGGCTCCCCGACTCCGGCCGAGCGAGCCGCGCTGCGCCCTCCCCTGCGCCCTCGGCCGCCGGGCGCATCCGGGCCGCGCCAGTCCTTGGGGCCGCCAACCTGGACACGTTCGAGCCGGCGCGATTGGTCCGACCCCGAGTGGAAGAGCCCAGGGGGAGGGAAGGGGAGGGTCGAAGCGAAGTGACAGCCTCTTTCCCCAACCCAGGAGGCAGAGGAAGCGAAAAAGGAAACCTGTTGAACTAGTCGGTCTGGAGGAGGAAGCTAATTGGCCAAGCAGGTGAAACATTTGCTTACCCAGGCACAACAAGCTCAGCCTCCTGCCAAGTGGGGCTGTTTTTTCCACCCCTGACTGTACAGGGGGATTTTGAAAAGCGGCAGCCGACTGTAGACACAGGAAGTGGATGCGCATGCGGCCCGCACACACGGGGGCACTGTGCGGGCTGGCCGTGCCCTCGCCTGAATTACTCAGACGGGACGTTACTTCATTGAGGACTGCCTCTGCGTGCTTCGACAGCAGGCCTGTTCCAGTTTATATGTGGGAATATTAAAGATATTAAGAAGTAGTTGCATTTCTAATTGTGCAAGGAGGCAGGGAAGAGAAACCATCAACCATCAAGAGAAACCATCAAGAGAAACCATCTCTTTAGCCTCTTATTGACTGGTCACCCAACCGGTACAGTGAATGGTCTCCATCCTGCCTTTTGGTGAAGTTGTGACTTGCTGGTTCTGTCTCAAGCTTTGCCTTAAGAAGCATCCATTCGTTATTTAGCTAATTTTTGAGAGCTACCGTGTTTCAGGCCTTGTTCTAACCATTGACTTATAGCACATAACGTTTGTGTTGGTTTTCTAGTTTTCTATTGAGTAGTTGAGAATAAGAATAACCAATACAGGGATAGATAATTTCAATTTATTTATCTATTTTAAAATATTTATTTATTTAATTCCATTTGTTATTATTATTATTATTATTATTATTATTGGAGAGGTTTTTAGTATAGGGCACGTGAGGTCACCAGAGAGAGAGAGAGAGACAGAGAGAGACAGAAAGTGAGAAATCACCCCCCAGGGGGAATGACCACACCACAATCTGTTCTCCTCCACTCTCCTCTCAGGATCTTGGGCACACACGCACACGCGCCTGGCCTGAGTTTAAGTCACCGGGTTCGGGGCTCGAATCGCGGTCAACTGTATGGGAGTCCAGTGACATCGCCATCATGCCAACTGCTGGTCCCTTCCATTTGTTATTATTATTTTAAGGTTTGACCAGAGAGAGACAGAGAGAAAGAGAGAAAGCAAGCTGCCAGGTCCAGGACTTGCACCATAGTAAGTTATGTGGGAGTCCAGTGCTCTAGCCACCACACTTCCTGCCATCCACAATTTCAGTTTATTTTTCTGCACTAAAATAAGCTTGGACTTTAATTTCATTACCTATGAACTTTTTGAAGGACCTGCATGTAAAACCTTAGGTGGGCAGCCTAATGCTACCTTAGTCACATGTGACAACAGCAGAGTGTGGTGTGCTGGGAAAGATAACTCCATGCTTTGGGCTGCAAGTTCTTCATTTTTCTTTTGAAAATAATTTTAGACTTGAGGATATTATAAAGAATATGCAACTACAGCATGTATATGTGTATGCGCATGTATATGACGTTATGTATGTGTGATTGTAGAATGCCTCACCTTTAAATAACCTCAAACATTTTGGAGATGTATGCCCTTTCCAGAGTTTTCTTATTCTCTCTCAATTTACACTTACACCATTAGGCTGAGAGAACATAAACATCTTTTTTTTTTTGCCTTCTTGGTCTAAAATTGGTTTTTATGATATTTGAAAAATAAATAAAAGAATAAAGTTTACATAAATTCCATAAAAGTTGGCCTCGTTGGGTCTCTCTCTTCTTTTTTTCTTTCTGACCACTGACATCCTGCCTTTGATTCAGGAGTTGGGCCAGGTGGGGCAGACAAGGCTCTGGGTGACCCAGTAGCTTGGAGGCTGTCTCCATGCTACACATCTGTCTATTTCCGGGGGTACTTTCTGACACCTTTGCCCCCTGGTCCCTTTTCTAGTTCCCTACCCTTCCCAGAATGGGGATAGACTTGGATCCTATTGTATATGAGATTGTCACCTCCCAAACTCTGGGTAGTGACTCTCTTGTCAAATCCCAGGTCCCCTCTAAGTCCCCACCACAGGCCTCAGACCAAACTCACTTTTTTCCCTCTAAGAAATTATTTCTCATTGTAGTAAAAGATACATAACATAATACTGATCATTTAACCACTGGCAAGTGGAACAATTCGGTGGCATTAAATACATTCACTGTGTTCAGTAAACATCACCACTGTCTAGTCACACCTTTTCATCATCCTCAATATAAACTTCTATTAAACAATAACTTCCATTAAACATGAACTGCCCCCTATCCAACCCTCTACCACAGCCCCTGGTAACCTCTATTCTACTTTCTGTCTCTATGAGTTGAGGTACCTATTAGAGGTACCTCATATAAGTGGAATCAATTTTATCTTTTCCTGTGTCTGGCTTATTTCATTCAGCATAATATTTTCAAGGTTCATCTATATTCTATCATATATGAAAACTTGATTTCTGTTTTTGTTGAATAATATTCCATTGTGTGTATATACCACATTCTTTCTATTTATTCATCTGCTGATGGGCACTTGAGTTGTTTCCATCTTTTGTCTTTTGAGAATAATACTGCTATGAACACTGGTGTACAAATACATTTAGATATCTGTTTCCAACTCTTTGAATATACACCCAGGGGTAGGCTTGTGGGTCACATGGTACTAAATGATCACCTTTTGATAAACTGTAGTCAGGCCTCCTGATGCCTGAGCAAGGGCAAGTGTTCAGAGCAGCCTTGAGAAGGGCTTATGGCTCAACCTAAAAATATTCAGACACTTGGAAATGGGTTCTTTAGTGCAGAGGTCCCCAAACCCTAGTCCGTGGCCTGTGAGAAACTGAGCCACACAGCAGGAGAGGAGCAGCAGGCAAGCAAGTAAATGAAGCTTCACCTGTAATTACAGCCACTTCCCATCGCTCCCATTACTACCTGAGCTCTGCCTCCTTACAAAATCAGCAGAGGCTTTAGATTCTCATAAGAGTCCCCAGATGGACCATTTATCTGCAGGAAAACAAGCTCAGGACTCCCACTGATTCTGCACTATAGTGAGTTATGTAATTATTTCATTATATGTTACGATTAAAAATAATAATAGAAATAAAGTGCACAATAGATGCAATGCACTGGAATCATACCAAAACTACTCCTCCCACCCCTGACCTGCTTGGTCCCTGGAAAAATTATGTTCCACAAAACCAGTCCCTTTTCCATAAAGGTTGGGGACTGCTGCTTCAGTGAATGAAATGAGGACTTCCATTGGGGTGGTCCTAAGTTGGAAAGAGCAGGGGCATTGAGGGACAAAGTGGGGTGGGTGTGAAAAAGTGGCAGATAGTAAAAAACAGTAAATGGCATTATTTTCCCTAGTGATATTTGCTTACATTTAAAAGACTTTGTCATAATCAAAATGGCAAATTTACCCAAATTAATTTACACATTTAATGTAATCACAATCAAAGTACTAGAGACAATCTTCACAGATTTAGAAAAGACAATCATAGAATTTGTCTGGAATCATAAAAGACCCCATATTGCCAAAGCAATCTTGTGCAAGAAGAGTGGAGTAGTTGGCATCTCATTCGATGACCCCCAAAATAAATTACAAAGCTGTGATAATCAAAACAGCATGGTACTGGCACAAAAACAGACATATGGACCAAAGGAACAGAACATAGACCCCAGAAATAAACCCCAAAACATACAACCAACTGATTTTTGACAAAGGGTATCAGCCAATTCAGTGGGAAAAGGAAAACCTCTTCAGCAAATGGTGCTAGAAAAACTAGGTACCCACCTGCAGAAAGATGAACCTGGGGCCCTATCTCTCACCATGAACAAAAATCAACTCAAAGTGGATCAAAGTTCTAAATCTAAAACCTCAAACTATAAAACTACTGCCGGAAAACACTGGGGAAACTCTGGGAGACATTGGGGTAGGCAAAATCTTAACTAAGGTCCCCAAAGCACAGGCAATAATCCCAAAAACAGACAAGTGAGATTACATCAGATTAAGAAGTTTCTGCACAGCAAAAGACACAGTAATTAGTGTGAATTGAAGACCTCAGAATGGGAGAATGTTTTTGTAAACCATGCCTCAGATAGGGGACTGAGAACCAGAATACACAGGGAACTCAAGCAGGTTTCCCCCCCAAAAATGATCATCCCAATTAAAAGATGAAAAAGGAGCTGAATAAACAACTCTCTAAGGAAGATATACAAACAGCCAAAAAGCATATGAAAAAATGTTCAACATCCCTCATCATAAGCGAGATGCAGATTGAAACCACAATGAGATACCACCTAACCCCAGTCAGGGTGGTAAAGATTTAAAAACAAAAAAATGAAAGTGCTGTCAGAGCTGGGGTGAAAGGGGGAGCTCTCCTACAATGTGGGTGGGAATGTAAATGGTCCACCATACACTGTGGAGAACAATATGGAGGTTTCTCAAAGATCTACAAATGGAGCTACCATTCATCCAGCAATTCCACTCCTGGGTATCTACCCAAAGGATAGAAGAACACTCAGTTGAAAAAGCACTTGCACATCTATGTTTATTGTAGCATATTCACAATTGCTAAGACATGGAATCAACCCAAATGTCCACGAACAGATGAATGGCTTGAACAAGTGTGGCACATATGCTCTATGGAATACTACTTAGCCACAAAGAAAAAAAAAAAAGACCCTGGCATTTGATAGAAAGTGGACAAATATGGAAGACTTACTGCTGAGTTAAGCAAGCCAGGCTATGAAAAAGAGACATTATATGTCTCCACTTAATATATATCGACTGTCCACAATGTGTGGTGGAAACGGAAGGATTAGAGGGTATAGAAGCATGGAAAATGGTTATGGATAATGGAGACAGTGTGGGAAGAGGGTGTGAGGAAAGACATTAAGGAGAAAAATAGAAAGGCAAGATATTTATGGGACACAAAAATGGATTATCTGTTGATGATAACGTGTGTAGTATTCTCAACTGGACTGGTGTGAAGTGTATTCATGTTGGGTAAATTCATTTTACAAGCTAAGTGATATATAGTGACTGAATGTATAAAATTTCAAAAAAGATAAAAATAAATTAAAAAAATTAGTATAAAGACATTGTCAAACAGCTGCCTAATTTGTTTATTCTTGGGGCTATATTGGTACAATATAATGGAATACAATATTTTATTTTATTGGTACAATAAAATGGAATACAATATTTAAAAGGCAGCAGCAGCCAAATGACAAGGGGAATTTCATTGTTGTAACAAAATAGAGACATAAGATTATACCTAAAATATATTTTAGGGGCTCTTTGATTTTGTATTAATATGAGACATGTTATTCTTTTTTTTCTACTGTGCTTCTGGGAATCTAAATTATTATTTCTAATATTAAAGAGGAGTTTTAGCTGATACTTTTTCCAGTTATTTAAGTAGCTTCCTAACCCATTGCCTTTGAGAAGGTGGGAGCTTCTTTACGAACAGCTTAGAATATTGGTCAAGCTTGCTGTCTTTTTAACATTGATCATGCATCTATCCATAGTCTGAGGGGCAGAGTGCAAAGTCTGAGTTTGGAAATGTGAGTGAAGATTTGATTGTAATGTATGGCCAAAGGGTTACCTAATACATAACACGTGTCAGGGTGTGTGTTTATTGGCCAATGCAGTATTCATAAAGTATCTCCACATGCTTGTAATTTTATGCATGCTATCTGATGACATGCTTTAGAAGATTCTGATGACCTTATCAAGAAGCAACAAGGAATAACTCTGTAATAACTGAACTATGCACGATATTTCATAAGTCAAAGTTCTGAGAACACTTATCAGATCATGCCTGTCTTTGAATAAGGTCAATATCAAAAGGAGAACATGGAAAGAAACAGAGAATTCAAAAGAGAGCCCTATGGTGACATTGAAGAACTTAATGCTAAGACTTTCTTAAATAGTTATGAGAGTGGCAGTTGAGAAGCATTACCTAAGGGGTACCTTTCCTGAATGACTTGGGTCAAATATGAAGGAAAGTTTCCTAATGGATACAGTCATGAACATTGGAATGGAATCTATAGTAGGCTATGGAATATCCTGCTATGAAATCAACAGAGTGGTATTGAACCAGTTTCCTAATCCAAATGATACTGCAGGTTGAAACTTTTGAAATACTCTGTTTCTCTCCCTAGAGATAAAGCAAGAACTAAACATCATACTCATATTGAGAGGAACAGGGAAGGTGGTGAGGGCTTAAGGGTCTAGCAGCCAGAGGGCAGCTGGAAAACTCCAGCATACATTTTATATCATGGGAAAATAGAAGCAAGGAAAACTCTTGCAATTTAATATTTTTCTTAAACATTAAAATAGAGGGCCAGCAGGTGGGGTGGAGGTTAAGGTGCTGGAATCCACATGGCTCACTCTGCAGTTCCAAACCTGGACCTGGTGGCTTGAAAATGATGCTGGGCATGTGTGTGTGTGCCCAAAGTCCTGAGAGGAAGGGATTTCCTTCTCTGTCTCTCTCTCTTTCCAGTGAGTGTACATGCCCTATATCAAAAACAAAACAAAACAAAAATAGTGCCAGGCATATGTGCCCGTGTGCCCAAAACCCCCAGAGGGGACCGAAGGAGGAGGGACTGTAGTGTGGTTATCCTCTCTGGAAAGTGATTTCTCACTTTTCCTTCTCTTTCTGTCTCTTTCTTTTGCAATATGCCCTATAGCGGCAACTACAAAAAAAATAAAATAAATAATGCCACATATACAATAAGTTAAACTCTAGCCCCAAATATAAAAATGCAATTTTCTTTTTTTTTTTTTGGAGAGGTTTTTGCTATAGGGTGCGTGCGCTCACCAGACAGACAGACAGAGAGAGACAGAGAGACAGCAAGTGAGAAATCACCCCCCAGGCGGGATGGCCACGCCACAATCCCTTCTCCTCCATTCTCCTCTTGGGATCTTGGGCATGCACACACACACACCAGGTGTGAGTTTTAAGCTACTGGGTCCGGGAATCGAACCATGGTCGACTACATGGGAGTCCAGCGACATAACCATTACTCTAACTGCTGGTCCCAAAGCATGTCAATTTTCTGTAAGGCCTGTAAGTGAGAAAGCTTCTGAGGTCACTCAGGGCAGTGGTTCCTAACTAGTCCCTGAGAGAATCCAGGGTTCTTTGGACTAATGAGGGGAGGATCTGGTACTTGAACTTAGGTCTTCTGACTCCAGTGCCTGCTTGTTCCCACAGCTTCAGTGTAGTCTCCTGTGTCAGGGAGAACACTTCCACTTATATCCACACCATACCTTTGTATTCTGTCCTAAATTTCTATTTGGCAAAAGAAGAAAGTATTGCCTGCCACACACCGAACAAAACTTAAAAAATAAAATCTCCACCTTCATTTGTCAGAGAAGAGCCTGAGCTTTGGGGAGTTTGGTGACTTGGCCAAAATTAGAGCGGCTCCATGAGGATGAAGACTCCGTTTTCCAGACTTCCGGTGGGGTACTTTTGGGTTGTAGGAGAGTGAATAGTACAAGGCACATTTCGTTAATGGCAAAGACATGTGCCTTTTCAGTGTACTGGGGCAATAGCCCAAGGTCTTCAGCCGTGAATACGACCTTTGTGGGGAAAGAAATGTTTGCCTCTAGAGCTGACTTTGATAGCTACATTTTATAGCTAACTACTTCAAAACCTGTAGCTTAAAATACTATTGCTACCTCTCACAGTTCTGTGGGGTTGACTGGGCTCTCATGCAGCTACAGTCAGACAGACTGTGGTCTCTCATGCAGTAACAGCCAGATAGAGCCCAGGGATAGAGGATTTGAAGACTCAGCTGAGCTGGACGGTCAAGCTGGCTTTTTCATTTCCAGCTCTGGAGTGGTGGGAAGAGCAGAGGGCTAGCTGAGCACGTCAGTCTCTGAGGTGGCATTCCATGTGGCTAACTTGGACTTCTTAGTATAGTTGGATTTTTTATGCGTTGGCTGGCTTCCTCCAGACCTCATGTCCTATAATACCAAGGCTTCCTAGGGATAGCACTGGAAGTCTTAAAGCTTCACCTATGCTATATTCTACTGGTCAAAGGTAAGCCCAGGGCCAGCCCAGATTCAAAGTGAGAGAACTACACAACATGTGAATACAGAAAGGTTTAATTCGTTGGAGGCCTTTAATTCATGGCAGACAATAGGGTAGACATCCTGACACTGAGGCATTGGGCATGTGAGTAAATGAACATTTCTACCAGCCCTGTTCTAAATGCAAGATATGATGTAGAAGTGAACAAAATAGGCAAAATCAACACTCTTGTGGCTTTTACATTCCGAGAGAGATCCACAATTTAGAAGTAAATACATAAATAATAGTTTCAATAGATACGAGAGGGACCAGCAGATGGTGTAATAGTTAGGTTGCTGGACTCCCGTGTAGTTAACCACAGTTTGAGTCCTAGACCTGGTGGCTTTAAACTCACACCAGGTGCATGTGGATGCATGTCCAAGATCCTGGGAGGAGAATAGAGAAGAAAGGATTGTGGTGTGGCCATCCCCCTGGAGGATGACTTCTTGCTTTCTGTGTGTTTCTCTCTGTCTCTCCAGCCAGTATACAAACCCTATAGCAAATATCTCTCTTCAAAAAACAGAACAGGGTAAAGAGTGAGGGAGGCCTGCTCTACATGGGGTGAGCCAGGAAGCCTCTTTAAGAGGCATTATCTTAGCTGAGCCTTGAATGAGGAGGAGGCAGCTATGTGATCTGGGTACAAAATTTGACAGCCAGAGGGAAGACTCTAGGTAAAGTCCTCAAGGCAGGGAGCTTGGCATATTCTAGGAACAGTAACAGGGTCACTGTTCTCTAATGTGCGTGGAGCAAAGAGAAGGAGGAGAAGGTTGGTGAGAGGGTCTCAGAGACATATCTTTTCTGACTGTTTATTGTCTGTGCCCTCCCACAAAAGGAATCTTCTCAAAAACAAGGACCTTATCTGGTGCATCCACCTCTGTATCTACAGAGGTCTGGTTCAGGTTGGATGCTCAGTAAATATATATTGAGTGAATGCATTATTACATTATTACGTGGTTATTTCTAATCACTGATTTTCTTTTTTTCCTTTTCCTTCCTTCCTTCCTTCCTTCCTTCCTTCCTTCCTTCCTTTCTTTCTTTCTTTCTTTCTTTCTTTCTTTCTTTTTCTTTTTTAAGTAGAGGTTTTTGCTATAGGTCACGTGCCCTGGCCAGAAAGACAGAGAGACAAAGAGACAGAAAGTGAGAAATCATCCCCCAGGGGGATGGCCACGCAGCAATCCCTTCTCCTCCATTCTCCTTCTGGGATCTTGGGCATGCACACACATGTGCCTGGCGTGAGTTTAAACCACCGGGTCCAGGACTTGAACCTTAGTTGACTACACAGACATCTGCTGGTCCTTCTAATCACTGATTTTCAACCACACAGTTTCAGAACTTTCACTGACCTGAGATGTTCTAATATTGAGTAGTACTATGTTTAGTTTAGTTTAGTTTTGTTTTGTTTTTCACCTTTCACTACTTTACCTTTGGATAATGGTTTGTCCCTTTTGTCTTTTTCACCTTCCAGGAAAAAGAAACCAATTTAATTATAAAGAAATGTAACAGAAGTTTATTCTCTTTCAAGTGCAAAGATAAGTCGTTAAAAGATAAGTAGCTCATGCTACTATCATTTGTCTGCTGGATGAAGCAAGTTCCCGAAACAGATCAGAAAGAGCCTTTGACCCCCAAATGGTCCTAAGTCCAACCATCGGTGTTTATAATCCACAGGCAACACTGTAGAGTTATGGAGTCTCCCATATCTTCTTAGAAAAACATTCGTACACTTCCTTTTCTCGTTTTGGGAACTGATTATACCATCAGTAAGAGGCCTGGCTATTCTCTTCCCTCCTACCATGGTTTGGCATGTTCTGTTTTTCTCCCTGTGAAATGTTTTGACAATATAGTCCATTCATTGCAATTGACGCATTGTTTTTAAACAGTTAATATTTAATTATTCTGCATATTGTTTTTTTTAATCTCTTGTATTACATACTTTTTATTGCTTATTCTGACTTAATACTTGCTAGGTACTTCTTTTTGACAATTCCTATGAGCATTTTGTTTTCTTTTCATCTTTTTTTATGAATCAGTATTCTTTTTTTTTTTTTTTTTTTTTTTTGAGAAATATTTTTGCTATACGGTGTGTGTGCTCGCTGGAGAGACAGACAGAAAGTGAAAAATCACCCCTGGAGGGGATGGCTACATCGCAATCCTTTCTCCTCCATCCTCCTCTCAGGATTTGCACACACATGTGCCCAGCGTGTTTTAAGCCGCAAGGTCCAGGCCTCAACCACAGTTGACTGCGTGGGAGTCCAGGGATGTAGCCATCACACCATCTGCTGGTCCCCATCTTTAAAAATTGTTTCCCACAAGTAAGTTGGCAAAGAAAAAGGGAGATAGGAATGGAGAAAACTATTCAGGCAAATAAAGTTAAAAAATAAATAAATCAAGTTTTTCTATTTCTCTCAAGTAACTACAGATTTACTTTGCAGTTGAATCTTATAAACAGACTCTTCATTTCAGGCCAACTGTGCAGTTCATCCGTCCATCCCTTTCTTTCTTCCTTCCTTCCAACAAAAAAGCTTTTCTGTGCCAGGCAATATTCTAGGTGATGAAGGCATAAAAATAAGTATGTACCATGGTTGCTGTGAGTTTGCAGTCCAGCAGGAGAGACATGTCAATAAACAGATATTTATAAAACATACATACACAGAACCTTTATCAAAAACTACTGTGTTCTTATGCCACAAGACATTTGGTGCCAGGTAACGTCACACTGTCAAATGATGAGAAGACAGAAGAGGTGGTGTTATGTTTGGATAATGGTTTGTTTTCCAAAAGTTCATGTTTTGGAATTCGGTCCCCAGTGTAGGGGTGTTGGGAGGTGGTGATGCCTAGTGGGTAATGATTGGAACATGAAGACATTGGCTTCGTGAATGGACTAATGCTATCTTGTGAGAGACTGAGTTACAACTCTCGCGAGGAGGGGTTAGTTCTTGTGAGAGTAGGTTATTATAAAAGGAAGATGGCTGCCCTCAGGTCACTCTTTCTGTACGCGCCTGCCATCATCTCTGCTTCTGTCAGCTAGGTTGTGACATAGGCCGACCTGATGCCAGTCCTGTGATCTTTGGACTGTCCAGCCCCCAGAACTGTGAGTCAAACCTCTATTTGTTATTTTTTTTTTTTTATAAATCACTTAATTTCAGGTATTTCTGTTTGCAATGCAATACTGGACTAAGGCAGATGACCATTTGTGTTTTTCTGTTTGGGTCACACACAAGCCACCTTTCCAACTCCCCCTCCTTCTCCACTCACATCCGCACAACTTTTAGAAATGGCCGTAGGCTAGAAGCCAGGAGAAGTAGGCTCTGCTCCAAGCTCTGTGCTTTGTGCTGGAATGTGAATCTATTAATGGAATATAACATGGAAGCAGCAGAACTGCTGGCCATAAGGAAAGGACCTTTGAGCTCACAGGAATGCAGTAGCGCTTCTTTTGCCCTTACACAGAAGAACTATAGGAATGAGGGAGAAAGACTTTTATATAGAAATATTTATGAACTGCCAAAAATTAAAATAATTTTTATGAAGAGAGAATAAATGTTGAAGTCTTTTCACTGGAGAAGATAAGTGCTTTTGCCTCCTTTGTCTATGGTCTTGTGCTTTGTATTAATGTCTACTTTTAAAAGTATACGAGATAGGGGCCAACAGGTGGCGTGGTGGGTAAGGCACTGGACTCCCACGTGGCCAGTCGTGGTTTGAATCCTAAATGCAGCTGCTTGAAACTCATGCCAGGCTAGTGTGCACAGAGGCCCCAAATCCCAAGAAGAGAATGGAGGAGAAGGGAGTTCTGCATGGCCCATGGCCATCACCCCTGGGGGAGATTTCTCACTTTTCCTCTCACTGTCTCTGTCTCTTTGGTGAGTGCATGTGCCCTATGGCGAAAAAGTATACTTAAAAAGTATAAAAAAGTATACTTAAAAAAAGTATACCAGATGAAGACAATGTTTTCCTGGACATTATGATCACTGACTAATTAAAATTATAATTTAGTTTTTATTTTTAATAGTAGTAAAAAATACAGTACGAGAGATTCACTCCATATTAACACATACATGCTCTCTGATAAAGACACATCACACAGGGAGATTCAGGCATTGGGAATGTTTGGGCTTACGGAATCCCAGACTCCTAGATTTTGAGCAAGTCCTGTTTACTTTCGTAGTTGACATTGCAAAGAAGCAGAAGGTGAGGGCTGAAGGAATGGTCTCCTTCCTGGTTTCCCAGCTGTGCTCTTTGGGTGGCCCTACATATTTGTTTTCCTGCCCTCTATATCCATGGTATTGTTTTCCACAGTATTGTTACTGTTATTCACTGTATTGTCCCTAGTATCCCTTCAGTAAACAACTCTTCTTGGTGTGAACTAGCTGAGTGAGCTGTCCTGGCAATGAGAGCCCTGGCTGGAAAGTAGAATAAGGGAAATAATTAAGGGCCTGACTGATCTGAGAATCCTAACATGCATTTTACTGCCTGAAGCAAGTGACTTACCTTCTCTATACTCTAATCTCCTGGCCTGTGAGGAAAAAAATGGGAAAAGCAGTAGCATCTACTTCATGGAATCAC
Organism: Tupaia tana; assembly: GCA_026018925.1. Taxonomy (NCBI): domain Eukaryota; kingdom Metazoa; phylum Chordata; class Mammalia; order Scandentia; family Tupaiidae; genus Tupaia; species Tupaia tana. The sequence continues at coordinate 12,380,605 of JAKSZU010000014.1, read as the reverse complement.
TAGGGAATTTATTCATTTATTTATGTATTTTTAAAGAATCATTTTAATTTAATTTATTAGTATCATTTTTTTAATTTGACCAGTGAGAGGGAAAATGAGAAAGCAAGCCACCAGGTATGGGACTTGAACCATGGTCGGCCATGTGGGAGTCCAATGCCTTAACCACCATGCCATCTGATGGCCCTTCATTAGGGAATTTAAAGCACTAATGTAAATAAGGACTTAGCACAGTATGTCAGGTGCATACTATGTTCATATGAACTATTAGTTATCATCATCATATTATCATTGACCAGAACAGTAGTTAACAAGGTGAGGCTATTGCCTTTGCTTAGCTCATCAGCCCTCAGTACTTAAGGGCAACCAAGAGGGTGTATAGTACTAAGTCACATGCACGAGGGACCTATTAAAGACACGCAAAATGTAATCTTTGTTCCCTTTTGAGTCCTTGACCCTATTCAAGTTGACTTTTTCATGTCTTAAATTAAGGCTGTTGCTTAGATCAGAGGCATCGACATGCTTAACTTGTTTGGTCTCAGCCTTAATCTCTCATGTCTCCGTGTGTGTGTGTGTGTGTGTGTGTGTGTGTGTGTGTGTGTGTTTTCTCTCTCTCTCTCCCTCAAATGTCTTTTGTCACCACAAAAGCTTTAGCTTACCTAGTAAAAGAGTCTTTGGAATTAAGAGTTAATCAATATGAGCCCAGCCAGTGGCATGGTGGTTAAGGTGGCTGGATCCTACATGGCCTAGTGTGGTTAAAGTCCCAGACCTGGCGGCTTGAAAAACATTCCAGGCACATGTGTGCACACCCAAAATCCTGAAAGGAGGGAGAAATGGAACAGAAGGGATTGCGGTGTGACCATTCTCCATGGGGGTGCTTTCCTACTCTCTCTGTCTCTTTCTGGTACGTGCACACTCTGGCACAATTAGGAAAAAAGAGAGTTAATCAATAGAAACTCTAATGGAATAGAGGCCTGTGAAAGCTAGGGTGACTATGTCCTGGTTTCCTGGGGAAAGTCTTGAATTAGTCGTGCTATTCTGGTACAATTGTTATAAAGTCTCCTTCCACTTTCAAAAGGGGTTTCTATTTGTAAAATTTGACTGAGGGTCAATCTACAGTGTTGATCAATCTACAGTATCGTAATAGCTTAGACCAGGCATCTCATGAACTAGAATTTTAGACTGATTGTCTTACTGCCCTGTAGACTACGCTGTCAGTTATTGTATTCCCAAGCTGCATTAAACAACTTATAAGTTATCAGAAGGGTGGAGTGAAAAATATATGCAAGACTGTCCAATTATCACATTTACTTGAAAAGCAATTCAAGTTCATGCTCCGTTGTTGTCCAATCAGAGCAGTCTAGGCACAGAGCTGACCCCTTCATGACCCATTCGAGTTTGGGGCTGACTGATTCATTATTACTTATCTTGACTTTATTAAACACGGGCAGAATTTTTGTCAGACCTCATTGAATCACACTTCTGTTGACACTGAGTTGTAAACAATCCGGGTTATTTCTCCAGATGCTTGCTTTAACTATTTTGCTCTAGGAAAAAAAAAAATGTTGATTATCTGACTATTCTATTGCGAGAACTTCTCTTAATCCTCAGGCTGTGGTTTTCAGTTTATTGCTCACTGAGTTAATGCCTTAGAGCTTTGTATGTCTAATGATTACAAAACTTCCCATGAGTAAACTCTATAGTGAAAAAACTCTAGCACACACCAGAAAACACAACAAAATTAGGTTTAGAATTCTTTTACTTTGTTATTTATCATTTTCCATTTTTGCTGTCCTTGTAGTGAAAAGTATGGATAGTAGTTATCCTAGACTTACAGACAGAGAAGGAGATGGGGGACTTTCAGACGTACTGGAAACGCTTTGTATATTCATCTGGGTGGTGGTTAGTTCCATGGGTATATACATACGTAAAAATTACTGAGTGTACACTTAAGGTTTGTGCGTTTTAAGATAAGTTAAACCTCAGTTTTTTTTAAAGAAAAAAGGTTTCAAATCTCTAGCTAGAGCTGGTTAAAAAAGGTTTTAAGTTAGTGAAGTAACAAAGAAAAGATAAACACTAACACATATGAAATTATGGTCTTTATTCTGGGATATCAACATGATGTTTGTCTCTTTACTCTTTTTTTTTTTTTTTTTTTTTTTTTTTTTTTTTTTTTATTGCTAGAGGGTGCATACACTCACCAGAGAGAGAGGGCAAGCATGAGTGGGTGCCCGGCCAGTGGGACGTGGTCACATGGCAATCCTTTTTTCTCCATTTCTGCACCCCGTTAGGATCTTGGGTATTCATGCACAATGCACATGTGTTTTTCAAGCCACTGGGGCTGAGATTCGAACTGTGGTTGGCCATGTGGAATCTGGACCCACGTACATAGAGTCTAACCCCCGCTCTATGGGCTTGGCCCTTTTACTCTCATCCATGGATAAGTGCCTCATTATTCCTATCTTTTCTTAATATGCCATAACAAAACTTCAAATTAAAACGAAGGTTTCTGGATAGAACTTTTTCTGCGCACTTTTATTTACATACTTATTGAAGCAGGTAACATTATAAAAGTTTAAATTCTTTTTTAAAGGTTTTTTTTGTCATAAGGTGTGTGGGCTCACTGGAGAGAGACAAAGAGATAGTGAGAGAGAAATTGAGAAATCACTCCCAGGCGGATGGCCATGCTGCAGGATCTAGGGCACACATGTGCATGTGCTTGGTGTGATTTTCAAGCCACTGGTAATGGGACTCGAACCGCAGTCAGCCATGTGGGAGTCCAGCGATATAACTGCTACACCATTTGCTAGCTCTAGCCCCAAGTTTTTAACTCTTAACTATTTTTTGGAGGGTGAGGGGTTCCTATAACCTATGAAATATCTGTTGAAAACTTCCTAGGTCATATCAGTTTTGGTTTATGGGTAGTATGTATCTTTTCCTCTTGGTTCCTAGTTGGTCATGTGGCTGTTTAATAAGTTAGTTGAGTTGTATAATCAAAAGGACCCAGAGAAACACATACCATTTTTTTTTCTTTTTTCTTTTTTTTTTTTTGGAGAGGTTTTTGCTATAGGGCGCGTGCGCTCGCCAGACAGACAGAGAGAGACAGAGAGATAGAAAGCAGGAAATCACCCCCCAGGGGTGATGGCCACGCCGCAATCCCTTCTCCTCCATTCTCCTCTCGGGATCTTGGGCATGCACACACACGCGCCCGGCGTGAGTTTAAGCCGCCGGGTCCGGGACTCGAACCGCGGTCGACTACATGGGAGTCCAGCGACATAGCCATTACGCTAACTGCTGGTCCCATCACCATTTTAATATAATAGCTGCATGGGAAATTAGAACCTTCCAGATTAAAAAATATTCATACGCTCAAGTACCCTCTTATACTTTCTACCTCCAAAGGATGTTCTAATAATGTATGGACAACTGTCCACTGATCTGGTGGTTTACCAGTGGCGTAAATGAGTTTCAGACCTAAGGTTATATGCAATTTTAAAAAAGGGAAGGGGATGGGGAGAATAAAATTGAGTGCTTTCTATGTGCCAGGCACTCTACCTAGCATAGATTATTTAATCTTCACAATAAGCACTGAAGTTTGTCTCATTGCATCAGCAAAGAAACTAAGATTCAGAAAAGGCAAACAACTCTTCTAGTGTCACACAACTAATAATTTAGTTGTGTTATTTTTCAAAGCTTGCCTTTTTTCTACAGTGTACTATCTCTGGTGATGTCACTATAGATGAATTTCAATGTGATTCAAAGATTCAAAGGGATTTTCTAAATAGTCTGATCAATTTCACTATCTAGGAGACAAGGAAGCAGGGTTCTGAAGGTTAGATTGTGTCCATCTGGACAACATACAACCCGACTACCAGTTCTTAGAGGTTTCCTGCTTCTCTTACTATCTTTTCCTCATCTTGTCCACTTCTCAAAGTCATAAAAAGGCTGATTTCTCTCTTTCTTTCTCTATCTCTCTGGTGAGCACAAGTACCTGAGATTTTTGCTGTAAGGGCACGTGTGCTTTCCAGAAAGACTGACAGAAAGCGAGAAATCACCCCCAGGGGAAATGGCCATGCTGCAATTCCTTCTCCTCCATTCTCTTGGGATTTGGGGCACACACGCACACACGCCCAGCACGAATTTTAAGCCACCATTTCTGAGACTTAAACTGCACATATACTAAAAACAAAATCTTTTCACACTGTGTATGGGCGGTCAAGAGTAAGTGGCTTCTGGAACCTTAGTTTAAATCCCTGATCCAGCACTTAGGAGTTAAGCAACTTTGGTGAAGTGACTTAACCTCTCTCTGAGTTTATTTCCTGATGTAAAGAGGGAGAGAGGAATGGAGACTGTGATAATTAAATGAGTTAAAACATGGAAAGCCCCTCTAGTGGCATATGTTGCACGTGTCTCATGATTTAGTAATTCGTTTGTTATTGCGCCGCATAATCCGCTCTCTGGGTTTCAGATTCCATGTGCACAAGCTCGTTTCCCCATCCACGTGGAGACAGAGTCTTACACATCTTCAATGTACTCCTTTTCTTCTCCCTGCAGTCCTGGGCTCAGCGCTTAACAAGTCTAGACACTGAGCTCCAGACTATTGGATTGATTTGGTATTGTCTGCCAATGTCTTTCTGCATTTTCCATGTTTTCCAAATGTTCTGTTAATGATGCCATCAAATCTGAAACCCAATTCTAGCAGGCCTTCCTCTGCTAGTCTTGAGGATCCTGACTATTGATTTTCAGCATGGCATTTCCCCCCTAGATTCCTCTGGGCTTTTAGAAAGCTAAAGGTATAAAGAAACTTGCATATGCCCATGATTACGTTTATTATGATTATTTTTTGTTGTTTTTCTTTCAGGGGATTAACACCAAGCAGGGCTGACTTTCTGTTGGCATTACATAGTTGATACAAACTGGCCTACCATAACAAACAAGTAATCCTAGTATGTATTTTTACCCACACCTTTCCATTTCTGTCCACACTACCGTCTTCAACTCCTCCTACTAGCTGCCACCAGGAAAAATAAGGCCTTTAATTCTTTTGCTTTCCTTGACATTTTCCCCAACAAGTATTGCTATAACAATAGGGGCTAAACGCTGCATTTCCTGGGGATATATTGAGATGGTAGGATCCTGGAATTTCTTGGCTTTAGAGAAGGTAGCTATTGTTTTTTTTTGTTGTTGTTTTTTTTTCCCTCCACTTAAAGAATGTAGTTTCAGAATTTCAACAGTTCCAGACAATTGTTTTCAAAAGTAGGATATGGAGAACTTTGTAAAAAGCCTTCTCAAAATGTTGGCCATGGCTATCAGAATTTAGCATTTCACCTTCTTTTGACAAATGTGTGGATTTCCCTTTCCAAACACACACACACACACACACAAACACACACACCAAAAAAAATTTTTTTTTGGAGAAGTTTTTGCTATAGGGCGCATGTGCTAACTAGAAAGACAGAGAGAGATGGAGAGACAAAAAGTAAGAAATCTCCCCTCCAGGGGGGATGGCCACGCCGCAATCCTTTCTCCTCCATTCTACTCTTGGGATCTTGGGCACGCACGCACACGCACCCGGCGTGAGTTTAAGCCACCGGGTCCAGGACTCGAACCATGGTCAACTACATGGGAGTCCAACGACATAGCCATTACGCCAACTGCTGGTCCCAAGTTTTATCTCTGTTGTCGTAAGATTCAAGTATTGTTTAATGTTTGGGGAAATGCTGCTGTTACCCTTCCATTTAGCCTCTGCCTTATTAGCAGAACTTAAGGAATAAATATGCATTTAGAAAGTTTTGACCTTTATGAAAATTTAAAGACTTTATACTTCTAAATGTAAATATTTTAGTGTGTCAAGCTCTTTTTCAGCAGATATAAAGTTATCTTTAAAATGGAACTCAACATAGGAAAATTTTGATGTAAAAATAGAACAAAAAATGGAACTTTATCGAATACTTAATTTGACTTTAAACCAAATTGAATTTATTTGCTTATTTATTTTTGCTGTCTCTCCGCTTATAGTCTAAACTTGACAAGGACTGGCTCGTTTTATCTTTTGTTGAGCTCTATTCTTAGTACCTATTATAGGTGCTCAGTAAGTATTTTTTTTTCCTTCTTCTCCCCCCCCCCCCCCCAACACACACACTTGGTTTATGCCCCAGAGGGCATGTATGTGATTGCCAGCGAGAAAGAGCACCCACCAGCGGGGTATGGTCACACTGTCATTCTTTTTCCTCCACCTCTCCTTCCTGTCAGGATCTTGGGCGTGCATGCGCTTGCAGCTAGTGTAGTTTTTCAAGCTGCTGTACTGAGATTTGAAGCACTGTTAGCTACCTGGTATCCGGAGTCCAGTGCTTAACCACTACACTACAGGGACAATTGAACAAATGTTTTTAAGTAATAAATGATGACCGAATTAATTAGAAAACCACTCTGCATTTTATAGGCAACATCAACTTAGAATTGTATTGTGTTTCAAGTGGCATTTAGTAATTATTATTGGATTTGCAGAACATGTATGTGGAAGAAATAAACTTAAAAAAAAAAAGAGTAATGTGAAAAGAACTTAGATTCCTAGGTTTGCTCATAAAATTAATTTATCTTATATTGTAAATTACACTGTTTTAGCTACCCAGAAGAAAGCCGTTCTGAATTAACTTGAGAATAAAATCATTATTTTAAAATGTGTTTATATGGAGAAGGCACTGTGTATCTCAAGGTCACTTCTTCCATTAAACTAAACAATAGATTTCCCTCTATATAGTCTCTTTCCTGGGTAAATATTAGTCGAGTGGTATGCAGATAGATGAGGAACTGGCTACTCAGAGAGAAATATTGTCTTCTCCAGGGCTTTGGAGAGATTTTGCCCTAACTCCTGAGACTATGAAATCACCTCCCGTTAAACTCTCCACTAAATTATGAGGAGTTCTCATTTCTACATGTGACCTTCTCCTTTTACTCACACATTCTGCATAATTACCTCAGCCCTTGAGGAAACAGTGAAGGAAAACTCTGGAACTAATCTTGAAGTTAGTACAGATCTTTGGCTTTCATCCAAAGCCTGTGTGGTCAGATGTATTTTATAACTGAGAAATCTTTTTGGATTTTATAAAGGAAATACGACACTTAGGCTATATATCACACAATATCTGTAATATTGGTCTGTAATTCAATACGAATAATATTTCTTCAGCTAAATGTATAATAATCCCCACTAAGTGGGAATCATTTCAATTCAGGTTGTGCTAGCAAAGTTATAAAAATTGTTTGGTTTCTAGAGCCCCTTCTTTTCTTCTTCTTCTTCTTTTCTTTTTTAATTACCAGAAGATATATGTGTTTGTGAGAGAGAGAGAGAGAAACCCCTCCTTCCCAATGAGGTATGGTCATATAGCAATCCTTTCTCCTCCATGTCTCCACCCTGTTGGAGAACTTTGGGCACTTGTTCACATGTGCTGGTGTGTTTTTCAAGCTGCTAGGGTTGGATTTGCACTGTGGTGAGCCACGTGGGATCTGGCTCTCACTAGGCTATAGGACTGGCCTGTAGAATTGAGGGCAGGAAATTGTCACTACAAGGTGTGTGCACTCACTGGAGAAAGAGAGGAGAGAGAGAGAGAAAACATTCCCCCTAAGGGGAATGGTCACACTGCAGTCCTTCTTCCTCCATTCTCCTTTTGGGATTTTGAGCATGCGTATACATGCGCCAGGTGTGTTTTTCAAGTCACAAGGTCTGAGATTCAAACTTTGCAGTGGACTATGTGGGATCCAGCCACCCACCTTGAGCACCATACCATTGGCTGACTCCAACAGAGAGACACACAGAGAGAGAGAGAGAGAGAGAGAGAGAGTTGGTCTTGGTGCCACAATCCAGGAACTATGCATTTAGGTGTGTACCACCATGCTCTTGTGGGCCTTTAACATCAAATAGATTACATCTCAAAGTAGAAATTGATGAGGGTTGCCCTAGTCTCTGAACTGGGTTCTTGAGCCTCATAGTTCCTACCTGAGATAGAAGGAAATTCCTTCCTTTGAAGAGGTTGCTGCAACTGCATCTGGGATAAAGGTTAACCAGGTGATTACAGGTGGTATTGACCAATGAATGCCTCTTAGCTTACCCAACTTATGGGCTCATTATTTTGAGTGTTATTACTAGTGGATGTTTATGAAGCTAGGCTTCCTGAGTAGGCTAAAGGAATTGTCACACTTGGAGAGAAAACTTTTCCACTTTTCCTTTTTCCACTTGAGGTGGGGTTACAGGAAAGCAAGTGATAGTTTGGAGCCCAGGTGGAGATGCTTGCAGAAGCCACACAGAGTGAATGAAAAGAGAGCATGCTATTGAAAGCGCTTGGAGGGAGGCATGATAACAGAACAGGATGGGGCTAAAACCCGATTCAGCTGCGACTTCCACCCAAACTTTTGATTTTTTTTTCCTGTGGCTAATTCAGCAGTCACAAAATAGTGACACTCAGCTAAATATGACTAAACAGTGTGTTTTGTTAGAATCTGAAGGTCTAATGGTGAACTAGGCACTTCCCAATTTCTCGTAGGCCCCATGGTTCCTATTATCTTGTATGATATATACACTGATGTCACCTCCTGGTATTAGAACATCTGGTCTCTATGTATGATATGAGGTCATGGGGTTACCTCAGTATTTAACCGTCTGAACCTAATAAGCAGCAATAATAGCTTGACTGTATTGAGTAATATGGTTTATTCAGGACACAGTGGTTAAAAAACTGTATACTGTGAGCTATCATTGTTCTATTTGATTGTAAGCTTTTCTAAGTACTAGGTAAAGCAGATCTATATTCAGAAGTTTGAAACTCTCCCTGTTTGAACCAGAGGAGTGGTAAGTGCTTCCACAGAAGAGATCCCCAAGATCCCTAGCTGGAATGATTGGTAAGGGGTTTTCTTTCCTGAAGTCAGCCAGTAAAGACTGGAGGAGCTGACTGCCTCTTTAATGTGAACATAGCAATAAGAGAACATTAAAAATCCAAGAAAACATACTGCCAAAGAATATAATAATTTTCCAGTCACCCAACCCAAGGAAAAAAAAATAATACATAAACCCTAGAACTGAAGAACACAGTAACTGAACTGAACCTTTCAGTACAGATTTTCCATAGCATACTTGATCCAGTAGAAGAAATGATCTGTGAACTGAATGACAGGTCACTTGATATTATCCAGTCAGAAGGAAAAACATGAAAAAGAATGAAAAGAGTCTCTGGGACCTATTGAACCTAGAAATGCACTAGCAGAGTCTCAGAAGAGAGAGAGAAGTGGGAAGAAAACATAAGAAATAATGGCTGTAACCTTTCCAAATCTCAAGAGAAATATGAACATTCAGGTTTATGAAGCTTAAAGGATCCCAAGCAAGATCGACCCCAAAGAGATTATACAGAGACACATTGTATTCAAACACCAATGACAGAAATTTGAAAGCAGCAAGAAAAAAGTGACTTGTCACATCCAATGGAAATCCATAGGCTATGAGCAGATTGTTCAGCAGAGCAGGAGTGTGAGATAGTCAAAATGCCAAACAAACAAACAAAAACGCAAACAAAAACTACCAACCAAGATGACTATATCTGGCAAAGCTAACTTCAGGAATAAAGAGACAAAGACTTTTCCAGACAAACAAAAGAGGGAGTTTATCACCCTTAGAAATGACTTATAAGATATGCCAAAAGGTATTCTCTGAGGTAAAATAAAAGGACACTAATTTGTTAGATGAAAATAAATTATAAAACTCAATGGTAAAGGTAAGTATATAGTCAAATCCAGGGTACTCTAATTTCATATTGGTGGTGCATAAAATCACTTTTAAATCTAGTATAAAAATTGAAAGATTAAAATATTAAAATCACTATAGTAGTTTGTTAATGAATATACAATATTAATGTAAATTGGGACATTGGTTACATAAATGGGGTGTGTGAGAAATAAAAATGTAGAGTTTTGTATGCAAGTGAAGTTAAATTGTTATCAGCTTAAAACAGACTGTTATAAGATGTTTTATATAAAACTCATAGTAACCACAAATGAAAAAAACTCTATTAGATACATAAAAGATAAAGAAAGAGGAATCTAAACATACCACTACAAAAAATGATCAAATTTCAAGGGAGACAAGAAACAAAAAAGAAACGAAAAAATAAAAAAAATCAGTTGGGAAACAATTAGCAAAATGGCAGTAATCCATAATTACTATAAATGTAAATTATGTGCTTATGAACTAAACTCATAAGTTTCAGTGTGTAGAGTGGCTGAATGGATTAAAAAAGCAGGATTCAGTGACATTCTGCCCATAGAGACTCTAGATTTAAAAAACAATGCAAAAGTAAAAGAATGGAAAAGATCATGAAAATCATAACTACAAGAAAGTGAGGATGGCTGAATCAGAAAAAAAAATATATTTTAAACCTAACACGGCCTCTAGAGGCAAAAATGTCACTATATAATGTTAAAAGTTCAATTCAAGGGACCAGCAGTTAGCGTAATGGCTATGTCACTGAACTCCCATGTAGCCGACCCCAGTTTGAGTCCCAGACCCAATGGCTTAAACTCACGCCAGGAGCATGTGCATGTGTGCCCAAGATCTTGAGAGGAGAATGGAGGAGAAGGGATTGCAGCGTGGCCATCCCCCCTGGGGGGTGATTTCTTGCTTTCTGTCTCTCTGTCTCTCTCTGTCTTTCTGGCGAATGCACGTGCCCTATAGCAAAAACCTCTAAGAAAAAAAAAGTTCAATTCAATAGGAAGTTATAATTATTTTAAATATATATCATCGATGAACACAGCTGCAAATATTCTCGATAAAATACCAGCAAACTGAATTGAACAGCACACAACTGTACATTAAAAACATCATACATCATAATTAGGTAGGACTTATTTTGGGGCATGCAAAAAATGTTTTAACATGCGAATCAATAAATGGGATTATTATTCACTAACAAATGAAATAATTAAAAAAAGATCATCTCAATAAGCACAGAAAAAAAACATTTGATAAAGTTCAATATCCTTTCATGATTAAAACTGTCAATAGGGCTGACCTCATAGCACAGTGGTTAAGTGCTGTGCATTTGAAGCTGGATCCCACATGGATGATGACAGTTGGAAGCCCAGCCTCAGTGTCCTGAACAACACACTGGGTGCATATGCATGCATGCTTAAAACCCTGATGGGATGGAGAAGTGGAGGAAAAAGGATTAGGATGTGACCACACCCCACAGGGGAGTGCTTTCTCTCTCTCTCTCTCTCTCTCTTTCTCTCTCTTTGGTGAATGTATACACCCTCTGGCAAGTAAGAAAGAAAAAAGAAAGAAAGGAGAAAAAGAAAGAGAAAGAACACTATTAATACAATAGATTTAGAAGAAACTTATCTCAACACAATGAAGTCCATATATGAAAACTCCACAGTTAACATCACAATGATCGCTGAAAAACTGAAAGCTTTTCCTGTAAGATCCAGTATAAGGCAAGGATGGCCTCTCTTGCCTCTTCTTTTCAATGTAATATTGGAACTTCTAGATAGAGCGATGGGCAAGAAAAAGAAATAAAAGTTACCCAACTGGAAAGAAAGAAGTAAAGTTATCTCTATTTGCAGGCCTCATGATTTTGTGCATAAAAAAATCTAAAATCTCACCAACACACTATTATAACTAATATACAATTTAGTAAATTTGCAGGATACAATATCAACATACAAAAAATTAGTAGGAGGGCCTGCAGGTGGTGTGGAGATTGAGCCGCTAGATCCCACATGGCCAATTGAGTTGTTCGAGTCCCAGACCAGGTGGCTTGAAAATATACCAGGCATTTGTATGTATGGAGACTGGAGGAGAAGGGATTGCAGTGTGGCCACTTTCCAGGGACGTGATTTCTCATTTTCCCTCTTTACCTGTCTCTGGCGAACACATGTGCCCTATAGCAAAATACTAAGATAAATGAATTAAAAATAAAAAAAAAACAAATAAGTAATGTTTTCATACACAAACAATAAACTATCTATAAAGGAAATCAGGCACAATAACACACACAATAACACAAAAAGAATAAAATACTTAGGAATAAGCTCAAAGATGTGATACTTATAAACTGAAAATTAAACATTCATGAAGAAAACTAAAGAATAAATGGGTAAATGGAAAGGTATCCTGTGTTCATGGATTGGATAAAAATTGTCACAATGTCCATACTATGTAAAAGTGATCTACAGATTTAATGCAATCTCTATCAAAATCCCAATTGTATTCTTTATAGAAATAGGAAAAGTAATCATCAGATTTGTGTGAAGCCACAAAAGATCCAGAATAATAAAAGCAATTCTGAGCAAGAAGAACAAAGCTAAAGGTATCACACACCTTGGTTTCAAAATATATTACAAAACTACAGTAATCAAAACAATATGATACTGATGTAAAAAAGATATATGACCAGTGGAACAGAATAGAAAGCCTGCTGTTAAATCCATGCATCTACAGACAACTGATCTTTGACAAGGGCACCAAGAACACATCATAGGGAAGAGATAGTCTTTTCAATAATTGGTAATGGCAAAACTGATACCACATGTAGGAGAAGAAAATTAAATACTTCCATATATGAACATCAACTCAAAATAGATGAAAGATTGGGAACCAGCAGTTAGCGTAATGGCTATGTCGCTGGACTCCCACATAGTCAACCATGGTTCGCGTCCCGGACCCGGTGGCTTAAAACTCACGCCGGGCACGTGTGCGTGCATGCCCAGGATCCCAAGAGGAGAATGGAGGGGAAGGGATTGAGGCGTGACCATCCCCCCAGGGGGGTGATTTCTCGCTTTCTATCTCTCTGTCTCTCTCTGTCTGTCTGGCGAGCGCACGCGCCCTATAGCAAAAACCTCTCAAAAAAAAAAAAAAAGATTTAAATGTAAGACCCGAAATTGCAAATCTGCTAGAAGAAAACAAGAAAAATGAATGCTCCTTTTTTTTTTTTTTTGAGAGCTTTTTGCTATAGGGCGGGTGCGCTCGCCAGAATGTGGAAGGCCGCATATTAGATCTTGCACATGAACAACTGTTTGTCCGTTTTGTTCCCTTACCCTAACATGGCTGTCTGCTTCTGTAAACCTGCTTGCTCTTCCCATGAGAAAATAGCTTGTGCTAGCTGTATAGAAAACCATATCCGGGCCTACATCCTGTACCTGCTACTGTCTTTGCTAACTAGCCCGAAACCCTTTTGTTTAACAATGTAACTGCTTACATGGGAACCCCACTCCCCTCAGAAATAATTAACCTGCTTGATTCAGCTTCTGTAACTGCTTTCACAGAACCCCCTGGTAACTTACTGCCTATAAAAAGACACCTCCCTGGCCCCCAAGCCTCAGACTGTAGTCTCTAGTCAGCTAATAAAGACTCCCTTTAAACTTAATCTGGCTTTGGTGGACGTTCATTTGGTGGCACTCTACAACAAGAAAGACAGAGAGAGACAGAGAGACAGAAAGCAAGAAATCACCCCCCCCCCCAGGGGGGATGGCCACACCGCAATCCCTTCTCCTTCATTCTCCTCTTGGGATCTTGGGCACGCACGCACATGCGCCCAGCGCGAGTTTAAGCCACCGGGTCCGGGACTCGAACCGCTGTGGACTACATGGGAGTCCAGCGACATAGCCATTATGCTAACTGCTGTTCCCAGAAAAATGCTTCTTGACATTGGTCTGGGCAATGATTTTTTGCATATAATCCCAAAGCACAGGCAACAAAAGCAGAAACAAACACAAAAAAAATTAAATGGGATTGCATCAAACTAAATAGCAAAGGAATCAAGAGTAGAGACAGCCTAAAGAATAGGAGAGTCACACACCACTTAACAACAGGGATACATTCTGAGAAATACATCGTTAGGCAATTTTGTCATTGTGGGGAACAGCAGTTGGCATAATGGCTATGTTGCTGGACTCCCATGTAGTGAACTGCGGTTCGAGTCCTGGACCCGGTGGCTTAAACTTACGCAGGGTGCGTGTGCGTGCGTGTGCAAGATCCCGAGAGGAGAATGGAGGAGAAGGGATTGCAGCATGGCCATCCCCCCTGGGGGGTGATTTCTTGCTTTCTGTCTCTGTCTTTCTGGCGAGCGCACATGCCCTATAGCAAAAACTCTCAAAAAAATTTTTGTCATTGTGTAAATTTCATAGAGTGTATTACACAAACCTTGATGGTAGAACCTGCTACACACTAGGCTATATGGTATAGCCTATTAGTCTCTTATGGGATCACCATCATCTGTGCAGTTTGTTCCTGACTAAAACATTGTTATGCCGCATGTGACTGCATATGCAAAATATATGTCTGATAAAGGCTAGTATTCAAAGTACACAAGATATTCATGCAACTCAATAGCAAAAAACAAAAACAAAAACCAAATCCACAAATAACTGATTATTGTACAAAGGATTAATATACAAAGAATTGAACAAATATTTTTCTTTTTTTTTTCAAGAATAATTATTTATTTTAACTGTATTTATTTAATTTATTTATTTCATTTTATTTTAATTTGACAGAGTGAGAGAGAGAGAGAAAGTGAGAAAGCAAACTGCCAGGTCTGGGACTCGAACCGTGGGCAGCCATGTGGGAATCCAGCATGTTTAACCACCCCGCCATCTGCCGGCCCCCAGATATTTTTCTAAGTAACGTATCTTACAAGACCAACGGATGGCATGGAGGTTAGGGCAGCTGGATTGTGCTTGGCTGACTGTATGGTTTGCGCGTCGGACCTGCTGCCTTGAAAATCACTGCGGGCATGTGTGTATGTGTACCCAAAATCCCGAAAGGAGATGGGAGAAGAAGGGATTGGGACACGGCCATCCCTGCTGGGGGGTGATTTCTCTCTCTCTCTGTAGGGAGCACATGTGCCCTATAGCAAAAACTGGAAAAAAAAATCTTATAGATGGCCAACACATATATGAAAAGTTGCTCTACCTCACCAATCATCAGAGAAATGCAAATTAAAACCAGCATGAGATGTCACCTCACAACTGTTAGGATGACTATTATCAAAAAAGTCAAAAGATAAAAAGTGTTGGCAAGGTGTGGAGACAAGAGAGCCCTTATACACTGTTAGTGTATGGAATACTTTAAATGTACTAAGAAAGTGGACTTAAGTGTTCTCATGAAAAACAAAAACGAAAACAAACAACAAACTAAAGAGTAAGTATTGGGGGCCAGCAGGTGGTGTGGTGGTCAGGGTGCTGGACTCCCACAGGACTGACCACAGTTGGAGTCCCAGATTTGGTGACTTGCTTCTTCACCTTCCCTCTACCTCTCTGTCTCTCTGAAGTTAGTCACCTTCCCTATAGCCAATTTTAAAAAGTAATAATAATAAAATAAAAATAGATAAATAGTTCTTTTTAAAAAGAATATGTGAGGTGATGGCTATGTAAATTGCTTTATCGTGGCCGTCATTTCATGATGTATACGTGTACCAAAACAACACGTGAACACCTTAAATACATACAACTTTTAGTTGTCAGTTACACATAAAACTATAGCAGACTCCGTCCCACTGCTTCTCACTTTTCCATCCCTGTCGTTGTTTTCTTTCTTTTGCTCTTTTAAATTTCTAGCATTGATTAATACTTAGTTTGAAATATATATTTTTGAGATTAGTCTTAGCAATACAAAAAAAAAAAAAAATCCTTAACACAAAGAAATGAAATGAGCATGTCTGAATGCAAGTTAACTTTGCGTGAAGACAGGCTTGTGAGTTCTGTGTTGCCGGGAGCCGTGCGGGGAGGTTCAGTGACACTGACCTCTGGGGTTTCGCCATTGCTTCTTTCCCCAACCTCACCTGGAGCCAGGCAAACCCTGAGGGGCCTTTCAGCTGCGAGAGGCTGTGATTGCAAACCATCTTGGGAGTTCGATCCCAGATCATAGTTGTTAAATTCAGACGGAGGGAATGTGATCACAACTTGAGATGTGCTGACTGGGGAAGTGATTAGAAAATGAACTTCGCGGGTTATAAATAGGCAAGGATAGAGGGTACATAACCGGTTTTGTGCATGAAAGGACTGAATTCTGAGACTAAATGGTAAACGTATTTTAAACCCCTTTTTAGTATGTGTCTTAGCCAGCCTTATGTCTCTTTCTTTACTATAAAACATTTTCATTCCATGTTTTTCTGAAGGGGTAGTATCATCTATTTTAAAATAGATATAACTCGAAGTTGTAAGAACTGTACACAAAAACAAAAGAACGATCGTCACTATTTCACTTTAGGGAAATGGTTTTGACTCTTCTTCAGCAATGAACTTTGGAGATCCACAGCTATCATTTTTTTTTTATTTTTGAGAGTTTTTTTTTTTTTTTTTTTTTTTTTTTTTTTCTATAGGGCGCGTGCACTTGCCAGAGAGACAGAGAGACAGAACGCAAGAAATCATCCCCCAGGGGGAATGGCCATGCCGCAATCGCTTCTCCTCTAGTCTCCTCTCAGGATCTTGGGCACGCACGCACACACGCACCTGGCGTGTTTAAGCCTCTGGGTCTGGGACTCGAACCGCTGTCGACTACGTGGGAGTCCAGCGACATAGTCATTACGCTAACTGCTGGTCCCCACAGCTATAATTTCAATGCCTTGATCATAATATTTCCCAAATATTCCCTAAGCTAGCCTAAGGTTATTTCATAGCTAAGGATTGTTTATTTGACTGACTCAGTTAGAAAGAGATGTATTTGGAGTATTTTAAATGTAGAAAATTCTATGGCTTTTATTTCACAGAATTAGTTTCTTGGGATTAGGAGAAACTTCACAGTCCTATCTGTATGTATAGTTGAGTATCCTCTATATATCTGAGATCACCTCGCCAGAATCTTAATT
Organism: Tupaia tana; assembly: GCA_026018925.1. Classification (NCBI taxonomy): domain Eukaryota; kingdom Metazoa; phylum Chordata; class Mammalia; order Scandentia; family Tupaiidae; genus Tupaia; species Tupaia tana. The sequence goes on along the minus strand of JAKSZU010000014.1, from coordinate 12,363,758 downwards.
GGACGAGATCAAGAACCAGGACCATTTGATACACCTGGGTACAGCCAGTGTTGGCCCTCCAGAGTTAAGTATCTGATAAAGAAACGCAGAACGTTGAGTGAATGTATAACCCTCTGGATAACCAGGTTCTCATCACTGCTCATAGCAGCCCTACCCAAGTTGGGGCAATGCTGGTTGTTCCTAGTTCTCTTTTCAAATGATTGCACTGTCATTTTTTCCTACTTTTGTTCCAGTTTTAGCCTGGAGCTGTTCCAGTTTAAGTTAGCCCTTGTGCCTTACTCTCGCCACCTGACTTCTGAGGGTAGCTTCTATAAACTGATATTGCTAGTTCTTGAGCAACTGACATCAAATGAATGTTACGTTAACGTTTTTATTCAGTGTTATTTTTGTTATTTTTGTTCTTAAAAAAAAAAAAAAAAAAAAAAAAAAAAAAAAAAAAAAAAAAAAAGATCTCTCTTGGGACCAGCAGGTGGTGTGGAGATTAAGGTGATGGATCTCACATGGCCAGCTTCAAGGTTCAGGTCCCAGACTTGGTAGCTTGAGAATCACCCAGTGGATGTGTGTACATCTCCAAACCATGAGAGGAAAGTGGAAGAGAAGGAATTACAGTGTGGTATCCCTCCTTAGGGTGGAAACCTTCTGTTTCCTTCTCTGTCTCTCTCTCTGATGAGTGCCCTATTGCAAAATAAAAACCTAACTCCTGGACTCTCTCTATTGCAATCCTCCTGTTTCAGCTCCCTGAGTAGCTGGGAACATAGGCACGTGCCACCTTGCCTGGCTCTTCCAGACAGGCTCTGGCTCTATTGCCCTACATTGCCCTTGTCGGCCTTGACCTTGTGATCCTCCTGTTTAAACCTCTCTGAATCGATGGGATTACGGGCATACACCACCGGGCTGAGCCTTGAAGTTGGACCAGGAATTGAACCTGGATCTCCCATGTGATCCTACCCTTTGGAAAACAGCATCTCAGCAGTGTGAGCAAGTCTGTGGCTAGACCTATTCAGAAACTTTTTTAATTAAAAGATTGTGGAACTGAGGCTGGACCCAGTCAAGAATTGCCTGATAGGATTTAAATTCTCACTCTGGTCCCGACAGTGTGTTTCCAAAAGACTGCTGACGTCACATGTAGCTGTGCTGATGGTCCCACAGCCTTCTGACACCTTCAGAAAACCTGGCGGGCTCACGACAGAAGAATTTACGCCTTTTCATTTCATTTCAGCAACAAACGATACCATTGCCCTTTGTGGTCTCAGGAAGAGTTTTAAGTAAGAAAACTGTGATGTCAGCGTAATTGAAATGTTAACATTTCGTCATGCCATGTGCTGTAATTATTCGTCATTAATTAATGAGCATTTATGTAACTGCATGAAAATACCAAACAAAACTGCTCTGTCAATTAGATATTAGACTTTAAGAAAGGTCACTTGATAGTTTAGTTAAATATTGACCATGCTTTACAGCGTTACCTCAGAACTGGCATATGAATTCCCAACGATGCAGTGTTCACAAGTCCAGAATGAGTTAAGACCACAATAAAACACACTGTTTTATTATTATAAATCCAGATATTGGTGCAAGTTCAAAGTCACATCATTTCCTTAGGTGAGCTCACCTCTGTGTCACATAGACTAATAAGTGATAAGGCACCTTCCAATAGGGGAACTTATTAATATGTGATAGAGACTTTTTGCACTTTTCATATAAATAACTCTAAACTCTAAAATTCTGCCAGCTTATTCGCCAGTAAAAGTAAAACCTGGGACTAGTCATGCAATAGTCTGCAAGGTTGACCACCAGGGGGGAGTTCTGGGTTTATGTCTGGGACCTACCTGGGAAAGTCAGGTGTGTGTTTGCCCGTGATCCAGGGCTGGCTAAGTCTAGGGGTGCCTATCTCTCTCTGTTTCTCTCACGCATGGAAGAAGAAAAAGTGAAACAAAATGGTCAGTAATTGGTATAATTGTATTTCCCTATGAGGACAAGTTAGCAAATTTAAAAAACCTTTTGAAAAAACACATAATAATCTTATGCTGAGAAGCATTCACTTTAAATTAAGCCACAATGTTTTCTATTTTAGTTGTTCCTATCATAAGTGCCAATATGAAAAAAAAAATTTAGAGAATCTTACTAAGGAAAGAAGATGAAATAATATGGAGGATATACATTTTTTTTCCATAAAAAATGTGGTAATTTAGAAGAAGACATAAAAACAAGATGTTTCACTAATGGGAGAATGCCGGTAAAATAAACATATCAATTGTTATCCAGATTGATCAAGCAGTTTGGGAGATGACAGCCCAAGTTAGAAATCAGCCAATAAATAAAGTTAAACAAAATAATTCTTAAAAAAAAGTTTTTTTTAAAAAGGGGCCAGCAGGTGGTGTGGTGGCTAAGGGTGCTAGACTCCCACATGGCCGACCATGGTTTGAGTCCTGGATCTGGTGGCTTACTTTCTCGTTTTCTCTATCTCTGTTTGTCCCTCTCTGGTCAAAATAAAATAAAATAAATAAAGTTAAACAAAATAATTCTTAATAAAAAAGTTTAAAAAAAATCAGCCAAAGCGTGTTTTTTTAAATTTAAATCCATTTATTATCATTTAAAAAATTTCTATAGGACATGCACTCTCACCAGAGAGACAGAAAGAGAGGAAAAGTGAGAAAGCAAGCCACCAGGTCCAGGACTCAAACCATGGTCAGCCATGTGGAAGTCCAGAGCCCCAACCACCATTTGCCGACCCCAGCCAAAGGTGTTTTAAGTAACACTTACAGTGTGCTTATGTGTATGCAAGGCAGTTCTCTAGCACTTTCTAAGCATGTAACTCATCTGATGCTTAAGGCAACCCTGCAAGGTAGGAGCTGCAGCACAGACAGGCTACGTGCTGAGGTGGCGCTGAGACCTGGGCGGCCTGGCTGGAAAGCTCGTGCTTTGAACTACTGTTCCAGGCTACATCTCAATTCAAAGAGAAAAGAGTGTTGATAAAATAGCTTTTGAATTTCCACATGCTCTATTCTTCCAAATCCCCCACATGTGAGATATAACAATGTAGGTAAATGAAAAACTCAACAGTTTTTTTCTTTTTAAGAAGGAAAAGAAAGATACTACCACCTTTATTTACAACTTACTTAAAATAAAAATGGGAACCAGCAGTTAGCGTAATGGCTATGTCGCTGGACTCCCACGTAGTCGACCGCGGTTCGCGTCTCGGACCCGGTGGCTTACAACTCACGCCGGGCGCGTGTGCGTGCGTGCCCAAGATCCCGAGAGGAGAATGGAGGAGAAGGGATTTGACCATCCCCCCTGGGGGGTGATTTCTCGCTTTCTGTCTCTATGTCTGTCTCTGTCTGTCTGGCGAGCGCACGCGCCCTATAGCGAAAAAAAACCTCTCCAAAAAAAAAAAAAATTTTATATGAAAAATGCTATATAGTCCAGTGTGCTGAATTGTATGGTTTACATAAGGTGGTCATCTTGTTTAATAATATGAATGCTTCAAAAAAATTATGTCTGTATCAGGGATACATTTCATGTCCATGTCTCCTGGGAATTAATCATTTTAGAAACACCCTTGGACAGTACAATAACAGCTCCTTGTCTAGGGCTGTTAAGCTCCATGTTTGGGGTAGTACCCATTCACTGGTGGGGCACCCTGATTCTCAGCCATCCCTGTAACATGGTGTTTAAGAACTGTGCATCGGGAGTGGTTTGCATGCTGCTGCTGGCAGCTTGGAAACCATGCCTGGCGTGAGTGCGTGCCTGCCCCACACCCAGACGGGATGGAGAGGATGCAGCATGACCGTGCTCTCACTCGCTCTCACGCTCTCATGTGAACACACATACCCTCTGGCAGTTAAAGAAAGAAAGAAATCCTGATTACAATACTTAGAAATCTGGTCTTGATTAAAAAAAAATGCATCTTAAAGTTAACAGTAACTTGGACACATTCAGTTTTGTAGGGTCTGAAGTTTACACAGGATGGAGAACTTTTTTTTTCCTAGGGAAAAAATTACAAAATTAGGTTCAAACAGTGACTATTAAAGGACAAGGGTCTTACTCAAGTGATAGATCCTAAAGCTTCAGCTTTATTTGCTTCGTGGTAAACTTACCACTTCAGATGGCAATTAAATCTTATTTATTTATTTTTATAGCCAGAGGGTGTGTGCACTCACCAGAGAGAGAGCAAGTAAGCATGTGAGCAAGCGAGAGAGAATGTGGTCCTGTTGCAATCCATTTTCCTCTTTTCTCCTTCCTGTCAGGATTTTGGACACAAACACACACACGCACCTGGCGTGTGTCTTCAAGCCACCAGGGCTGGGCTTATAACCGTGGTTGGCCATGTGGAATATGGCTCCCTAGCTCCCTATGCACAGGGCTTAACTGCTGTGCTGCAGGGCTGTCCCTGAATAGACTTTTTTTTTTTTAAAGAGATTTTTGCTATAGGTCACGTGCACTTACTGGAGCGACAGAAAGAGACAGAGAGATAGAAAGCGAGAAACCACTCCCCAGCAGGGATGGCCACGCCGCAATCCCTTCTCATCCATTCTCCTCTGAGGACCTTAGGCACACACACACATACACACGGTGTTAGTTTCAAGCCGTCGGATCTGGGACTCGAACCACAGTTAACTACATTGGAGTCCAGAGACATAACCATTTTGCCATCTGCTGGTTCCCCTAAATAAACTTTAAAAAAATACCATAGAATAACCTAATTCCTAAAAGAATTCTGTTCTTCCCCCCCAGGAGCTTATAATTAAAAAAACCCTAATGTATGTATCCTTTGACTTGATTTTTTCTCCTTTTTTGTTTCCCCATTGTCTGGAAGAATCCTGTTCCCACTGGCTCTCTCTGTGATGTGAAAAGGAGAGAGCTACTGATTCGCTCCAGGAAACAGAAGTCTGCCAGTGCCGAGGTCTGGGCTCTTTCTACGTAGACTCAGCATACAAATTTGGAAAAATAATGTTTTGAGATGAAAAACCATTTTTCCTAGTGCCTTTATTTTTTTTTTTATGGAGAGGTTTTCGCTATAGGGCGTGTGCGCTCGCCAGACAGACAGAGACATAGAGACAGAAAGCGAGAAATCACCCCCCAGGGGGGATGGTCACGCCGCAATCCCTTCTCCTCCGTTCTCCCCTCGGGATCTTGGGCACGCACGCACACACGCCCGGCGTGAGTTTTAAGCCACCGGGTCCGGGACACGCCGGGACTACGTGGGAGTCCAGTGACATAGCCATTACGCTAACTGCTGGTTTCCCTAGTATCTTTATTCTTATTTTACTGGGGAAGAAGCTAAGGTCAGAGACATTTAAATCTAAGTGATAACAGAAACCCAATTCCTGAGTACAAGACACTGTTGAGCTTCGTAAACCAGTAGCAATGTTGGAACAATATTCCATTTTTACATGAAACAGAACTTGACCATCTGACCTGATCTTTCTTCCGAATGATAACCATTTTTTTTTTTTTCCAGATGGGTTGTAATTTCGAGAAACCTATTTAGAACGATATTGGTATTTTACTTTTCTTCTCCCTAGTTTATCAACTAGTTTTTTTTTTCTTTTTTCTTTTTTTGGAGAGGTTTTTGCTATAGGGCGTGTGCGCTCGCCAGAAAGACTGAGAGAGACAGAGAGATAGAAAGCGAGAAATCACCCCCCGGGGGGATGGCCACGCTGCAATCCGTCCTCCTCCATTCTCCTCTTGGGATCTTGGGCACGCACGCACACGTGCCCGGTGTGAGTTTTAAGCCACCGGGTCCGGGACGCGAACCTCGGTCAACTACGTGGGAGTCCAGCGACATAGCCATTAAGCTAACTGCTGGTCCTTTAACATGTTTCTTTAAGGTTAACATAATATGGGCCACAAACCTATGGGAGAAAGGAAGTAGTTTGACAGCTGTTTGATCCTTAAGTTTGGCTCTTAAAGTCCTTATAACGTTGACATGTACTCAAATATAGAAAAGTAAATATTTTTTAAGTTTCATGTGCCTTTTCTTCCTCTTATGTTTGGCTCTTACTAAATTATAAAAGAATGTAAGGTGATAATAAAACAAACAAGAAACTAAAAACCTTAGAATTTGACTCAAGAGTGTGTGGAATAATGACTTCCAACTGTGTTTCTATAGTTACCATTCATTTACCTTGTAGCTATAATAATAGTTAGCAATTCTTGAGTGCCTTTTACTTGCCAGCCACCACAATTATCCATATCTAATCCTAAAAATAGTCCAACAAGGTAGTGTTATTGGCCTCATTTTATAAATGAGAAAACTCGGGGTTGAGAAGGATTAGATAATCAGGCTAGGGTGACACAGAAAGTGACTTAGTTGTGACTCAAATGCAAATCTGGGTAAATACAAGGCTAATCCCCTCTCACTGTCTTCCCGGTTAGAAATATGTGGGAGAGGGGGCCAGTAGATGGCATGTCTGTTATGTCACTGAACTCCCATATGGCCCACCATGGCTCTGGGACCTGGTGACTTGAAACTCACGTCTGGGGCTTATGCGTACATGCCCAGTATTCCAGGAGGAGAATGGAGGGGAAAGGAGTATGTAGTGCCCATCCCGACCAGGAGTGATTTCTCACTTTCCCTCTCACTGTCTCTATCTCTCTCTCCAGAGAGTGCACATACCCTAAGGCAAAAACCTCTAAAAAAAAAAAAAGAAAGAAAGAAAGAAAGGAAAAAACATGGGAATTTTTGCATCATCCTACAGCATGGCGATAGCCAGCCTCCAAGATGGCTCCCAGTGATCCCCACTCCTTCTATACTCCTTCTATTCTCACCCTTTGTCCTGTTCCACACTGAATTCACAGAACTGACCTGGGTAGCCAATAAAATATTGTAAAACTGATGGTGTGTGACTTCTGAGACTGGGTGGTCCAAGACACCGTGGCTTCTCTATTGCTGTCTCACAAAGCGCTTGCCCCGGGGAGGCCAGCTGCCATGTTGTAAGGACACTCAAACAGCCCCGCAGCCACAGGGGGAGGAATTGAGGCTTCCCACAGACACCCAGCTCCTCCTCCCCGGTGTGTGAGTGAGTCGCCAGCCCCTGCCTTTGGAAGACGAGCCTGGGCTGATGTGGGACTACAGCCTCACAGAGAGGGTCCCTGAGCCAGAACCACCAGATAATTCGCCCCGGATTCAGAACTCACAGACACCACGTGAGCTAAGAAACGCTGACTGTAGTGAGACAATCTAATACGCTTCGACACGATGGACAGTCCCTGTGACCTCTGTCAGAGCGTGCCTCTTTGCTGGTCCGTGTTCGTGTCCGTGACTGGCTGGGAGTGCGGCTTTGCCTTTGACTGCGAGGCAGATGGACCGGCGTCGGGGGAGCAGCAGCCCTGGTAGTGACGGCCATGCCTGGCTGCACACGAGGAAGGCATGTCAGTGTGCCCGTGATTCGGCGTGAGAGAGAGTACCTGCTGCTCCGCACCTGCGTGCCTGGGCGTGCTCTCTGAAAGGCAGGCCAGTGCAGAGGTATTCCTGGGGGCAGTTTCACTTTGTTTGTAACTGGGGACATGAGAGAGTTTCTGCGTCTCGTGTTCACTCTGAGGAACGTGTGTCTGGGCCCTACCCATCTCCTCTCATCTTCCTCTCCCTCCATGTGGTCCAGAGACCCAGTGTTCCTCCCGACTTCTCCCTCAGAGAAGAGCAAATGCTATTTCCTTTACGTGGACATCTACGTGCCCTCTTCCTCTCTCTGGGCCCGACGTCTGGATCTTTCCTCTGTCCCATTTCCTCAGAACCGCTTGATAACATCAGTATCCAGGCTACCCCGTGCTCTTTCCACCTTATGTTGTGCATTCCCAAGACAGCGGACACTCAGCCTCCTTTGAGGCCTGGCCTCCCTGATCAAAAGCAGCCTAAGAACCTGGAGCACACTTGTTTTATTCACCATTGGATCTTTTTTTTTTTTTTTTTTTTGGAGAGGTTTTTGCTATAGGGCGCGTGCACTCGCCAGAAAGACAGAGAGAGACAGAGAGACAGGAAACAAGAAATCACCCCCCGGGGGGATGGCCACACCGCAATCCCTTCTCCTCCATTCTCTTCTCGGGATCTTGGACACGCACGCACATGCACCCGGCATGAGTTTAAGCCACCGGGTCCAGGACTCGAACCACAATCGACCACACAGCAGTCCGGTGACACAGCCATTATGCTAACTGCTGCTCCCTCACCATTGGATCTTTAGTGCTTCATTACACGAGAAATGCTTGTTGATTAAATATGATCTGAGGGCAATATTATTCTAGGAGAAGAGAGAACTAGAACACAGGCATGAAGACAGGGAAGTGGTGTGTGGGAGAAGTTACTACTCAGTTAAAAATGATGTTTTATTAAAATAAATACTTATTTCATATGTAGATTAATTCAATTTTATTGTAATTAAATTTATCTTTTTACAAAGAATGACTAATTTAATTTATTTATTGCTGTTTTAAAATTTGCTATAGGGCATGCGTGCTTGCCAGAAAGGGGCAGACAGAGAGAGACACACACAGAGAGAGGGAAAATGAGAAAGCCAGGGAGAGAGAGAGAGAGAGAGAGAGAGGGAAAGTGAGAACGCAAGCCACTAGGTCCAGGACTCAAACCTCAGTTGACTGTAAGTCTAGCAGCCTAACCATGCCACCTGTTTGCCCCTTAAATCTACGTTTCAACTAAAATTAACTCAATGTCAACTTAAGATTACATTTACATTTAAAAGTATGGAAATAGAAAATCCAGTCATTATTGGCCCTTTGTAGCCTTTTGTTCTGCAATTTTCCCCTTTTCTTCCAATTGCAAGGATAGAACAGTTGGGACCACAAAGAGTCAAAAACCAATTCGGATCTAAGAATAAGTGCCTGTGGCCCAGTGACGAGCTCCGCCGGCCTGAGTCAGAAGGCCTGAGCTGTCATTTGACGTTTCTCTCAGCGTTGGGCATTAGCGGCGTGTCTCCTGTACGTTCTGCTGAGCTTCAGCTTCCGGAGATGAAGCCGCAGCAGCTCCAGGAGGGTCAGCCTGGCCTGTCAGCTCAGGGGAACTCACTTCATCTATCACCCCGTGACATTTATCCCTCCCTCTAACATTTATCTTTGTCTGCCTCGTGCCAGGAACCGTGCCGAGTGACTAGTTAGAAACAAAGGCAGTACAGTGAGTTCCATAAGAGAAAGATAAACAGGACAAGGAGAATTGAACGTGTGATAAAGGCTGCACTGGCGCTGGACTAAAGGCATAATGTGAGCATGGAGAAAGGGAGACTGACATGAGGGTAGGCTTTCTGAAGACTCTCAACCCGGTCCAGTTTTGAAGGACAGCTCAGAATTCACTCTTCCAGAGTCGTAGGCCAAGGAGAAGGTGCCAAGGTTCCAAACTACTGTGCACAGGTAGGACATGAGGAAGGGCAGGAGATGCAAGTGGGAAGCTGCCCAGGGTCACAGAGCGAAGGGCAGCTCTGTGAGATGTGTAAGCACCGTGTACGAGGAGAGAGAACACAGAGGCGAGTTTGGAGAGAGGCCTGTTCATGACCTCATTGTTACTGAAATGAAGAAAATAGAAGGTTTGCTTTTTTTTCTCTAAGATCATTCTGGAAGCTGTTAGGTTTTTTTTTTTTTTTTTTGAGTATTTTTGTTTTATTTTGTTTTTATACTAGGTAAGGTTTATTTTGTTGCACCAAGCATTTAAAATGTACAGTTTATTCTTTCTTTTTTTTTTTTTTTTTGAGAGGTTTTTGCTATAGGGCACATGCACTCACCAGAAAGACAAGAGAGAGACAGAGGGACAGAAAGTGAGAAATCACCCCCCAGGGAGGATGGCCACGTCACAATCCCTTCTCCTCCATTCTCCTCTCGGGATCTTGGGCATGCACGCACATGTCCCCGGCGTGAGTTTAGGCCACTGGGTCCGGGACTCAAACTGCGGTCAACTACATGGGAATTCAGCGACATAGCCATTGTGCTAACTGCTGGTCCCCAGTTTATTATTTCTCAATCTAAGTGCTGCAGCATGGCGATGACAGGAGGCACGCTATGGAAAATTACGGTTCAGAGAGTTAGACTAATAATTTAATTTTTGAAGTGCATGTACATTGTTTGCCTTCTGTAGTAGTCTGGGTCTGTATCTGTCACCAATAGAGACTGTAGTCTCTGGGATCCCTGAAATCCCTGAAACCTAATTGCACAGGAGTTGGGTTTTCAGCCAATTCTTTACTCAACAAGTCTCTTCTCAACACTGAGTTTCTGCCAGGTCCTAGGAGCTAGTGATAGAGTGTAGGATGTAGTCCTAGCTTCTAGGAGTCTAAGTGGGAAGCAAATATACCATGATTCCTCTCTAGAGTCCCCCACTACCTTATAGCATTAGAACTTTCGCTGTGTGCCAAGCACTTTATATATGGCCTTGTTTCATACTCTTCACGGTCCAACTCACAGTTGAAGACACAGAGGGAACACAGAGCTAGTAAATGACAAAGCCATCTGGACACCAGGCTGTCCTCCTGACAGAGATGGTAGAACACATTCCGAAGCTATTTAATGAAATTACCCATCACACTTAGTCTTTCATCACTCCTCGAAAGTACTTAGATCAGAGTCCATTTTATTTTACAGATACATTTACGAGAAGCCGTAGAATCAAAGAATGAGTCAGTGTAGAGCTGGAATATCAGATAGGTCTCCCTAACCTTGCTCTTTCCAACAGTGTGGTGCCTACTGTCCCCTCTGGGGCACAAATCACTCTGAGGGAGATGAAGAGACTGAATTAAATGCTCCTTGAAGATGGATTTGATGTTTGGAATTAGCCCACGTAATTTGAAGTCAAGCCAGGTAAATGAATTGGTCAGGGAAGTTGGATAATGGTATTTTGGTCATATCTGGTTGTGCTAGTTGTGTTGGCTTAATTTTACCATATAGCAACACCAGGAAACTTTCCTCCTCATGTAAGCAATGTAGAGAATAACTGGAACCCATCTATCACAGTGAGAAGCCCCCAAGGTTTATAAGGTCACGTGTGTAAAAAGTTCCCATGAGTGAGCCACTGTGCACATGGTTGTTATTACCATCGGATTCTATGTACGTCTGCACTTCTCAGCAAGGCTTCCCAAGATGCCCCGTGTCACTCTGTGCTCAATCTTCCACACAGTTACACAAAGAGGTTGCTGCTCCTAGATCTTTCCATTCCACTATGGTTGCCTGATTTTGTTTTTGGTAAACACGAAGGATAAATAAATAACAAGTAAAGATAAAGGCATGTGGACGAATCCACTAAATGTTTTTTGATATGCTACATCAAAAATCTTTTCATGAAAGCAAAATAGGTGTCTATGAGGTTTGAAAATTTCTTTCAAAAGATGAGTCAAAGATAAGGGCATAAAGTATTAAATTGTACGTTTTTAAAAACTATTTTAGGTGGTATAAACATTCCGCGTAGTGGAAAATGCTCAAAACTATTCCGGTGTAATTATTTTTTTCTTATATGTGTTTTCAAAATTGTGAAAAGTGAGGGGCTGATTGACATCACTTGTCAACAACATGTATTCCACTTGGTGGCCCATTCCCCTCTGACAGAACCACATCTGCTCCTTCACGCAGCCCTGTAAATACACAGTCTGCATAACTTCTAAGATACAAAAACTCAGATCTGTTGGAGAATGCAGGCATAGAAGCAGTTATAATCAGAGGCAGACCTATGTTTTGTGAACCTGTAGCCCACAGAAGCTCAATTTTAAAGTCCTGTCTATAAATAAAAACTTAGGTATACTAGTGAATATTTATTATATTTATTAAGAATGAGAAAAGAAATCAGGTATTTACTTATTTTAATTTGATCAGAGAGAGACACAGCGAGAAAGTGAGAAAGTAAGCCACTAGGTCTGGGACTCAAACTGCGATCAGCCATGTGGGAGTCCAGCGCCCATAACCACCATGCCACTGCTGGCCCCAGAATGTATACTTCTAACAGAAGAGGACTTTGGTTTTGACTAGGCAGTGAGGAGAATGAACTCTACTATTTAAAGTTTATGCATTTGATGACTGAAAATAATCTGCCGGAGACTCGTTTCTGGTCTCGTCTCTACATTTCTTGTTTCACCTCCAAGCTGTAATGCAAGGTCCTTTGACTTTGTGGGTGGTGGTAATATTCTTGGAAACCATTCCTACACCAGATGGCCAGCAATAACTTATGTACACATAGAAGCGAAGGCAAGTTACATAAATATATTTCATTAATCCCAAACTATATGTGTCTCCAAACAACTTCCCCTTCATTCAGAATGACAAAAATGGCTACTTGAGGGGAGGGAAAGTGTGGTAGAGGGACAACCGGAGTGGAGAGACTTAGCAATCATAATTGCAGCTAAAATACTGTTTACAAATTTTACAAAAACATCTGACAGTGTGCGCACCTTCCTAGGGAGACTCCCAAGAATTTGGAAAGGTTTCTATAAGTGAGGGGAGAAGCTTAAGCCATGTTGACATCATAATAAATATACATGTGGGATCAGCAGATGGCGTAATGGTTACGTCATTACTACTCCAACGTAGTAGACCGGGGATCGAGTCCCAGATCTGGCAGCTAAAACTCACGCCAGGCACTTGTGCTTGTGTGCCCAAAGTCCCAAGAGGAGAACGGAGGAGAAGGGATTGTGGCATGGTCATCCCCTTTAGGGGTGATTTCTCGCTTTCTGTCTCTCTTTGTTGCTCTGGTGAATGCGTGGGCCCTATAGCAAAAATTTCTCTACAAATAAATAAATAAACCGTGATAGCAATCCATTCTGATAAGTGATTAATACAGGATATGGTGCCAGAATATAAGAAAAGGCTGCTAATTTGGAAGAGCAGGAGTGGGGGGTCATAGGGAAGTCTCTCAGAGGATACATTACCCTTTTGGGAGATGCCATAGAGAAAGATAAAAAGGAATTTTTGAGGCAAGAAAAGGGGACTTTGAGCATGTTTAAAGCCTGGCAATAGGTAGAACGTGTGCATTAAAAAATACTGAGTGGTTGTCCAAGTGACCAGGAAAGGGCCTGGGGAAGTTTTGGAAAGAGACTGTAGGTCCTTTCTCTCTTGACAACCAGAGCTGCTGAGGAGTTCTATTTCCTCCTGCTTCAAGAATTCTAACTCTCCAATCAAAGAGGTTTCTTCCTCTGTCCTTAACCTTTCATACTAACTCTCTGGGCCTCGTTTCTCCACATCCAGGTGCACTTTGTTCTCTCTCGGCCTGCTGCCTTGGCCTGCCCCTCCCTTCCTCTCTGAGGCTCTGTGACGTCCACAGGACCTGCCGCTCCGACCTTTCCTGTTGGCTGAAATATCTGCCATACACTCAGAAAATTGAGGCCATTCTATAGCCCCTTAACACCGTCCTACTATTTTTGACTGCAACCACCTCATCCCTGTCTTGGAGAGAGAACCCCATTTCCCAGGACATAGCCTCCCTCCGGCCTCTAAATATCACTCTTCTGTACATCTCCAGTGAACAGGAGCTGAGCCCTGGGTTTAACTAAAATGGATCACGGCAGAAAGTCGACTGCATTCCTGTTCTTCGGTGTCTTTTTGCTAATAGCAGGACAAGTGAGTTTGTCAAGAAAAGGCAACGGGGTTGGGAGAGGGGAATAGCATGGGAGAAGGACAGATGTGTCCTCTTCCACCCACTGAGGATAGCTGGAAGAGCAGACGGGTGGAAGGACATGCATTGGAGCCATAAGTGGAGACAAGTGTGTGATTCCAAGTCCTTGCACTGCAGGGTGGCTGTTAACTGCGGCTTGCAGGGGTTCCCTATTCAGCTCACAGGAGTCTAAGCAGGTCTGTGTCAGCCCCACCTTCCTACTTCCCAGCTTAGTTCTGCCCCACCTGTGCCATGTTTTGGTTGCCATTTTGGACCTTGTTTGTGTCCCCAAAGCTCTCAGTATTCCATTCTACACAGCAGCTACAGGGAGCAACTTTCACCTTTGCCAATGCATAATTTGCACGAAAAATCTCCCAAAGCTACAGAATTGAGAACAAGTTCCTGATATTTTCATTTGCTAAATGATTATTTAGGGAACTATTAATTCACCAAAGCCTTTTCCAGCCACCTATCTGTAAAGTTTTATAGCAATTCATGTTTTTCCAAGATTTCCCAATATTTTGTTTATTTTTGGAAATGATTTCTTGGGAATTTTGAATCTTGAGGTACTGTGCACATTTTGAATGTCAAAGATTTTCAAATGGGAGTCATCTCAATCGAGACTGGGAAATTACTCAGTACTGCAAGTTCTTAGAACATATCAATTGAAAGAAACTTTTTTTTTAATCTGAAAAAGGTGAATAAATTCTGAAAGGTTAAAAACATTCCCTTTAAAATCAGGAACAAAACAAGAACGTCTGGAATTACTACTTGTATTCAACATTGCAATAGAATTTATTGCTTGTGCAATAAAGCAAAAAAAACATTTAAAAGGAGTAAAAAATCAGAAAGGTAAAAAGAAAAATTTTGTTATTTCAGATGACATTATGGTTTACAAAGAAAACCTGAGTCTACAAATTAATTAATAAAACACTAAGATTTAGCAATAATGTTGAATATAAGATCAATTTGGAAATCTAATTACATTTGTCAACATTATCGACAAAAGAAAACAATTAAAAATCTATTTACAATAGCAACCAAATTGTAAATTTCCTTGGAATAAATTTAACAAATGATATGCAAGATTTTTGTGTAGTAGATTCTAAAATTTATTGAAGGACACTAAATAAATGGAGGAAGAGACCATGTTTACGAATAAGTATATTTAGTGCCATAAAGATGTCAAATTTCCTCATATTGAGCTGTAGACTCCATAAAATTTCAGCTATAAAAAAGCTTTCATTTCTTATGCAGATTTAAAAATTTAAATGAAAGAGCAAAAGGTCAAGAATAGCTAAACACTTCTGAACTAGGTCAGGAGTCTTGTCTTACCAGATTTTCTATTATACAGTGGTAGTGATTTAAGACTATAATGTATGGTAGATTTGCCATTGGAGATTAGTGGGGAAAGGATAGACTATTCAATAAATACCATGGGACAATTTATTATCCATGTAAAAAAATTAAAAAAGTTGTCCTAATTCCCACAAGAAAAGGAAACAAATTCTAGACATATAAGAAACCCTAGTTGGGGACCAGCAGTTAGCGTAATGGCTATGTCGCTGGACTCCCACATAGTCGACCGCGGTTCGCGTCCCGAACCCAGTGACTTAAAATTCACGCCGGGCGCGTGTGCGTGCGTGCCCAAGATCCTGAGAGGAGAACGGAGGAGAAGGGATTGCTGCGTGACCATCCCCCCTGGGGGGTGATTTCCTGCTTTCTGTCTTTCTGTCTCTCTCTGTGTGTCTGGTGAGTGCACGCGCCCTATAGCAAAAACCTCTCAAAAAAAAAAAAAAAAAGAAAAAAGAAAAAAAAGAAAGAAAGAAAGAAACCCTAGTTCAAAAGGAAAACATAGTTTGAAAGAAAATACCTAATATTATTAGGGAAGGATTTATTTAGTAAGTCACAGCAAGTAACAAGTCATAAAGAAAATAATTAACAAATTGATAAATAAAAACACAGACATAACAGAATGTGAATAGCATAGGTCATGCTAGAATAAAGTATTTGCAGCATATATAACTAACAAGAGACCAGTGTCCAAAGTATTTTAAAAACTATCTCAAGGACCAGCTGGTGGCATGGTGGTTATGGTGGCTGAATCCCATAACTGACTACATGGTTCGAGTTGTGGACCTAGCATCTTGGGAAACCTGCTGGCTGCTGTATGTGTGTACCCAATACCCTGAGAGGAGACTAGCAGAGAAACTGTGGCATGGCCATCCCTCCTGGGGAGGGGGTGCTTTCTCACTTTCTATCTTTCTCCAGTGAGCACTTATGTCCTATAGCAATTACAAACACCCCCCCCCCCCCCCCCCATAAAACACTCAGGACATGTGTGAGTGGATGCCCAAAATCGCAAGAGGAGAATGGAGAAGGGGTTGTAGTGTAGCTATCCCTCTGGGGGGGATGATTTCTCACTTTCCTCTCTTTTTCTCTCTCTGGCAAAGCTCATGAACCCTAAGGGAAAAAAACCAAAACCACCACCACCACCAACAACAAAACACAAGAAACAAAAAACACAAAATAACTATCTTGAAAGAAGGAAAAAACAGTGACCCCCTCCCCTCCCCCAAACGGGTTATAAATTCCTAAGCAAGCTTTTCACAGAAAAGGAAACAAAGTAAGTTACTAATAGACATATTGAAAAGATGTTCCTCCAACTGTTACTTTGGGAAAGCATATGAAACCCGTCCAGGTACTATTTCACCCTTCCAGATGGGAAAAAAATGGAAAAATCAGTCCATCCAAAGGTCGTTGAGGCAGCAGAATAACGGCTGGTAACTGTAAATGACACAGAACTTTGGAACACAGTCTGACATTGATGGGAAAAGTTAATCATGTCCATAATCTATGATGAGCAATTCTCCCCCTATACACCTCAAAGACGCTCTGGTATCAGCACACAGGTGACCTGGGCGAGATGTAGCATTGCTTGAATGAGCAAGAACAGGAATAACACACCACGGGCCAGAGTGCTCTTCCAAAGCGAGCATCCCACCCTGGTTCCCGTCTATGCTAATCCCTCAGTGACTTCCCGTCACCTACAATAGAATGCTAAACTCCCTCATCATCTGCTCATCTCGGAGCTTTGGGTGCCAGTGTCCCATGTTCCTTAAGATTCGAGATGTCCCCTCCTCAGGGTGACATGCTCTTTCTCAATCACTGTGGTTGGTTCTTGGCCATCCTCCAAGTCTGCCTAAATTCTATGTCCTTGGAGATTCCTTAACTTGCCACCCAGCTAAGTCAGTTTTTTTCATCTCTATTTCAGCTTTGATTTGTTTTCTGCAACATGTATTATTTTTTCAATTATGTATCATGTATGTATGTTTTTGTTCTCTTTTTTTCTTTTCTTTCCTGTATTAACATTAAATTAGTAACTTCTGTAAGGGCAGGGACTAGGTCTGTCTGCTTCATGATTTTTTTTTTTTTTTTTTTTTTTGAGAAGTTTTTGCTATAGGGCGCAAAAAAAGACAGAGAGAGACAGAGATACAGAAAGTGAGAAATCACCCCCTGGGGGGATGGCCACGCCACAATCCCTTCTCCTCCATTCTTCTCTTGGGATCTTGGGCATGCATGCACACATGCCCGGCGTGAGTTTAAGCCACCAGATCTGGGACTCGAACCATGGTTGACTACATGGGAGTCCAACGACATAGCCATTACGCCAACTGCTGGTCCCTGCTTCATGATTTTATCTCCTGCACCTTCCATATAGCCTGGCATATACTAGTTACTCATACAGCTTTGTTGAACTGAATAATTGAGTAAAGATCCTGCATAAATTATATAGAACCAACCCAGATGTTCACAGACAAATGAATGGATTGAAAAATTGTGGCACATATATTCTATGGAATACTACTCAGCCATTAAAAAAAAAAATACCCTGGAATTTGATAGAAAGTGGTTGGGTATGGAGGATCTATTGCTGAGTGAAGCAAGCCAGGATATGAAAGAAAGATATTGTATGTTTCCACTTAATATATATTGACTATCTGCACTTTATGGTAGAGATGGAAATATTGGAGGGCATAAAAGCAGTGAAAATAGTTAGCAATGGTAGGACAGTGTGGAACAGGGCGGAAGAAGAGAAGAGTATGGAGAAGAATAACAAGAGAACAAATAGAGAGGCAGGACATTAGTGGGACACAGATATGGTTTATTACCTATTGATGACGTACAGTATTCTTAACTGGACAGGTCTGAGAAGTATTTCATGTTGGGTAAAGTCTTTTTACAAGTAAAATGACTAATAGTGATTGAATGTTTAAAAAAATAATTATAATAATAATAGTAATCTGGAAATATGAAAAGCTATTGGATGATGATGGGGATTTTAATGTCTTTGTATTGACTGATATGAATGGTATTCCTTCTGGAAAAAGAAATGTAGTACACTGTAAAGTTATATGTGATTCAATGTAATATATATAAGATTCTGATCATAAAAAAATTAAAAAAAAAAGATTTATAAGAAAAGAAAGTACACTTAGGAAAATATTAAGAAAAAACCAAACCAAACAAACAAAAAAACATTTTTATGCACAATACATTAAATATATCTTTCAACTTGACTAAAAGTCCTCCAGTGTTCAAATTATTTGGAGATATGCCAAGTGTTTTTTTTTTTTTTTTTTTGGAGAGGTTTTTGCTATAGGGCATGTGCGCTCGCCAGAAAGATAGAGAGACAGAGAGACAGAAAGCGAGAAATCACCCCCCAGGGAGGATGACCACACCACAATCCCTTCCCCTCCATTCTCCTCTTGGGATCTTGGGCATGCACGCACACGCGCCCGGCGTGAGTTTTAAGCCACCGGGTCCGGGATGCGAACCGCGGTCGACTACATGGGAGTCCAGCAACATAGCCATTACTCTACCTGCTGGTCCCCGCCAAGTGTTTTTAGGTTGGTTCTAATACATATTTTTGGAAAACAAAACAAAACACAGTACCAATATAGAGATTTGAGGTTGAATATTCAAGTATACAGGTGACACAGGATGGGTTCTTTTTTTTTTTTTTTTTTTGGAGAGGTTTTCGCCATAGGGCGCGTGCGTTCGCCAGACAGACAGAGAGAGACATAGAGACAGAAAGCGAGAAATCACCCCCCAGGGGGGGATGGCCACGCCGCAATCCCTTCTCCTCCATTCTCCTCTCGGGATCTTGGGCACGCACGCACACGCGCCCGGCGTGAGTTTTAAGCCACCGGGTCCGGGACACGAACCGCGGTCGACTATGTGGGAGTCCAGCGACATAGCCATTACGCTAACTGCTGGTTCCCAGGATGGGTTCTTTTTGAAAGAGACTAGAATCTAGTTTGTTGCAGTTTTTATTTTATTTTTATTCTGTTTATCTGTAGTTAGAAATAATATAATAATTTAAATAATAATTTATGTATTTTATATTTACTTTTATATTTGTTTCCTGATATATTTTGTATTTGCCAGAAGGTATGTATGTGAGAGAAAGAGAGAGCACTCTCTGATAGGGCCTGGTCACACTGTAATCCCTTTTTCTCCATTCCTTCATCCCGTCTGGATTTAGTGCATGCACACATACACACGTGGATGTTTTTCAAACTGCTGGGGCCAGGACTTGAACCACAGTCAGTCAAACAGAATCCAGCCTGCTATGTACAGTGTTTAACTGTTGTGCTACAGGGCTGGCTGGCCCCACTGATGCATTTTTTTCTTTATTATTTTCCTGGTTAGAAATGAACTCCCAAGAGTATGCATGTTGCTGTACATAAGAGATGAATTCAACAGACAAAGCAAAGTGAGAGACACTTGAAACTCAGCAAAATATGGACATAGTGCAGAGGTTTTACATTTTCTTTCTCTCTCTCTTCCTTCCTTCCTTCCTTCCTTCCTTCCTTCCTTCCTTCCTTCCTTCCTTCCTTCTCTCTCTCTCTCTCTCTCTCTCTTTCTCTCTCTCTCTCTCTCTCTCTCTCTCTCTTTCTTTCTTTTTTTGTATTTCTTTCTTTCTTTTGTTAGAGAGATTTTTGCTATAGGGCACATGCGCTCACCGGTGAGGCAGAGAGACAGAAAGTGAGAAATCACCCCCCAGAGGGGATGCCCATATCACCATCCCTTCTCCTCTAGGGATTTTGGGCACACATGTGCATGCACCTGTGTGAGTTTTAAGCAGCCATGTCAGGGGTTTGAGTTGCGGTCAACTGCGTGGGAGTCCAGAGATGTAACCATTACACCATCTGCTGGCCCCAGGTTTTACATTTGCAATCACAGGAATTGTACTCTTGCTCAAACAACAGCTATGGTGGTAAGATAAAATTCATATTAATGATGAATAGAAAAATTAAGCAAAATTGCAACTAGATGGATTAGCAACAATTTGTATAGATTCAGTCTCTTGGTCTCTAAAATGTCTTTTTAAAATTATTTAATCTGTTTTCATAACCTGACATTCTTATATGTGAATGCCATCAAATAAAATGGAACTTATTTTATCCTATTTGATTAAAAATTATTTACATAATTTTATTTATTCATTCATTCATTCATTTTAATTTGGCCAGAGAGAGACACACAAAGAGAAAGAGAAAGAGGGAAAGGGAGAAAGCAAGCTGCCAAGTCCAGGACTTGAACCGTGGTCAGCCACATGGGAGTGTCCAGTGCCTTAACCACCATATCACCTGCTGGTCCCCTATATGATTTTTTAAAAGTTATTTATTTAATTTTATTTATCATTATAGTTATTACTTTAACTTGCTACAGGGCACATGCACTCACCAGAGGGAGAGAAAGAAAGTGAGGAAGCAAGCTGCCAGGTCTGGGACTCGAACCACAGTTGACCATGTGGGAATCCAGCGCCTAAATCACTACACTACCTGCTAGCTCCCCCTATTTGATTTTTTAAAACCATCATTTTAAGTACTTCCTTGTGTGTAAATTATTAAAAATGATTTAAAAATAAAACAAATGATCATGTTTGACTCTGGACATGATGCTATCTAAAAGTTAAGTTCGGGTGTGGAGGCCATTGTTTTGCCTTCACTTGAGAAGTTTATGTGAATATGACAGTAAAGTTTACATGATAGTTGGATGAAAACTTTCTTGCGTTAATTTCCACGTAAATTAATTTCTACATTTTATAAGTTGCTGGATAATTATTATGAGGCAAAATGAATAAAGCATTGGTAAGTGAATTTTCATTACAAATCCATGATTACTAGAGTGGTGTTGATGTGGATATTAATATTAGGTGTTTGGAAAAGTCATGATTATTTTTCTATGCAAATGCATCATAACTTTTCAGATGATCCAATATTTGTAGCTAAAAGAGATATGTACCAAATCTGGTCAGAGCTGCTGTAAATCACCCTCAAGAAAATAACTGAGCTCAAACACAGCTATACTGCTTTTTGTTTGTTTGTTTAGGTTTTCACCATTAGGTGCAGGAGAGAGACAGAGAAGGAAAGTGAAAAATCACCTCTCAGGAGGAATGGTCACACTGCAATCCCTTCTCCATTCTCCTCCTGAGAATTTGGGCATGCACACACATGCACCTGACATGATTTTCAAGTGACCAGGACCAGGACTCAAACCATGATCAGTTACTTGGGAGTCCAGCGTCTTCACCAACATACCATCTGCTGGGCCCTGACTAGTACTGTTTTTTTTCTTTCTTCTTTTCTTTTCTTTCTTTTTTTTTTTTTTCAGAATTATTTTATTTAACTTTCTTTATTCTTTTTTTTATTTTTTCTTTCTCTCTCTCTTTTTCTTTCTTCCTTCCTTCCTTCCTTCCTTCCTTCCTTCCTTCCTTCCTTCCTTCCTCCCTCCCTCCCTCTCTTTCTCTCTCTCTCTCTCTCTTTCTTTCTTTCTTTCTTTCTTTCTTTCTTTCTTTCTTTCTTTCTTTCTTTTAATTTGACCAGAGAGGGACAGAGTGAGAAAGAGTGAGAAAGCAAGCTGCCAAGGTTCAGGACTTGAACTGAGGTCACCCATGTGGGAGTCCAGTATCCTTAACCACCATGCCACCTGCCACCTGCATCCCCCCCCCCCCCCCGTTATAGTTATTTAATTATTTATTTAATTAATTATTTATTTATTTTAGAGATTTTTGCCTTGAAGAACATGTGCTCACTGGAGAGAGAGAGAGGGAAAGTGAGAAATCACCCCCTGGGGAGATGGCCATGCAATCTCTTCTCCTCCCAGAATCTTGGACACACACACAGAGTGCCTGGCATGATTTTCAAACCACTGGGTCCAGGACTCAAACCATGGTTGGCCATGTGGGAGTCCAACAATGTAATCACTATGCCATCTGTTTGCCCACCAACCAGTATTGTATTAATACTAACTTAACTTAGAAAGGCAAAAAGGAGGCAATTATTTTAATATTTTAACGATCCTTATTTTCATAATAACCCAGGTAATTCTGATACCAAAGTAAATTTTTGGTTTAACTCATTGGTTTCACTTCCTACAAACCTTAGCATAAGGGGAAAATAGGAACTTCATAATGGTCAGTAACCCAGTCCTCAAACAGTACTGCAGAAGACACTACAAATGCTTTTCCCTTAACAGCGGTAGTTATCTATTTGTTCAGAAGATCAGATCCCCTCTTACATGTCCCCTTCAACTCCACTGGCCAGGTGCCTAGACTGTGCCTTCTCTTCCCTGGTGGAGATTGCTCCTTGAGGGACAGAGGGAAGAGCTCTCCAAGGGCCCTCCTGCTGGGTGGCTGATCCACCTCGGAGTAGCCAGGCTGGCCGGAGCCAGGTGGAATTACCTGAGAAACACTGAGTTGGGGCTGGGGCTGTCTGTGGAGCTATGTGGGGCTTCCACTCCGGCCTTCCTGGAGTTTCCGGGAACCTCGAACTGGAACACCGAGTCACTGGAAGACAGCCTTTTCTTCACCATGGTGCACTTGTTGGTTGCCAAGTCAAGAAGTGAGCTCAGAGATGCATTTTCAAATCTCCCAAATGACTTGAAAATCTCTGTGCTTTTCCCCCTGGCACAGTTCCTGCATTGCAGGAAGCTCTTTCCTCACGTGACTCCTGATCTGGCCGAGGCTATTTTTTTTTTTTTTTTTTTTACAGTCAGTTAATGAGTAACATGTCAGTATGACACAGAGTGGTTTTCAGCCTACTCGTATTAACTCTAAAGGAGAAATAAATATGTTTGGGAAATTCAGCTTTCAGTTTACTAACAGGACACTCCTAAATCTGAGTATTTAGGCAAAAAAAAAAAAAAAAAAAAAAAAAAGTCCATTGAAAAGGAAATACTTAAACAAGACAGGACAATGAGGAGCAGAGATCGGCAGTATCTAGACATTAAAATCAGCTTGCCTTTTTCTAACCATCGGAGCCTGACTGACGGGGTGAGGAATGTGGCTGTACTTTAGTGGACCACAGTCCATTTTCTGTGGTACGACCGATTTTTTTTTTTTTTTTTTTGGTGGGGTGGGGGGAGGCTTTTGCTATAGAGTGTATGCACTCACCAGAAAGACAGAGAGAGACAGAAAGTGAGAAATCACCCCCCCCCCCCCCCACGGGGGGGGGGGGGGGGATGGCCACGCCACAATCCCTTCTCCTCCATTCTCCTCACGGGATCTTGGGCACACATGCACATGCACCCGGTGAGAGTTTCAGTCACCAGGTCAGGGACTTGAACCGTGGTTGACTACATGGGAGTCCAGCAACATAACCATTATGCTAACTGCTGGTCCCAATACAATGGATGTTTAGAACGATTCACAGGAGGTTTAAGGTTGTACTCCTTGGTCCCTGGGCTCCTACGGAAGTGATCCGCACAAAGTCTGTGGAGTCTCAACATGCAGACAACACATTTTGCTGGATTCTAGAGGCTGTGCGTGGCACCAAAATAACAACCACGCAGGAACAACAGGCCAGATGGTGGCACCGTGGTACTGCAATGTCCTGCAAGGCTGACTTCCCTGGGAAGGCTCTGGATTTTGTGTCTGAATCTTCCCCGAACGTGCTGGGTGCACACGTATCCAGGGGTGGCTGAAGCTGGAGGTGGATCATGGCGTGTTGGGGAGGCATCACTCTCTCTTGCTCATAGAATAAATAAACTCAAAACATAATGGCCAGCTCGGTGGTGTGGCAGTAGCACACTGCTCAAGAGATGCTGGATCCACGTGGAAGATCACTGGTTTGGTGCCCTGGCTGACCTGTACACTCTGGGGGCATGCACCTGTGAAATTCACTGGCTGCAAAAGCTGGAAGAGGATTGATGTGAGACCCTGTTGGGGGTGCTTATCTCTTTTTCTATCTCCTTCACTCTCGTGAAATTAAACAAAACAAAACCTTAAAAAAAAAACAAACAAAGACAAATACTAGGAGGCAAGGGCACGTGTTCCACCTCTGTCGCTCGTAGGTTGGGCAACCACAGGGATTCCGACCTGCTTTACTTGGTATCTGCCATGTCTAGAGGCTGAAGATGAATTTATGCAGAATATGCTATAGAGATTTGCAATTATGTTATGTATTGTTGTTTTTATTATCATCTACGTACACATGTCACTAAAAACAGGAAGCTCAGAAAATCTTTGACAGTCTTCAAGCACTTTCTGTTCACGCATGAAGAAAACATCAGTGTCCCTCCACCAGGGTGACTAGCAGCCACAAAGGATGGCCTCTGAGGCCCCTCTGTTCTCTCTTCTTGTCCCACTTACGATTAGTCAGTGGCACTGGAGCATGGCTGGCTGGACAGAAGTACACAGACTGTGGAAGAGAGCAAAGTTTCCCGGGAAATCAAACTTTTATCCTTGGCCTCGTTAGCACTTTGCTCTAACCGACTGATAGGTTCATGCTGCTCTGTGTGCAGACTGACTCCAAGCACGTTTGGAAGTCAGACAAAATGTGTTTTTCAGTGGGATTTTTCTGGTGCCTAGTGGGGTGACCAATGCATCTGGCTTAACTCAGGATTTTCCTGATTTTAGCACTGAATGCTTTGAACCCTGGAGATGCCTTAGAGCTAGACAAACTTACCGTGATCACCCTGGTGCTGAGTGTCCTCATGCCACAATATTTTTTTTTTTTTTTTTGTGAGAGATTTTTGCTCTAGGACACTTGTACTCGCTAAAGAGACAGAGAACAGAAAGTGAGAAATCACCCCCCAGAGGGGATGGTCATGCCACAATCCCTTCTCCGTTCTCCTCTCAGGATTTTGGCCAAGCATGGGCACGCTGGGTTTTAAGCTGCCAGGTCTGGGACTTGAACCGTGGTCAACTATGTGGGAGTCCAGTGCCATCTGCTGGTTTCATGCTGCAATCCTGATGGTGTATTGCACCTGGCCTCCCTCCTGGTCCTTCCTTGACAGGGCACGATCTGTATTTCTCTTTCCCTCCTTATCTCTGTGCTGCAAATGTGTTGGGAGATGTCGGACAAGCTAAGTTATACTAATGTGTTGAATTAAACTAATTAGCACATCTCATAAAATAGCAACCAGCACGATAGTTTCTGTGTCTTGTACACAAAAAATTCTAATTAGCATCGATGTTAAATAACCAACTAAATGCATCTCTCATTCAGGTTTGAAGTTCAACGGGAGGTTACTTAACTTAAAACAAAATGTCTCTTAGAAGGCAAGTCCAAGTCAACAGTCAGCCTTCGGATGTCTTTTTTTTTTTTTTTTTTTTTTTTTTGAGAGGTTTTTTGCTATAGGGCGCGTGCACTCGCCAGAGAGACAGAGAGAGACAGAAAGTGAGAAATCACCTCCGGGGGGATGGCCTTGCCACATCCCTTCTCTCCATTCTCCTCTCAGGATCTTGGACACGCACGCACACGCGCCTGCCATGAGTTTAAGCCACCGGGTCTGGGATTCGAACTGCGGTCAACTACATGGGATTTCAGCGACATAGCCATTACGCTAACTGCTGGTGCCTGGATTTCTTTCTTTCTTTTTTTTTTTTTTGGAGAGGCTTTTGCTACAGGGCACATGTGCTCGCCAGACAGACAGAGAGAGACAGAGAGACAGAAAGCGAGAAATCACCCCGCAGGAGGGATGGCCACACTGCAATCCCTTCTCCTCTTTTCTCCTCTTGGGATCTTAGGCATTCATGCACATGCGCCCGGCGTGAGTTTAAGCCACCAGGTCTGAGATTCGAACCGTGGTTGGCTACATGGGAGTCCAGCAACATCCATTACGCTAACTGCTGGTTCCTCTCTTTTTTAAAAGGTAAGCTTTCCTAGTACTCTGTCAATCAACAAATATGCATTCTTAGTAAAGCTCTATGCCAGCTGCAGCACATGATACAAACATTTGTAAGAAATGAATTGTTGCTCCGACAAGGCAGCTAGGAAGAGGCAAAGTACATAACTAAAAAGCTGAAAATAGAAGAGGTAGGAAGGCGATAAATTAAGCTAGTATTTCTTGAGACTCTGTTCTCCTAATAACTTCTGAACCAAATAAATTCATACTTAACATTCCATTTAGTTCTTGTCAAATTACATTTTTTATGGATAAAGAAATTATATCTTAAAAATGTTAACTAACTTGGCCATGACTAAATAGTAAAAATATGATCATGCTGAAATTCATTTTTTCATTTATTCAGTAAATATTTATTGAACATTTATATTAAAAGGAGGCAGGATCATTTGGGACTGGGATGACTTAGGGAAGTCTAATGGAAAAGGGGGGATTGGGTTGAATTTCAATGAGGGGACACTGAGAAGGCAGAAAGGGAAAGGAATGGGGCTTATGAACAGGGAAGTGGGCCTGGGCCTGGGTGGACAACTTGTGCTGGCAGGAATAGATTAATTTCCTGGACTGGAAGGAAGGTTGATCCAGTAGGTGTTGATTATATCCTTCAAAAATTGGGCTTTCATCATGCCAGGACTACTATCCCTAAATGGCTTCAGAGAGGAGTCATGGACCCACTGGATAAGATTCTGTCAGTTCTTATCAAAAAGCTCGGGACTGCACTCCAAGATGAAAAGGAAAAGAAAGGAAAGGACAAAGAAGAACACTAACATGTAACCTGATCTGTGAACAAATTATGATTTTTGTCCGTTAAATTTTATTACACTGGAGTTTTTTTTAGTATAATAATTTTAAATATAACTTTAAAATAATTCTAATTTTGTGGCCATTATATTAAGAGTTTTTAAGTTACCCGGTTTATTGTAGTTCCACCATTCTGTGTAAAGTATTGCATGATAATGTAAATTTTGTGAAAAAGTAGATTAAAATATGTAAATCTGCTTGTTAGGGTTTATAACTGTATTATGTGCAATATGATTCCTGCATCTATAAAATATTTGCAGAATAACTGTGAATTTTTTGTTATTGGCCATAACTTTTAGAAGAACTCTTATTGAAAATGTGATTTTTGGGGATGTCATTAATTGCTTTCTTTTTTAAATGTAGACTTGTATAAATACCTATTGTATATAGTTTGAGTAATTGTGATATGATTGTATACCACTTGACATGGAGGCTGAATTATGAAGGACCCTGAATGCCAGAGTGGCTAGTTCACACTTTATCTTGTCCATCATGAAAATAAACAATGAAAGTTTAGCTTGACGGCCATGTGCATGACGCTTTGGTAGCAGAAGGAGACGAGCTGGGCCATTACTGCACTCAACTGGGTGAAGTGGTCTTTTCTTTTAGTCACCAACTTAGCAGCCGTGGAAACACAGGAAGCTGAAACAACACGGACTGAACTTTATGTAAGAGGTTGAGTTAGTGCCTTACCATAAGAAACTGTGTCAAAGACGAGATTTCTGAAAGTCTAGAGCAGGAGTCACAAAATCAAATGTCTTTGGGAGTCAGAATGGTAAATAAAACCTCGGGTATGGCGGGTGTGGGGTAGAAACCAGCAGAGAGAGGCAGGAAACTGGGATACCTCTGCCCCCCCCTAGGGGCGTTCAGGTTTTAAACACAGAGCTGCTAGTGGGAGGAGGCCGCCTAGACCTATCTGAGGGGTGGATTCGGTTGGAGCTTGCCTCTGAATTTCACTCCTTGATGTGAACTGCCTATGATAAATCTGACAAGATTTGCAAGCAGTTATGTTCTGACTCTGTTCAAACCGGAATGAGGTTCTGATGGCACACGATCTCAGCAAGGAAACAGGATTGCCTTGTTTAAGGTGAATGGCAGTTGCAGTTATGCAGTAACCCACGTCGGTAGCACTGCCCGGCTGTTGACTGTTTAGACATGGCTCTGTCCCCAAGAAGTCCAAGCCTGTGCCATAGTTTTATTTTTGTGTGAAAATTAAAACAAAGACCAGCAGTCAAAGATAAACAACTAGTATAGCATGTATACAAAAATGCATTTATAATGGAGCATATACAATGGCCAAAATGATAATAACTGATAATAATTAGAGTATAACAAAGAAAGGCAGTAGAAACCCTTTCATATCTTACAATTGGAAACTGAGATTAAAAACAACAAAACACAGACTGGTCCTGTAGCCTCTAGGTTAAGGGAACTGGATCCCACGTGGCTGACCATGGTTTGAACTCTGTCATGGGCAACTTGAAAAACATACATCAGTTTATGGATGCCCAGAATTCTGACAGGATGGAAAACCAGAGGAGAAGGGATTGTGGCATGACCACACCTCATTGGTGGGTGTTTTTTCCCTCTCTCTTTCTGTCTCTGGTAAGCAGATGTACCCTCTGGCATTAAAAATAAAATAAAGCCAGGGCCAACTCCATGGCACAGCAGTAATGCTCTGCTCAGAAGCCTGATCCCACAGGGTGACTATGGTTTGAATCCCTGGCCTGGTCAGCCTGAAACATACAGGACACCTGTGCAAGTGCCCCAAATCTGACTGGCTGGAAGATTGGAGGGTTGTGGAACAACCAGACTCTCCTGTGGAGAGAGCTCATCTCTCTCTCTCTCTCTCTCACCCTCACTCTCAATATGCGTGCACTTGTGACCTACTATGAATAAA
The DNA here is from genome assembly GCA_026018925.1 of Tupaia tana. NCBI lineage: Eukaryota > Metazoa > Chordata > Mammalia > Scandentia > Tupaiidae > Tupaia > Tupaia tana. The sequence continues at coordinate 12,335,295 of JAKSZU010000014.1, read as the reverse complement.
GAAATAAGTCAAACAAAACAAAAACCAAAACCAAACATGACAAAAACTGACAACTAATAGTTTTAAGACTCTATCAATGATTCAAATATCTTATTTTTCTGATACTGTCTAAAATATTACAATACCACAAAGATACAATGTCATATTTTTATGAATTGAGTTTGTAAAAGAGTGTTTGACATAGAAAAAGGAGAAATGGATTTGGGCTTACCCACTTGGTAAACTAGTTCATATCTCTGAGTTTGGCTTTTTTCTTCTTCCAAATCAAGAGATTTTAGGTTGGATTTGGCCTGCTGAGATAATCTGTTTGGTCTTTATCTTTTTTCATTGTTGTTTTGTTTCTTTTAGTTGTTTTTAAGCCAGAAGGTGCATGTGCTCGCTGGAGAGAGAGACAGGGAGAAGGAGAAAGTACTCCCACGAGGAGTGTGGCCGTGCTGCAAGCCCTTCTGTTTGATTTCTCCATCCTGAGGGGATTCTGAGCACGCACATACATGCACCTGGTGTGTGTGTGTGTGTGTGTGTGTGTGTGTGTGTGTGTGTGTGTTAGGGCCTTGCTGTGCTGTGATCCTCCTACCTCAGCTTCCTCAGTAGCTGAGAATACAGGTGTGCACTACCGCACCCAGTTCTTTAGGGTGACCTCAGCATGCTGGAATAGAGCCATCGATCAGAGCGGGCTACCATTGTTAGTACTTTACCATATTTTATTATTGTACATAGTTCATTTATTACAGTAAATGAAATTTTTTATGCATTTCATACAAAACATGGTTATCTGGCCTTTCCTGAAAAGTTAGATCTGGTAGGGATCAGGACCACTAAAGATCTGCCCAGGCTTCACCTGCCTGTCTCCCCCAGATCTAGCCAGGAGCCAGGGTAAGCCAATCAGCAGCCATCTATATCTGAGTTCTGAGTGGCCCCATTCAGGGATCAGGACCACCAAAGACGCTCTGCCCAGACTTCACCCTCCTGCCCCCCCAGATCTAGCCAAGGAGCCAGGTTAGAGCACCCTACTACTTCTCTCTGTCTCTCTATATATACTTTTAATATTTTTTTAAGTAAACTTCTTAGCTCACTGCCGCTCTTTTTAATTCTTACCTTCCCCCCTGCCCCATAGGATAAGCCAGTCAGCGGCCATCTGTACTTGAGTTCTGAGTGGCCACATTCGTTTGGTGCACTAGCGTGTTGCGCAGCTTTCATTTTTTGACAAAAAATGTTTTGTTTGTCTTTGTCTCTTTTTGTCTGTTTGCTTGTTTGTTCCTTTTCCTTTTCTTTTTACCTTTCTCACTTTTCTGCTCACCCTCCACACACTAATTTTCTTGGCAGGTCTAGGTGCTCAGTAGCTAAATATCTGAATACTTTCAGGGTAGATTACTCCTCAGTTTTCATTGAATCAGCTGCAAAGGGAGAAAAACGTACCATTTTTCCCATTTTTAAAATTTATTATTATCATAATCTTGTTTACATTACATTGAATCACATATAACTTTACAGTGTATTACATTTCTTTTTCCAGAAGGAATACCATGCATATAAGTTAATACAAAGACATTAACATCCACATCATCATCGTCCAATAGCTTTTCATTATTTTTTCCAGATTATTATTATTATTCCAATTATTTTTTAAAACATTCAATCACTATTTATCATTTTGCTTATAAAAAGACTTTACCCAACATGAAATACTTCTCAGACCAGTCCAGTTGAGAATACTATACACGTCATCGTCAACAGGTCATAAACCATCTCTGTGTCCCACTAATGTCATGCCTCTCTATTTGTTCTCTTGCTATCCTTCTCCACACTCTTCTTTTCTCCCGCGCCATTCCACACTGTCTTCATCATCACTAATTATTTTCACTGCTTTTATGCCCTCCAATATTTTGATCTCTACCATAAAGTGCAGATAGTTGGTATATATTAAGTGGATACATACAATATCTTTCTTTCATATCCTGGCTTGCTTCACTCAGCAATAGATCCTCTATATCCAACCACTTTCTATCAAATGCCAGGGTCTTGTTGAAAAACAGTACTGTTTAGAGGCTGCACATCACCTCCTCCTACATACCTCTGAAAGTTAAGATTATCTCCAAAAACTAAGTAAAAGCGTATAATCCATCAGATGACCAGAAACCATCACACAGGCACAAGAAACATGAGAAATAAAGAAAATATCTCTCCTTTAAGGGAAAAGAATAACTCCTCTTTCTCCACAGAAAATATAAGGGAACTCATGCAAATGAATGACAAAGCTAACAGGTGCAAGAGAAGAGAGACAATGAACTCCAAAAGGTGCAGGAGAAAAGAGATGAGTTTTAGGAGGTGAGGAAGTTCCTGCATGATCGAAAGAGGAGATATATGTTATAAAAAAGAATCAAACAGAATTGTTAGAGATGAAAGGAATCAAAATCTCGCTTGAATGTATACAAACAGATTAGATCCTGCAGAAGATCGAATCTTAGATGTAGAAGATGGAACCTCTGACCTAGAAAAATTCACCAAGAAGAGTGAGAAAATAACCCCCCAAAATGAGAATAACATATGAGTAATACTAGATGCCATTAAACACCCAAACATACAGATCATTGGTATCCCAGAAGGTGAATAAACTAATATGGGCATCAATAATCTGTTCCATGAAATCCTGGAGGAAAACTTTCCAAACCTAGAGAGGCCCTCAAATATCCAGACCCAAGAAATACAAACGACCCCACATAGATTCAACCCAAGATCCTCCCCAAGGTACATCGTAGCCAGATTGACCAAAACCACAGAGACAAGATACTAACATTAGCAAGAGAGAAACGCCAAGTTACTTTCAAAGGCTATCCCATCAGGATTACATTGGACTTCTAGTTGGAAACAATGCAAACAAGAAAGAATGGGAAAGTATATTTAAAGTGTAAAGTGAAAAACAATTTCAACCAGGAATACTATATCCAGCAAGATTATCCTTCATATAGGAAGAAAGGCTAGAAACATTCTCAGATAAACAAAACCTGAAAGAATTTACTACCACCAGACCAGCTCATCAAGAAGTGCTGAAGGGAGTCCTATACCAGGAAAACTAAAAACAGACAGAAATAAAGAGAACAAAAAATTATCAAGAAAAAGGCCAGCGAAATAGTAGGGACAAATTCAGAAATATCCACAGTAATGTTGAATGTTAACTTCTAGGATTTAAATGGAAAGGTCAGACCACAGTAACATTGCAAATTCAATAGAAGAGATATTAATTACATGAGTCTAAACTATTGAGATAGAATTTTTTGACTTTACTGATTTTCTTCGATGCTTTGATTTCCATATTAAAGGATTTTTGTCTTCTATTGAACTGCTGACAGGTTTATCTACCTACTATTTGAACTAAGTACTATCCTTTTTCCTGGCTCCAAGTTTTAAGCAAATTTCTCTTAACATTTTAAAATTTTGATCTACTAAAAATAAAACTGCTTTTTCTTGAAATTAAAAAATGCATAAAAAATAACTTATGAATACCTTTTAATGACTGCAGTAAGCTATATAGCCCCAGCGAGGTGCTACTTTATAGTAGGTTCATTTTACTCACTGAGGTTTACTCTTAAAGTCAGACATGTATTCATAGATATGTATATATCAGCTGTGCTTGCTGTTGAAAGTTGTAAACTTAATTAAGATCTTTAGTGAATCAATAAAATGTGGGGGGAAAAAAAGACATGGAAAACAACTGTAGATACCAGAGACAGTATAGGACAAGGGAGGGATTTGGCAGAGAGTGAGAGGTAGGGAATCAAGGGGAAAAATAAAAAAAGAAAAATATATAAGAAATAAGACAGAAAATTATTTGCTGATGATAACATGTATGGTAATATCTTTGACTGAGCTAATATACAATGTATTCTGGATGGAAAAATCTAATTTTGTATACTGTATTGATGTACAATGAGTGACTATAAATAAATTAATTAAAGCAAAAAATATTATATAAAAAAATCAGATCTGACAAAAGTATGGCAATAACTGGTTGGCACGAAGTGATAGCGCCCCCTTGTGACATGGCTGACCTCTGCAGTTTGCTTCTAATTCCAGCCCTTTTTATCATCTGCTTTGCTTCACTCATTCATTCTCATAACCTGCATTTGAATTTAAAATCTCTGGATAGCCATTGTATGTCTCCATTTAATATATACTGAATATCAGCACTCTATGGCTGAAACTAAAATATTAGAGGATATATAAACATGGAAAATGGTCATAGATACCGAATACAGTGTGGGGAGAGAGTGGGAGAAAGACATTAAGGAGAAAATAGAGAGGCAAGACATTTATGGGACACAGAAATGGATGATAACATGTATAGTATCCCCAACTGAACTGGTGTGAAATGTATTTATGTTGGAAAATTCACTTTACTAGCTAAGTGTTGTGTAGTGATTGAATGTATAAATATATATATACATACACACACACACACACATATATATATATATACTGAAAAAAAAATCTGTGGCCTGGATGATGTTGAAAGTCTTCTCAAGCTCTCTTTTTTTTATTTATTTTTTAATTTTTAAAAAATTTTAAATTTTTATTTATTTATTTTTTTGCTTAAACCCTACAAATTAAAGTTTTATGATAAGAATGCTGTCTTTCTTTGATAAAACAAGGTCCATATTCTAAGAATTCAGTCTTGCGTAATGATGATAATCTTTGGTTATTGTATTCAGGTATTATGAAGTCCACAAATAAGGAACTAATATGCCTACTGGTGCTAGACTAGGTAACATGCCTGTATATTCCTGTCCTCTTTCTTCTCCTCCTCCCCTCTCTGTTTTTTAGAGGAGTGGGATTTGGATATTGAAGCACAATAACAACTTGAAAACACCAGACAAACAGAGCTTTAAAACAGAATTTTTGAGAGCATGGAAAATAAATTTCCACTTATAAATAAATTATATTTTCTCTGTAATTAACCAATGTTAGAAATATTTGTGCTTTAACATTTATCTGGTAGAGTATACTGTATATATTCAGGCTAATATTAATAAAATTAGTTTACACACTCTAAGCACAAACTACTGCTCTTTGGGCAAAGAGGGTGTGGTCTGGTGGTTATCCAGAGTGTCAGACTTCATCATGGAATAACCATATAATGGAAAACTAGTGTCTCGATGTAAAGTGAATGTATTCACATTCCTGTGGGAAGGATGTGTGATGTCATGGTCTAGAGTATGGGCTTGGGAATCAGGTTGCCTGGGTTGGGAGGGTGTCCTCATTTCTACCTTGTTGTTTTACTTTAAAAAGATACTTAATTCCTTTGTCTCTTCAAAAGTCTCTGTTCAAAAATGGGAATAATAGTAGTTTCTATCACAAAATGCTATGGTGAGGACTTGATGATACACAGGTTGGATGTCCCTAATGCAAAATGCTTGGGACTAGAAATGGTTTGAATTTCAGATATTTTTGGATTTTGGAATATTTGTATATACATAATGAGATATTGTGTGGCTGCAACCCAAGTCTAAACATGAAATTCACTTATGTTTTATATACACCTATGCACACAGCCTGAAGCTAATTTTATACAATATTTTTGTGTTGTAGCATTTGGACTGCAACTTGCCACATGTCAGGTGTGAAATTTTCTACTTGTGGAATCGTGTTGGCACTCAAAAAATTTCACATGTTGGGACATTATGGATTTTGAATTTTCAGATTAGGAATGCTCAATTTGTATGTAAAATTCAAGCATTAAACTCACACCATAGTAAGCATTCAGAAAATATGATTATGGATAATGAGGATAAAGACTATGAGTTTTGAGTTGGTCTTATTTCACTAATATTGAGTGGAGACTTACAGAATTGAAATATATAATTTCCTTTTATCAATGGACCATCAGCTGTGTCCCTACATGTAGTCTGTGAAAGAGCTAATCACAGAGGGAGAGTAAATGTTAACAATCTGGGCCCGTAGAGTATGTGCTGACATCAGTGGCAATGATCTGGCCAAACAGCCTAGAATATTCCAATCTAACTAGACCAGACTATGGACTAGACTAGATCATATCTAAAATTCCTTCTCCTTGAATTCCTTTTTCTGTGGTTTCTATGATAAAGATTGAACAGGAAATTAATTCTGCTCCTAAAGTCATCAACACTTCTCTGAGAGGATACAGAGAGATATATGTTGCTCTTGACAGAAAATTATTACTTTCTACAGTGGGTTGTGACATTAGAGAGAATTTTACCTCTAAAAAGATTAGAAAATTGATCTTGCAGCCCAGTAAACACAGTGAGATCAGATATAGGGCTACTGTGTGTGTTTGGGTTTTGTGATGCAAGGAAAGGTATTTGAAAAGCTACATTCCTGTCTAGTCCTGTCACCAATTTGGGCAAATCTTTACCTGCTTCTCATTGCATTTGCTCAAATTTATTAGAAGAGCTGAGATAGTTGATTTTCAATATTCAATTAGTGTAAATTTCTGCTGTTTGATTGATGTTTATTACTTAAACAGTGATGCAGTGGTAAACCGGTTTTCCATAGAAGGAACAAAGCTCTGCTTTGCAGAATTGGCTGATTTCAAAAGTAAATACTTTCATCGAGGTTGATTTCAAACTACATACATGATGTCACAGAATGTGGTTTTGGAAAGAGATGCCGACAATTAGCTCTTGGGAGCCAGAATAAGATGACCCTTCATATCACCACAAACATTAAACTTTCAAATTTGGGTATTTGGAACAACATACGAATTTAGCCCCAGACTTACCAGACTTTGAAAAACTGTTCTTTGATTTAAATAGCATTATCATCGGACAAACTGTGTAGTAGCTATTGTATATTCTGCTTTTGTTTGCAAGTTGGTACTTAACTTCTAGAGAAATAGCTTCTTAAGGTGGTATAGCTATTAATGTGTCTGGAAGCAATTTTTTTCTATTTTTTGGGGAATGAAACATAAAATTTGCCATTTTAATCATTTAAAATTATACAATTCAGTGGCATTAACTATGGCTATGGCCTTGGGCTCATGAAGTTTCAAAAATATACTTTTTGCGGGTTATAAAACAAATGTATATTCCTTATAAATATTTTGAAAATACACAGAAGGTAAAGAAGAAAAATTTAAGAAACCATCTGTAATCCTCAGCCCTCAGAGATAATCACAATGAACATTTCAGCATTACAAAATTATATATTACTCTAAAGGACTGTCAGGATAGTTTGGTATCCCAGGGACTGCCAAGCTGGTCTTCATTCCACAGTCTACCCCCAGCCTCAGCCAGCGTGGATCAGAGGCATGTGTGAGTCCCTGGCACGTAAAGGGAGGCCTCAGGACACTAACCTGGCACTTGCCGATGTGGGTCCAGCATCACACATTACTGCTACACCACTGGCTGTATTTTCTTTTTAATTTTAAATTTTTTCTATTAATGAAAACACCACTGGCTGTATTTTCTTTTTAATTTTAAATTTTTTTCTATTAATGAAATAGAAAGACAAAGACAAACAGAGAGCAAAGGGCAGCACACCCAATAGGCTCTTGGTGTTGTTATCCGTCCCCAGCCATTAGCTAATCATTAGGTAACCCTAGATCATGGGCATGCACAAGTCTCGTGTACCCAGGGAGGTCTGGATGCAAAACTAGAAACCGCCCATGTGGGTCAGCCTCGCAGAACATTGTGTTTTACTGTTGTGCCACCATGTGGCCCCCCAAATGCAATGCAACTTTTTTAAAAACAGTAAAGAGCTATGAGGCTTGGCCGAATTCGGAATAGGTGACTAAGATGATGCTGTCTGTGGTAGTTTAATCTTGAGAATTGATCTCATAGGACCTTTGAACGTGTCAGATCACAAGCAGGCAGTCTAGCGCAGAAGAAATGCATGTGGCTAATAAACAAATGAAAAATATTCTCTATTAGAATAAAATAATGAAGAATCAAGGGGGAAATGAATTGACAAAGAGTTTCCTAAAGGTTTCCACATTTGTGGTGATGGTGGTAGGCTTTTCTTTTGGAGAGGTTTTTGCTATAGGGCACGTGCGCTTGCCAGAAAGACAGAGACAGAGAGACAGAAAGTGAGAAATCACCCCCCATGGGGGATGGCCACACCGCAGTCCCTTCTCCTCCATTCTCCTCTCAGGATCTTGGACATGCACGCACATGTGCCTGGCATGAGTTTAAGCCACTGGGTCTGGGACTCAAACTGCAGTCAACTACATGGGAGTTCAGCGACATAGCCATTACGCTAACTGCTGGTCCCGGTGGTAGGCTTTTTAATGTGCTCATGTGCAATGCTGGCAATGATTCTATAAGGAGGTTATTACTCTCATATTGCAGAGGAGAAAGCTGAACTCATCTTAGGTCTCACAGTTTGTGAGTGACAAAGCTGGGATCAAACACAGATGTTAATGCTTACCAAGTCCTCCACAGCCTCAGTGAGTATGTAACCCCAGGCAGATTAGACGCCATTTAGAAATTTCTGGTAATGTAAAGTTGAATCTGACATCTTCCCATGCACCTGCGACGTAGAGGTTGTGCCTGGGCTGGGCCTTCATGGGACTATTTACCCATCGGAGGCTTCTCTAAGATACTATGTTTCTTGTTAGGCTTTCAGGAAGGAAGCATGAAGACCAGAAGGAAATTGATTTATTGTGTAATTTCTATATGCCTGCCACTTTACGTTTAGAAATTTATTTAATCCTAATAATGCTAGGATATAGATTTCTTTTTCCCCCTTGGGGAGGCATTTTAGAGATAACAAAACTGAAACTCAAGAGAAAAATGTCTCTTCTAGTTCACATATTCAGTTCAATGGCAGTCAAACTGTGATTCAGATGTGAATCTGTAGACTTCAAAGCCCTGTCTCTTTCCAAGGCTGTGCAGTCTCCTCAAAAGGAAAATGAAGTTTCTAATCTCTTCAACCCATTGATATTTGAGGTTGTCTGTTCCCATATGCCTCACGGACAGTGTTTGTCTTCATAGTGTTCTTGTGTACCCATGGTGATGCCTTCAAATATCTTTCTGAAGATCTTCTCTATTGTCCCGGATGAGCCTCATACTTTCCAATAAAACTCTTAGCCTTTGAAGATAGGATTCTTTGAGAATTTTGAAAACAAATTGTAGTTGGAACGGTAGAGGAATTTTTAAAAAAATTAAATATTTCTACACATACTTGGTTCTCTGTTAGTGGTTTTACAAATTTAAAACTAGAACACAAAGCAAAAGCCAAAACCCCCCAAAGCCTAACTCTAAGTGCCTACTTATAAGGAACTCAAAGAAACCTAACCGAAAACCAAATCTATCTTTTTAGATTTAAAAGGAACTTAAAACCAGAACTTCTAACACTGACACGGCAAGCATGACTTAGTGCAATTTACCATCCCATTACAATCCCATTTTCCCTTAACTAAGGTGAGAAATCCTGAATTCTGAATAAATTGTGTCTCCAACTACAGCAAGAACTTCCAAGACCCTCCTAGCATTGCTCAGTGTCTCTCGTTACTTAAATTCCTTTCTTCAGCTTGAATGACATGCAAGCCTCAAACCCGGCCAGTTCTATGCAGTAAAAATATGCTCAAAATGTACTTATATCAGAAGTTCCTGAATACATCAAAGTATGTGAGCTCAGTCTTGTTTTTGCTTAAGTTTTTCATGATAAACAAAGTGCCCCCCCCCCATGGGACACTGGAGGGCTTTTCTATGTTAGAGACACCCGATCATTGAGATACTAAAAAAATCTTTTATAATTAGATCTTAATTGTAAAAAACAACAAACAAAACCTTATAGCAAAGAGGCAGCATTCCATTCTCAGCTGTTTTTTGTTTTGTTTGTTTTCAGGTCTGAGACCTGTTACTCACAATTTCAGGTCTGGATCCACTGGTTTTACTTCCCTCTCCTGGAACACACTTTTCCAGGGCATGAGCTGCGTTTGAAATATCTGCTGGATGCTCCTCCTTGTGGTCAAAGCCTGCGTTCTTCTCCTCATCTTCTAGAGGCCAGCTGATCTTCAAGAAACTGGACAGCACCAGGAAGGAACTTGGAGTTTACGCTTGCTCTGGCCAATGACAGCTCTTCCAGCCAAGTGACCTGCTCTCTCTTCTCAAGTGCTACATTAGACGGTTTCTGTTTCAGAGTCTGTTCTGCTGAAACCCACATCTGAGGGTCAGCAAGTGACCACAAACATTCTCTGTGACTCTGAAGATAACACCACTCTCTCACCTTATTTGCTTCATCTTCTCCCCCTATTTTTTTTTTGAAAGTTTACTTATTATTTATTGAGGTGTGTAGGGAGAGAGAGAGAGAGAGAGAGAGAGAGAGAGAGAGAGAGAGTCCTTGACGGGTCCCATCATGCTGTGACCATCCTACCTAAGCAGCTTTCCAGAGAGCCACGCCTGTGGGCATGACAGGAATGTGCAGGCTGACCTGGAATCTGACCCCAGGACTTCCGCTATGGCTCCAGCGCCATGCAGCAGTGCCCTATGACCTGCTCTACCATAGCTGGGCCTGCATCCCATCTTGGTGTTGACTCATTTACCTTGATAACTTATGTTATGTGAACTTACTCCTATCCTGATGCCTTTCACACTTTGGAAGATAGTGAGTAAGTACTACCTCAGAAGTTCTAAATGGTCCTCAGTTTATTTCTGTGAAGTTGTGATTATACTTTATATAAACATACCCAAGACAACTTTGAATTCACTATATTATCAACATCTTGCCACCCATATATTGTCTGAGCTTTCTGTAAACAGAATATACTTTTATTTTGTAATGCCAGAAGATGCATGCACATACATGAGAGAGAGAAAAGAGAAAGAAAGGAGAGAGAGACAGAGAGAGAGAGAGAGAGAGAGAGAGAGAGAGAATCCCAATTGGGGCCTGGCCATATTGCAATCTTTTTTTCCTTCAGTTCATCTTGTCAAAATCCTGGACACATGAACACACACCCAGCCGTGTGTTTCAAGCTCCGAAGCTGGGACTTGAATTCTGGTCAGCCATATGGGATCCAGTATTCTCTGTGTAGTACTTAATGGCCATGGTACAAAGTTGGCCCTACCTGTGTTGTGTTGTTCTTTCCTTACTGTGAGGACTCGATAAATACTTACTGATGACAAACATCTTAGGCTGAAGGCAAATTCGTAGGGAAGCCCATATTTTCCATTCTTTCCTTTTTTATTAAAAAAAAAAAACTGTTCTACCATGTCACTAATGTAAACATAAAGATGTTTATCAATTAGAAGGATAATAAAATGATGGCTGAACTGAAATGCTTAAAAATTTTAAAATATTTGATTCATTTTCATCTAAGTTATTGTGAAACAAAATGTATGTGGGGAAATGATTTATACTGATAGGAAGTGCAAAGATAAAGGTTTACAAGTGAGAAGGAAGAGTAAAATTGGCTTGAATTCAAGACTAAAGAATAGAATAAGAGATTTCCGTGCATGAGATAATTAAGAATACACATAACTTTTATTCTCTATTCTCCCTTTCCAACTCTTCCGGTCAACATTTGACCTTGGGTCTTGTGGTAGATTGAAGGCATTGATGACCCCAGTTAAATTCATGGCCTCCTATGTGCATGGCCTTTGACCTGTAACTTTGTGGTCCTTGATACTGTCAGCCTTGTGACTTGCTTTGGCCAGGTGCAGATGGCAGAAGTGATTCTGTGACAGTTCTGAGTTTAGACGGCAAGAAGCTTTGGTGTTTCTGCTTCTCCTCTGTGGTCACCATGAGAACGTGCCTGAATTAGCGACACCCTCTATGTAAAGAGTACATAGAGCAGACGGGGTCACTCCAGCTATGACAGATCACCTAACTCCCACTTGACCTGCCGTCTCACCAGACATGAGTGAGCGGAGCCCAAATCTGATTGGTCTAGATCAGTTATCTGCCAGCGTGCACATTCACAAAAAATAACAAATAGCTGTTTTAAAGTTCAGTCTTTTGAGACCGTTCGTTACACAGCAATAGCTCACTGCTTCATATCCTCTGTTGACACTAGTAGGGTAAGATGAGAATAGCCATTCCCAGGGACAATTACATTTTAACTGGTGGCAACTCCTTAAACTATTGGGTTGTCAGAAAAGCCATGATGTATTTTTTTTTTTAAATGCAAAAATGCATCATGACTTTTCTGACAGTCAAATAAAAGAAAGTAACTCTGTGAGGTCCTTCAGGCCCAGTAAGGCAGCAAGGGGAACTGAGCAGTGCAGTGGAATCTTCCTGGGACGGTAGCCCAAGGCACTTCAGAGGCTATCACTAGAAGTAAGAAACAGGAACTTTAGGGTAGGGGAGAAGTCACCTAGGAAAGATCTCAGAATTCTATCTAGTAGATTTACAGACGGTTGCAACCACATCCCCACTTCCTGTTCTCACCCCCGAACCTTCCCTTCCACTCTCTCACTCCCCTTCAGAGTTTCCCAGCAGAGCTCACAGCGGAACTCACCACTCACCCTTCTCAAGTTTTTCGCTGGAAGCCCTCTTTTTCTCCCTTCTCTTGACTCACTCCAGGTTTTGCATGCAGGGGTGGTCAAATTCCTTTAATGTGAGGTGAACCTCTAGTTTCCAATCCTGTCCAGGCATTACATCCAAGGGCTGTGTGGTTGGCTAAGGGGTTAGTATCTGTGGCCTCTAATTTTCTTCTCTGCAAAATGGTGATGAGAAAAGGCATTTTGCAGAGCTCCGTTTTTTTTTAATGGCTTAACTTCACAGTTAAGGGAAGAGAGTAGGAAAACAAAACAGAAGCTTTTGCTTTCAAGAAAGTCCATGGTTCTTTTGATCACGAGTGTAGGTACGCTTTACTGAATGAGAACCTTCAAGTTATGGGTCAAAGCTTTAGCAAATATTAACCCTCCTTTTACTGTCCTTGTTTTTAACAGCCTGAGAAATGAAAGTTCAGGTTTTCACATACTGTGCATGGGTCCAAAGTCACATATGTGATTGGGGATGAGGCCAAACATACAGTAACGGTTAGATTATCTAACTTTTTTTTTTTTTTTTGGTAAGGGGATTACCTCCTACTCTGTATTCTGAATAGGTAACAAAGTCATTCTTATTTTATTTTATTTTTTTTCTATTTTTGGAGAGGTTTTTGCTATAGAGTGCCAGCGCTGGCCAGAAAGACAGAGACAGAGAGACAGAAAGCGAGAAATCACCCCCCAGGGGAGATGGCCACACTGCAATCCTTTCTCCTCCATTCTCCTCTCCGGATCCTGGGCACATACGCACGTGTCCGGTGTGAGTTTAAGCCACCGGGTTCAGGACTTGAACCGCAGTTGACTACATGGGAGTCCAGCGACATAGCCATTACGCTAACTGCTGGTCCCACAAAGTCATTCTTGACGAAGAAGTGGCTTCTTGGCTCCTCACGGAATCTCTGCTTGCTTGGGTCCATCTGCCTCCACTCCAGCTCCACCAGGTCCATCAGGGGGACCCAGAAGTCCTACAAAGTGTCCACCTCCGGCACCCGGCTGGTCTTCAGCAGCCGCTCGTACACGAGCCACCCAGTTCTCGTATCAGCTCCTCCCGCTTCTCCCGGGTGGGCAGCAGCAGCAGCGGCTTCCGGGGTGGCCCGGGCACAGGCACGGGTCTGGGTCTGGGCTACGGTGGTGCAGGGGCATCAGCCGTCACGGTGAACCAGAGCCTGCCGAGCCCCCTTAAGCTGGAGATGGACCCCGACATCCAGGCCGTGCGCACCCAAGCAAAGGACTGGATCATGACCCTCAACAAGTTGGCCTCCTTCATCGACAAGGTGTGGTTCCTGGGGCAGCAGAACAAGACGCTGGAGACCAAGTGGAGCTCCTGCAGCAGCAGACGGCCCGGAGCAGCCTGGACAGCACGTTCGAGAGCTACGTCCACACCCTGCGCCCGCCCTGGACACCCTGGGCCGGGAGAAGCTGAGGCTGGAGGCGGAGCTCGGCAGCATGCAGGGGCTGGCGGAGGACTCCAAGAATACGTGCAGGATGAGATCAACAAGCTACGGAGATGGAGAATGACCCCGTCCTCATCAAGAACGATGTGGATGAAGCTTACGTGAACAAGGTGGAGCCGGAGTGTCTCCTGGAAGGGCTGCCCGACGAGATCAGCTTCCTCGGGCAGCTGTACGAAGAGGAGATCCGCGAGCTGCAGTCCCAGATCTCGGACACGTGGGTGTCCTGTCCGTGGACAACGGCCACTCCCCGGACTTGGACGGCATCATCGCCGAGGTCCGTGCCCAGGACGAGGAAATCGCCAACCGCAGCCGGGCTGAGGCCGAGAGCTTGTAGCAAATCAAGTATGAGGCGCTGCAGGCGGGGCCGGGAAGCACGGGTGACCTACGAAGACTGGATCTGTGAGACGACCGGAACATTAGCCCGCTCCAGGCTGAGATCACGGGCCTCAAGGGCTGGGGAGCTTCCCTGGAGGCTTCCATTGCTGATGCTGAGCAGCGCCCGGAGCTGGCCATTAAGCACACCAACGCCAAGCTGGCCCCTGGAGGCGGCCCTGCAGCTGGCCAAGCAGGATGTGGCGCCGCAGCTGCGCGAGTACCAGGAGCTCATGAATGCCACGATGGCCCTGGACATTGAGGTCACCACCTATTACAAGCTGCTGCAGGGCGAAGAGAGCCGGCTGGAGTCTGGGGTGCAGAACACGAGTGTCCATACGAAGACCACCACTGGCTACTCAGGTGGGCTGACCTCAGCCTACAGGGGCCTCACAAGGCCTGGCCTCAACCACGGCCTGACCTCCTTCCAGCCCAGCCTCCGCTCGGGTGGAGGCTCCAGCCCCTTCGGAAGCACCACCTCCACCAAGGCTGTGGTGGTGAAGAAGATTGAGATGCATGATGGGAAGCTGGTGTTTGGGTCCTCTGATGTCCTGCCCAAGTGAAGGGCCACTGCAGTACCTCCTCAACTCCCTTCCTCCGGTGGCTACCCCAGGTGGGGGAAGCAGACGTGCAGGGGAACGTGTGGAATAAGACTCACCCAGGCTCAGCAGCCCACCATGGGGAGGGCTCTACTGTCTCGGTCCCCCCTCTTGCCCATGCCCCCAGATGAAAACCAATTTAATTGTATTTTCCAATAAAGCCTTAGCTGGCTCTGCCAAAACAAACAAACAAACAAACAAACAAACAAAAAACAAAACAAAACAAATCACACAAAAAACCCACACAAAACAAGCAACAAACAAAAAGTCATTCTTACTTAGGCAACTCTTAATAAACCACATGCATGCTATTTCAAATCAAAGAATTTGAAATCCTTTTCTGGTCATCTCATCAGTCTGGAAGCCAGCCTATTCCAGACACTTCATAAGCCCCACTTTTAGAAAAAAGTAGGAATAAGCTGCTCAGACGGGAAGGCTGGCAGGAAAGTTGGGGTAATTTCAGTAACAATAAGCGAAGTAATGATGGCATATTCTGGAACAAAGAGCTCCACGCTCAGTGTCAGAACACCACTAGTTGTGGGGCTTGGTTCAAGTTACCTTATTACTCTCGTTCTCGGTTTTCTCTTACGTGAAGTCTGGGCTTGAGGTAAATCAGTGCTTCCCTAAACTGTGGTCTGTGGACAGTTTCTCTAGCCTGTGTGAAAGCTGGGAAATACTGTGCTCAATTTCTACCCCTGAGATACCTTGGGGAAGGTTCACATTAAATAAATCTCTTCAACTCTGTTAACTCAGGCTTAACAAAGTAGAGACCACGGAAACCTCTCAAGACCCTGCAGGGAGAATCTCATCTTGGAATCACAGAGACAGGCAATTATTTATTTCTTCTTTCTCTTTCTCTTTCTGTCTTCTTCTTCCTTTTTTTTTTTTTTTTTTTTTTTGGAGAGGTTTTTCTTTTTTTCCTTTTCTATCTTTCTTCTTTTTCTTTCTTCCTTCCCTTTCTCTCTCTCTCTTTCTTTCTTTCCTTCTTCCTTTTTCTCTTTTTCTTCCTTCCTTTTTTTCCTTTCTTTCCCTCTTTCTTTCTTTTCTTTTCCTTTTTTTTTTTAGGTTTTTGCCATAGGGTGCTTGTGGTTGCTCTAAGAGAGAGAAGAAGAGGGAAAGTAAGAAAATAAGAAATCACCCCCATAGGGGATGGCCACACCACAATCCCTTCTCCTCCATAGTCCTCCTGGGATTTTGGATATGCATCCAGACGTACCTGGCATGATTTTCAAGCTACCCAAGTCCAGGACTCAAACCATGATTAGTCATGTGGGAATCTAGTGCCTTAACCACCATGTCACCTGCTGGCCCTGAGACAGAAAATTCTAAAGGCTTCCTTTGGTTGTAGGATATCTGAGCTAATGGAGAGATTTTATAGTACTTTTATTGCATCTTATTGCAGAGTCCACTTTTGCTAAGGAAGCAAATAGGAAACAAAAATAATATTTTATTGATTGTCTACTCTGCAGGCACTGTCTTTGATAATTGTATATATTTCTAACTTGCCCCTTGCAGCAACCATACAGAATATCATTATTCTCACTTTACCAATATTGATTTTAACCACATCATTTTTTTTTCTTTTTGCAGAGGGTTTTTTTTCGTGTGTGTATGTGTTTTTTTTTTTTTTTTTTTTTTTTGCTATAGGGCACGTGCTCTTGCCAGACAGACAGAGAGAGACAGAGAGATAGAAAGCGAGAAATCACCCCCCAGGGGGGATGGCCACGCCGCAATCCCTTCTCCTCCATTCTCCTCTCAGGATCTTGGGCATGCACACACATGCGCCCGGCGTGAGTTTAAGCCACTGGGTCCGGGACTCGAACCACGGTCGACTACGTGGGAGTCCAGCGACATAGCCATTACGTTAATGGCTGGTCCCAACCACATCATTTTTAAATAATCACTGTAGCCTTACTGAGAAGCAATGATAGAGCATCAGTGCAGAATCTGTGATCAGTTCCCCTCTTCTCTGCTTGTAACGCATTCTCTGAGTGATATTACCCAGCCCCAGGACTTCAAATACTATTTCTAGGATGATGATTCTCAAATCTTATAGTTCGTCCTGGACTTCTAGATCAGGTCTTTCCAAACATCTTTTTTTTTTTTTAAAAAAAGAATTATTTTATTTTGTTTTATTCATTGTCTTTATTTTATTTTATTTTATTTTATTTCATTTCATTTTATTTTATTTTTTTGAAGTTGACCAGAGAGACAGTGAGAGAGGAGGAAAGTGAGAAAGCAAGCTGCCAGTTCTGGAACTTGAACTGCAGTCTGCCATGTGGGAACCCAGCTGCCTTGACTACCACACCACCTGCTTGCCCCTTTTTGTACACATCTTTAACCTCATGTGGCTCACGCTTCCTGCACTGTCCTTCGTCCTAATCTGCAGCTTACCAGACTTGTTCCTGCTCCTGGATCTTGTTCTGTTCTCTGCCTAGATAGCTTGACTTCCAGCCTCGCTTGTCATCACTGTCTCAGCTCAAATGTCACCTCTTCAGGGAGACCTTCTCAGGGTCAGGTTGTCAAACAAAATCCCCCAAATTATTGCATGTCTTCGTCTTATTACGTAAAAAGAGTTTCCACTCTATCACTATCTTGTTAATGTATTTTTTTTTCTCGATTTCTCCCAACTAGAATGCAAATGCATGAGAACTTCTCTTTTGTTTCTTTTGTTCAATCTCGTAGCTCTACATGGGTGCCTGGCACATAGAGCTGCTCAAGAGCATTTTGCAGGATTGCTATGCTTTGAACGGGGCCCCTCCCAAGTTCAGGTGTTGCCAATGTTCTAATACTACAAGATATGGCCTTTAAGAGGTGAGTAGGCCATGAGGGCTTCTCTCTAGTTAGTAGCATTGCAACCATTGTAAATGAGGCTCCAGCCAGCACTGGGTCAGCTTTCCTTTCTACCTTCCCCGTGACGGCGCGGTCAGAAGACCATCGCCTGGTGCTGCTGCCTGGATCTTGAACGCCCCTGCCTTCCGAATGGTGAGGAAACAGACTTCTGTTCTCATAAGTTACCCAGTCGCAGGTAATTTTGTTATAGCAGCACAAGCGAACGAACATGAGGATTAATAAAAGAAACATCATTTGTCTTGTTTAGATTTCTAGCTGTTTCTGTTCAATGCACACTTAAAAATAAGTAAATACAAATAAGGATAAATACCATGGCTTGCAGCAGCTTTCAAATACATGTATTTTTCAGAAAGATTTTGAAGTGAGATTATTGTCTGGGTGTGGCCTTTAGAATTTTTTTTTTTTTTTTTTTTTTTTTAGATTTTTGCCATCGGGTGGAGAGAGAGAGACAGAAGAAACGTGAGTGGCCTCAGCAAGGGTGGGTCGACTAGGCGGTACAGGTGAACAGAAACAAAAATTAGACTGAGACCTCATTGCCCTTTTGCATGTTCTCAGCCGGCCACAGCCAGAGTTAGCTCCAGGCTGCCACGCCAGTGGCTACCAAACACACGTATTTATTGAGGGATCTTACAGGAGTAGGAGGGGTGAGGGGGAAATAAAAGATTTACTCTATGAAACAGAGAATTCAAAGCACAGGAACAATGATCATAAAACATGATGTCTGTCTTGTTTGAACAGGTGAAGCCAAACACAGTTCTCAGGACGAAGGAGTCTATTTGTCTGGTGCATTTTCTTCTTCAGTCTTGATTACCGGACAGGGTCTTTTGAAGAGGGGGCTTGCAGGGTGTTTGGTAACTTCAGTCTTAACCTTGCTGGTTGCAAAGTCCTAGATAGAAATCTTGTCTTGCTAAGTAAAGACACAGTTTTAGACTATTCATACATTACAACAATAAAAAGTGAGTCTATGATCTTATATGGGAAAGGAAGATGATCTTGTAGTTCAGGAGACAACACAGGATGTTTTATTAGCAGTTTTTCATAGTCAACAGCACATAGATGAGAAACTCTTTGTAGTTGAAAACTACCTGTTGCTTTTTTGCCATCGGGTGTAGGTACCAACTGGAGAGAGAGACAGAAGAAACGTGAGAAATTACCCCCTGGGGTGGATGGTCATGCCTCAAACCCTTCTCGTGGGATTTTGGGCATGGACACACATGGGCCTGGCTTGATTTTCAAGCAACCGGGTCTGGGACTCGAACCATGGTCACCCATGTGGGAATCCAGTGCCACTAACTTTGAAATCATGATTTGAATAAAGGCAGGGACCAAGACTACACATAGTGAAATGCGGCTTTCAGGACATAGCACATCTTCTTTCTTTCTTTCTTTCTTTCTTTCTTTTTTTTTGGCTGACACAGTGTACTTTATTGATGTTTCGTGACAAGGAGGGCTCCTCAGCCCCTCCCTTCTGCAGGGGTCTGGGATGGAAACTGTCAAGGGGGGAGAGCTTCTCAGTGTGGTGGGGACTGAGCGGGAGCAGGGCCTCCCCAGCAGCTGAGGGCCTCTTCCTCGTGCTCACGCTGGGGCTGGTGGTCGGGGGCTCTACTCCTTGGAGGCCATGTGGACCATGAGGTCCACCACCCTGTTGCTGTAGCCAAATTCATTGTCATACCAGGAGATGAGCTTGACAAAGTGGTCATTGAGGGCAATGTCAGCCCCAGCATTGAAGGTGGAGGAGTGAGTGTTGCTGTTGAAGTCGCAGGAGATGACCTGGTCCTCAGTGTAGCCCAGGATGCCCTTCGGGGGCCCTGCGACGCCTGCTTTACCACCTTCTTGATGTCATCGTATTTGGCAGCTTTCTCCAGGCGGCAGGTCAGGTCCACGACCGACACGTTGGGGGTGGGGACACGGAAGGCCATGGCGGTGAGCTTCCCGTTCAGCTCCGGGATGACCTTGCCCACAGCCTTGGCAGCCCCGGTCTTCTTTCTCATCCCAGTGCTCGTGGCTGACAAGGCCACCATGTGCAGCGGACTTCCTCCTTCTGAATATTTGCACTCAGTAAATAAGAAGCGAAGGGATCCTTACACAACCCCTCTGAAGAGCCCCTCAGGGCAAGCTGTGTGTGGTCATTCAAATACATTCAAGGAGAAACTGCTCACCTGGTACGGAATGAAATGTTTATTCTGGTGTAATCGCACTTTTTTTTTTTTTTTTTTTTTTTTTTTTAAGCAGGGTTGGGGGGAGCTGTAAAGGCGGGGGCCATGGGGAGATGAATACACTGTCCACTCAGAGAGAAATGCACACACCAGTAGTGGTATCTTTGAATTCCTGGCACCACCTAGTGGCTAATGAATCCCGATTCAGAGAGGAGTCACTTCGTAAACTGTTTTCTCAGACTTCCTTGGTATGCCTCAGCACCGCACGGTGAGCTTGTGAAAATACTGACAGAGCAACCACAGGGTCTGATTTTACACGCTTGGTGTGGGACATGGGCATCGGAGGATTTTTTTTTTTCTAGCAAGCTCTTTGGGTGATTCTGCTTTAGCGTGTGACTTTAACACTCCAAACAACCTCTTAGAAGTTGGACTCCTTCGTACGATTTTCCCTCCCTCCTTTTCTTTGTCTCTTGTAAAAAGTATTTGTACAGGATAGTTTGCGTTGTAAAATCAGAGCGAATGGGGAGTGATGCTATTTAAAATCTTCTAAAAATGTGACATATTCAAATAAAAGCTTGTGTGTCTGGGAGTGTGTGCTTACGTGCAAGAGTATGCACATGAGAAACAGAATGGGGGCTGGAGCCGGAGGGCCCTAAACGAGAGTACTGCAAATCCCAGCTCCCATCAGCCAGTGTCCAGCTAAATAGCAGTTGTCATTTGGAATCTGTCTCATTTCAAGGACCCTCTTCTGGTTGTCCATGATTGACTTTAACACTTTAGAAAATCTTGTTACCTTCTTATATCCAATTCTCATAAGTCATTTCAGACTTAACAAACACGTCCTACAGAATTCTCATATATCTTCCAAATTTCCCAGATGATAACACCTTGTATAACCATAGCACAATTTTCAAAATTACAAAACTGGGGCTAGCAGGTGATGTGGCGATTGGGCTGCTGTTTTCCCATGTGACTGACCACTGTTTGAATCCGGACCTGGAATTTGGTAAATCACGCTGTGTGTGTGTGTGTGTGTGTGTGTGTGTGTGTGTGTTTGTGTGTGCTCAAAATCCCAGGAGGAGAATGAAGGAGAGGAGATTGCAGCATGGTCATCCCCTCTGGGGGGAGATTTCTCACTTTTCCCTTTCTCTGTCTTGGACGAGTGCCCGTGCCCTATGGAAAAAAAACAAAAAAAAACAAAACTTAGAAAGTTAACATTGATACAATACCGTTAGTTAATATAGAAACCTTATTCAAATGTTCCAACTGCCCCCACTAATGTTCTTTTCCTGTCTGTGATCCAATCCAGGATATCACATTGTATTTAGTAAGCAGATTTTCTTAGTCTTCTCCAAGCTGTAATAACCCTCACTCTTTCGTCTTTCAATAAACTTGTTTCGTTTGAAGCATACTGGACAGTTATTTTTTTCTAATGTCCCTCAGTTCAGGTTGTCTGATATCTTTTTGTTTCAATTTGAATCATGTATTTTTAATAAGAATACCCTGGGGGTTGACAGGTGGCATGGAGGTTAAGGGCACTGGACTCCCACATGGTCAACCGTGGTCTGAGTCCTGGACCTGGTGACTTGCTTTCTCACTTTCTCTCTCTCTTTCTCTCTCTCTTTCTCTCACTCTGTCCCTCTCTGGTAAAATATAAATGAATGAATGAATGAATAAAGTTAAATAAGAATAATTCTTAAAAAAAAAAAAAAAAAAGAACACCCTGAAGTGAAGTTTGTGTTCCCAGCACATCAGCTCAAGGGGCACCTGATGGGGCTGGGCAGTGGTGCAGCGGGGAGACACGATGCTCTGCAGGGCCCACAGGCATGGAAGGGGTCTGGGTTTGTGTCTGGAGACTTCCCTGAGTATCCTGAAGCTAGAGGTGGATCATGGCATTAAGATCCTGTTGGGGGTCCTGTCTCTCTCTGAATCTCTCTGTCTCATTTTCTCTGTGTGTCCCTGTCCTCTTTGCTCATAGAAGAAGTGGGAACAAGAAGAGACAGAAAAGGGGGCACATGATGTCCATTGTCCCCTTGCTGATGAGGTTAATTTTAGTCACGAGGTTATGGAGGTCTTTTGGTTGGCTGTTTTATGAAATAATTGTAAATCATAGGCTTTAGAGGAGATGTTTGTGGTTGTTTTTGTGGTACGTTTGTCCTAGAAAGAATACTGGGGCTAGTTCGTTTAATGGGGTAACCCCGTCTAGAAAGAGTGTCTAGGAATTCATGGGGATCCATGGTCTGCATAACCACTGCAGGACCTCTAAGCTACCGGGGCAGGTACAGATGGCAACCAAGCCCAAGTGCTTGGGCCACCCTCTGCTTGGCTACCCGAGGCGACTCTGCAGGCCTGCACTCATTTCCAGTGGGCCCTGTTTCCATTTCACTTACTGCGTCAGGGGTTCCTCTGGAGCACGTGCCCAGCTCGGAAGTAGGGGTGAGGCCTATCTCTCTAAGAGCAACCCTTGATCAATGTGGCATGAGGGCCAAAGGGTAAATTCTCTCATGCTTCTTCAACGGGATTATGAAGGGTCTGACCACTGGGTGCAGTACGGATTTTCTCCGAAGGTAGAATCGTGTTGAAGGGAAAGAACAGTGACAGGGAGCATTTTAATTAGGATCCTAGTTCCTGGGAAGATAATGTGGAGGTCAGACTGGTATGGGAAGTAAATAGAGGCAGGGACAGATACCAGAAGTCAACTACGATGGTCCTGATTAGAAATAAATGGGGCAGGCTGGCAGGTGGCATGGTGGTTAAAGCGTTGGACTCTCACCTGGCTGACTGCAGTTCGAATCCTGGACCTGACAGCTTGAAAATCATGCCAGGCAAGTGTGCCCGAGATCTAAGGAGGCGAATAGAGGAGAAGGGATTGTGCTGTGGCCATCCCCACTAGGGAATGATTTCTCACGTTCCCTCTCACTGTCTCTCTGTCTGCCTCCTCTGCAGTGAGCACATGTGTAAAAACCTTAAAAAATAAATATATTAATAAGTGGGCCTAACCAGGCAGAGAAGGCTGTAAAAAAATTTTTAAAGAATTATTTATCTAATTTTATTTATTCATTCATTTTATTTTAATTTGACCAGAAAGAGACAGAGAGAGAGAGAGAAAGAGAGAGAGAGAGAGAGAAAGTGGGAAAGCAAGCCACCAGGTCCAGGACTCGAACAGTGGTCAGCCACATGGGAGTGTCCAGCGCCTTAGCCACCACACTGTCGGCTGGTCCCTAGGCTGTACAAATTTAAAAATAAAGACTAGATAGTAAAACCCCAACTAGACTGGCCCATTTTCCTTATTGAGCTGGTGTGTTTGGTAGCCAGTTAAATGGGCCCTGGGTGCCCGCCTCAGTTATCTCCTGCTATATTAGTAAAACTGGCCCCAAAGTTAGGCTTAAATCAACACTTCACTTGCTCATAAAATTGGACTGCTCTCAGGTCATTCTGTTGCTCATACTTGGGTATATTCAGGAAGTTGTTATGTGGGGAGCTGTGCTAGGGCCTGCATATGTCAGGTTAGGGCGGCTGGATCCCATATGGTGGGTGGGCTGTGTGGTTTGAGTCCCAGACCCGGTGGCCTGAAAATCACACAGGGCATGTGTGCCTGTGTGCTAAAATCCCGCAAAGAGAATGGAGGAGAAGGCATCGCAGGGTTCCCATTCCCTGTGGTGGGTGATTTCTGTTTTCATTTGTCTCTCTCTGTTCTGGCAAACACATGCACTTTACTGAGGGAAAAAATAAAAGCCGGTGGGAGTGAGCTTCTTCTCTTTTGTCCTTCTGTCCTGTGAGGACATGACATTCCTTCCTTCCCGAGGCTGTGGCACACAAGGCACCGTCTTGGAAGCAGAGAGCAACCTTCATCAGATGCCACTGCCTTGATCTTAGACTTCCAAGGCTCCAGAAATGGGGAATAAATTTCTGGTTTCAATAAACGACCTGTCTGTGGTATTCCAGCAGTACAAATCAGTGCCGGCAGGAAGTTGGTTGGGGTCCACAGCGGTTTGCTCCAGAAAGTCTCCTGCTCTAGCAGCTGCCCTGCAGCTTCCCACGTGGCAGCCACAGGTCCCGGAGGGCAAGCGTGAACTTGCAAGGCCTCTCGATGCTCAGGCCCGAAGTTATACAATGTCCCTTCTGCCTCACTCTGTTGACCAAAGCAGCCATCATGCCAACTCTGATTCACATGATGAGAAAAGGACTCCCTCTCTTCAAGGCAGTGTCCTGACCCGGTTCGGGTGCCACGTGTCCCGACCCGGGGGGACAGTCGAACAGGTTTCCTGAGGGAAGGATTGAGGAGCTGGGACAAGCGGCGCAGTGTCACAGCATGGAGACGACACAGTGTCTTCAGAGTCATCTGTTTATTGTGGGCAGCACAGTACAGCACGGAGACAACGCAGTGTTACAACTCTTCAGGGTCGCGTCGTCTGTTATGAGCAGCACGGAGACGACCCGGTGTCACAACTCTTCAGGGTCGCCCGGAGACGATATGGTGTTACAACTCTTCAGGGTCTTCAGGGTCACCTGGAGACTGTGCGGTGTTTCAGCTCTTCAGGCTCTCCAGGGTCGTTGTCTTCCTGGTCTTCTGTGTCATCTTCTTTGTCTTCCTGGTTGTCTGGCTATTGTGGGCCAGGCATCGTGGTTATATACACGTGGTGGGCTGTGTTGGTTGAATGAAGGATCGTAAAAGGTGGGTTATGATTGGTTGTAAACGGTGGGCCGTGATTGGTTGCTTTTGGACCAATCATGAGGTGCTGGATATGCAAATCTGAGGGATTCTAGTGACCAATCAGAGCAAGGTTTCGAAGGTCAGGTTTTATGAAGAGAACCAATCATGGCAATTGTTTGCTCTCTGAGAAACCTTGGCAGACTTGCTGGTGCGAAGCCTCCCACAAGGCAGGAGGTAATACCATTTGTGACCTCTGTAAGTATAGTGCAGTGCATTTTGGTAGCCAACAACTACCGAACTTTGGGCGTCCTCTTGTATCTGGACTAGGTTTTGTAACTAGAGTTCAAATTATGCATGTGCTAACAAACCACTCTTACCGGCTCTGACTAATGTCCTACTAAATACTCCATCATCCCTATTCTTGTTCCTGGTAAATATTTTAAGATAGGGCAATTGAAATTCCTGACAGGTTTAGTTAATCTCTGATGAAGTAGAAGAATGTAGGGGAATCATAGATTCTTGGCTACTTTCCAGATCCACCGAAATTAATAGTGTCTTTTTTTCCCCCCATTGTGTGTGTGTGTGTGTGTGTGTGTGTTCTGGAGAGGTTTTTGCTGTAGGGTACATGCGCTCTCCAGAAAGACAGAGAGAGACAGAGAGAAAGAAAGCGAGAAATCACCCCCTGGGGGGACGGCCATGCCGCAATCCCTTCTCCTCCATTCTCCTTTGGGGATCTTGGGCACCTACACACATGCGTCTGGCATGAGTTCAAACCACCGGGTCTGGGACTCGAACCACAGTCGACTACATGGGAGTCCAGCGACATAGCCATCATGCTAACTACTGGGCCAATAGTGTCTTTTAAAAACTGTACTAAATGTACCTTGAATGAGTTGTTTTATAAAACTTAAGTTCTGGTGAAAATTTTTAAAGGAAGCAGAAAAGGATATTTGCATTTGTCTTTCCTGGATATGGCATCAATATTCATGGGACCATTTTGATAACTGATCCAATAAACAACATAACAGAATTAAAGTAATTTATTTTTAAATGCTGGTAGATTATTAAGCACTAGTAAAAATTTTATTATCTTAAATATCAAAATTTGCTGGTAGCAATATGTTAGTAACTTAGAAACTTTCATAAGGGACAGCTCATGCCACAGAAATTTTTATAAATCTTTACAGGGGCCAGCAGGTGGTATGGTGGTTAAGGCGTTGGGCTCCTACATGGCCAACCATGGTTCAAATCCGGTACTGGCATCTTGAAACTCATGCTGGGTGTGTGTGTGTGTGTGTGTGTGTGTGTGTGCACCCAAAATCCAGAGAGGAGAATGGAGGAGAAAGGACGTGGGGGTGATTTCTCATTTTCTGTCTCTTTGGTGAGTGCACACACCCTATAGCAAAAATCTCTCTGTAAAAAAAAAAAAGCTCACAAAAAGGCTTTTGATAAAAAAGAGTAATGTTTAAAAGAGGCAGAAACGGAATGCTAATGTCCTTTTTTATGTAGAGATTGTCCAGTATCACAGGATGGGTGGAAAGCTGTGTGAACCTGATTCCCAGAGCAAATGCTGCCTTCAGAACAATTTGGCTCCACAGAAGAACTGGAGAGGCAGAAAAGAAAGGTTTTATTAAGGATATGAGAGCAAAGAACAGCCCAAGTCAAAATCTTTTCAGAAGGCTAGATTTTATTTTCTTTGGAGCCAAGATCTCTGGTTCCATTCTGAGCATTCTTCTAAGACAGGTTTTCTGTTTATCTCACAGCGCTTTCTTTTAAAGTTTTATTTTAGACTGTCAGATAGAAATGGAATATGTTTAGGGGGCGCGATGCCATGTTTCCACACGTGTGGTTTGTGGGATGACCAGGTCTGCCTGACTGGCATAACCACAGAGCCCTTTCATCCCTCCTCCTGCTCTCCTCCAACAGCTGCTGCTTAACAAAGGCCTTCCGGCTGTTTCCAGAGGCAGTGTTATCAGCTGTTTGCTCTTTTGAGGAAAGATTTTAAGTTGTAACACTGAAATCCATGTATTTCAAAATGTTTTCCTCAGAACACTTGCTTGCTTCATTGTTTCTGAAACCCCCAAAAAGGGAATTCTACATACCCATGACAATGGACAAATTGTTGCCACATGTAAAAACAAAGATTGATCTCAGAAAGGCACTGCAAAGCAAAAGAGCCAGACATAAAAGAATATGCACTGTATTATTCTCTTCATGTGAAGCCAGAAAACAACAAAACCAGCTTCTAGTTAAAACAGGGATTCCTCCTGGGAGGGAGGTAGACTAGTGAGTGAACCCAAGTGGAGTTTTGGGGTGCTGATTCTGATCTAAATGCTGGTTTTGGGTGGGCTTGCTTACTGAGACTGATGGCTGGTGCACTTTTCTCTTCCTTTGATACAGCTCATTAAAAGCAGACTATAGGGGATGGGCGTGGCATGTGGTAAACCATGGTGCCTTCGAGGCAGACGCACCTGGGAGGGTTTCTGGTTCGGGGAGGAAGACCTCCCTGAGTACACCAGGCATGTGTGTGTCCATGATCTGACACGTGTGTATCCATGATCTGACACACACGTGGCTGGCTGAGGCTGGGGATAGATTGTTCTGTCCATACCCTGCTGAGGATGCTGTATTTCTGCCTCTTTGTCTCTCTCTGTCTCACTTATGGAATAAATAAACTTCTTTTAGAAAGTGGGACAATAAGGTACAGCGTTCCTTTCATGTTTGAGATTGGTTGTCCGTAGTGGTTTAAGCAAAAAACGAAGTGAGCAGCGTTTCTGTCTGTTTTAGACCCCTCTGCTGCAGTGTTGATTTTGATCTTACTGGCTTCCGGTCTCCATTAGACTACGTGAGGGGCCAAGTCGGCCTCATCCGTGGCAAACAGCGACAGGACAAAAACAACACACAGTGAAGCAAATCAAAACACCAGCAGTATTGCAGGCTATTGGACTGCATTTTTACTGAAAAAAGAATTGTTATGCTCCACTAAGCCAGAAAGAGCTACCAGGTAAAGCACTGCTTCCGAGAAGCTTACGAGGAAACTGAAAACGAACACTGTTCTCACCGAAGCCAGTGTTATCTGGAAAACGACACTTTTCTTTTCCCTAGAAATACCTTGTAGGACTATGTCGCTGTTATTTCTGGGAGCAAGTTGTTTTTATGTCTTTTATTTTTATTTTTTTTTTTTTTTTGAGAATTATTTTGCTAAAGGGCGCGTGCGCTCGCCAGAAAGGCAGAGAGAGACAGAGAGACAGAAAGACAGAGAGAAATCACCCCCCGGGGGGATGGCCACGCCGCAATTTCTTCTCCTCCATTCTCCTCTCGGGATCTTGGGCACGCACGCACACACGCGCCTGGAGTGATTTTAAGCCACCGGGTTTGGGACTCAAACTGTGGTTGACTACATGGGAGTCCAGCAACATAGCCATTACGCTAACTGCTGGTCCTGAAAGACTTATCAATTAAAGCAGATGAACATGTATTTCGTATGTTACATGTATCACATACTCTATCCTTATAGTAAAGTAAGCTAGAGAAAAGAAAGTATAACTAAGAAAAGCATAAGGAGGATAACAAATACATCGTTAGTATTTGTTTTAAAAAAATTCCTGTGTAAGCGAACTTGTGCAGTTCAAACCCATGTTACACAAGGATCCACTGCAGAGTTTCTTAGAAGGGTAAGGACATAGAAGTCATACAGACTGTTAAAATTAATGAACGATTTCATATTTTCCGAAATGCACATTTAAACATTAGTCATCTATTATAGCTTTGAAGCAGTCAATGGATTCATCTCTGTCCAATAGGCTGAATTGGACAGATGTGTTATTTTTCCGAACAGCACTGACTGCTTTCACAGTCGGTGTCCTGCCAGGAGGTTTGCAGACTGTAACAGAATGTTGGAAACAATTCCTGAAGTCATCCTGCATCCTTAAGACTCTCCCCGCACATCTGGGCTCTGTCTGATCCGGAAGCCAGAGGAGATGAGCGAAGCTAGCGGCTCCCATTTCCGGGCCTTAACACAACCGTGCTGGGGGGAAACGCAGCTCATCCCTGGGGTGCAGAATTTCAGCTGACCTAGTTGTAAGCCTGGTGCACAGTTTGAGGGGTTTAATTCACTTCAACAAGCATTTTTTTTTTTTTTTTTTGAGTGGCATTTACCATGCCGAACATCAGGAATAAAAAGAGGAGTAAGGTGGGGTCTCTAAGAACTATGGGAAAGATAAATGTGTACCTAAAAATGTTAACAGTGGGAGTACTTCCGGGTCGTCGCTGAGCGCTGCCGGTTCTGCTGCGACGGAAGAGGTGGTCCGGGAGGAGGCGCCTCCTACCCCGCTTCTGGCCACGCCGCTGGTGTCTGCTCGCGGCCAGAAGCGCCTGTGCCGGAGACAGTCGGACATCGATGCAGGCATGAGTAAGAAAAGCAGTATCTTCCTCCTAAGCCATGGCATATCCCTTATACAGAAATACCACCTTGGGGAACAGTCTTCAGGAGGGCCTAGATGAGCTCATACAGGGCTCTCTAAATATGTACAGATTCTGCGATAACGTGTGGACTTTTGTATTGAATGATGTTGAATTCGGAGAGGTGACAGAATTGATTAAAGTGGATAAAGTGAAAATTGTAGTCTGTGACGGTAAAAACACGGGCTCCAATACTACAGAATGACTAGGAAAAAACATGGCTTTTTTATGCCACCTTCTGTTATTATTCATCACTTTTTGAAGAGAAGCGCATAGAAGAGACTTTTTAAATTTATTCTAGCATTGCAAAAATGACAACAGTGCGCTATACTATCAGAGAATTCCAGTAGAAAGAAGCTTAAAACTGTAGCCTCTTACCTTTATTGTACAGCATGAGGAAGCATAACTTTTTTTTAATGATAAATCAAAAGTTGTTGCCTACTTAAGAACATTATGTAATAAACTCATTGTAAGACACACACACACAAAATGATAACAGTGTAAGTGCCACTGTGCAGAAATACACACAAATGGGGCTTGACACGCAAGCCCAATGACACACAATGGCACTTACCTGACTCTCCTGGTGGTAAGAAAAGAGACAGAGAAGAGGAGGATCTTGAAAGCTGAGTAAGAACTGGCCAGGGGGACACGGAGGGAAAAATGCTGTAGAAAGTTGGAAGAGCAGGAGCAGAGGCACAGCTTAGATTTCCATGGGGCGACGGCGTGGTGAGAAGTCGGGTACATTAGGATCTCGGGGATGTGGGGAAGTGGGGAGGCTGGGGATAGAGAAGGAAATCCAGGCTTGAGGCCGGTTTTGGAAAGACTTGGATGACCTTAGAAGACATTTGGATTTTATCCTGAAGAGCGTTAGATGGTTTATAAAGGGAAGTAGCATAACTCTCCCAGTGTTTTAGAAAGGGAAAGGCAGCGGTCACGTGGGCAGCAGGTTACAGAAGAGAAAGCGGACAAGAGGGCCAGGTAGGGAACTTCGGGAAGGGTCAAAACACTCTCCACTAGACTATGAAAGAACAGCTTGGATGGCAGAATCCATCGTGGGTTAAATGTTACTGCCTGCCTATAACGGAATACTAGAAAAGCATGAAAGCAATCATGTTGATTTATTAGGTTGTCAGGAAAGCTATGATGTATTTTTCTTTGTTAAAGTGCGTCAGACTTTCTAGATGATCCAATATTTTAATGATGCAGAAATGTGCACACAAAATTAAAAAATAGTGCAAAAACATGAGCAAACATATTTTAAACCTATCTATTCTGTCTTTCTAAATAAATAAATAAATAAAACACTAAAAGAGTATACAGTATTCTCAAATGTTAATAGCAATATTTACTCACTGGTAGGCTTTTGGATACTTTTGGGGAAAAAAGGAACTCAGATACCCAATTAAAAAGAAGTAGGTAGGAGCTTAGAGAAAAGTGCTTTTTTTATTTTCAGACCCATCATGCAACTTAGTGAGTGGCCTGGCATTGCAAGGTAAGAAGAGAATATGCAGAGACAAGGGGAATGTGGAGACAGGTCAAAAGATGGCAACTAGAAATAGAAAATAAAAATGTGAAAGTGGAATGTAGAAATGAGAGGATAGCACTGACAAGAGAAGGCAGGGGAACAATTTCATTTGAAGTGCGTGCTCACGTCTATCTCTAGATTTTTTTCAAATCGATCGCTATCGCCAGAAGCTAAGGCCGTTGCTCCATGAAGGAGATGGCGGTGGCTTAAGCGATGTTTTATTCTTCCCACCAGATGGGTCCTTGCATCATTTGGTTTCCCTGAGTCAGTATATAAAGGGCACTAAGTCTTACATTATGTCACACGCTATTTCAACTGTTCTTTCCTTAAAGTAATAGGCATTTAGGTAAACATTGAAGTATTCCTGTCTAATTTCACAGAACACAATTGGCCACAAATGCAAGATGAAATATATATTTTTGGATAACAAATTTATATCCAATTGTGTGGGACCAAATTGATTTGACTACTTCAGAATATAACTTCATAGAATGGATGGAGTTGGGGCAGCAGGTGGTGTAGAGCTTTGTGGTTTGAGTCCCAGACCTATTGGCTTGAGAATCATGCCGGCTGCATGTGTGTGCTCAAAATCACAAGAGGAAAGTGGAGGAAAAGGGATTATCGTGTGGGCATTCCATGCTGGGGGGATGATTTCTCACTTTCTCTCTTTCTCTGGGGAGAGGATGCACCTTATGGCATAAGCAAAACTAAACTAAAAGAAAAAGACCTTTACATACATATTACTAAGTGAAAAAAAGAAAATAGTTGGGATTTGGAAATGTGTTTTGTGAGGCTCTTTCCTCCTCCAAGGGATGGGTTGAACTGAGATGCAGGCAGTTGGATAAAGGTGCAAGGCAGTGATGTCATGTTGTTTATTGGCTGAGTTTAGGGGGAGCTCACAGCGCACTGAATTGAGCTGAGCTGAGCCAAGGCCACCAGGGCTGAGCTGGCTGAACCAAGGACAGGGTGAGCAGGGTGGCTAGCAGGGCAGCACCGTGCAGAGCTGACCTAGCTTAATCAAGTGCTCCTTTTCTCTCCCTTTTTTTTGGACAGGTTTTTGCTATAGGGTGCATGCACTCGCCAGAAAGACAGAGAGACAGAGAGACAGAAAGTGAGAAATCATCCCCCAGGGAGGATGGCCATGCCACAATCCCTTCTCCTCCATTCTCCTCTTGGGATCTTGGGCACACACGCACATGTGCCTGGTGTGAGTTTTAGCCACCAGGTCCGGGACTTGAACCGCGTTTGACTACATGAGAGTCCAGTGACACAGCCATATGCCAACAGCTGGTCCCGCTCCCTTTCTCTTAAAGGGGCTGCAGACGATAGTATCTCATTGCTGAAATCAAACTATCACACATGCACACGTGCATTACATGCAGTGGTGTGACACAGCAAAGTCATAATTACAGAACAAGTGTGTAAGCTCAGTACAACTAGTAACATAACTTGTTTCCCTGTGCTCTTCAAGCATGATGAGACAGGAAGTGAGGGAGCCAGGCTAACCCATCCTGACTCCATTTTCTCTGCAGAATGTAACCAAGGAAACGAAGAAAGGTTAGAAAAGGAGAGTAAAAGGTTACTTTGTAGGAAACAAATGATCCTATAAGACATCAATTGTCATGCTGACATGTCTTAGTTTTACAAGAAAATGAGGCTCAAGAGGGAGAGAGAGAGAGAGAGAGAGCAACTTTAAGTTATTCAGCAAAGTTTGCCCTAGGTTTCTGTTATGTGCTTATGAAGCTTCACCTCTTCCCAATGCCCGTCTTCTGGGTCCAAGGACAATCCCAGTTCAGCTCCTTTCCGTCGGCAGACCCTCAGTACTTGCTTCCTGCTTTTCATCTTGATTTCCACCACTCATTTTTGATCTCTTCTTCTGTCTGGTTGCTTAATTTCTCTGCTTCTGTTTCATTTTGAAAGATGTAAGGTTTGCCTAGATTGTTTTAAACAAACGAATATGTGTTTTATAAGCCATGGGCTCCTTTAAGCAGATGCACTTAGAGCTTCTCTGGGTGAAGTCAGAGTGGGAAGCCAGGGTTCCCTCTGGCTTTTCTCACTCTCCCAGAGCTTGCTGGGTTGGGAGAAGGTTCCATGACGCTGGGTTTGAAAACCACTGTCCCTGAAACTGCTTCCATGGTCAGTAGACTTAGTGCAGCCTGGAGTATCTCGAGGATAATAAAGGTCCTTGTAAAGATGATATTTTCCACATTACATGGCAACTGATTTTCTTAAAAAGAAAATTGAGTTTTGCTGTGCTCGTGTAGTACTTGGGCACCCAGCCTCAATCCTTATGTTGGAGAAAATAAAAATGTAGGTACCAGAATCAGGACAATTGTTTTCCTCATCTGCTGCAGTCTTGCTGAGCGTTCTTTTGAAAAATGTTCAAGAGTTCCATATCTCATTTCCCCCTCAATTTTCCATCAAGATACTGTGAAGACCTCTGACTGAGACGCACACCACTTTGAGGTTCTCGGAGAAAAGAGGTAGCTAGTATCCGTCCTGCGAAGCAGTGTCTTTGCTTGCACTTGATTGAGTAGAAGTTCGAGCTCTTCCAGACCTTGATGTCTCTCTCTCTGAGTGTCTCCTTGTCTAGTAGGATACTGTCAGCCACTTGCTTCTGAGGGCCTGCGTAAAGGAGAATTGTTATTACATCTTTTGTCAGAAGCATTTCCTGCTGCCATTTTGGTCTTCTCTCTGAACACATTGTATGAGAGGAGTGTAGAATTACCCTCCTTCAAGGAAAAAAAAATCATCGGATTGTTCTGTTGCTGTGCAGAGACGCAAGTCATTTCAGTGGCTGATCCTTCCTTGACCTGCCAAGGCTGCCGGTTAGTACAGACTGCAGAGAGCTTGGAGGGACTCTTGAAGGGATTGACTCAAGGCAGCAGAAACCTCTTAGGCTACAACCTTGTCGACCTTCCTTGAGATTCACTCAAAAGCTGTGTCTGGGACCTTTGTTCTGTGGCTTTTGAAGTGATATGTCTTCATTAGAACTTAGAAGTAAA
Organism: Tupaia tana; assembly: GCA_026018925.1. Classification (NCBI taxonomy): domain Eukaryota; kingdom Metazoa; phylum Chordata; class Mammalia; order Scandentia; family Tupaiidae; genus Tupaia; species Tupaia tana. The sequence goes on along the minus strand of JAKSZU010000014.1, from coordinate 12,301,752 downwards.
TAATTTTTTTCACAGCTCGAAGAAGGAAGCGATTTGTCTTGAACACGGTGGATTTGATCTTTAGAGAGAGGTGAACAGCTAACTTTTTTTTTTTTTTTCTTTAGCAAAAGCTAAGGATGATGAATGAAATGCCCAAGGCTAAGAAGGCCTCTTCACGACAGCGAGGGTTATCTTTGGAAGGATTTTAAATCAACTGGCTCATACTTTCCTGGTAAGGAACAGTTTCTTAACTCTGATTGGTGACTTTTTCATAGGTGGTTTCACACACACACACACACCAAAACCAACAACCTCTCTCAGAACTGCCCCCTACACTAACGTCACATCTTGCAAACCTAAAACAGTCAATAACTAGAATATCAAAGGACTATATCTTGCACATTATAATTGTGTAGGTTCTTTACCAAAAGGGTACGCTCTCTTATATGCCTGGAAAACTCTTTTTAAAATACATGAGGATTTCTTTGACGGTCTGCTATTAAGTAAGGGCACTTGTAGTTGTTTGACTTTCCCTCTCTCTGGGTCTTTACACTGAGGCTCTCTTGGGTAAAGTGTTTATGAGCATTGCCAAATAGTGAGGACGTATATTGGTGCTAGGATTTTAAAAATGGAGTCTTATTTACTAAAGGAAATAAAGGTTTTATTGATGCAGTTATGTAGAATTTGAGGCATATTACTATTCTGATTGATTTTAAAGGTTTACATTTGCCCTATAACATCTTGCTGATCCAGCTTTGACTAATTTGATGCCAGTCTTTAGTCAAACAAAGAGACAGATACAAAAAGACACCATAGAAGTGTGTAGTGCTCTGCACTGACTCACTTCAGGAAGGTCTGCTTTATGACCTCATTTCTTGGACATCCTAAAAATGGGCTATATTTGTTACACATACTTTTCTATATGTTTCATTTACTTATGTCATTTAATCCTTTACCAACCCTGTGTGACAGATACTATTATTACCCCATTCTACAGATGTGAAAACTAAGACACAGAGAATATAATACTTTGTTCAAGATAACCCTGTCAGTAATTGGCAGAGCCTGTGTTCAAATCCTGTATTGAGAATCCAGAGACCATACTCTTTTCTTTTTTTTTTTTTATTTAGGTTTTTGACCAAGGGCATGTGTACTCAATAGAGAGAGAGAGAGATACAGAGAGAGAGAGAGGGAGGGAAAGTGAGAAATCACCCCCGGGGGGGATGGCCACACTGCAAACCCTTCTCCGCCATTCTCCTCTCAGAATTTTGGGCATGCATGCACATGTGTGTCTGGCATGATTCTTAAGTCTCCAGGTCTGGGAATTGAACCATGGTTGGCAATATGGGAATCCAGTGCCTTAATCACCATACCACCTGCTGGTTCTAAGAGCGCATACACTTGATGGCATGCTCTTCTGCTGCCCCAATTGCAAGGAACATATAGATAGAAAGGCTTATGTTTATGGTGTACCTACCACAGTGCAGGAGACTGGAGAAGAGAGACATAAAATTGTCCTACACAGAGCAGCATTGATTGGGCAATGCTGGATCCTTTTTGAAGATTTGGGTTTGGTTCCCTGGTAACCTGTGCAGTGCAGGTGTGCGTATTTATGATCCTGGCTGGCGGGGGAGGGAGGGTGTTGCAACGTGAGATCCTGTTAAGGGTACTTATCTTTCTCTGTTTCTTCCCCATTGTCTCTCTTGCTCAGAAAGAAAGAAATAAACCTAAAAAAAGAAAGAGCATAGTGTGTTAACCCTAGGATATGAATTCATACATGTGACTTAAAGACTGATAAATAACGTGCTAGGTATAAATTGGTTACATTTTAAAATAATTTACTGAAAAGTAAAAAGAAATGAAGATTTAATAAAGGTGATGAAAGTTGAGCTATAAATATGGGCTGACCTAGTACAGCAGCAGTTAAGCATTATGCAGAGAATGCTAGATCCTACATGGCTGACCAGGGTTCAAATCCTGGGCCTGGCAGCTTAAAAAACTTGCCAGTTACATACATGTGCCTAGGGTCATGATGGTGTGGAGATGTGACAGGCTTCATTGAGAGGTGCTTTCCCCCTCCCCCAAGGCGCACATGCACACTGGCATTGAAAATAATAATAATAAAAATGACAAAAAGGCGAGCGAAATAGCTTGGGGTGCAAGAAGATCTAGGAAATATACTCACGCAAGGAAATGATAGAACTAGTTGTAGACTTGTTTTGGCTTTATAGGTCAGACGCTCTCTCACTTGCTGAATTCATCAGACTTGGAAAGACCATTTAATATTTAGCTTGAGGAAAAAATATAGGCACACACTGGAACTTCCAGATTCCCTACATCTGACCCATGTTATGAAGGTCCCCCGTGGTGTACCTCAGCCCCAGAAGCATGGACCCTCAGAGCTCTTGAGGCTGCTGGGTATGGCCTGGGGACTCCTGCATAGATGTTGGCACAAGAACTTTGGGGACCAGCTCTCAAGGGCTTCACTTTCTATAAATCCCTAAAAATTGGATATAATCCATACAAAGGATGGGATTCCAAGTTAACTAAGATGGAACATCTACCTCCTCAAAACGGGAGCTCAAAATAGAAATGGGGTTCTCATACTCATGTTTGTGACTCAGTGTTTTGACTCTGTGACAGCTATTATTGTTACCAGTGATAGACGTTAAGTCATGCAAAAGAAGAATTCTTGATTTAAAAAAAAGGGGGTTTGTGCCTCATTCCTGCAGAAAAAGTTTTGGCTCCCTTTGGCTCTTGCGGAAGGGCTGACAAGGCCGGAAATATAGATGACATCGATAGACATAAACATCAAGAACGGCCTGCAAATCCAAGAGACCTAAATGTGCTCAGATGAGGAACAGGAGGTGTCCTTACAGGAAATGAGTACCTTTGTAAAAGTGTAATTTAGGGCTGGGGGGTGGCATGGCAGTTGAGGTGCTAGTCTCCCATATGGCTGACTACAGTTCAAATCTTCAATCCAGCAGCCCAAAAAGCACAAAATATAGATAAATAAATAAAGGTAAAAAACAAAACAACCCCAAAAGTACAAGTGCTAGAAAAGCCAGAGCCTACTATTAATCTTTCTTATCTAGGAGAGGGATACATTTTTCTTCCACGTACGTGGTGATTTTCTATGGACTAGGGCAGGGGTATACATTTAAAAATAAAAATATTCTTTCCTCTAGGCTATAGATTTTAGGAGCCATTATTTATAAAGCTATGGAGACTTGCATTTATTTGATTATCGGCTCTCCACAAAGAGTTTAACATATCAAGAACACTTTAGTAGAAGGAGAAATGGGGAGAGGGAGTAGGTGTCGCCTCACCTCACCTGTTTACCTGCAGCATTTCTGGTCCCTGACATGACTTAGTCACCCCACTGTGGGCTTTTTGGTTTCTCCTTCCTGGAATTGGTCTCTTCCTTGAAACTTTCTTTGCCTGGGTAAGTGTAGTCTTGGTTTCAATCTTTTGCTGATGCTCCGTTTGACAGATTCCACCTCTCCAGCTTTCTACTTACCTGTTTCTTTTTGCATTGACCTATTTTTTTTTAAATGAGATTTTTGGTATAGGGTGTGTGCTTGCTGAAGAGACAGAGAGGAAAAGCAAATAATCACCTCCCAGTGGGGAGGGTCATGCTGTAATCCCTTCTTCTCTCCTCTCCTCTCTGGATTCTGGGCATGCACGTCTACACATCCAGCGTGAGTTTCAAGCAGCTGGATCAGGGACCCAAACTGCGGTCAGCCACGTGGGAATACAACGCCCTAACCACTATACCACCTGCTGACTCCCTTGCTATTGACTTTAATGAGCAAGTGTCCTGAGTGTGCCTATGTCTGAACATGACATTAATTTTTCTTTATTGTACGTAGATCTGTTTTATATTTAGAAAAAAATTACAGATGAGGAAAATAATAATCAAAGGAAGAAAGGGAGAAAATATGAAACTAACCATAAGTCTATAGTCTACAGGCATCACTGCTAACCGTTTTGTACATATCATTCCAGGATATATCAAAATACATATCAAAGTGGACTCAGACAGTATGGACTGTTTTAGACTCTGCCTTTCCCAATACTTTATCAAGCATATTTCAATATTACCACCAACCTTACCAAGCCATTATGAAAAGATGCAGATTGTTTTGTTTAATGGATGTACCATGGCTGATTTAACACTACCAGCACTGTTGGTTTATTTCTTTTTTTTCTTTTTTCTTTTTTTTTGAGAGGTTTTTGCTATAGGGCATGTGCGCTCGCCAGACAGACAGACAGAAACAGAGAGACAGAAAGTGAGAAATCACCCCCCAGGGGGGATGGCCACGCCGCAATCCTTTCTCCTCCATTCTCCTCTCGGGACCTTGGGCACACACGCACACGCGCCCGGCGTGAGTTTTAAGCCACCGGGTCCGGAACGCAAACCGCGGTCGACTACGTGGGAGTCCAGCGACATAGCCATTACACTAACTGCTGGTCCCGTTATTTCTAATTTTTCAGCACTATAAACAACATTGTAATGAGTGTCTCTTTGGCTACATCATTGGCACAGTCATGATTTTTCTGCAGGATGGATTTCTCCCAGTAGGATTACCAAGTCAAGGCACGTACAGAATTTTAAACCTGCAGGTAGATTACCAATTGCCCTGTGGAGTGTTCACCCCAATTTTTTCACCTTCCAACAAAATCTGTGAGCCTGGCACCTTGCCTTGGCTTTTCTGGGTTTGGATTTTTGTTGCGTCTTATACACTTTATAGATTCTCCACAGGTCTTATTTGGAGAAGACAATGAAAAGACGGACAGACTTGCTAGGGGGTGGGTATTTGGGGAGGGTACCTTCTGCTTGGCCTCCTGTGTTCTCACGTGCCCTGTGTGCTCAGCTCAGCTCTCAAGGTAACAGAGGTCAAAGGTCAAAGGTTGGGGGCCAAGTCCTCTGAAAGCATATCCTTTGTTTCTGTGGAGACTTTTGTTAGGTGTGAAGGGAGTGTCCGTCCCTGCCTTCAGGTTTTCTAAGGGTCATGCGGGACTGGCTGTTATCCCTAAGGAGTTGAATGATGCAATGTATTAGCTTCTGGTCTTAATAAAAGAAAAGAAAGTAAAAGGAGGAAGGAAAGAGGGATATGTTTTTTTCTCTTTACAATGAACATACTGGTGAGCTTATACCAGAGTGCTTTGAGAATTGCCTTTATGGTGTCTGAACATTTGATTAATGGAATCAGGGATAAAAAGGATTTTTCTAAAATTGTCAGGAATTTGCTCTGTGTCTCCTCTAAGAGGGGAGGTGGGGCAGACTTGTTCTCCTTTTTGGGATGGGTTACTTTGTGGGTGAGCCTTCAGGATCAAACCCTCAGCTCACTGGCTGTCGCACTGTTGCTTCCAGTGATGGGTTCCTGAGTCCAAATATAAGGATGTCAGTCAAATGTAATTGTGTGTGTGTGTGTGTGTGTCTGTGTGTGTGTGGGTGTGGGGTGGTAGGGAGTAGGAAGGGAAAGGAGGAGTAAAGGTATGGAAAATTTTTTTTTTTTCTCTGTATGACCAGTGCACTTGCTGGAGACAGAGACAGACAAGAGAGAGAGAGAGAGAGAGAGAGAGAAGGAAAGTGAGAAAGCACTCCTACCCCCGCCCCCCTGGGGAAATGGCCATGCTTTAATCCCTTCTCCATTCTCCTCTTGGAATTATGGGCATGCACATACAGGGGCCTGACATGTTTTTGAAGCTGCTGGGTCCGGGACTTGAACCACATAGTTGTCTATGTGGGATCCAATTGCCTTTACCATCATGCTACCTGCTGTCCTCCTCTTTTTTAATTTAGATATTCGCTATTGTTTTGAATGTGTCTCCCCAAATTGTTATGTTGAAACTTTATCCCTGACATAATTGTATGAAGGGGCCTTCTGAGGGTGAGTAAGCCATGAGGTTGGAGCACCATGAATGGGACGAGCACCCTTAAGGAGAGGTCTGAGGGAGTCCCATGCCCTTAGGTAAGGCACATAAGAGGCATCATCTCGGAAGCAGAGTGGCTCTCGCCAGACACAGCATGTGCCAGTGCCTCCATCTTGGACTTCTCACCTTCAGAACTGTGAGGGAAAGAGTCTCTGTTCTTGATCAATTATCCAATGTAAAGTATTTTATTATGGCAGCAGAAACGGACTAAGGCAACATTTATGAGGCAACTGAAAATGACAACCTGTTTTGATTTTGGTGATATGAGGAGTATTTTTTACATAGGAAATGATATTTTGGCTATGAGTGTATATGCATATTTCTATGTTTAGTAAAATGCATATTTTGTTTTGGTTTGAATGGTGAAGAGATGGCTGTTTCTCATGGCAGACTGAAGACGTAGTTGATGTTTCAGTGGGTGAGGAGGAGACTGGGAGAAGAGGCTCTCATTCCCCAGTAAGCTGAGCCCGTTTTATCAAGCATTATAGTTCTGATTTCGATTTTATTTTCAGAGCACATAGAGGTGCGATCTCTGTTTAAAATAGATTGTTTGCGTATTATCACGGCTGTCTCCTGGTACTTTACAGCACTTCAGGCATTCCAGATCACGTATCCTATCCTGTGGGGTTTCTCTTACGAGACGCAGCGTTAATCACTCCTAGGAGCTTATAATGCAAATGGGTTAATAAGAAGCAAAAACATGACTTTTTAGGAAATTTATGAAAATTTCTTAAGTAATTTTACACTATTTAACCCCAAAGGTTTTTTTGTTTGTTTGTTTTAAATTAAAAAAAAATTTTAAAGAGGTTTTGGTCTTAGGACACAAGCACTCACTGGAAAGAGAGGCAATCAGTGAGAGGGAAAGAGAACTCCCCCCCCGAGGAGTGATGGCCACACTGCAATCCCTTCTCCTTCATCCTCCTTCTGGGATCTTGGTCATGCATGCACATGAGCCTGGTGTGATTTTCAGGCTATCCAGTCTGGGACTCGAACTATGGTTAGCCATGTGGGAGCCCAGCAATGTAACCACTATGCAATTGCTGGCTTCAAACTCAAAGGTTTTTGATAATTCTCAACATTTAAAAAAATTTAAGGCCTTGGAACCAGCAGATGGCCTAATGGTTACATTGCAGGAGTCCCATGTAGTTGACTGTGGTTCGAGTCCTAGACCTGGCAGCTTAAAACTTATGCCAGGTGCGTGTACATGAGTGCCCAAGATCCCAAGAGAATGGAGAAGGGGTTGCGGCATGACCATCCCCACTAGGGGGTGATTTTTCACTTTCTGTTTCTCTGTCTCTGTCTCTCTAGCAAGTGTACGTGCTTTATAGCAAAGATCTCTCTTAAAAAAAAAAGAAAGAAAAAAATAAGGCCTACATCAGGGTGAATAATTTAAGTCATAATTATAATACATTTCAAGTAATATTGCTAATTAAATGAAAATAAATGGTCAACTAATCAGCTAAGGAAAAATCTAGAGGGCCAGTAGATTTTGACGTTGTGCAAGACATTTTTCATGTGTACAAGTTTGAGATCTGAGCTTCTTTAATGACATAATGCTGCCACCTGCTGTTTATGCTGTTTTACTGCAGTGGGACTTGTACGGTTGACAAGTTGAGTAATGCTTTAGTGAAAGTTTAGAATTTTGGGGGCAGCAATTATTTGCGATCTTATCCGAGACTAAGCTGAATACATTCCCTGTAAAACACACATTTTTAACGAGTTGCAGAGCCTTGAATTCCCTTTATACTTGAATTCCCTTCATAGCATCACAAATGCTAAATGAGAGATGAACCATGCATAATTATCTTGGGTACCTTGTGATAGCTTTTCTCTCTGTTCCAGTTCTTAGAAATAAAATCAGCTTCGTGATGGTGTCATGACTTGATCTAACCATCAACATTTTAATGTAAGTCCTATTTAGAGCCCGGAAGGGAAACTTAGAAATATAAATTTAAACTGAGAACACGTGGGGATGTAGAGGAGATGAGAAAATTCTGAATCTTCCCTACCCTGGGGCAGGGGCAGGGACATGACTTGATGGGACGAGTCAGAGATTCTCCAGGTTTTGAGCTATGATCTACCTGAAGCAATCTGTGTCACACCCTGTCCATAGACGAGGTTTGCTTAGCTCACAGGGATTGTCTTACCCATGGCTTGTGATGCCAGCAGTAAGAAACAAAGAATTTCTGAGGTTTCTTTGAAAGTGGGAGGATTGGGACCAGCAGTTGGCGTAATGGCTATGTCGCTGGACTCCCACGTAGTCGACCGTGGTTTGAGTCCTGGACTGGGTGGCTTAAACTCATGCCAGTGTGTGTTCATGCCCAAGATCCCGAGAGGAGAAGGGAGGAGAAGGGATTGCGGCGTGGCCATCCCCCTGGGGGGTGATTTCTCATTTTCTGTCTCTCTGTCTCTCTCTGTCTTTCTGGAGAGTGCACATGCCTCTAAATTAAAAAAAAATAAATAAATAAAAGAAAGTGAGGATCTAGGTGACGAGCCGCCCTTCCCAGCTGTGTGGCCTCCTAGGATGTGTGTTTTCCAGTTTGCTCCAGGCTCCATGTGGCCAGGTTGGCTCTACTGCCATCTCCTGGACTCTGAAGTCATCATTTTTGCAAACCCAGTCTTCAAGCTTCTTGATTTCAACAGTAGAAAAATTAAGTAAAAATGGTTGTTTTTACAGTTGGAACAGAGGCCTGAGGGCATCCAGTTTGGTCTCTTCCTTTTCAAGAAGAGAAAGAGAAAACTATATTTGCCCAAGATCACCCAAGGCCAGGGCTAAAGCACGTGAGACCCTTGGAGCTTTCTGATGGTTTAGTTTTAGGTGACCTGATAAGAGTCATTTAGCTATATGGTGCCCTTAATTTTTTTTTTTAATAATCGGTTACTTAGCTAGGTTCTTGGAAAAAAATGTAGAACACCAATTTGTGAGGATCAACTCCATTTGTAAGGGCAAACACGGATCGCAGGAGCTGAGGAACAGCTTTGATTTTTGGTAAAATTTGCGAGTCCACAGCTTTCTGATCAACCTTGTGCTGCTCTGAAATCTCGTATTCTCCTTCTCTGTGTCGAAGATCTCACCTTCCTGGTGTCTGGGCTTCCGCAGCTTCTTTTTCTTGAAGTAAGCATCAGTAAGGTGTTTTGGGAGTTTTACTTTGTTAATATTAATTTCCGTGGAGGTGTTGATGATGAATTTCTGGTGTGTTCTATGCTGTGGAACTCGATTGAGAACCAGTGGTCCAGTCACAAGTAGCAAGCCACTGCTCAGCTGCTTCAGGAAAACCACCCTCTTGCCTCTGTGGGTCCAGTGAGGATGATCAGATGGTTCCGGGAGTGATGCTGGCTCGCAGCTTTCTCACAGACTCACTGAAGGGTGTTTAGTTGTGGCTCAACAGCTTTTGAGGCACATCTTTGGTAGGATAAGACCTAGGCATTTTTGCAAAGTTTAATGACCACCGTTCTTGTCTCCACCAACTGATTTTGTGACAGTGGCAAGAACCTTCTCCTTTTTCTTTTCGATCCTGGATATAGTGGCCAGGTATTTCCTCCCGTACATGGTCTTCCTGGGATACATGGCAGACCAGGAGTATCTGCAGATGCCCTGGACTAGGACTGGGTTTTGGCTGCAATAGGGCTTCCCCTTCTTGGGCTTTTTAGCTTTGGGGTCACCCTTTATAACCTTGCCGCTGGCATCAGCCTTATTGGCTTCAGGTTTCTTCTCCTTAGTACCCTGCTTCGCAGCTTTTCCACCTGCCATCTTGTATAGTGGGAAAGAGCGTTATACGGTGCCAGCCTGGCCACAATTGTACAACTGGCACCTTGCTAGAATAATATTTGTTAATTTAGTATTTAACACATTGATGGAATGCATGAATGCAGTAGTATGGAGAAACTATATGTATTAAAAAACTAGGAGAAGAAAATGCTCTTGGATAGCATGACTATCGGCACTATTCAATATGGTAGCTACTGTCCATGTTCAGGTATTTAAATTATACTTGGAAGAATCAAAATGAAATACAATGCAGTTCCTCAGCTACACTAGCCCCAAGTGGCTTGTGGTTATTATTATCCTGGACAGCACAGACATGGAACATTCCCTCGTTGCAGTACTGGTGTGGTTGCAATCCTTGTTTTCCCCACCATTTTTAGCTCCCTTATGCCTCTTTTATCAGGGCACTAATCCATTTATGAGGGTTCTGCCCTCATGATCTAATTACCTCCCACAGGCCCTACCTCTTAATACCACCACATTGGGGATTCAATAAAAATGGAATGGACTCAAAATCTGACTTTTGGAGGGACATAAACATTCAGTCCACAGCAGGACTTCAACGTCACAGCTAGATATTGGAATGAAACATTCCTATGTGAAGGGAAGGAATAAAACGCACTAAATGCAGGGGTGGAGAACGACGTGTTTAGCCATCAAATGAAGAGCAGCTGGACGGACTTGCGCTTCTAAGAACTGAGCCTGATACATAAGTTCTCTGAGCTTCATCTTGCTGCCTCGTGTACTAGTCACGTATGGTTGTGGTGGGTGGCCACTGGCAACTCCTGCTGAGCACCCAGATTTCCTCCTCCTGCTGCATCGAGGACTTTACTCCCCTACTCCCCACTTTATGCAACCTCCCTGGGAATCAGTACTCATCACTATTAGAAAGCTCAGCCCTGCTCTGCCTGAGCTGGTACATTACCCAGCCTAGGGAATGGAATCTCGACAGGAATGACACAAGACCCAAAAATGTTCAGAGCTGAATCATCTTTTCTGTGATTCTGAAGAGATTGTCCATGACACCCCCAGTTACCATGGTTTTCATCTTTCCCTATACTGACTACTCATTTTGCCTTTGATGCATCAAAATGCTAGGTTTTTGTTTTTTTTTTTTTGTTTTTTTTTTTTTGATAGTTAGCCAGAACTCATTTATGTTGCATTTAAGCAAATAATTAAAACCAGCACGATGGTGCTTGGATGTCATGAGTACATGAGTACATTGAGTACATGGGGGCGGGGGGCAAAGAGGAATTCTTCCAGAAGCAAAACAAAAGGCAAACGAATGAAAGAAACTAACATTATAGGGAGTTTGAGTAGGTCACACAGACTCTGCATGTGATGAGCTGCAGTGAGTGAGAAAAGGATTTCCTCTAAACATGTCCTATATTCCTGTTTGGTTCCAGGAAGTGGAAAGGAAACAAGTGCCACACACTTAGCCGTCTGTTCCCACCACTGGGACCACTCCTTCCACGTTTATGGACCTCATGTGAGTTCTGGACCTCTCTCTCTGTGCCTGTAGAGTTCCTGCAACGGTCTGCTTGGCTTCCTTCAGTCTGACCCTTCCCTTCGCTCACCTGCATACATCGCTGACTTAGCTATCTTCGAATAGTGCTTAAAATTTTAAACCATGCCCTCGCCCATGCGCTCTGAGAAGCTCAGTATTTACCAGGCTACTTTGGATTATTAGGTGAACCAGATAGTATGAAAGTACATCACTCCCCTTGGGATGGAGGTAGTTAGGTAAAAACGTGGAGTCAGGGCCTGTGGTGGAAAACAAAACCTGGATATAGAAAATGGGAAACTCTTACTAAAGGATCATTAATGTGCAATCCTGTTACTTGTCTGGCATATTTACTCTTCCAAAGCCGTTTGCTGTCTTTTCCTTCTTCCTAAGCTCTCCAAGTTTTATTGTGTCCTGGTGTCTACCAGCCTATTTTCCAGGGACAGGAGGATGTGTGCAGCAGGCTTGGCTAGTCAGCTCTACTGGGTGCAGCAGGTGCTTCTACATTTGTGAGTGCTGTAGGGTTTCCTGGGGAGTATTCACAGCACAGCAGGGGCCAGGGAAAGACATTTCTAGAGTTTCCTTGAAATGCTGCTCCATCACATTGTAGTGATGTTTGCAGGGCTTTGTCAGGCATGAATGCATTCCTATGGAATTTTCATCATTTAGAAACAGTAGACTATATAGGGACCAGCAGATGGTGTAATGGTTACATTGCTAGACCACACATGGCTGACCACAGTTCGAGTCCTGGGCCTGGTGGCTTCAAACTCATACTGGGGTGTGTGTACATGCGTGCCCAAGATCCCGAGAGGAACATAGAGAAGGGACTGTGATGTGGCCATCCCCCCGGAGGGGTGATTGTTCCCTTTTTGTCTCTCTGTCTCTCCAGCGAGTGCATAAGTCCTACAGAAAAAAATCTCTCTAAAAAAATGTCATCTCAAATTCCATTGCCCTCCAGTTCCGTAATTAGTAGCCCTTCCTTCCCCATCACAACTCTCACCAATAACTACAATCAGTCAATCAATAATCAGATGAGAACAAAACTGGATCAGAAATCTCACAGATAAAGAACCGCACCAATTTGAGCATTTGTTTTTCATCCCAAGCCTCACTGTTAGACTTTCACTGCTGTATTCCTATTAGATTGCTATTTTCTTCTGCTTTGTTCATTTTGAGGCCAAACCAGGCAAATATGTTTTTATAAAATAACTATTTAATTTTATTTATTATTATTATTTTTCAATTTGACTAGAAGGAGATAGAGCAGAAAAGTGAGAAAACAAGTCACCAGGTGTGGGATTCGAACTGTGGTTGGCCACGTGGGAGTCCAACGCCTTAATCACCATGCCACCTGCCAGCCCCAGGCAAAGATATTTTAACTTAACTATGTGAATTAACAGTCACTTCAAGGCCATGAATGTCAGTATATATGTAAATCAGTAAGGTGTGGAGGATTACTTGTAAAGAGTTACTTTATGAGGAAGAGTATTGATCATTATTTGAAGTTCACCAAATAAGAAAGTGTCTCTGAATATATTCACAAATATTCCCAAGTACCACATACATGGACTATATTATTTCAAAGTCCCAATATCAATATGTGTGATTCAGCTCCAATCACCACTTGACTTCACTATTTGAATAATAGAGAAAATAAAATAAATAAATATAATGTAGGTTGAAATCCTGATTCCATTACAGAAAACCAACACATAGGACAGGACAGAGTTGTTCATGTCGGCTGATAAAAGCTAGGCGACTCTAAAGCCTAGATCTTCACCTCTAGTGGACTGTATGTCTTAGCTGTATGTCATGGAGTAGCCATACGTGTAAGCGTGGAGAAGGAAGACACATTAAGCTGTAAACAATCTCTGTATGTCAAAGCCACATCTAGAAGACAGCTGATCACAGACGGTAGTTATGCTAATGCTTACTGTTGACAACCCTGAATGGCACTGGACAAGGACAGCTCCAATAGAATGTAGTGTTCCCGGCTTGCATTTCATGCTGTACCTGACTTTTTTCTCTCTCCCGGTAACATTGATTGATTCGGTAAGGTAGACTGTTTGCTTTCCAGCTGGCAGATCTAATTGTAAATAAACAGCTGCTAGCTGCATTTCAACAGTGGATGGTGTTGGCAGGTACAAGAGTAGGGTGTGTGGGATGATTTAAGGCCTATGCAGCGGAGCGTGTGGGCAGCAGGGGTGAGAGTTGCAGGTGGCAGATTCGGATACAAAGTCCTCCATGGCTCAGTGTACTCTCAAGGCTAAGTTTCAAAAATTTTAAAGTAAGATACGAGCTGGTGCCTGGATTGTAGGAGCCTGTGATGACCAAGGGTAGGACTAGACAGAAGGAAAGTACAGGCGCTCTGGTATTCAGAAATCTTTTTGTTTTTGAAGAATGGAATCAGATATTTGGCTAATTTTTGAGGATAATTTTCCTGAACAAGGCAGGTTTGAGAATTCTGGATGAAAGTAGCAATAAGGATGAATGAATGGAGGGGAATTCTACTTGGTCTGTTGGGTGAGGAGAGGAACAGCAGCAACAATAAAAATGCCAGCCTCTCAGTGCACACGTCTGCCCTAGTTAGATAAGAATTGGGTGGCTAGACCTGGATGACCTCAGATTTAGAACCTTGAAATTATTATTTTTTAAAAGAGGTTTTTGCCTTAGGGTGCATGTGCTTGCTAGGGAAAGAGAGAAAGAGAGAGAGGGAAAGTGAGAAATCATCCCTCAGAGGGATGGCCATGCTGCAGTCTCTACTCCTCCATTTTCCTTGTGGGATCTTGGGCACACATGCACACTCACCCGGCATGATTTTCAAGCCCCCAGTCTGGGACTTAAACTACGGTCGGCCATGTATGTGTACATGTCCAATGATGTAACCTCTCTGCCATCTGTTGGCCCCCAGATTTGGAATCTTTAGCACAGGAGAACAGAATATTTGGAGTCACTTTGTGTGTTAGAGTATAGACAACAACTCTTGTCAACCTAAGAAAGAGCACTGCAAGTATCTGCCATTATCATTTGTGTCGGTTAAAGTTACAGCGTTGCATGGTGCTTGAGCCAAAGGTCTTCGGTGATTGTCTTCTTTGCTCTCAGGCAGGTTGCCTGAGACAGTAGCCTGCCCATCAGTGCCGACATCAGCCCGTGCCCCCGCCTGATCTTCCTGGAGTGGAAATGCCCCTTTCTGAGGCACAGAACAACCTCAAGCACTCCTCATTCTATGCCCTTTAACTCTCTGAGCGGGGAGTAGGACCCTACACACTTCAAAGGTAGATGTTTGGTGTGCGAGAGAAAAATCCCCATGGCTAGCTGAGGAGGAAATGAGTGGAGCGAGACTGATATGTCCTCCTGACCGAGGACAGTGGGAGATGAGGCCCCAACCCCCAGCCTTCCCCATTACAGAACTAAGGATGCAGATTGTGCCTTCAAACAAAGCAAGTCTCCCCTGTGTGAGTGGACTGGCAGGGAGAATGAGTGAATGAGAGAAGAGGCAGTCACTGAGTAGCTGGTGGCCTCAGAAAGCCATCTCCCAACACCAGCCTTCCTGAGCTTTCCGTCTCTGTCTGTGGAGACGGGCTCTGGGCAGAGCAGCTCCCGAATCAGAGATAAATGTGGAGGAAGGAACTGGGGGCCAGCAGGTGACCTGGGAGTGCGTTTGTTTCCTTTGTTTTCTCATTGGTTTTTGTCATAGACTTTCCAAGAAGTTGTGGCCCTCTTGTACTTTACATCAGAATACTCTGGACGTTTTATGTCTCTTTGTCTTCCTTCTTCTCCCCACTGCCTTTTCTGTTTATTTATTTACTTTCTTACCAACCACACTTAGGTCTTCACAAACTTACTTCTAGTTTTTTTCATTCTTACCTATCTCAACAGAAGGCTCCTCCACCTCCATGTCTGTTTTTTCGTTCACGTCCCCTCTCAGCCATTCACAAAATCCTCTGGCATGTTAAAAATCCACTGGCAACTTCCCTGGGAAGACCTATTGATGTGGAACAACCCAAGTCTGGCAATTGCCTGAACTTTCTGTTCTGATATAGAGAAACTTGGGCTAACCTTGAAGCAACCCAGGGCCAGCTGGTAGCTGCCTGGGCTTTCTGTTCCCCCGTGTGCTGAAACTGCCCCTCCCCTGAACTGTTGAGCAGCTGGAGGCCTTGAGCTCCCTGCTTCTCTGCCAGCTCTGTATTAGGGCAGACACAGAGCTCCTACCCTGATAGGACACTCCAAGCGTGCTGAAAGTGCCCCTCCTCAATTTACCATAAAAGAGTGTGTCCAACTCTCAGCCAGGGCCAGAGACTCAGAGTGTTAACTCCTCCATGCTCACTGGTGCAATAAAAGAGTTCTCCTTTTTCTCTCTGGATTGCTGTTTTCATTCCTTGGAGTCTGTTTTTCCGCAACATGATGTTCTTCTCTAAAATATCCCATATGGAGCAGGGGGAGGTGGGGGAGCTCATTGGTTATCCCATTTAATCATCACAACCCCCAGAAGACATTTGTTTTCACCTGCATTCAATGGCAGAAAAGTCCAGGCTCCATGTGGCCTAGTAAATGGCTAGTGGCTGGAAAGCCACTAGAACGACCTGGATTGATTTTCATCTGCTGGGCTTCCAAGCCCATGGCCACTCCACTACGATGGGGAGGAGGTTCAGACACTTTCCAGAGGCAGAATATCTTACCACCTCCAATCTTCTCTGAGTCCAGAGTAGCCATACGTATAAGTGTGGAGAAGGAAGACTCCTTAAGCTGTAAACGGTGTGTCGTAGTCTAGCTTTAGAAATGCCGTTGGCCTGGGCTCAATTTATACTCCTGAAATGGCCTGATGATCTGTAATGATGGGAATTGGAATCCATAATCTGAATTTACTTAACAAGATAATGAAATATTTAAAGTCAGTTCATTTAGAGGCTAGCAAGGATTACAGATAGCACACTCACAGATTTCCATCCCTGTATTAGTATTCACAGCAGCATGTTCTTAATTTTGGTTATAGCTGTTTCTAGGTTCTCATATCTTTGAATTTGCCATGGCAATTAGGACCAGAGGGAGCTTGTGGTGTCCTTGGAACTGAGGGAGAAGAGAAATTATGACACTAAATAATACAAAATGGGCCTAGTCCTCACTGCAGTAGAAACCACTCAGAAAAGTTAATTAAACTCAGGAAATAGGCTGCAAGATAATTAAGTTTAGGCCTAATTTTACACCGCAGGCATTCTATATTGTTTTTGCAAGGGTCCAAAGGAATATGAAATAGAAAATCTCCAGGTTGTGGGTTTGATTCATAAAGGATCATTATCTATATTAGATGGTAATGGGTAGGTGGCAAATTGTATTTTGTAAAGTAAAAGTGATAATTATGTTATGTACTTAAGACATTTATAACATCTTTTAATTATCAGTAGAACTGAGAGTTGCCAGTATTTCTGGCATAAGAAATAATAAACATATAAAGTTCCAAATTCAAGAGTAAGATATTCTATTGTCTAAAATAATGATTGATAATTCTTTATTTGGCAAGACACACACACACACACACACACACATGCACACACACATCTATAACTCTGATCTTTTTTAATTAATATGGTCTTATTTTAAATTGATAAATTACAGTGGTATGTTTTGATGCATGGATATAATGTGGAATGGTTAAATCATGTGAATTAATATATACACCACCTAGTTTATCATTTTTTTAATGGTGAGACATTTGAAATTTACTGTTATTTTAAAGTATGCATTATTATTGACTATAGTCACCCTACTTTGCAGTAAATATTAAACAAATTCCTCCAGTTTGTCTGAAAATTGGTACCCTTTGACCAATAACTATCTATTTCTTCCCTGTAACCCATGCCTAGGTTTGGATGTATTTTAAATCCTAAAGCTGGAGGCAGCCTTGATCTCTATCTAATTACTCTGTGTGAAACAGAATTAAAAACCTGTCCCAGGTCAAAGGCCATGGCATCATCCTGCCTTGGTCTGTCTCTACTAGAGGAGGGGCTGTTTGCATTTTGATTGGACTTGCTTTTCATAAACCCTGCTTGCTGTTCTTAGTACCCTGTGGCCTCCAATTGCATTTTCAGTTATCTACTGTTTAGTATTTCCTTATCCCTGATATGAACTTAGCACTGCTTTTGGACCAAGCAGTAAACTTATTTAAAAATTGACCTGGGATTTGACCTATTTCATTTATTTATTTATTTTTCATTGCTTAATTTTTTTTTTTTTTTGATAAGGCAGGAAAATAATAAACTGAAGTCTATCTACTTGCTGCCAAAATGAATGGAGTCCATTTTCTTATTGACTCTTTCTGGAGAGTTCTGAGTCAAGACAACATGCTTTTAGTTAAATTTGATCAGTGGCCATTCTTACACTCAGTGCTATGCTATTTACCCTGCTGTTGGATACCAAAAGGGACTCTTCAGGGTTCTGTCTTTCACGGCGTAGAGCTTTCTTGACATTGTGCAGGTAACTGAGAGTTTCCAAATGCATTCTGAGGTGAAAAAGTTCCCAGGGCAAAAAATGGCATAAATGTAACAGGAGGTTACATGGGACATTTAATTTTGGTTTAAAAGCTAAAGCTGAAGGCAGCTGGCAGTGATCATCCCAGGTGTTACAGACATGCCTCCTGTCCAATACCTGTTCAGCAGTGACTTGGACCCTGTTGCCCAACAAGGCATTGGAAATAAAGATCCAAGTTCACTGGAGGAGGAGGGAGTCTGTGTGATCATTAGCTGACTTTATAGGGAGTGTGGCTTTCCTCTCCTTTTCCTCAGTTCCATCCCAACTGCTCATCTGGGTGAAGAGAGAAAAGAGCGTGGCAGCTAAAGCTGGAAAACGGGTAGATCTCCCTATTCTCCAGACCACCATGGAGAATGAACTTGGAGATGTTACTAAGGAGGAAGTCCATGGACTCTTATATCTTGCCTGTTTTACTGGTGGACACTCAGAGTCTCAGTGCCATACACCTACTGCCACTTTCAGATGAGCTCCATAAAATAGGGACCCTACCATTACATAGAAAAGCTCTTGTAGCATTAGTCTCTTAGAATGTCAGCGAGTGATGGACCAGCAGTTAGCGTAATGGCTATGTCGCTGGACTCCCATGTAGTCGACCGCAGTTCGAGTCTCGGACCTGGTGACTTAAAATCACGTTGAGCGCATGTGCGTGCATGCCCAAGATCCTGAGAGGAGAATGGAGGAGAAGGGATTGCGGTGTGGCCATCCCCCCTGGGGGGTGAGTTGACACTTTCTGTCTCTCTGTCTCTCTCTGTCTTTCTGGCAAGCACATGCTCTCTATAGCAAAAACCTTTCCAAAAAAAAAAAAAAAAAAAAAAAAGAATGTCAGCGAGTGAGAAAACTTGTCCACTGGTGGTGTGGCTCCTGGATTTTTAAAGAATCAAAAGTAATATAGTGATAGCTAATTATATTTAACAGATTTATTGAATAACTACTTTATACCAGGTCCTGCTCTAAGCACTTAAATGTATGAACTAAGGGCACAAATGAACAAAACAACTCATGAGTTGTGTATTATCCCTGTTAGTGACCATCAAGATTCCACAGTTGGTAGTCCACTCACTGAAGCCATCTGGTGCCAGAACTTATAACCCTCACACTGTTCTCCCTACTGCTCTTCTAAAGGCATTCCAGTTGCCTCAGTTACACACTCTACTGCCAGACAGGCCAGCACCTGGCTGCTAAACCGCAGTGTCTTGGAGCCCACCTGACAAAAATCCACTGGTTGCCTCCCATCCCTGATGAAGCCCAGCTTCATCTTAACCCCAGGCATGGCCCCAAGTGATTTCGTACTGGTCCGCCTTTGCTATTGCAGTGGACTTTGTGCCCATGTCGGAATTTGCTGGGTGTGGGTTAATGTGGCATAAGCTCCTTTAGACCAGGATTAGAACCATATGGAAGCCACCAGAAGGACCTGATGAGTTCCAAGAGAGAAAAACACAATCGAGCATTTTTATTTGTGGGATGCATAGGATATTGGGTCCAGGATAATAGTACTTCTTTTTTTTTTCTTTTTTTTAATTTAAATTTATTTATTTACATTCATTCACTGTACGTCAAAAAACATACAAAATGAGATTTTCCATCCAGAGTACATTGTATATTGTCTCAATGAAGCACATCAACAAACATGTTATTGTCAACAAATAATTTTCCATTTCTTGTTTCCTGTATGTTTTGCTTTTTTTCCCCCCATCCTTGATTCCCTCTCTTACCCTCTGCCATCTCCCAGTCTCTTCCCACACTGTCCTGGTATCTATGTTTACTTTCTATACTGTTTTCCCCCCATATTTTATTGAATTACTAAAGACCTTAATTAATCTGAATGTTTCACAGCAAACACATCTGATATATACATTTCCATGAACACAAGTCTAACTTTAGGCATCCTATAAAGTAGCACCTAGCTGGGGCTATATATCTTACTGCAGTCATTGAGTAGATATTTTTTTTCTGAAACTTTTTTTTATAACTTAATTTACTTTCTTTCCCTAAGCATCATCACAGCATACAAAATGTGATTTCCCATCCAGGATATACTGCATAGTGACTTAATCATGCATATTATTATCAAAAATTTTCCATTTCTAGTTCCTAGAATTTTTTTTTTAACCCCTCTTTCTGACCCTCTGTCCTTTCCCACCCTCTTCTCACACTATCTATGGTGTCTACAATTGTCTTCTATTCCTTTCCCACCCACATTGTATTTATCACACAATTTCTTCCATAATCTAACTACTTTCAGTGGTAAGTTCACTCGGTACTATTAAGAAAACCAGTTTTAACTTAAATCAAAGAAATGCCAAGGAACTTTGGTTAAAGCCAGGAAACAGGTTAGGAACAGATACATGGAAATAAGGGTTCAAAAACTAAGAAAGTGGCCCACTTAATCGTAGGGACAAGTCTGGAGTTGAATATTATATCCCAGAATTTAATCGGGAAAATTGAACCAGAACAGAAGATAAAGTACATGAGACTGATAGGTTCATGCACCTACCATTTGAACAGGATAATAGTACTTCTAACCCAGGAAGTAGGAAAACAGACCTAGTGGTTTCCCTGATGTAACTATCTTTTCATGTACTAAAGTCATTGAGGATGTCACTTCTGTACAAGAATGAACTCGAGTCACTTAAAACACCTATGGCTGGAGATGGTTTCAGGGCAGTACTAGAATTTAGACAGCTCGCTGGAGAGTTAATGCTTGAGTACTGAATACCAGAGATAATCTGAGAGAGTACTGCTGTCATTAAAGATCACAGAGGTAACTATTTTGCCTTTTAACGTCTCTATGTGGTCTTTTTAAATGATTTTGAGAGATGAATTTTAGATTGCTACTAATAGAAGGAAATTGTTCCTGCCATTGTTCACACAGGACGTGAGATCGTTTCCATTCTGGAAAAGATATCCAGTATGCCCTGCTAATAGTGACTCATTTGGCCAATTGCAGATTTATTTCTAAACCTGTGCTTTCAAAAAATCACCAGCAGCAATTCGCGACATGTACAGGACAGTAATATATTTTCACTGTCTTGCCCCAGGGGTGTGTAAATTTTCTTGCTTTCTGTCACATTGTTGATAAGGGGATTTTAAATCACATGGAAACTTGAAGGCTTTTCTTTCGCTTATTACAGAGCTGATGTTTTAATTAGGAAAAGCAGGGAAGCTGTTTTTCTTCTTTGAGTTTATGATTTTCAGCATTGGTGATTGAATTCACTATTTGGAGCTGATAGAGAAATATTCAGATTAAAAACAAACTATTTTACCCTAAACCTCCCTTTTAGAACTACAAACTCCTGGACCTTTTATGAAGGGAGGTTTGCCATTGGAAGTGGTCTTGGTGAAGGAGGACCAGTAGAGTCACTCCTCTTTCCTTACTGCTCCCTCTCCACTGCTCGCTGCCCTTATGTGACAAAACAAGATTCGCATACTGCATAGAAAGTCAGTCATTCCTTCATTGATTTCTTTTCCATCTCATTTTAGGTATACTTTGTAACTCCTGGAATGCTTATTATTATTATTATTTTAGAGTTTTTTATGCCTTAGGGTGCGTGCTCTTGCTGGAGACAGAGACAGAGGCAGTGAGAAGGAAAGTGAGAAACCTCCCTCCCTCCCCTTCTCCCCAGAGGACGGCTATACTGCAGTCCCTTCTGTTCCATTCTCCTTCTGGGATCTTAGACATGCATGCACACATGCCCGATGTGAGTTTCAAGCCACCAGTCCAGGACTCAAGACACAGTTGGCAATGTGGGAGTCCAGCAATGTAACCACTGCATGATCTGCTGGCTCCTGAAATGCTTATTGTATTAATGGTATTAGGGTAGGACAAAGGAAGTGGGGGTCAGCTCCCAAGGTCTTGGGGTGACCATCAGTAAGGGATAGATGCCGAGGACACAGCATGTGCAGGTGAATGGTAACAGCTGAGACATGGCTTTCTGTGTGGCCTGATTTAGGGGTGCACAGGAAACAACCCCTATTGCCTAAAACAACAGAGAAACATGGCCCCTGGAAGAGAGAAGAGGTGAGAAGGCTAGGTTCTGTAATGACTTATGGCAGGCACACGCCATTTGACTAGGTTTTAAAGAAAATGGTGACCTCAGAATGCTGGAGGATTTGTGGTCATCTAGGTGGTTTAAGCCACATAATTGGTTTGGGATTAAAAAAAAAAAAATACTTAGACCTTTTCTTTTAGTCCATTTTCTACATGCAGAAATGAAGATGAAGAACAATTATAATCAGCGGTAGAGACTGTTGAATCCAAATCTCCTGGTTTGTGGTGTAATGCCTCTCTGGTGACTCATTTTGAATGCCATCTGCAGTACTGCAGGATGGTGCCACTGAATAATATCACTTCTATTATTGATAATCTTGGACTATGCCAGAATGAGTAATCATGACTGTTTTTCCTAAAAAAATGTTGCTGTTATCTTTGTGTAGTTTCCCAGGGGCATAGCATCTGGCTTGGGCCACCTGGGGTAAGATTTCCAGTTCCACCCCGACAACTGGGAGGACTTCAGCTCATGCTTACCCTTTCTGGTTCTCAGTGTTCTTATATGTAAAATGGGTCAATCAAATGAAGTGATAGGTCAAACAGTGGAGTGTTTGGCACAAGGCAAGTAACTAGTACATGTTAGTCAGTATTGATATTCTATATTATCTTATCTACTTTAATAAGTAGTACATTAACATAAATCAAAAAGTAAAAAATTATTCGAGTATAGAGTGAAAAGTCTGCCTTCTTGTTTTGTTTCCCAGTCACTCTGTTTTACTTCCAGTGGCAATTATTTTCTTATATTTCTTTCCAGTAATTTTCTGTACACATAAGCAAATGTTACTATATATCCTACCTCTTTTTACTCCAAATGGTAGCATACTATACAGTGTTTTGACCTTATTTTTTTTAGCTTAACAATATGTCTTTGAGCATATATATATATATATATATATATATGTATATATATAATATAGTATATGTGTGTGTGTGTATATATATATGTATGTATATATATATATATATAGCAGTAAATGAAAGTGACCGTTCCCCTGCTAAGCCTGTGTTATCAAACTTTAATGTATTGGTCAATTGGATAAAGGAAAGTCGTATCTCTAGTAGTTTTGATTTACATTTCTCTTACTATAAATGAGAATGAACATTTAAAAAGTGTTTAAGAAGCATTTTTTACTCACTTACTCTGAGAACTATTAGGTTGGTGTAAAAATAATGGTGATTTACATGTTGAAATTTGCCATTTGACATTGGATACATTCTTAAATAAATGTGGTTATGCTATACGTCTTTTTAAAAAAGAAATATTTGCCTTAGGGTGCATGTGTTCTCAAGAAAGAGAAAGAGAGAGAGAGAGAGACAGAGACAGTGAGAGGGAAAGTGAGAAATCGCTCCCCAGGGGAAATGGCCATGTCGCAATATCTTCTCTTCTATTCTCCTCATGGGATCTTGGACACATACACATATGCCTTGAATGAGTTTCAAGTCACTGGGTCTGGGACTTGAACTGTGGTTGGTCATGTGAGAGTCCAGTGACATAACTGTTATGACATCTGTTGGCCCTTGTTATACATAATTTTATGTGCATTTCTTGCTTTATGTTTTTTGCTAATGCCTTATTATCTTTTGTTTATTTTACATGTATTATGTTGCTTATTTTACATGTACTATGTAGTCTATTCCATAGACTATGGAAATGATGTTAGATAAAAAAAAGCAAATATGAACGATTTTCTTATTTGAGTTCAAAATGGCTTGTAAAGCAGCAGAGACAGCTCACAACATCAACAATGCCAAGGAACTGGAAAAGCATCATCAATGCCAAGGAACTGCCAGCAAAGGTACAGTGCAGTAGTGGTTCAAGAAGTTTTGCAAAGGAGACAAAAGTCTTGAATCTGAGTGGCCTGCCATTAGAAGTTGACAATGACCCATTGAGAGCAACCATCAAAGCTGATCTTACAATTATAAGAGAAGTTGCCCAAGAACTCAATGTTGACCATTCTATGGTCATTCAGCATTTGAAGCAAATTGGAAAGTTGAAAAAGCTTGATAAGTGGATGCCTCATGAGCTGACAAAAAATCAAAAATATCATCCTTTTGAAGTGTTGTCTTCTCGGATTCTATGCAGCAACAAAGAACTGCTTCTCAATTGACTGGATTTAATATGACAACCAGAGTTGACCAGCTCAGTGGTTGGATAAGGAAAAAGCTCCAAAGACTTCACAAAGCCAAACTTGTACTAACAGAAGGTCGTGGTCACAGTTTGATGGGCTCTGATCTACAGCAGCTTTCTGAGTCCTGGAAAAACCATTACATCTGAGTATACTCAGCAAATTGATGATATGCACTAAAAAATGCAATGCCTGCAGCTAGCATTGGTAAGCAGGAAGGGCTCAATTCTTTGTCATGACAACGCCTGACTGTACGTCACACAACTTATGCTTCAAAAGCTGAATGAATTGGGCTATGAAGTTTCACCTCATCCACCATATTCACTTGACCTCTTGCCAACCAACTACCATTTCTTCAAGCATCTCAACAACTTTTTGCAGGATAAACACTTCCACAGCCAGCAGGATGCAGAAGATGCTTTCCAAGAGTTCATGGAACCCAGAAGCACAGAGTTTTATGGTACAGGAATAAACAAATGTATTTCTCATTTGCAAAAATGTGTTGATTATAATGGTTCCTATTTTAATGAATAAAGATGGTGTTTGAGCCTAGTTATAACAATTTAAAATTCATGGTGCCAAACCACAGTAGCTTTTACACCAACCTAATACTTTTTCATATCTTCTGCTCACTTTTTATTGAGCTGTTTTTCATTTTTACATTAAGTTGTATTTATTTCCTTTGGACATCTAAAATATGCGATTATAGTCCTCCATGGTGATGGCCTTGCTTCATGGCAACAGTGGCTGTGACTACAGGGGCAGGGGAGGATGGGCCAGGCAGGCCTCATGTGCAGGAGCAGGGGGAAAGCAGACCCTTCAGCAGCCATTCTCCACTTGAATCCCCTTCCCAGTCCAGGGTGTAGGAGGCAGGGCTGATTCAGCCCCAATGCCTCCAATCCTGATCCTGCAATTTTAAAGTTATAAGGAGCTGAGAGGAAGCAAGCCCTTTAGCCACCACTATTTGCCTGAAGTCCCTGCACAGTCTAGGGTGTGAGAGTTGGGGCTGATTTTTGTTGTCATCTGACATTCTCACTTGGCTGCTTAGCCCCTACCCAGACAGGGACTAGACAGGTCTAGATATATAGGAGCCAAACATCTGAACACTGTGAAGATCTGGAGGAATCCTCTCTCCACACTGAACTCACCAGTTAAAAGAGAGAATCTCTTCTTTGTAAATCTGAAACCAAGATTCCTGCTGTGGATATGACATTGCAACCCACAGTAGAAGAGGGAAATTGGCACAAAGCTAATTCACAAGAAAGGAAAGTGCATGAGCGCACAACTATAGAAACTCACTCTAAAGAATTATCAAGAAGTGAATACATCACCAAATGACTAAAAAAGCAGAAAAGCCTCAACTATGAGAAAACCAGGAAATACTTTCCCAACAAGGGAGCATAATAACTCATCTTCAACTATGGAAAAAGCAGAATAAATCACCAAAATGTCAGAAAAAGAATTCAGTGTTTATCATAACTAAACTTAATGTAATGCAAGAGAAAATAGACAGCCAACTCCAGGAGATAAGAAAATCATTCCATGACTTGAAGGAGGAACTCTGTAAAGAGATAGACACCATAAAAAAGAATCAAACAGGACTTCTAGAAGTGAAGACTGTAATATGAGGAAGCAAGACCTCCATTGACGATATTAAAAGCAGATTAAACTATGCAGAGGGTAGTGTCTCTGATGTAGAAGACAAAGTATCTGACTTAGACAAAGCCACCAAAAAGAATGAACTTCCCCACCAAGAAAATGAGAAAAACATGTGGGAAATACTAGATACCATTTAACACGTGAATATCTGAATAACTGATATTTCAGAAGGCAAAGAACCTGATAAGGGCACAGAACTTCTATTCTAAGAAATGCTTGCAGAAAACTTTCCAAACCTAGATATACATTCAGACATCAAGATGCAGGAAATACAAAGGAAACCAAAAAGAATCAACATAAAAAGATCCTCCCCCTGGCACATTATAGTCAGACTGGTCAGAATCAAAGACAAAGATAACACTCCAAAAATGGCAAGAGAGAAACATCAAGTTATTTACAAAGGTTATCCTATTAGGCTAATGTCAGACATCTTGACTATAACAATATAAGCAAAAAAGGAATGAATATACAGACATATTCAAAATACTGAAGGAGAGACCAGCAGGTGGCATAGTGGTTAAGGCTCTAGACTCCCACATGGTCGACAATGGACTTGGAGGCTTGAACCTCATGCCAGATGTGTGTGCATACATGCCCAAAATTCCAAGAGGAGAATGGAGAAGGGATTGCAGCATGACCATCACCTCTTAGGGGTGATTTCTCATTTTCTGTCTCTGTCTCTCCAGTGAGTGCACATGCCCTATAGCAAAAAGCTCTCAAAACAAACAAATGAAAAAACAAAATGCTAAAAATGCTAAAATAAATACAATTTCAGGACAACTGAAGATTTTTTGCCCAGTCTTCACCCACCTGTCTCCCAGATCTAGCCACGAGAAGCCAATCACCAGTCATCTACATTTGAGTTCTGAGCAGCCCTTTTCAGACACTAAGACAGCTGAAGATTTTCTACCCAGACTTCACTCTCCTGTCCCCCACAGATCTAGCCTGGTAGAATACCCTCTTTATTCTGTCTCTCTCCATCTCTCTCTCTTTAATTTTTTTTTTTTTTAATTTTAAACTTCTTAGCTCTCTGATGCTCTTTTATCTTGCATATTCTCACCTTTCTCCCCCTCCCACATAGGATAAAAGCCATGATCTAAAAGAGGAAATACACACCATAAAAAAGAATCAAATAGAATTGTTAGAGATG
The DNA here is from genome assembly GCA_026018925.1 of Tupaia tana. Classification (NCBI taxonomy): domain Eukaryota; kingdom Metazoa; phylum Chordata; class Mammalia; order Scandentia; family Tupaiidae; genus Tupaia; species Tupaia tana. Next base: position 12,275,052 of record JAKSZU010000014.1, on the reverse strand, counting down.
AAGGCTGTAATATAGGAAATCAAAACCTCCCTTGAAAGTATTAAAAGCAGATTATATCAGGCAGAAGATCAAATCTTAGATGGAGAAGATAGAACCTCTGATCTAGAAAAGTTTACCAAAAAGACTGAGGAAATAGCCTAAAAAATTGAGAATAATGTACAAGTAATACTAAAGGCCATTAGACACTCAAACATCCAGATAATTGATATCCCAGAAGGTGAAGAAATTAATCAGGACATTGATAATCTATTCCATAAAATCCTGGAAGAAAACTTTCCAAACCTACAGAGGCATTCAAATATCCAGACCCCAAAAATATGTAGGACCCACATAGAATCAACCCAAGAAGATCTTCTTCAAGGCACATCATAGCCAGATTGACCAGAACCACAGACAGAGACAAGATCTTAAATGTCAAGTTACTTTCAAAGGTATCCCATCAGGCTAACATCAGACCTCTCATCAGAAACAGTGCAAGCAAGGAAAGAATGGGAAAATATATTGAAAGTGTTAAGTAAGAAACAGTTTCAACTAAGAATACAATACTTGACAAGATTATCTTTCATATGGGAAGAAAAGAATAACATTCTCAGATAAACAAAACCTGAAAGAATTTACCAACATCAAACCAGCTCTCCAAGAAGTGCTGAAGGGAGTGCTATACTAGGAAAACTAAAGTTGTACACACAGAAATAAAAGTACACACACACAAAAAAAATACCCAAGAGAATAGCCAACTTAATGGTAGGGACAAAGATAAATAATAACATTGAACGTTAACTTCCAGAATTTAAACAAGGATCAGACCACAGTAACACTGCAAATTCAATTAAAGAAAGATTTATTACATGAGACTGAAGGGATTAAATATAATTTTATGACTTTTTGACTAAAACATTGCTGATTTTCTTCTATGGTTTGTTTTCTAGATTTAAGGATTTTTGTCTTTTCTTGAACTATTGATAGGTTCATCTATCTACTGTTTGAACTGAATCCTAACCTTTTTCCTGGCTTTAAGTCTTAAGCAAATTTCTCTTAACATTTTTTTATTTTGATCTATTAAAACTAAAATGGTTTTTCTTGAAATTAAAAACGCATTAAAAAACCTTAATAACTGCAGTAAGCTATATAACCCCAACTAGGTGTTACTTTATAGTATGTTCATTCTACTACCAAGGTTTATGCCTAAAGTCAGACATATGTTCATAGATATGTATATATCAGCTGCGCTTGCTATTGAAAGTATTTAGATTAATTAAGATCTTTAGTGAGTCAATAAAATTTGAAAAAAAAAAGAAAGACAATTTCAACCAAGAATACTATCCCCAGAAAGATTATCCTTCAAATGGAAGAAAAAATAAAATCATTCTCAGACAAACAAAAGCCTGAAAGAATTAACCAAAACTACAGCAGCTCTTCAGGAAGTACTGAAAGGAGTATTATATCAGGAAAACTAAAGAGATACAAACGGAAATGAAAGAACACAAAATAACCAAGAAAATGACTTATAAGATGATAGAGATTAGTCCACAAATATCTATAATAATGTTGAATATTAATGGATTAATTTCTCCATTTAAAAGACAGGAACTGGTTGAATACATTAAAAAAAAAAACAACCAACAGGAAACCTCTATATATTGCTTGCAAGAAATGCACCTCACGAATAAAGATATACATAGACTGAAAGTGAAGGGCAGGAAAAAGAAATCCCAAGAAAATGGAAATCAGAAGAAGGCTGGCATTGCAGTACTGATACCAGACAAAATAGACGTTAAGACAAAAACTGTAAGAAGAGACAAAGAAGTACATTATATAATACTTAAAGGGCAAATACACCAAGAAGATATAACATTTATAAATATGCCGTCAACACTGGATCACACAAATAGGTGGAAAGAAAACTGCTTGATCTAAAGGGAGAGATCTGCAACATAATAACTGTTGGAGATCTCAGCATCCCACTATATCCTCTGGATAGATTGTCTAGACAAAAGAATAAGCAAAAAGATACAGGATCTGATGCTGTAAATAAAGTGCACTTGACAGACAGCTATGGTTATTCATCCAATAACCATAAAATGCACATTTTACTTAGCCCACATGGAATATTTTCTAAGACTGACCACATGATAGAGCATAAAACAAGCCCTTACAAATTCAAAGGCATGGAAACTATATCTAGCATTTTCTCTAACCATAATGGAATTAAACTTCAAATAAACTGCAGAAAGAACACTCAAAAATACACAAACATGTGGAAACTAAACAACCTGCTCCTAAATGACTTCATAACAACCAAAGAATTTAAGACCAAAATCAAAAGAGTCACTGAAACCAATAATAATGAACGCACAAATTTTCATAATCTATGGGACATAGCAAAAGCAGCTATAAGAGGGAACTTTATAGCAATTAGTGCCTACAAGAAAAAAACAGAAAGGTGGCAAATAGACAACCTAATAACAAATCTTAGAGAACTGGAAAAACAAAACAAAAACCCATCAATATACCAGGACAAAAGAAATAATAAAGATTTGAGCAGAAATAGGGAGTTGGCAGGTGGCAGGCTGGCACATGGCTGACCACGGTTAGAGTCCCAGACCTGGTGGCTTGCTTTTTCACTTTCTCTCTATCTCTCTCTTTCTTGCTCTCTTTCTCTCTGATTAAAATTTTTTAAAAAGTTACATAAAATATTAAAAAAAGCGATCTCAGCAGAAATAAATGAAATAGAGAATTAAAAAAATACAGAAAATAAATGAAACCAGAAGTTGGTTCTTTGAGAAAATAAACAAAATTGACACACTATTAGCTAGATTAATCAAGAAGAACAGTGAAAGAAACCAGATAAATCAGATTAGCAATGGAAGCAGGCAATATTTTTGATACAACAGGGATAACAGAAATATAAAATTTCATGAGGAAGTACTATGAGTGATTATACACCAACAAACAAGAAAACCTAGATGAGATGGACAAATTTCTGGACACATATAATTTACCAAGATTGAACCAGGAAGAAATAGAAAGCCTGAATAGACCAATAAGAAACAATGAAGTTGAATCAATAGTAAATAGTCTCCTAACAAAGAAGAGCCCGGGTCCTGATGGCTTCACATCTGCATTCTACAAAAATTGTAAAGAACTTATCCTAATTCTCCTCAAACTATTTCTAAAGATCCAAAGAAAAGAACCCTCCCAAATTTGTTCTATGAAGCCTCTGTTGTCCTTTTCCTCAAAACAGACAAGGATATTAAAAAAGAAAGAAAGAAAGAAAGAAAGAAAGAAAGAAAGAAAGAAAAAAGAAAGAAAGAAAGAAAGCTGTAGACCGATATCCCTAATGAACACAGATGTAAAAATTCTTAACAAGATACTAGCAAATCGAAGACTACCAGCAGATAGCAGAATAGTTACATTGCTGGACTCCCATATAGTCGACTGTGGTTCGAGTCTAGATCCAGCAGCTTAAACCTCATGCTGGATGTATGTGTGTGGACACTCAAGATCCCGAGAGTAGAATGGAGAAGGGATTACAGTGTGACCATTCTTCTAGGGGATGATTTCTCTCTTTCTGTCTCTTTTTTCTCTCTGTCTCTCTAGGGAAGAGCATGTGCCCTATAGCAAAAATCTCTCTCTCTCAAAAAAAAGATACTAGCAAATTGTACCCAGCAATTTATTAAAAAGATTATACACCATGGGACCAGCAGTTAACGTAATGGCTATGTCGCTGGACTCCCACATAGTCACCCGCGGTTCAAGTCCTGGACCTAGCGGCTTAAACTCACGCTGGGCACGTGTGCGTGCGTGCCCAAGATCCCAAGAGGAGAATGGAGGAGAAGGAATTGTGGCGTGGCCATTCCCCCTGGGGGGTGATTTCTCGCTTTCCATCTGTCTTTCTCTGTCTTTCTGGCAAGCGCACGCACCCTATAGCGAAAACCTCTCCAAAAAAAAAGATTATACACCATGACCAGGTAGGCTTTATTTCAGAGATGCAAGAGTGGTTCAACATACACAAAACAATGTAATACATTAATGGAAGGAAAGATAAAAACCATATGATCATATCAATTGCTGCAGAAAAAGCATTTGATAAAATATAATATCCCTTCATGATTTAGACTCTCAGCAAAACTGGTATAGAAAGAACATTCCTCAACATAATAAAAGCCATCTATGGGGACCAGCAGTTGGCGTAATGGCTATGTCGCTGGACTCCCATGTAGTAGACCATGGTTTGAGTCCTGGACCTGGTAGCTTAAACTCACTCCGGGCATGTGTGCGTGCGTGCCCAAGATCCCAAGATCCGGAGATGAGAATGGAGGAGAAGGGATTGTGGTGTGGCTATCCCCCGAGGGTGGGGTGATTTCTCACTCCCTGTCTCTGTCTTTCTGGCGAGCGCATGCTCCCTATAGCAAAAAGAAAAACCTCTCAAAAGAAAAAAAAAAAAAAAAAAAAAAGCCATCTGTGAAAAACCGTAGCTAACATCATACTGAATGGTGAAAAATTGAAAGCTTTTCCACTAAAACATGGAACAAGACAAGGCTGCCCACTTTCTCTGCTCCTTTTCAACATAGTACTGGAAGTTCTAGGTAGTGCAATCAGAGAAGAAAATAAAATAAAAGGCATTCAAATAGGAAAAGATGGTGTGAAATGATCCATTTGCAGATGATACAATTATCTACATAGAAAATCCAAAAGAATCCACAAAAAACTCCTGGAAGTGATAAATGAATATAGTAAAGTGGCAGGATACAAAATCAACATACAAAAATCTAGAACATTTTTATACACCAACAATGTACAAACTGAGGCAAAATAACATTGAAAATAATACAAAAAGTGGAAAGATATCTTATGTTCCTGGGTTGGAAGAATAAATACAAAAAAAGTCAGTCCCACCTAAGTTAATTTACAAATTCAATGCAATTCCAGTCAAACTACTAGAGATATTTCTCACAGAAATAGAAAAAATACTCATAATATGTCTCTGGAATCATAAAGGCCCCGTATCACCAAAGCAATACTGTGCAAAAAGAATAAAGTAGGAAGCATCCTACTTCCTGACTTCAAAATATATTATAAAGCTATTGAAATTAGCGTGGTTTTGGCATTACAAACAGGTAGGCAGTCCAGTAGAATAGAATTGAGAACCCAGAAATAAACCTCAGAACATGCAGCCAACTGATTTTGGTAAAGGACACAGGACAACCCAGTGAGTAAAAGAAAATCTCTTCGGCAAAGAGTGCTGGAAAAACTGGATATTCACCTGCAGGATAATGAAACTGAACTTCTATCTCTCACTTTTAACAAAATCAACTCAAAAATGAATCAAGGATCTAAACCAAAAACCTCAAACTATAAAAAAATTGGTGGAAAACACAAGGGAAACTCTTGGAAAATTTGGAATAGGCCAGGACTTTTTAAATAAGATCCCCAAAGCACAAGCAATAATCCTGAAAATAGGCAAGTGGGACTACATCCGGCTAAAAAGCTTCTGCAAAGCAAAAGAAACAATAATTAGAGTGAAGAGATAATCTTCGGAATGGGAGAATATGTAGACTATGTCTTGGATAAGGGACTGATAACCAGAATATGCAGGGAACTTAAGTAGCTAACCCCCCCAAAAAATAATCAATCCAATTAAAAGGTGGTAAATGAGCTGAACAGACAATTCTCCAAGGAAGACATATGAGTGGCCAAAAAGCATATGAAAAAATGCTTACAACGGAAATGCAAATCTAAACCACAATGCAGTACCACTTAACCCCAGTCAGAATGACTAAGTTTAAAAAAATAAAATTGAGAAGTGCTGGTGAGGCCAAGGTGAAAAGGGAATTCTCTTAACTCTTTCTGTGGCAATGTAAATTAGCACAGCCACTGTGGAGAACAATATGAAGTTACCTCAGAAACTTACAAATAGATCTACCATATGACCCAGTAATTCTACTCTTAGATATCTACCCAAAGGATAGGAAAACCCTCAGTCAGAAACACATTTGCACATGCATACTTACTGCAGCATTATTCACAATTCCTAAGACATAAAATCAATACAAATGTTCAAGAACAGACAAGTGGAATAAAAAAATGTGGCACATGTACTCTATGGAATACTACTCAGTCATAAAAACAATGAGACCCTGACATTTGATATAAAGTAGATGAATATGGAAGATGTAATGGCAGTCCACAATCCCTTCTCTTCCATTCTCTTCTCAGGATTTTGGGCACGCATGCACATGCACCCAGGGTGTTTCAAGCCACCGGGTCTGGGATTCAAACTGTGGTCAACCACATGGGAGTCCAGTGCCTCAATTACTATGCTGCTAGCTGGCTCCAACAAGTATTACATTTTAAAATACAAATTCTCTTTGAAGTACTCACTTGGATATTTGTCTTCAATATCTTTTCCCTTCAAATATGGATAAAATGCTAAAATAGGCAACGAATAACATGTTTATTATTTTCTTTGAGAGAAACTTTATATGAATGAATGTAACAGTTTTAAGTGAGTTAGTTTTCTGATAGATGGCCAGGTTCCAATGAAAATGTGAGACCTGATCTTTGTAAGTGGTTTTTATTATACCTGGCATACCTCCCAAATCATGTACATGTGAGTATATTCACAAACTAAGATTTTTCTTCTCTTTTGTTTATTTTCTTAAAAAAAAAAAAAAAGGGGAAACAGGCTAATATGGGAAGTAGGAAAATTTCTAAGCAATTTCTATGGATCTCGTAACATCTATTCAGATAACTAGAAAAGGCAGAATTGTATTAATTTATTATGAAAGAACAAATAAAAATAGAAAGCACCTTTTGTACTTTGCTATTTTGTTCATTTTTAGGTAGCTGTTTTAACCCTAAGAAACCTTTTTGATCTTTTTGAAATCTGTGGTATGTAATAAACCATTTATATCTTCCTGCTTCAGAACCCTAAAGCCTATACTTTGAAGTTTGAGTAGGCAATTTCTGCAACAGCAATGTATTTTTTTTTCCTGGACAAGTTATATTGAAAACTGACTTTTCTCTGTCCTCAGAAATATTGCTACTAAACTTTATGAATTAAATTTAATACTACAAGCCAAAATATCTGTGTTTTTCTACTTTCTGCAACCATAAAAATATTATTGGTGGAATTACTTTGTGAGCCAAGCCTTAGGCTCTGAATGTCACTGTATTTCTCTGAGTTGGAGATTTTTCATTTTCAATTAGATTGAAGCACACGCACAATACAGGTGGAAGAGCTTATTCAAAAGTGAAATAAGGTAGGTGCAACCTTTCTCTTCAAGGTGTAGAACACGGCTTTTGCAGAGCTCTTCCATCGATGCTGTTTTACGCAAGGAATCAGAGGGCCAGCAGGTGGTGTGGTGATTAAGGCACTGGACTCCCTGATAGCCAACCACAGTGTGAGTCGTGGACCTGGAGGCTTGCTTTCTCAGTTTCTCTCTCTTTCTCTCTCTGTCTCTCTCTGGTCAGTACACATGCCCTATAGTAAAATGAAAATAAATGAATAAAATTAAACAATTTTTAAAAAGAAATTGGAAAGGCTCTTTGTTTTCTGGATTTTTAAAAAATATGTCCTTTATATTTCATAGGACTTTGACATCTCTGTGCACCACTATGGTGTCCATCATATTAGGGACAGTTAATGGGAAAAACCTTGAGCGTTCTTTTGCTATTTATTTCACTGCTACCTGACTGTGCAGTATAGGAAATGCACTTTATTGTCCCTACATTCAAATCTTTGTTTCATAGAGTAAAAAGATTCATCCCAGGGAAGATTTCTTCATGAAGAATGGTAATATTTATGGCTTAAAAGGGGTTTGCATTCTCTTTATGTATGACAGTGCATCTGTGAGAAAAGTATTTATGCTTTTCCGCAACTCATCCTCAGGAATTCAGGCCTTTAAAGTCAGAACTTTTAGCAATAAGGAAAGAGCTTTACTGAAAATCAGTTTTGAATCATGATACTAAACAAGGAAACCATGTTAATTGACAGTTGAAAGAGAACTGTGTTTTTCATAGATCTTAGCAGAGATATTTAAGTAGATCAAAGCAATCAAAGAAATCAAGTGGAACATACTGCCAGCCAGGAATATATACGGGAACTTTAAAATGTTTGTGGGAAAATGGAATTACACTGCAGGCCTACTTTGAAAAATCGTATTGTACCCCACAAAGATGTACAGCAATGAAATAAAGAAAGAAATTGTAAAATAACTAATCCCCCATCTCTGAAAAGTAGAATTAAAGTATGAGTTTATTTTGGTGCAAAAAAATTTGAAATCCATGCTTAGTTTTTTCATAAAATTCATTTTTTTTCAGAGACCACACATACCTAGTATTTAGAGTACTCTGCTATTATTTATTATGAATGCTGACAAATTATATTTTATTAAAAATCATATAAGATTTTCCCATATATTTAAACTAACAGATTTTATATGAGGACTAAATATAATGTTTTAACCAATTCAGAACTACCTTTTAATCATGGCTGTGGAATTACTCATCACTGGACATAGCATACTCAGTACATGTAGAAGCAACTCACATGGATTTTCCAAAATATGTTTGAGATTCTTTTTATCTGGATTGCATGTTGGCTCATGCCATTTCTTCAGTATAAATCTTTTCTCTTTAAAATTCTTTTTAAAATTATTTTTATTTTAAATTCTATTTAGTCTAATATTGGTATTTTTCTTTTTTTTAACAAACTCTAAATCTATTCAATAGTTCTAGTCCCTGCAGAACAAAATCAAATGCTAATTTTGGTGCCTCCACAGGCCACCGACTGCCAGTGCTATACTATTGCATAAAGTTTAAGTTGCAATATTTAAAAAAGTTATGTCATATTACTGCTATATTTTTAAAATCTAAACATTCAAGTTTGCCAATATATTTTATCAGTGTCTTTGTTTGCTCTGCTTAATTCTGATTTCTACCTCCGGGTTTCTTCTTGTTGATAGCAACACTTTCCGAACAAGGTCTATGGCTTGTACGTTTTCTGAGCCCTTCTGTATTAGAAATGACAATCATTTATATTTTCTTATACAACTTTGAAAATATTACCCCATTGATTTCTCTTATCATTATTTTCTTCTGATGTTGACATTATGAGATATCTACTATCCATCCAATTGTCATTTTCTGCTCGATTAATGCCTTTTCTTCTCAAAAACTTCTAGGAATTTTGCTTATAATTATTGTTTCTTTCCTGACAATGTGCATAGGTTAGGAGTTTTAAAATAAATTTATACTACCTGGCACTCAATGGGATTTTCAAGCTGAGGTTTCATGTCTTTCTTCAGTTTTACATGATGTGCTACAATAGTCTCCTCAAATATTATTTACTACTTAAATATTATTTACTACTTTTCTTGTTACTTTTAGAAGTATGTGGAGACGTCTTCATTTTTTTTTTTTTTTGAGAGGTTTTTGCTACAGGGTGTGTGCACTCGCCAGACAGACAGAGAGATACAGAGAGATAGAAAGCGAGAAATCACCCCCCAGGGGGGGATGGCCATGCCGCAATCCCTTCTCCTCCATTCTTCTCTTGGGATCTTGGGCACGCACGCACACGCGCCCAGTGTGAGTTTAAGCCATCAGGTCCGGGACTTGAACCGCGCGCGGTCAACTACATGGGAATCCAGCGACATAGCCATTACGCTAACTGCTGGTCCCAAGAGACGTCTTCATTTTTCATATATTCATCTCTTTATCTCCTCTGCTATGCTTTGAGAGAATTTCCTCAATTCCATCTCTCATATTAGCAATTTTCTCTTTGACTGTGTCCAGTACACTATACAGTCCATTTATTGATTGCTTAAATTTCAATGATTATGATTTTCATGAATAAGATTCTATTCTTGATCAATGACTCTTGCATTTGTTTCATAAATTGTACTCCCACCATGATATATTTTTAAAAAAGAATTATTTAATTTAATTTATTATTACTGTTTTAAAAATTAGTTTGCTATAAGTCATGTGTGCTCATGAGAGAGAGAGAGAAAGTGAGAAGCAAGCCTCCAGGTCCAGGACTCGAACTGCAGTGAGTCATGTGGGAGTCCAGTGCTTTAACCAGCACACTACCCTGATGGCCCCATCACCTTTACATCTTTAAAGATTTTACATACACCTATTTAAAATTTTTTCAATGCATCACTCTCTATAGTATCTTTATTTTACCTTAATATATACATATATATTTTGGCCTCTAATAAGTCAAAAGATTTGTCGTCACATTTTTGTTTAAAGAATTGAAGCCTTCCATTCTTTCCATTCATTTTCCTTGTGGGAAGCAAATAAATGCAACAGTCTGGCACAGTTGTTCCTTTCCTTGATGCTAAACACACTGAGATGCACACCTTACCCAAAACTACAAACTTTAAGTATTGCAATAAAAGAAACATGTAAGGAATCTTACATGGAGTTTCTGTAAGAAATTTCTGCCCATCATGTTTCTACTTGCTATTTTATTTTGATAGTATTAGACACAGAGAGTCAAGCTCTTCACGTGTCACTGCATTGTCACCCGATCTCTCTGCCAGGGGATGAAGCAGAACAGGCTAGAACACTGCCTCAGTCTGAAGCCACCTTTTGATTATGGGAGAAGGGGGCCTTCTGATTATGGGAAGTGGGTTCACTTCTATTTTACTATATGAAGAAAAAAATAAATATCACAGAGCTAAACTAGTGTGGACTGTCAGAATATTGTTAAATATTGCTTGATGATAGAGAATAAAGGACAACTGAATTAATTATTTTTGAATTAATCTTTTGGTGTCTTTGTGTTCTGCAACTTAGACCTCATTCTTTTATCTATTTATTTTTATTTTTAAGCTTATTATTTATTGCTTATCTTAAAAAAATCAGAATTCGTGTTTGGTCAATGAGCAGAACCGCCCTGAGTATCAGCCTAACCCTCCATCTCAGCGGTATGGGACCGAGCCGTGTTGGCTGCTCAGTGTGGGATCTTGCTCTGTGCTGCTGGTGTGAACATGGCATCTGTACTCTACATGCCGTAGGCCCGGGTTCTGTGTCCTATAGGAGATTCTTTCTTCTCCAGCTACAACCGAGGAATGGTGGGAGAAATTATTTTAATTCTATTTAAGATAGAATATTTGCTGCAATCCCTTCTCCTTCATTCTCCTTTCAGGATTTTGGGCATGCACTCACATGCACCCAGTGTAAGTTTCAAGCCATTGTGTCTGGGACTCGAACCATTGTCAGCCATGTGGAAGTCCAGTGCCTTATCCAGCATGCCACCTGCTGGCCCCTAGATAACCTCTTTATCTGTTGGCAAAATACATTCCATTTTCTAGTAGTGCAATTGACTTGTTAGGCCAGAGAGTGACAGGAAGAGAGAGGGGAGAAGGCATCTCCCCAATGGGTGTGGTCATGCTGCAAAACCTTCTCCATTTGCCAATCCTCTCAGGATTTTTGGGTGCATGCACACATGCTTCATGTGTTTTTCAAGCTGTTGGTTTGAACTGTGGTCATTCACTTGTGATCTGGCTCCCTTACCATTAGGCTACAGGACTGACCTTATTAGGTTTTTTTTTTTTGAGAGGTTTTTGCCGTAGGACACATGCCCTCCCCAGAAAGAGAGACAAAAAGCGAGAAATAACCACCACCACCACCACCACCACCACCCCCCGCCAGGGGGAATGACCACACCGTAATCCCTTTTCCTCTATTCTCTCTGGATCTTGGGCACACACACATACACACACACACACGCCCGACATGAATTTAAAACACCACGTCTGGGACTCAAACCACGGTCGACTACATTGGAGTCCAGTGACCTAGCCATTACGTCAATTGCTGGTCCCAACCCTGTTAGGTTTTTAAAAATATTTATTATATTATCAACTTCTTGGGGGCATAGCATTTAAAATTTAGATAATAAAATAAACCATTTTTTCTCGGTAGCCAATCCTATGACACACGCTGTTTGAGGGCTGACATTCCACTTGGCCATGACTGGTGACTGTCCACTGGTGCAGGCATCGCGGTGGCCAGGGAGCTTCCTGACTGCATGTGTCATCACAAAATGTTCACTGAGAGGAGGTGAGCGCTAGGACGAGGTATTTACATTTTTCATTAGAGGAAACGGTCTAATTCACTGGGAGTGGGACCGATTTACATTTTACCCATTAGGTAAAGAGTTTCATTGGAAATGTGAGTTAATTGGCATCTTATTTCTAACGTGTTCCAACCGTGTTTAAGGACCCTTTATAGACTGAATCCCTAGCAGCGGCCCTGTGACCCATCTTTTAAATCTGACTCTACTTTCTTCTTCTGGTTTTAAGTCATTTTGCTATGAAGTCTACAGTTTAATGAAAGGAAAATATCATCAGTAACTTTTGCCAAAATGGATGTGAAGAGTCTTTGAACTGCTGGACTGTCCTTGTAGTTTTTTCCTGGGTAGCAGTTGGTGTAATGTGATCTTTTTATTCTATTAATAATATGTTATGCATGGTCACATCGCTGGTTAATTAGACTCACAATTTTCAATTAACAGCATTTCTGATGATACATTATTATACTTATTAGTGAGGTCGTAGACTATATTATAACAAAGACTGAAGACTCTATTGTCAGCATAATCTTGAAAGAACCATTTAACTTTATGAAATGTATCTGGCAAAGGAACTCCATACTTTGTTTGATGTCTAATTTGACCCCCATAAAGAACCAAAATTATTCTCTTCTCCCTCCCCTCCTTAGAATAAAATGTCTAGCACTTCAGACAGCCTGAATATTTCTCTCGGTTAAAATGAATAACATTGTCAGAAAATGAAATCTGAATTTTTAAAAATTGAGTAGATGAGCAGTCAGATATTCTTATTCACCAATTTATCATGTCTTTGGGAGAGATTTATAGTTCTATGTGAAACTGATTAACTCCATTAGATTTTAATTATTGTTCCAAAATCAATACTCTTATGTGCTCCAGGCAATTCCATTCACTCATCCGAATAAGGGGGTGGATTTGGGGTGGACACTTTCATTTAGTTGACATTAAAAATGCTACTTGGTTTAGATTGTTGTCGTTCGTTTCTCCCCTACCCCCACCACTGGTTAAACAACTTAAAACCTACAGAGATCAGAGAAGATTTGTTATAGGCTTTATCTAAAGTGTCTAGTAGCTCTTTAAGAATTGATTTGAACTCCTTTGGGCTTCTCAATATGGGAAGTTGTAGAGTGATCGGATACTCTGAGAGATTTGTCAGTGGTCTTTGTGGTATGGTGGGGAAATGGACTCAGGTGTGGGCTATAAGGTTCTGCTTGCTTCATCTCTGTTTTAAATGCCATGGTTAGTTTACAATGAATGATCAGGTGTGATTGCTCTTTCCAGGTCTGTTTTCCAAAATGAAACCACCATTTTGACTTCTATATCCCTGAATTAATTTTGCCTGTTTAAATTTAATATAAATTGAATCTAATATGCATTAATTTACATCTGGCTTTTTTTCCCCCACCAGTATTATGTATGTAGGGTTCATCTTACTATGTAGAGTAGTGGTTGGAATTTTGTTTTCTTTTTAGAAGATTTTTTGCTATAGAGTATGTGCACATACCAGAGAGACAGACAAAGAGAAAGTGAGAAATCACTCTCATAGGGATGGCCACACTGCAATTCCTTCTTCTCGCTTCTCCTCTTGGAATTTTGGGCATGCACACACATGTGCCCAGTGTTGAGTTTCAAGCTGCCAGGTCTGGGACTTGAACTGTGGTCGGCCAAGTGGGACTCAGTGTCTTAACCACTATGCCACCTGCTGACCCTCCAATGGTATGCTAATAATAGTGTTATTAGCTCATTCTTTTTCATTGTTGTATAGCAGAAATTGGCACTTTTTTTTCTGGAAAGGCCCATACAATAAATATTTTTAGCTTTGTAGGCTATATGGCCTCTGTTGTAACTACTGAATCTGCCATTGCGACATAAATGCAGCCATAAATCATACTATAGGTGAGTGTGGCTGGATTTGATCCACTGACTATAGTCTGTTGATTCCTGCTGAATGGTAAGCTATTGAAAAACCGTACCATAATCTGTTTACCTATTCTACTGTTGGGGGACATTTGGGTTGCTTTTGGTTTTGGGGAAATTATGTGTAAGACTTCTGTGATAATTCTTATGTGTTTTTTGTTCTTTTTTGTAAGATTTTATGTTCTAGTTATACCTGAGGGTACAATCACTGGGTTATAGAGTTGTAGATGTTCAGCTTTGGCAGGTATCGACAAGATGTTCTCCAAAGTGGTTATACTACCGCGTACTCCTACCAATCGTGTTTCACATGATCTAGACTTTTATTAACACTTGATTTTGTGGTTAAAAAAAAACAAAACAAAACAAAAAAACACAAGAAGCAAACCTCGATGATTCTGGTGATTATTTAGTGGTTTCTTTGATGAATGATGCTGAATATCCTTTTTACATACTTATCAGGCAAGTTGGGTATCCATTTTTTTTTTTTTTTTGGTAAGAAAGCTGTTCATTAATTTTTGTCCAATGAGAAAACCCCCTGAATTATCTCTATTTTTCTTATTGATTTGTAAGATTTATTAAAATATCCTAGAAATAAGTTCTTTGTTGGAAATATATATTACAAAAATCTGTCACTCTGTGTTTTCATTCACAGAACATTATCTTTTGATGTCTAGACTTTTAAAATAACAATGAAGTACAATTTATCAATGTTTTCTTTATCTTTAGTTCTTTTGGTTTCCTGTATAAGAAATCTTTCCTTACATTAGGATTACAAATATATGGTGCCAGCAGGTGGCATGGTGATCAGGGCACTGGGCTCCCACATGTTCAACCATGGTTCCAGTCCTGGACCGGTGACTTAAAACTCACACTGGGTGCATGTGCGTGAGTGTGCAAAATCCCAGGAGGAGAATGGAAGAGAAGAAATTGCGGCATGGCCATAACCCAGGAGGGGTGATTTATTGCTTTCTGTCTCTCTTGTCTCTCTGGTGGGTGTATGTACCCTATAATAAAAATCTCTCTATTTTAATTTGACCAGAGAAGGAGAGAGAGAGAGAGAGAGAGAGAGAGAGAGAGAGAGAGAGAGAGAAAGAAAGCAAAAGCCATCAGATCCTGGACTTGAACCGGAGTCAACTATGTGGGAGTCTAGCAACGTAACCATTATGCCATCTGCTGATCCTTATTATTTAATCTTTTATATTCAGATTTATGACAATTTAGACTTATTACTTTTGGCATATAGCATAAGGTATGAGTCAACAGTACTTTTTTTCAATATGGATATGCAATGATCCAACATCATTTATTTAAAAGATCATTCAAATGCCCTTGTGATAACAATGACACTTTTATGATCTTATATGTGTGTATCTGTTTCTGGACTCAGTTCTGTTGATCTGTTGTTTATTCTTGTGCCAATAATGAACTATTTTAGTTATTAGAATTTTATAGTTAGTTTTTATATCTTGTAGTATAAGTTTTGCAGCATTGTTCTCTAAACTTGTTTTTGGTATTCTTGGTGCTTTGATTTTTCCATATAGATTTTAGAATATCTTGTTAAATTTTTACAAAATGTCTTCCTGGTATTTTGATTGGGATTGCATTGAGTTTTTAGATAAATTTGAAGACAAATGACATCTTCACAGCATCGAGTCTTTATGAATATAAATCTATAAATCTATGTGTGTATATATATATATATATATATATATATATTTAAGAATTATTTAATGTTATTTGTTCATTCATTTATTTCAATTTGACCAGAGATAGACACAGAGGGAAAATGAGAAAGCAAGCCACCAGGTCCAGGACTCGAACCGTGGTTGGCCATGTGAGAGTGTCTAGCACCTTAACCACCACACCTCCTGCTGGTCTCCTAACCCATGAATATTATGTTGTTCTTGTTTTAATTATTATTTTATTTAACTTTATTTATTTATTTTAATTGACCAGAGAGGGACAGAGTGAGTGAAAGGGAGGGAGGGGCGGGGGGGGGGGGGGAGAGATAGAGAGAGAGAGAGAGAGAGAGAGAGAGAAAGAGAGAGAGAGAGAAAGTGAGAAAGCAAGCCATCAGGTCTGAGACTCAGACTGTGGTCGGCCATGTGGGAGTCCAGTGCCCTTAACCACCACATCTCCTGCTGGCCCTGTTATGTTGCTCTTAACATTCCCTTATCTGTTTAAGTACTCATAAGATCTACAGTAGTAGCTCCCATTGTTTTTCAGATATAGGTAATTCGTACCTTCAAATATTGCTATGTGTCTCTCATTCATTCCCCTCTACTCTTGCAATTGCAGTTAGATGTATGTTATAATATCTAATCATGCTTCACCCAGTCTCTTAGGTGTGTTCCGTATCCATAGAACCCTTAAATTCAATCATTAATCGGTCAGTCATCTCCAGTGACGCAGCTGTAAGTTCCAGGACACTGTTGTCAGTGATACTCTTGTGCAGTGAACAAAAAAATGCCTTAAGGGGGAAAACTGAAGGCTAACTTCGAGATCATCCCTAATCATGTGCACTGTTTCTTCCCTACCTATGATTCAGAACTTCAAGTTCTAGCTAACTTATGTGATCTCTACCGACTCAAAATACTCTGTTTAATGGATTTTATTTACTTTTTATAGTTGTCCTCAGTTTAAGGGTTAGTGTGATACAAATTACTTTGATATATAAATCATATAGTTTTAAAATGGAAGCTTTTATTTCAGTTGTTATTGAACTTGGAAAATCCAATAGGTGTAATATAAACCCATTGCCTTATTAAAAAAAAGAAATTCTGGGACCTGCAATTGGCGTAATGGCTATGTCACTGGACTCCCATGTAGTTGACCATGGTTCGAGTCCTGGACTGGGCTCATATGCATGTGTGCGAGAGGAGAATGGAGGAGAAGGGATTGCGGCGTGGCCATCCCCCTGTGGGGTGATTTCTTACTTTCTGTCTCTCTGTCTCTCTCTGTCTGTCTGGCGAGCACATGTGCCCTATAGCAAAAACCTCTCCAAAAAAAAGAAAAGAAATTCTTGGGGCCAATTGGTGGCATAACAGTAATGTCACTAGATTCTCCTGGAAAAGGTCCTGGACTTGTGTCCTGGGATCACATCTGTGTACCAACCTGTGATCTAGGCCGGCTGAGATGGGGGTAGATCATGCTGTGGAAACCCTACTGAGGGGTTGTCTCTTTGTCTCTCTTTGTTTTTCTGTCTCATGGGAGAAATAGGTAAATATATATATATATATATATATATATATATATATATATATATACACACACACACACACACACACACACATATATATATTTATACACACACACACACACATATATATACACACACACACACACACACACACACACACACACACTGTCTCCCCCTTCTGTTGTAGAGATACTACAGAAATAATTTCAGATGGTTAAGATAAGATGTATTTTCAGTTTTGGCATTGTTATTTGTGACTGAGAGGAAGTTAGTATTTTTTTTTTTTTGAGAAGTTTTTGCTATAGGGCGCGTGTGCTCACCAGACAGACAGAGAGACAGAGAGACAGAAAGTGAGAAATCACCTCCCCAGGGTGGATGGCCACGGCACAATCCCTTCTCCTCTGTTCTCCTCTTGGGATCTTGGGCATGCACACACATGCACCCAGCATGAGTTTAAGCCACTGGGTCCGGGGCTCGAACCGTGGTCGACTACATGGGAGTTCAGCGAGTTAGTTTTGTAGTTGTTCAGCTTTCTGTTCTTTTTTAAATTATTTATTTTATTTTATTTTGCTATAGGGCGCACCCCCAGGGGGGATGGCCATGCCGCAATTCCTTCTCCTCCATTCTCTCAGGATCTTTGACACACACGCACATGCGCCAGCCGTGAGTTTAAGCCACCGGGTCCGAGACTCGAACCGCGGTGGACTACATGGGAGTCCAGCAACATAGCCATTGTGCTAACTGCTAGTCCCCCCCCATCTGTTCTTTTTTAAAAATACTTATTCTATGATTTTAAGCCCATGCTTAAGAGTAATAAGTAATATTATACAGTGTCTTATCATTCAAATCACACTCTAAGGCATTATATCATTTAGTCCTCACAACAATATCCTATGAAGCAGGTAATACTATTAAATACCTCTCTATAGCAGCTAAAAAAACCTGCAAACCCAGGTTAAGGTCTTTGTTTCAAATCATATTGTATGTAGGTAACGGATTAAAGGTAAAATCCCCTTCTACAGCATGCTTTCCCTGTCCTGGTTTTACCCTAAAAATTACCAGGCAATAAGCTAGAAAACAAAGCAACAAATAGAGTTGAGACAGTCTTTATTTTTCCAGAGTTCCAAGTTTAGTGCTTTAGCTCACATTGCTTTCCAGGTAATAATGTTATTTTTGAAAAACGCCAAGCCTAAAATATCCTCAACCTTTTGCGAAATCTGGAAAGTGAAGATATGAACAGACTAGAAAAGGATATTAATCAAATTTGGAAAATTTGGGGCCTGCAGAGCCAGGGTTTGCTCTATTTACATATTGTTAGAATAATGATTCCCAGGTGGACTTCAGGGCAATGGGACTAATCCATTTTACATGAGAATCCTCTTCTGCACAACTTTTAGCAACTTACAGAAACCTGTGTCATTCTGACATTTAAAACACTCTTTAAGGCCTACGTGTCTTTTCCTGTTAGTTGATGCACCTTGGTAAGGAATTTGTGTTTAGTGAGAATTAGGGTCTCATAACTTTGTTAGTGAGAAGCCTCCTGGAAAACATAGACCAGGTTGGAAATAGACCCAGTCTTTGACTGCAACAGACCTGCTCATGTGCATCACTGCAGAGTGACACCAGGCTTGTCTGTGCGTCCCTGAGGAGATACCGCCTCCCTAGGCACATCTGACAATGTACAGGCATGCCTTCAGTTGTCACAATGATGAGGATGAGGGCTACTACTGACACTGAGCTCCTCAGGGGTCTTAACGTGGAGACACCTTGCATGCCATATGAGAGTTTTGTATTCTACTTTGCCAGCAGTGGTAGTATTTGGAGGCTGAAATTAGTACTGGGAAAAAATCAATCTGGTGGTGATGCAGGGCAACTTCCAGAGGCAAAGGCTGTAGGCAAGGCCCTGACTGGGTAAGAGATGCTTACAACTGACACAGGCAGAAAGGAGGAGTGGCTTAGACTTTGGGAAAGGAGAAGGACAGTTGGCTACGTTTTTTCAACACCATCTCATGGCATTTGTGAAGAAGAAAGAGGCATGTGTTTTGGGCTATGATGGAGGGACGAGAGAAGCATCGACACAAAGGAGAAACAGCTCACAGCAGGCATAGTGAGGAGGAATGATGTCGTTCTCCTGCCCCGCCTCGCCCAACTTTAGCTCCTGTGGCCCTTGTTTTGATGGTGCGTGGAAATATTCTGTTCTTTAATCAGGATCGAATACCGATCCAAATATTATTCAAATGTCTCGCCTCCCCAGGCCCAAGTACATCAAATATTGGTCCCTAGCGAAGCGGTGGAATGCGTTACTGACTTGTCTGTAGTCAGAGGTGTACAGAGCTACATGGAGAAGACAAAAGAAGATTCCAAATGTCATGGGAACTAATTTGTAGGTCAGATATTTTAGATCGAAATACAAAAACAGACTTCTTTCTTTTTAAGCACATATAACTTCTCTGTGAATTCTGACAGTTTAGTGAATGGCAAGCATGATAAAATAACTTGGAAACCTTAGAATTTAGATAGAGGAGTGAATAATTGAGGTAAGTTTTAAAAGTCCAGTAATATTTTCTAGACAGGATGTCCTCAGGATAGTAATTTCCTTCAGAATAGGGGACACGTCTTCGTCCTTTGTGTTCCCTAGTGTCTGTCCTTACACTTTGCTCATAGTAGGTGCTGAACAAAGATTGACTGATTGAATTGGTGAGGTTTGGCAGACATTAAAAAGCAGTAGTCTTTAATGTTAGCGAGAAGCATCCTGGAAAACATAGACCAGGTTGGAAATAGACCCAGTCTGACTGCAACAGACCTGCTCATGTGCAACGCTGCAGAGTGACGCCGGGCTTGTCTTTAATGTGGAAAACCTTACATGTTTTTTATGAGCCGATATGTTTCTGGTTCAGCAACACAAGTAGGTCTTCATTATATAAAATGATCTCTTATTTTAGTCTGAATTTTTTTGTTTGTTTGTTTTAACAGGTGTGCTTCAGCAGGCTGCAGCTTTTAGCAATGTGAATTCCTCCCGTATCCAGTATTTGTGGCAAGGGAAGTTTCACCATTCCGACAAAGGCTAGAGCAGACAGTCTTTGAGGTTTAAAGTCCTTAGAAATGTGTAAAGCACACAAATACCTTGCTTGTATTTCAGTTGCGACTATAGTCATGTGAAACAGAAGCCCTCCATTGGTGTGTTGGTTGATTTCTCACTGTGAAGCTCACTGTTACCTTACTGCGAATGTACATAGGTATCTTTGTGTGTGGTAAGATGTGTGTGTTCGG
Organism: Tupaia tana; assembly: GCA_026018925.1. NCBI lineage: Eukaryota > Metazoa > Chordata > Mammalia > Scandentia > Tupaiidae > Tupaia > Tupaia tana. The sequence continues at coordinate 12,254,578 of JAKSZU010000014.1, read as the reverse complement.
GACCATCTGTATAATTGCACAGATGGTCAATATGGTTTAGTAATAATTTTAAGAATTCTCTAGTTCCATCATTGTTCCTTCTTTATAATAGTATCACCAGTTCTTGGGTGTTCAGTATCCACAGTAGAAATTCTGGCCATAAACTGAGCTTCCGTGCATTACAGGAAGCTTCTCTCGAGCTGCCAATCTTTCTTCCTGTGCTTTGAAGTTAAGGTTATAAGGAGATAGTGTCTGGGCTGTAAACACCAGGATATGTATAGTTGTTGGGACATAGGGGACCCTCGGGCCCTATTCTAGGCCTAGTGTCAGGAGTAGTCAATGCATTTTCACTTATTTATTTATTTGGTTTTATAATAGGACACATGTGCTCACTGGAAAGAGACAGGAAAAGAGAGAAAGTGAAAAATTACCCCCTCCACACTCCCGAGGAAATTTTGGGCACACACATGTATGTGCCTGGCATGTTTTCCACACACATGTACATGCTTGGTGTTTTTTCCAAGACGCTGTGTCTGAGACTTGAACAGCTCATCGGTCATGTGGGATCCAGCTACTATAACCGTCATGCCACCAGCTGACTCAGGTATTTCTGTTAACAGTGCAGTAGCAACTAAGAACCTCTGACACGGGCAAGTCAAATAACCTTGTGAAGCCTTTGTTTCCTCATCTGTAAGCGTGGGTTTAATAATAGTGGCGGCCTCGTCAGCCTGTTGAAGGATATAGGAAGGATTAAAATGCTTGGAGAACACTTAGCTTATGCTAGCTATTATTATTACTTTTATTTCTAGCCACTAGTTTACTGGCTTTAATGCCATTTATTTCCAATGGCAGGAGTGTCAGATACTTTCTTAGACAACATTTTTTTTTTTTTTTTTGAGAGGTTTTTGCTATAGGGCACGTGCACTTGCCAGACAGAGAGAGATAGAGAGATAGAAAGTGAGAAATCACCCCCCAGGGGGCATGGCCACGCCGCAATCCCTTCTCCTCCATTCTCCTCTTGGGATTTTGGGCACGCATGCACGCACATGCATCCGGCGTGAGTTTTAAGTCACTGGATCCGGGATGCGATCCGTGGTCGACTACATGGGAGTCCAGCGATATAGCCATTATGCTAACTGCTGGTCCCTTTCTTAGATAACATTTCCAAGGGAGAAATTACAAAAGGTTGGTTCAACCTTAGAAATGCTGTCTGATTTGTATATATATGTATATATATATTTTTGAAACCATTCTGCTTCTGTTGTTTTAGAGTTTTAAAATTATACAAAATTATAAGACATATTTTGATCACTATCTTTAAAATTCAGTATTTTGAGATTTTGAAAGTTGTTTGTAAACTGTCAAGAATTATGGAGTCTGAGCTAAAATTTTTTGCTATGTAAAGTAAATGTTTGTGGAAAAATGTAAAAATAAATAAATGAAAAAAATATATAAAAAAATAAAATAAAATAAAATAAATATTCTCCTGGCAAAGAAAAAAAAAAAAAAAAAAAAAAAAAGAAATGCTGTCTGAGAATTGACTGATCACCCATTTCAGCCCAGAACTGGTGTGAACAGAGCACATGACGGAGGGACATGCTGGGTATGCAATACTCTCTTCCTCAATTAGAGGTTGAGCACATTCTAATGTGAGCAGAAAAGATAACCTGTGTGTTGATGAAGTGACATTGATTCCGCACAGATTCGTGAACAGCCACGCAACCTAATCAGATCTTATGCAAATCCAACCTCTGGAGCAGCATTTTAATGACGACTCTCCTACAAGTAACACTTATTTCAGGATCCAACTTATTCAATGAGGCCAGTTGTTTTGCTTTTTTACAAAAGGAAAACTATCAATAGGAACTCTGAATCATGTTTCGTAATTTATGCTTGTTTCTATGATTTGATTGAATATCAAATATGTATTATATGTATATATGTGTATATATATATATATGTATATGGATAAATACTCACACACACATACACACACACACACATGTATGACACACATGTATGTTGGGGAAGCAGGGGGCCAGGCAGTGGTGAAGCGGTGACACAAATGGACCCTCATGGCAGCAGTCCTAGGTCTGCGTCCCAGGGCGTCCTAGGCTGCCAGGTGCTTGCAAGTGCATGTGCCCTTCACCTGGACCAGCTGACGCTGAGGTGAATCACGGTGTGGGGACTCTGTTGGGGGCACCTCTCTCTCTCTCTCTCTGTTTCTCTCTGCCATGAAATAAATAAATAAGCTTAAAAAAAGCAACAGATGGTGCCAGCAGTGGTGTGGTGGTTAAAACACCAGATCCCACACAGCTGACTCTGGTTTGAGTCCCAGTCCTGGTTGCTTGAAAAATCATGCTGGGAGTGTGTGCGTATGTGCCCAAAATCCTGAGAGGAGACTGGAGAAGAATGGATTGGGGCGTGGCCATCCCTTGAGGGGGTGATTTTTCTAATGTACTCTGTTTCTGGCAGGTCACATGCCTTATAGCAAAAACTAAAAACAAACAAACAAACAAACAAAAAACAACAATAACAAAAAACTAGACTGGGTTAGCTTATAACAAAGAGGTTAGGGGTCCTATATGGCTGATTGTGGTTTGAGTCCTGAACCCCCTGACTTGGGAAACACATGACGTGTGTGTAACCCAGGGTCCTGACGGGATGGGGAACAGAAAGAGCTTCAGCACGCCCATGCCCCACTGGGGGGTGCTTATTTTCTCTCTCTCTAGCAAGTGCCTGGACTTTCTGGCTTTAAAAAAACACAAAAGAAGAATCAGAGACATTTCAAATTTCAAATAAATGAGGTAGTGCTCGTCCTTAAAAATGGCACTGGGGCTGGGAGGTGGCCCAGCGGTGATGCGTCTGGATCTACATGGAGATGGTCTTGGTTTGCCTCTGAGGGACTCTCTGAGCACGATAAGCACATGTACATGTGCCCGTGATCTGGGCTGGCTGAGATAGGGAGTGGATCGCAGCACGGGAAACTTCTCAGGGGTGCCTCTCTCTTTCTCTCAATAGACAAATAAACTTCCAGAAATTGGATTGAAATCACAGTTCAAATTTATTTGTAGAGAGCTTAGATGAGGTCAAGATGTTAGTGCTAAGTTCTAAGCCGTAACCCAATATTTATTTCTTTAAACTTTATATTACTTAAAGGAAAAGTAGGGTGATAGATTGAAACAAAAAGTTTTCTGATTTTTCCTTCACATGTGATTATACAATATTTTTCTCAGGGTTCTCAGGGAACTTTAACACATTTAAGTTCTAAACGTCTAGTTTTATTTATCTGCCTGAAATTAGAGAATATGTACACATGACTACACTTGGGGCAAAAAGCTCGTGCAGTTATTTACACCATGTTTCTTTATTCTCAACCCAGGTAAATTACCATTTACTAAAAAGGAAATACGTTCGTGGTGAACGTCACGTCAAGAGATGACAGGTGCTGACTGCCCAGAAAACCATGCATAAGCGTACTCTGTCTTGGGTTGAAAGATCTCTTGATCGCTTGAGATAAAACTGATACTTTTGATTCAGAATTATAAAATCCAAAGACTAATATTATGTAATATCAAACAACAATCAGCCAAAGGTAATCACCTTTTTCTTGATATCCTCTTTAATAAACTTGTAAACTACTTTGGAAAATGTGAATTTTTCAACGGGAGTAGGTGAGTGTTATGATTCAGAGTCATTATTCTAACTGTAGAAAAAATGCACTTTAATAGGGGAAACACGAGTGACACACTTTCCATTTCTTGTGTGAGAATAACCAAGGGCTAGTGTGAAAAATTGTTTTTGAGGAGCATTTTCATGGGAAGCAGAAAACTTAGTTTCTGAATATTCAAGGTGATACGCAGCAAAGGAAAAAAAACAACTACCTTTTAGAAGGAATGTGTGTGAGGTCACTCTCTTAACCTTGGTGAACTCTAGCATATCAGGGCAATGCAATAATTAAAAACTCATTTCACAGCAGCTGATTAAGCTTTGATTCACAATTATACTGTCTTTCAAAAGTCTCCTCTATCTGAGCATTTTGAAACTAGGATGGCTTCATTATTTGTTATATTTCCAAAGTTAGAGCTTCAAAGGAGCTGCAAAAACTTTCTCAATCATGTAGAAAGTCATGAATAAAACATGCATTTCCAGAATTTTAAATGAGAGTAATTAGACTACATTAGAATCTTAAAAAAAGAAAAAAAGAAAAGGTTTAACATCCATGTCAATGGGGAGAAAGATGCCCTTCATTAAATTACATCTTCTTCCTGTCCAACATTTTAAACTGTCATTTCTAATATAACATTAGAAAAATAATTAACCTGATCGAGATCATTGTAAAAAAGTAAATGTTAGAAAATTCAGACCACAACATTTTCAGAGTATCTCATTCCAATAAAATTCTTATTTATTTATTTTTTAATTGTCAGAGGGTCTGCCCATGCATGCGTGCATGTAAGACAGTGAGTTCCCTGTGGGGTGTGGTCATACTGTAATTCTTTCTCCTCCATCTCTCCATCCACTTAGGGTTAGGGACACCTGCCTGCTGTGTCTCTCAGGCCACCCGGCTGAGGCTTGAACTCTGTGATCTGGTTCTCTTAACTGCTAGGCTATGGGCTGATTGTAATTCTCTTCTAAAAATTATTTAAAATTAGTTAAGCTGAAATTGACACAAGCTTTCTGGGCCCAAGTTATGTGAACAGAGGCTAATATTTAACTGATGACCCAGATGACTCTGATATGAATAGCAGCTATGTATGATCTGAAGATGACAGTCTGATTTTCTGTGAGGTAACACATCTAAAGACAAGGGATTTAAAACACAGGATAGCTCCATGAAAGACAATTTTCCAGATAAAAGTGGGAAGCAAAATTTGAGATCTGGGAGTTCTCGTTCAAGAGACCTCCAAATTTAGGGAAAATACTAGCAAAACCAGAAAGAATGTGCTTGGGAACATAAGGTGGTGTAATGGTTACATCGCTGGACTCCCGTTTAGTCGACCATGGTTCTAATCCTGGACCCAGCAGCTTAAAACTCATACCAGGTGTGTGTGCGTGCCTGCCCCAAATCCTGAGAGGATACTGGAAGATATCCTCTGGATACATACTGGAGATATATATATACTGGATACTGGATTGTGGTGTAGCTATCTCCCCTGGGCGGGTGATTTCTTGCTTTCTGTCTCTGGCAAGTGCATGCACCCTATAGCAAAAATCTCTCTCTCTAAAAAAAAAAAAAGAATGTGTTTAATGAAGGAAGTGGAGATAATTAGTAAATCTTGTGGTTTAAGTATCACAAAGTCATATATCTATTTTAATTAAGCATCTTCTATATACATTGTCATTATGTTAACTCTTTCTTGCCAAAACCCCACTTCTTGTCTCTCCCTCCTCCCAAACACAGACATAACTTTATTGTTACAATGGAAGTCAAGGGAAACAAACACAGAATTAATTTTACCCACTAGTAAAATTTTCTCTGTTAGCATAAAAACAAGCTACTAATGACTCAAGGACAGTACTTTGAGAATCATTGGGTTAGAGCAATTTTTCTTTTCTTAGCAGATAGCAAAATATTAATTTTATTATCATTATTTATTCTCTGGGGGATAGTCTGTTTCTCTGAAGCGAATGGTCTTGGACAACCTGTTCATACTGAACGACTAATGTTTGGACTTGTTTGTTGAAATGCAGAAATACCAGCACTGGGTCTATCATTGGAGTCAGGGTTTCCAGGGAGGTCAGGTCTTCCTTTGATGTGTTTGAAGGATCTGGGTGCTGGTCAGTCAGAGGCTTGACTAAAATGTTGTATTTTCCAACATCTTCTTGAAACTGCAAAGACCTGGGTTATGTTCTGCTTTGGCTGTTGGGAGATAGAGTGGTATCCAGCTGGTACCCATTTCCCGGTGATAGTCCTCAAAACTTGGCTGTTAGGTTTTGGAGAGATAGCGAGCTAAATTCAAGGGGAGCACTCTTCTCAGGAAGGGGTTAGGAATAGGGCTTGATGCTGGGAACATGTCTTCCTGCTCACATCCCACTCTTGACTTCTTGTCCTTCCTCTCAGCAGTTCCTACAGACACAGCTCTGCCCAGGACTGGGCCAGGTTGGGTGTCAGGGTGGGACATTCCTGACTGCTGGCCCACAACTGCTTCCCTCTCCCACCTGTGAGCCTGTGGGTGTGAGGAATGGACTGAGACCGTTGATGAGGGAGCAAAGGTCTGTACACAGAGTGGTGGTGATGAGGGAGCAAGGGTCTGTACACAGAGTGGTGGTGATGAGGGAGCAAGGGTCTGTGCACAGAGTGGTTAACCATCCTGGTTTGCTAGAACTGTCCTAGTTTTTAGCACGGACAGTCCTCTATCTCCAGAAATCCCTCATCCTAGGCAAATCAGGTTCGTTGGTCACCCCACATATAAGCCTAAATCTTTGTCCCTTCATCTGTGAAACAGGCATAGTAATATGGGTTGCTGTAATGATTAAATGGCACCATGCAGAGAATGAGCAGTTCCTGGCGCAGTTACCACTTAATAAATGGTATTTTCTTTTTCTGTGTAATAGGCAGCTGAAACTTTTGTGTGGGAAATCAAATAAGAGTCCTAGGAAACTTTATCAAACCTCAGAGAGGGTCAAGGTAAAAGAGCTTATATCCCTTTGGGAAGATTATGGATGACAAAATATTTGGGCAGTATCTTCAAAGATGAGTAAAATCGTAACAGGCAAAGAATGTAGGAAGGTATAGGGCACAACAAGACAATGTAGAGGCACAGAAATATGAACAGTCCAGAGACTGTAATACTCAGGTGGTTTGGCTGGAGCAAATAATTATAGCAGTGGATAATGAAAGATGGTGAACTGGGAGGCTTTAAAGTCAAGTCAAAAGTAAGGATTGAATGATTAAGTATACAACTGAGAATCGTAGAAATGTGAGTTTTATTTATTTTTGTTTTGTATTTAGCAAGAGAATGAAGTAAGGAAAAAAAAAAAAAAGAACAAAAAAAAAATCAGAAAGAATGGATAAAGATTTTCCTTGAAGTCAAATACTGATTCCAAAAAGAGGTGCTAAATATTTTTCAAGTGATTTGCAAAGTAGAAAGAAATGTCCTTGAGAGACTGTGTTATTCAAAGTGTGCTTACAAATATGAGAAATTGGGTTGGCAAGTGGCATGGTGGTGAGGCTGGCTGAACTCCCTCATGGTTGACCGTGGTTTGAGTCCCAGACCTGGTGGCTTGCTTTCTAACTTTCTCTCTCTGTCTTTCTCTGGTCAACTTTAAAAAATAAAATAATCATGATGAATAAAAATTAAATAAAATAATAAAAAATACTAGAAATCAAGAACACTCTATCCTCTTTCTTTACTAATTACTGGAAGAGCTTGGTAAAATGGCTATCAAGTTGGAATATCAGTCAGTCATTGGAATGGTATTCATTCCATTCCAATGACGTACCCAGGAGCTTAGTGTGCATTGAAGATAGAACAATACGTATCAAAGACACATTTCCTGCCCTCAGTAACCCAGTCTACTTGGGGAAGAAAAACTGATGCACATGTAGAAATTACCAAGTGGATTCCAGCAGAACAATGTGAGGCCAATCAAATGATTCCCTTTTTAGAGCTTATGAAACCAGATGACTTCTAGTTTTAAGACTTAGAAAACTAGATATAGGAAACTAGATGACTAGTTTTAATGTCAGTGGTAAATATAGCGTTGGAGTGAGGACATAAAATGGAATGCAAATTGCTCCCACAGCAAATGTATCAGACTGTCTTTATTTTGATCACAAACACATAAATCTTAAGATGCCTGTTAAAGTTCATCTTGGGGAACAATATAACACAATGTATGAGCAATTCAGAGCAATTCACAATCATCTCATTTAAAAGCAGATCTACTCAAAGGGAAGTAAAAAATAACTTTTTGGAGGATTAAAATGAGTTATTTGCTATATATATATATATATATATATATATATATATATATATATATGTAACTCAGGTGGTTAATTTGCAGTTTTGAAAACTGGCTTCTTGCCAATCAACCTTTATTTGTTGTTTTAAATTTAAGCAGAGGATATAAAAATTCAATTTGTTTAAAGCTAACTTAAGAAAGGGAAGTCTACTTTTCAACCTAATTTTAAGAATAATGAAAAAAAGAAATTTTTTGGAGGCTTTTATAACATATGAAACTTAATGCTTTTAGAAAACACTTCTAACAGTTTCATATTCAACAGATAATATGAAAGTGAAAGGATGTATAAAATGCTTTCAATCAAGTATTGATGTTTTATAAGGTCAGCCAGAGGATATGCTCCTATCTCTGCCCTTGAGCACTTTTCAATAAGTTTATATGATGAGTTACATCAATAAAAATTAACTCTCAGATAGCCTGTAGAAAGTGATCAATAAGTAGGAAAAAAGTAAATGTATATAGAGTGCTTGGTAGTGTGTATTTTTAGTTATTGAATTCCAGTGACCACTTTAGAGCTAACACATGTACATAGACATAAATTATTCAAATTCCAGTGGAGGTAGAATTTACTTAACCACTAGTGGGGACAGAAGACCTTCTATGGGTGTAATGAGCATTAGTTAGGCCTTTGATGCATTCAGTTACAAAAGTATAAATAAACCTTACCGTAGCTGCATAAACAGAAAGGGGTTTATTTCTGCCTTTTTTGTTGTCATTTGTTTGTGAATGACCAGGGGTCCAGACAGAGGCAGGTCAAGGTTGGTGCAGCTGCTCCATGATGTTGAAAATGCTCTCAAGGACTCCGCATGTTGACTGCCATGCTTACTCTGTTTCTACACTTGCAAGATGGCAACCTTACCTCTAGCTATCATATTTGAATTTAAGAAAGAAGGAGAGGTAACAGGCCCAAGAGCTGAAGGGCTTGCCTAAACCTTTTACGAAGCATTCTTCAAAGTTCCATCAGGTAGCATTTGCTTACAAATTACTGGCTCCACCTAGGTCATGTGGCCACCTTGGGTGAGGGGTGAATGAGACGCTGTTCTAACCTCCCATCTGTAAAGTTGAGGAAGAAACAAGGGAACTGTGAATAGCTTTTGTGTAATTAGCATCGAATATCTCCCTATTGACTTGTTAATTGAAGTTTTGAAGAACATCATCTCATTTGCCAGAGCAGACCTGGTTTATTTAGAATATCTTAGTGCCCTATCCGACTTAGCATTTATACTGTTTTACTTTTTTCACTTAAATATTTTAATTGCCTTAAAATAAGGTGGGAAATCTTAAGTGGATGTCTGCTCTGTGCTTCCAGATTCTTTCACGGTCTTGTTTAGGAGTGTGTGAGACCTATGGAGAGTGTGTGGGCAGCGTAACCAAAATCTTCCTCTCAAGGCCAACGTGCAGGGATCTCAGTGATAAAAATGATGTGTGCTTGATCACTACTGACTAGGGGCCGTTGACTCTGGTTTTGAGCAATGATGTGAGAAATATTTGGTGCTGTTGCCCTTTCATGCCACTTGGGACACCAACCTAGCTGTGCGGGGTCAATGCTTCACCCTGAAACACAAGAAGTCACTAGTCTGCCATTCAGCAGGAAATGATGACCAAACAATGGGAAGTTATAAATTAGATGTCCTGCCTGAAACAGGTCCTGGAAATAGAGGATGTGCATGTAGAGACTAATCTGAACGCTTGTGCATAGTGATTTTATGGTTCATTTTATGGCGTAAATCTACAAATGTTCATTTGGTACTACTTTAAGAATTTATGCAGCAAATCCTTTAGTTGGCAATAAGCTGAAAGGGTTAGCAATACTTGCATAATACTAATTAAATACTAAAAAGTTTGAAAATAAATTAGATACTAAATGGGAATACTTACCACTCACTGTGGGGTCTGTGGTATATTCCACCCACCTCACAAAAGCCAGAAAATGTGGAGCTGCTAAAGGATCATTAGCATGACTTCAAAAGTTAGTAGTTTTGAAAGATTGTGCTCAAAGGCAGAAATTTATTCATTTTCTTTTTAGAGTGTTTTTTTCTTTTCTCTCTTTTTTTTTTTTTTTTTTTTTTTTTTTTTTTTTTTTTTGCTATAGGGCACGTGCACTTGCCAGAAAGACAGAGAGAGACAGAGAGACAGAAAGTGAGAAATCACCTCCCAGGGGGTGGCAATCCCTTCTCCTCCATTCTCCTCTTGGGATCTTGGGCACGCACGCACACACGCCTGGCATGAGTTTAAGCCACTGGGTCTGGGACTTGAGCTGTGGTCGACCACATGGCAGTCCAGCGATGTAGCCATTACACCCTCTGCTGGTCCCCAAAGACACAATTTAACATATTCTGCTGTAAGTGTACTTAATCTGTGAAATATAATTTCTGTTTAGGTCAAATACATCTTCTAAGTTAATTTTGCTCTTTTTCAATTCCAAGTTTTCTTGTGCACACACAAAACTGAAGCAATAACTGCTACGTTGCTGGCTCCATTAACAGAACTTTGTAAACAGTTATAACAATATTTTTTGTCATCAGACGCTGAAAATAGAAATCAGTTATTTCCAATGATGATTACCTTTTTTTTTCTTTCAATCCATGGTATCAATGTGAATTCACCGGGATTTCACTTTTTTGAAAATGAAATAGCTGACCTTGTTGAAAATGAAGTTGCAAGATTCAGAAAGAAAGTGCAACACTGAAGAAAAGATTAACTTGCTTTGCATTGATAATCTGAATCTTAAGTGCTAGTCGTGCACAGAGTTGAAGTACCATAGTCTTCACAAACTGGGAAACCTATTTGGAATTAGTTGTGCTATGCACATAATCCATAATACAAAGAAGGCATGCACTTTTATATATATACACAATGGAAATGTGAGATTTTGTGCACTGATAGTCATGTGCTTTCTTGTTCATGGTAGTAGGCATTGTAGCGGATAAAAAACCTGGAAACTGTGCAATACCTTTCAATGGCAGAATGAATGAATACAGTTAGTATACTACTTACTGTAAGCATGATGCTGTCACATAGTTTGATTTCACTTATAGAAAGTTCAAAAGCAGGTAAAGCAAGTTGAAGGTACTAAAACTGAAGAGAGAGTTCCATCTAAAGCCTCCTGGCCAGTCAGGGATACTGAGGTAGAGCCGTTCCCTGGTCCTGGCCCCAGCTCCAGCTCTGGCCCCAGCCCAGCTCTCCTAACCTCAGAGCTCCCCCATCTTCCACCAGAAAGGTGGGCTTCTTTCTTTTTCGTCTTTCTTTTTGTTAATTTCCTACTTCTCCTTACCTCATAGGGCAGCCCCCAGCTCTCCAGCAGAGCCCAGTTCCATCTGCAGCCCTCTGGCGAAATCATGCGTCGTGTGCAACTTTTTTCTCCTGTTCATACTCTGTTTTCTTCCCTCTTAAATTGTCATCTTTTCCTCATCCTCCACCCACCCAGAGGGACTAGACAGGTCTAGAATCATAGTTTTCAAACACCCTTGTATTGTAAGGTTCCCTGGGATCCTCCCTTTTACTAAACCATCTGCAAAAAAAAAGAGAAACTGCTCTTCAGACACCTGAATAGAAAACTCCTATGGGGACCACATTACTAAACACAATAGAAGGGAGACTTTAGCACACATCAATCCACAGCAAAAAGGAAGCAAACTTGCTCCCAGTGGCAGAAACATTCTCCAAAAAGGTATCCAAAAGTGAATACATCACCCAATGGCTAGAAGTAGAAGAAGAGCCTCAGGTTTGAAGAAATCAGGAAATATGTCTTCATCAAAAGAATACAATAGCTCCCCTCTGTCTCTTGAAAAACAGAAGAAGTTACCAAAAGGTCAGACAAAGAATTCAGAACATTCATAGTCATAAAACTCTATGAGTTGGAACAGAAAAGAGACAACAAACTACAGGAGATGAGGAAGTCCTTCGACAATTTGAAAGAAGAAATGAACACTATAAGAAAGAATCAGATGGAACTATTAGAGATGAAGTCTATAATACAGGAAATCAAATACTCTCTTGAAAGTATTAAAAGTCAATTAGACCATGCTGAAGATTAAATCTCAGACATAGAAGATAAAACCTCTGACTTAGTAAATACTCTTAACATACAAAGAGCTCTTATTAAGTAAATTTTAAAAAGATGAGCCAATTAAAACTGAGCAAAGGATATAAATGGACATTTTGCTAAGGAAGAAATTAAAATAACCAAAGAATACATGATAAAATGTTCACCAATAATCAAAAGCAAATTGGGATGATAATATATGTGTGTGTGTGTGTGTGTGTGTGTATATATATATATATATATATATATATATATATATATATTTATATGTTTTTTTTTGAGAGGTTTTTTTTTTTGTTTTGTTTTGTTTTTGTTTTTGTTTTTTTTTTTTTGCTATAGGGTGTGCGTGCTCGCCAGAAAGACAGAGAGAAAGACAGTGAGACAGAAAGTGAGAAATCACCCCCCAGGGGGGATGGCCACACCGCAATCCCTTCTTTTTTCTTCTCGGGATCTTGGGCATGCATGCACACACACCCGGTGTGAATTTAAGCCACCAAGTCTGGCTCTCAAACCACGGTTGACTACATGGGAGTCCAGAGACATAGCCATTATGCCAACTGCTGGTCCCAGGATAATATTTTTAACTTGAGTAATTAACTGTTGATTCATGATAAAAATTCATTTTGTAAGCTGCAATGATATAAAATTGATTGATTGAATGTATTAAAAAATAGATACATAATAAAAAAGCAAAAATAAAAGAAAAAAACACCAAAAAGATAGAGAAAATAACCAAAAAATGAGGATAATGTCTGATAAATACTAGATTCCATTTAATGTCCAAATATTCAAATAATTGGTATCCCAGAAGGTGAAAAAACTAATGGCATGGGAAATCTAGTCCATAAAATCCTTGAAAAAAAACTTCCCAAGTTTAGAGAAGCACTCAAACATCCAGACCCAAGAAATACAAAGAACCCCAAACAGAATCAACCCAAGAAGATCCTCCCCAAGGCACATTCTATCTAGCCAGACTGGCCAAAACCATAGATAAAGACAAGAAACTAAAATTGGCGAGAGAAACGACAAGTGACTTACAAAGGTCATCCCATCAGGCTAACACTGAACCTTTCAACAGAAACAATGTAAGCAAGGAAAGAATGGGAAGACATATTGAAAGTGTTAAGAGAGACACAATCTCTTTTTTTTTTGGGGGGGGGAGAGGTTTTTTCTATAGGCCGCGTGCGCTCGCCAGACAGACAGAGACAGACAGACAGAAAGCGAGAAATCACCCCCCAGGGGGGATGGCCACGCCGCAATCCCTTCTCCTCCATTCTCCTTTCTGGATCTTGGGCATGCACGCACACGTACCCGGCGTGAGTTTTAAGCCACCGGGTCTGGGATGCGAACCGCTGTCGACTACCGTGGGAGTCCAGCCACATAGCCATTACGCTAACTGCTGGTCCCAAGAGACACAATTTCAACCAAGATTATTATATCCAGGAAGATTATTCTTCATATGGGAAAAAAAGATTAAAATCTTCTCAAACAAAACCTGAAAGAATTTGCCAACACCAGACCAGTTCTTCAAGAAATTAGGAAGAGTGTACTGCTCCAGGAAAATTAAAGAATGAACAGCCAGAAATAAGAAATAAAAGGCAACCAAGACAATGGCCAACTTAAAGGTAGGGACAAGTCTGGAAATATCGATAATAACATTGAATGTTAATGGATTAAATTCTCCAATCAAGAAACACAGACTGGCTAAATGGATAACAACAACAACAACAAAAAATAGAAACCTCTATCTGTTGCCTACAAGAAATGCAGCTCATGAATAAAGACGTACATAGACTAAAAGTGCAAGGCTGGAAAAAAAGTATTCTATGCAAATGGGAACCAAAAAAAAAAAAAAAAAAAAGCTGGAGTGGCAATACTAATTTCTGACAAAATAGGCTTTCGAACAGAAACTGTTCAAAGAGACAAAGAAGGGCAAGATATAGTAGTAAAAGGACTAATCCATCAAGAAAATATAACACTTATAAATATCTATGCACCTAACTCAGGAGCACCCAAATACATGAAGGAAAGAATGTTAGATATAAAAGGAGAGATAGACTACAACACACTAATTGTTGGAGACCTCCACACCCCACTATCTCCTCTGGACAGATCATCTAGACAAAAAAAAGTAAAGAGATTAAGGATCTAAATAATACCATAAATCAAATGGACTTAACAGACATCTATAGAACTTCCCACCCCAAAACCACGAACACTTTTTTCTCACCCTCACATAGAATCTTTCGAAGATTGATCACATGATTGGGTACAAAGCAAGCCTCTACAGATTCAAAGGCGTAGAAACTATGTCCAGCATCCTCTCTGATCATGATGGAATTAAACTAGATATTAATTTGAAGAGAAATCCTCAAAAATACATGGAAACTAAATAACCTACTCCTAAGTGACTTCACAACTACTGAAGAAATAAAGATTGAAATAAAAAGATTCATGGAAGCCAATGACAATGAAGACAGGAGTTTTCCATAATCTTTGGGACACTGCAATAACAGTCATAAAAGGAAAGTTCATAGCAATTAGTGCACACAAGAAGAAGATGGAAAGAAAGCAAATGGACTACCTAACACCATGCCTCAGAAAATAGGAAAAGCAACAGCAAAAAAAAAAAAAAAGAAAAAAAAGAAAAAAAATAAAAAACTCCAGGAGGAAATAAATAATAAAGATCCAAGCAGAAATAAATGAAATAGAAAATAAACTAACTATACAGAAAATAAATGAAAGTAAAAGCTGATTCTTTGAAAAGATAAACAAAATTGATACATCACTAGCCAGACTTATTAAGAAGAGAGAAAAGAACCAGGTAAATAAAATTTGCAATGAAGCTGGCAATGTAACAACAGACATAATAGAAATACAAAACATCATTAGAGGATAATATGAACAACTATACACCAAGAAAAAAGAAAATCTGGATGAAATGGACAAATTCCTGGATACATATAATCTACCAAGATTGAGTCAGGAGGATGTAAAAAGTCTGAATAGGCCCATAACAAGCCAGGAGATTGAATAAGTACTAAATAACCTCTCATCAAAGAAAAGCCCTGGTCTTGATGGCTTCACCTCTGAATTCTACAAAACTTTTAAAGAAGAGTTAACTCCAATTCTGCTCAAGTTATTTCTAAAAATCCAAAAGGGTGAAAGTCTACCAAATTCATTCTATGAAGCCTCCATCATCTTTATCCTTAAAACAAATACGAACAGGGCAAGGAAGGAAAACTACAGACCAATATCTCTAATGAATATAGATGCAAAAATTCTCAACAGGGTACTAGCAAATCGTATCCAACAACATATAAAAAAATTATATATCATGACCAGCTAGGTTTTATTCCAGGGATGCAAGGTTGGTTCAACATACGCAAAACAATAAGTGTAATACAACATATTAACAGAAAGAAAGATAAACCATACGATCATATCAATTGACGCAGAAAAAACTTTTGATAAGATACAGCATCCCTGGGAACCAGCATTTAGTGTAATGGCTATGTCGCTGGATTCCCACGTAGTCGACTGCAGTTCGTGTCCCAGACCCGGTGGCTTAAAATTCATGCCGGGCGCGTGTGCGTGCGTGCCCAAGATCCGAGAGGAGAATGGAGGAGAAGGGATTGCGGCGTGACCATCCCCCTGGGGGGTGATTTCTCGCTTTCTGTCTCTATGTCTCTGTCTGTCTGGCCAGCGCACACGCCCTATAGCAAAAATATCTCCAAAAAAAAAAAAAAAAAAAAAAAAAAGATACAGCATCCCTTCATGATCAAGACTCTCAGCAAACTTTGAATAGAAGGATCATTTCTCAACACAAACACAACAAAAGGTATCTATGAAAAACCCATAGGTAGCATCATCTTAAATGGGGAAAAGCTGAAAGCTTTTCCACTAAAAACTGGTACAAGACAAGGCTGCCCACTTTCTCCACTCCTTTTCAATATAGTACTGGAAGTCCTCGCTAATGCAATCAGAAAAGATAGTAAAATAAAAGGCATTCAAATAGGAAAAGAAGAGTGAAACTATCTCTATTTGCAGATGACATGATTGTATACATAGAAGATCCAATGGTATCCTTAAAAAAATTCCTGGAAGTAATACATGAATATAGTAAATTTGCAGGATACAAAATCAATATACAGAAATCTATAGCATTTCTATATACAAACACCAGGCAGACTGATAGAACTGAAAAAAGTAATTCCATTTTGCATAGCCACAAAAAGTATAAGATACTTAGGAATAAATCTAACCAAAGAAGTTAAAGACCTCCACAAGGAAAACTATGAGAAGCTAAAAATAGCTCTCTCCCTCTCTCTCTGTATCTCTCTCTGGTCAAATTAAATGAATGAATAAATAAAATTAAATAATTATTTAAAAATAGAAATTGAAAATGATATAAAAAGTGGAAGGACATCCCATGTTCTTGGATTGGAAGAATTAATATAATCAAAATGGCAATTCTACTCAAATTAATCTACATATTTAGCACAATCCCATTCAAAGTGCCAGAGACATTCTTCACTGATCTAGAAAAGACAATCATACAATTTGTCTGGAATCATAAAAGATCTTATATTGCTAAAAAGAAAAATAAAACCACTCTTCTATACAAGAAGAGTAGAGAGGGTAGCATCTCACTCCCTAACCCGAAAATATACTACAAAGCTGTGGTAATCAAAACAACATGGTATTGGCACAGAAACAGACAGATGGACTAATGGAACAGAATAGAGTCCCCAGAAATAAACTCCCAAACATACAGCCAACTGATATTTGACAAAGGGTACCAGTCAATCCAATTGTAAAAGGAAGACCTCTTTAACAAATGGTGCTGGAAAAATTGGATATCCACCTACAGAAAGATGAATCTGAATCCCTACCTCTCACCATTGACAAAAAACAACTCAAAGTGGATCAAAGATCTACACCTAAGACCTCAAACTATAAACTGCTGCTGGAAAACACTGGGGAAACTCTGGGAGACATTGGGGTAGGCAAAGACTTCTTAAATAAGACCCCAAAACCACAGTCAATAATCCCAAAAATAGACAAGTAAAATTACATCTGATTAAGAAATTTTTGCATGACAAAAGACACAGTAATTAGTGTGAATCAACAGCCCTCGAAATGGGAAAATATTTTTGTAAACTGCCCATCAGATGAGGGACTGATACCCAGAATACATAGGGAATTCAAGCAGCTATCTTGAAAAAAGATCATCAACCCTATTAAAAGATGGGAGAATGAGTTGAAAAAACCACTCTCTAAGGAATATCCAAAAGGCATATGATAAAGTGCTCAACATCCCTCATTGTAAGGGAGATGCAGGTCAAAACCACAATGAGATACCACCTAACCCCAGTCAGAATGACTAAGAAAAATGATAAGCGTTGGTGGGGGTGTGGTGAAAGGGGAACTCTCCTATACTGCTGGTGGGAATGTAAATTGGTCTGGCCACTGTGGAGAACAATTTGGAGATTCCTCAAAGATCTACAAATAGAACTACCATATGATCCAGCAGTCCCACTCCTTGGTATCTACGGAAAGGACAAAGGAATCTTTAGTTGGAAAAGTGCTTGAAATGTTCTAAAGTGCCACTGAATGAACCACCACCAAAGCCAGATTAAGTTTAAAGGGAGTCTTTATTAGCTGGCCAGTGACTACTGCCTGACGCTCGGGGGCTGAGAGTCAGAACTGTAGCCCCGACTGAAGTTTGAGTAGGTTTTTTATAGGAGGTCACTTACCAGGGGTTTCTGTGCAAACAGTTACAGAAGCTGAATCAAGCAGGTTAATTATTTCTGAGGGGAGTGGGGTTTCCATGCAAACAGTTACATTGCTAAACAAAAGGGTTTGGAGCTAGTTAGCAAAAACAGTAGCAGGTATAGGATGTCATCCTGGATGTGGTTTTCTGCATGGCTAGCACAAGCTATTTTCTCATGGGAAGAGCAAGTAGGTTTACAGAAGCAGACAGCCATGTTAGGGTAAGGGAACAAAACGGACAAACAGTTGTTCATATGCAAGATCAAATATGCGGCCTTCCACACTTGCACATTGATGTTTATTGGAGCATTATTCACAATTGCTAAGACATGGAACCAACCCAAATGCCCACAAACAAATGAATGGATTGAAAAAGTGTGGCACATATACTCTATGGAATACTACTCAGCCATAAAAAACAACAAGACTCTGGCTTTTGACAGAAAGTGGATGATTATGGAAGATTTATTGATGAGGGAAGCAAGCCAGGCTATGAAAGAAAGACATTGTATGTCTCCACTTAATATGTACTGAGTGTCTGCACTCTATAGCTGAAACTGAATGACTAGAGGATATGGAAACAGAGTAAATGGTTATAAAGTCCAGATACAGTGTGGGAAGAGGGTGGTGAAGGAGTAGAGTCTGAGGGAGGACATTAAGGAGAAAAGTAGAGAGGCAAGACATTTAAGGGACAAAGAAATGGGTTATTATCTGTTGAAGATAACATGTATAATATTCTCAAGTGGACTGCTGGGAAATGTATACATGTTGAAATTTTCACTTTGCTAGCTATGTAGCATGTAATTAGATGTATAAGAGGAATTGAAAAAAAAAAGTGAAGAGTTTGGTTACCCTGGTTGGAGAGATTGCAGGAGGGGACGACTGAATGTCATTACAGGGGTAATTGGGTGACTCTTGGAGTGATGCTAGCATTCTGTTTCTATATCTGGAGTTGGTTATAAAGTGTTTGTGAAAATTCATAAAACCTTACATTTGTGGTATAAATACTTTGATACATGTATGCTTTAAACCTTTCAACAAAGGTTTAAAAAATTTGTGACCAAAAAATAGAATCTGTAAATAAATATCAGAAAGGAACAGATCTTAATGAGCAGGAATATAGAGAAAACAATCTCCAGCTTTTACAATATACCCTCCTTAAGATGAAAGCAATGCTTCTTGTGGAACAGTGTGCTTTGTGTTGTTTGATAATATTATTTTACAATAGCAGGCAAGTCCAATATTGAATTTTTTGAATAATTTCTTGAACAGTATAATGCACTTTGAAAAATCTGTAGTTACTAAACAAAGGTAGAGGAAGAAAATAGCAAAAATGTTGTGACAAAGCAGATATACAGAAAACAATACAAAATAAAACACCAGACTGTCAATAAGTACTTTCTTGTTTACTGCCCATCATCAATCAGATTGTGGGAATATTTAAGCCTTTGAACTTTTGCTTTTAAATCAGCCTGAGTATTCTACACTGGCATTAAGTGTTTTGTAAACAAATACTCCAAATCTTGTTGCATATTATTAAAAATAAATGAGCATTTATAAGTAAAAAAAAGTAATGAAACACCAACATTTTAACCTTTTGGTAAATTTTAATGATCAAAAACAACAGATACAAATAGGAAGACTTTTTTTTTTTCTTTTTTTTGAGAGGTTTTTGCTATAGGGCATGTACATTTGCCAGAAAGACAGAGAGAGACAGAGAGACAGAAAGTGAGAAATCACCCTCCCCAGGGGGGATGGTCATGCCACAATCCCTTCTTCTCCATTCTCCTCTTGGGATCTTGGGTATGCACGCACACGTGCCTGGTGTGAGTTTAAGCAACGGATCCGGGTCTCGAACCATGGTTGACTACGTGGTAGTCCAGCCACATAGCCATTACGCTAACTGCTGGTCCCAAATAAGAAAACTTTGAAAGTTGCTCCTAAAAAGCCAGAGAGTAACTAAACAACTTAATCAAAGAGAAATGGTTTTAAATTTGGATTTTAGAATTTTGTAATAGCAATGAAAGTGCCAATACCTTAATTTCTTTTTTTTTTTTTTTTTTTTTTTTTTTTTTGGAGAGGTTTTTCGCTATAGGGCGCGTGCGCTCGCCAGACAGACAGACAGAGACATAGAGACAGAAAGCGAGAAATCACCCCCCAGGGGGGATGGTCACGCCGCAATCCCTTCTCCTCCATTCTCCTCTCGGGATCTTGGGCACGCACGCACACGCGCCCGGCGTGAGTTGTAAGCCACCGGGTCCGAGACGCGAACCGCGGTCGACTACGTGGGAGTCCAGCGACATAGCCATTACGCTAACTGCTGGTTCCCTTTTTTTTTTTTTTAATACCTTAATTTCTTGAAAGAGTGTTTTGATAGCACTCTATTTTCTTCGTAAATTTTAATTAATTTTGATTTCTTATGTACATTTAATTATTGTACATGTTTATGGCATATGAAATGTTTTCAAAACATGCATGTGGCATGTGATAATCAGATGAAGGAAATTACCATATAAATCTTTTTCAGCAAAGAACTTTACATCCTTGTGTCTGTTAAAAGCTTTTTTTCCTAGGTTTCTCCTACTCATCTCCTATTATCTGATCTCCTTCCATAAATCTCTGGTATATACATGTGCCCTTCCTACTATTATATCTTTGAATCTTTCATTTCTGTCATAAAAGGCAGACATTTAGTATATATTGAGTGGGGATATACAATATTTGCCTTTCATAGTCTGACTTATTTCATTTATCACTAAATCTTTTAAATCTTTTTTTAAAAATAATTACTTTATTTAACTTTATTTACTTATTTTAATTTGATGAGAGAGAGAGAGAGAGAGAGAGAGAGAGAGAGAGAGAGAGAGAGAGAGGAAGCAAACCATCAGGTCCAGGACTCAAACTGTGGTCGGCCATGTGGGAGTCCAGTATCCTTAACCACCACACCACCTACTGGCCCTCAGCTTATATCCAGAGACAGTGTGGGAGGAGAGTGGGAGATGGCAGAGGGTAAGAAATAGGGAATCAGTGATGGGGAAAAAAAAGCAAAACATCCAGGAAACAAGAAATGGAAAATTATTTGTTGACGATAATATGTATGTTGATGTGCTTGATTGAGCCAATATACAGTGTACTCTGGATGGAAAATCTCATGTTGTATGCTATAATGATGTACAGTGAATGAATATAAATAAATAAATTTAAATAAAAAATATTTTATATTCATCTACTTTGGATCAAATGACAGAGTTTTGCTGTTCTTTATGGTTGAGTAGTATTCCATAGCATATATGTGCCACATTTTTTCAATCCAGTCAGCAGTTTTTGGGCACTTAAACTGATTTCATGCCTTAACTATTGTGAATAATGCTGCAATAAACACGGATGCGTAAGTGTCTTTCTAAGTATTTTCCTGTGGTTTCCTGTTATAAATACCAAGTAGTGGGATTACTGCATCAGATAGTAGTTCTATTTATAGATTTTTGAGGAACCTCCATACTGGTTTTTGCAGTGGGTGTACTAATTTACATTCACACCAACTTTGATCATTGCCATTCTGACTGGGGTTAAGTGATAGCTCATTATGGTTTTTATTTGCATTTATATTATGATAAGAGATGATAAACATTTTTTAAATGTGCGTTTTGTTTTGTGTGTCTTCCTTTGAGAGTTGTCTGTTTAACTCATTTACCCATTTTTAAACTGGATGATTTATTTTCTTGTGGGTGAGTTGCTCAAGTTCTCTATCTATTTTGGTTATTTGAAGTGTCGTTTGCAAATGTTTTCTCCCCTTCTGTAGGTTTTCTCTTCACTCTACTTATTGTTTCCTTTGATGTGCACAAGTTTTTTAGCCTAGTGTAAACACACTTGTCTATTTTTGGAATTGTTGCTTCCATGTCTTCAAGTTCCCCTATGTTTTTCACAAGTAGTTTTATAGTTTTCTAGTCTTTTTTTTTTTTTTTTTTTTTTTTTTTTTTTTTTTTTGCTAAAGGGTACATAAACTCACCAGAGTGAGACAGAGAGACTGAGAAAGAGGGAGAGGAGAAAACATTCCACATGGGGAATGATCACTTTACACTTTCTTCTCCTCCATCTCTCTCACCTTTTGAGATTTTGGGCATGCATACACACGTGCCCAATGTATTTCTCAAGTCATCAGGCTCAAGACTCAAACCATGTGGTCAGCCATGTGGGTTCCAGCTGCCTCAACTTCTAGGCCATAGATCTGGCCCATCTATTCTTGCCATTACACCATATGTCAACTTAAATACATTATTCTAAATCTTAGTGTTCACAGTATTTCTTTCTCATCCCATAGTTTCTTATCCACTCTGTATAATAATTATGAGTAATGTGTTAAAGTCATACATCATCTCATTACATTGCTTCTTTAAATAAGACTGATTTTTAAAAGATTATCTAGAAATAAGAGGTCTTATCTTCTATTATTTTGACAATTGTGTTTAAGTCCCTGACTTAATTCTAACATCTGTTTCATCTCTATGTCTGATTCAATCAGTTATTTTATCTTTTGATGATGTGTCGTAATTACTTATTTTTGTAGTGTGCTTAAGAATAGGAAAGGGGCCAGCAGAAGGTGTAGTGGTTACATTGCTGGACTCCCACATGACCAACCATGGTTCAAGTACTGGACTGGATGGCTTGAAACTTAGGCCTGGCACATGTGTGTGTATGCCCAAGATTTCAGAAGGAAAATGGAGGAGAAGGGATGACAGCATGGCCATTCCCCCCTCAGGGCAATTTCCTACTGCTTTTGTCTCTCTCTCTTCCCAGTGAGTGCATGCACCCTAAGGAAAACTCTCTAAAAAAAAAAAAAAAAAAGGAGGGAAGCAGCAGTTAGCGTAATGGCTATGTTGCTGGACTCCCACATAGTCAACCGTGGTTCGTGTCCCGGACCCAGTGGCTTAAAACTCACGCCGGGCGCATGTGCATGCGTGCCCAAGATCCCGAGAGGAGAATGGAGGGGAAGGGATTGTGGTGTGACCATCCCCCCTGGGGAGTGATTTCTCGCTTTCTGTCTCTATGTCTCTCTCTGTCTGTCTGGCGAGCGCACGCGCCCTATGGTGAAAACCTCTCAAAAAAAAAAAAAAAAAAAAAAGGAAAGAAAGAACAGAGAAAACTGGGGTAGATAATGTTTATTTTCAGGGAAGAGTGCACCTTCTATTTCGCCATTAATATGGTGGGTTGGGCAAATCTAGAGTTAGTGAGCTGGGTTTGAGCTTTGCTGTTACTTTAGGCAAAACTGGTGTACTCCAGGCTTCAATATCATCTAGTGGTCCAACACTTTCTACTCAGTGAGATATGGAGTCCTAGAAGGTTTTTTTTCCCCCAAGGTTCTGTGCTTACACTTCAATAGACCAGGTATGCCTATACCTCAGAGGGGATCTCTCTCGGCATTCTTGCCCCTTCCCCAGTGGTAGAATCACCAGTGCTGCAGTGTGTCTCTTGCACACCTGGTACACCTTCAGACTTAGGAAAGCCCTATATGTGTGGACCACAGAGGAGCTCTCTCCATTTTCCTGCTTTAATCCAAGTCTTTCTCAGAACATTTGATTTAAACCCATGAAAGAGTTGATGAGTTGTTGTAGACTCTGTGTGTGTGTGTGTGTGCAAGTGTGAGTGTATGTGTGTGGGGGTGCGAATCCCAGGGATTCTAAACTAGTATACAAACCCTTACTTGGCTTCCAAAAACAGTTTAAAACTTCAGCGCTTTTTCTTTTTCACATCCAGGCAGCATTCTTTTCTACTTGCTGCCTTGCTAGAGGTGAGTCCTGTCTTTTTGGAGAGGTGTGTCTCCCTTTCAAGTACTAACCAGGCCCAACCCTGCTTAGCTTTTGAGATCAGGTATGTTCATGGAGATATGGCCATAGACTCAGGAACTTGTCATTTTTTGGATTTTAGTTCATTAGTTTACCTATGACCTTAGCTCTCTCATGGGCCTCCCAAACTATTTGTGTTTATTCTGCTTTTTCTCATTGTTGGAGTGAGAATAACATTTACTTGTGACGTTTTACATTAATGTTGGCAAGGTTTGGTCTGAAGGAACGAATCCTACTCACCACCTGTTTCTATAAATATAGTTTTATTGGAACACAGCCATGCCCACTTTGTTTGCATATTTTCTGTGGCTACGAATTGAGTAGTTGTGACAGAGATCACATGGCCCGTAGAGCAGAAAACATGATCTTGCCTTTTACAGAAAAAGCTCGCTGACCCCAGTTCCACATCTTATGCATAAGTGGAAGTTCCCTTGATGCTTTTACATTTTTGTTGCATCCTGAAATGAAATTCCATACTTGGAAAGACACTAGGTTTCTTGGTTAGAAGTGAAAAATGTCCTCTGTATTCTGCAGTGCTAATTTCTTTTCCCTTTGTTACCAGTGTACAGTGTGTGTGTGTGTGTGTGTGTGTGTGTGGGTGTTTAATTAACAAACTCAGATAGGTTTGGAAATTGTTGGGTCTTCTTTTTCAAAATGGTATGTCTGCTTGTGAAGATTATACCATGGACCCACTGATAGTTGAGTTGCCTTTTTAGTGACATTGGTTTGCATGAATTCATTTCTCCCTGTCCTCCTAGTTCTCAAGCCTTCCTGTATAAGGCCTCTGGTAAGGGCTGTTGGGTTATTGGTATAGCTTTTAATAAAAGAAAAAATATATAATTTACCTGCAATTCATAATTTACATGCATAATTTATATAAATATGTTTTTTTCTGTAACTTCTTTAACTGTTTTAGCCAAGCCTACTAATGAATGTGAATTTGTAACTATTAGGTTGTCGGGAATGTGATGACATATTTTTCTGTCTTTCAAAGCAAAAATGCATCATGATTTTCCTGATAACCCAATATTTAAGTCATCATTGCCAAGGAGACGAGCATTTTGGAATAAATCTATAGGAAAGAGCACAAAAGTTATCTTGACTATGTTTTTATATTCAATCTAATTTTTATCTAGTAATTGTTTATATTAGTGAGAGCATATGGTGTAATTTTCAAAAACTTTTTTTTTGTTCCTGATAAAGCACATGCATATGAGAGAGAGAGAGAGAGCGAGAGAGAGAGAGAGAGAAAGAGAGAGAGAGAGAGAGCGAGTGAGCTGAGTACCTTCCACAGGATCTGCAATCCCCTTCTTCCTGTCCTCTGGTCCGTTGGATCTTGGGCATTTGCATGCATGCCCAGCATGTTTCAGGCTGGCTAGCTGGAGATTCAAACTGCAATTGTCATATGGAGTTTAGATTCCCTTAAGCAGCACATTATTAATGTGCCATGGAGCCAGCCAACACAGCGGATGGCTCAAATGTGATTTGATGTTTTTCATTTAACATTGCATTACAAATATTTTCCTATGTCACTAAAATTCAGTGGTTTCTTTATATCCCATTTTATGACTTACATAATTTAATCATACTTCCATTTAAAAAAATCTTTCCTAATTCTTTTTCGTCAGATGGCACGTGCACTTGTCAGAGAGACAGAGAGACAGAGAGACAGCAAGACAAGAAGGAGAAAGCACTCCCTAATGGGGCATGACCATGGTGCAATACTTTCTCCTTTTTCTTCATCTTGCTGGAATTTGGTGCATGCATGCACATGTATCTAGTGTGTCTTTTTAAAATTTTATTTTCTTAATTTTTTTTAAGAGAGAATTTTTGCTATAGGGTGTGTACACTCACCAGAGGGTCAGAGACAGAAAGTGAGAAATCACCCTACCCAGGGTAGAGGGCCACGCTGCGATCCCTTTTCTTCTGCTCTACTCTTGGGACTTTCTAGTCTACTCTTGGGACTTTGGATATGCATGTACACATACCTGTTGTGAGTTTCAAGCCTTTAGGTCTGGGACTCGAACTATGGTCAACTAAATTGGAGTCCAGTGTCTTAACCACTATGCCACCTGCTAGCCCCTCTAGTGTGTTTTTCAAGCCACTGGGACTGGGATTTGAATTGTGGTTAGCCATGTGGGATTTGGCTCCCTTACTCACTTCGCTATAGGGCTAGCTCTCTAATTTTTAACCATGATTAATGAGACTAAAATCAAGATATTTTTGCCTAAAAATTTGTCTATATTTTGTTTAATTCCTTCCTATAATTTCTAATAGTTCTTTTGAAATCTAAATTGCCAACTCAAAATATATTATTTGAACTCTTTTATGCCCTATTTTTGCATGTATGTATTGGTATGTATAAAAATGTTCATCAATATGCATCACTTTGACATCATATAAAAATGTATATATATTATAATGTATTGTATTATGTATATGTATTATATCATATAATGTAAAATGTATAATCTAGTATTTAGATAGATACATAGCAGTAATTTTGTTTTCTTTGACATGGGGTCTCACAATGTTTTGATCCTTCTCCTCAACCTCCTGAGTAGCTGGGACTAGAGGAGCATGCCATTGCACCCAGTTTTTAGGGTAGTTGGAGAAGCCAACCTGAGCCTCCCACATGGCCTTAGCTTGCTGCATAGTAGCATCTAACAGTGCGTGTGCTACTGTGCCTGGGTCATGGCACTAATTTTTTTCAATTTAGGCTTTTGCCATAGGGTGTATATGCTTGCTTGAGAGAGACAGAGAGAGAAAGTGAGAAATTTGCCCCCACCACACCCCCAGGAGATGGCCACACCACAATCCCTCCTCCTTTGGGATCTTAGGCACATAGGCACAGGCACCCAGTGTGATTTTCAAGCCACCAAGTCTGGGACTTGGACCTCGGTTGGCCATGTGGGAATGAATTACCTTAATCTCCACGCCACCTGCTGCCCCTCATGTCAGTAATCTTATGTTTTTGAGAAATTTTTGTTATGAGGGCATTTATTGCCAGAGAGAAGAGTCAGAGAGAAAATGAGTGGTAATCTTTAACACTTAATAATCAGTAGGCTAATAGAAGTGTATGCAATAAAAATGAAAAATTAAAGACAGAGTTGAATCTGGCATCTACAGATAGCTTTTGGATGGCTCTTAGATTTAAAAATATTTTAAATGTTTTTTATTTTTCAAATGAGAAATTTTTACATAAGTAACTAAATTTGTATCCTGTCTTAAAAAATTGGTATATTTGGCACTTCTGAATTCATACTTTTGCATGGCAACTGCCTGCTGTAACTTAGTAGTGGCTGTTCCCTTTATGTAGGCTATGTTCTTTCATTTGTCACAGACTTTACAAACTTCCCTTTACCAATATTGATATTCTCCCTCAACTCTTGTATGATCTTAAGTTTGTAATTCCTGATGGATAATGAGTATATATTCATTATGTGACACAGAGAAAGCTTTTTGGTTCAGATATTTATACTGTCAGTCTATTTGATTTTTTTTCTTTTCTTTTTAATGATAGAGAGCATGTGCATAGCATGAAGGCGAGAGAGAGAGAGAGAGAGACCCTCAACAGAATCTCATTATGCAGCAATTTCCTTTTCCAGCCCTCCAGTTGGAGGATCTCGAGCACCTGTATTTCATGTTTCTTAGGTTGACTTGGGGAATCCAAACCTGTGGTCACCATATGGCTTCCAGCTTTGCAGAGCATTTGTGTTACAGCTATGCCACAGTGGCTGGACACTAATTGATTCTTTTTAAAATTCAAGAACAGCACAGATTAAAGCTATTGATTAGGTGTGACCATAAAGGTGGCTAGTGCCAATACATCTGTGGTGATGCACTGTTCAGGAGAGGCAAGATCCCACATAGTTACTGCAGTCAGAATCCCTGGCCTAATCTGCCTGAGATGTGTTGAATGCGTTGATGAGTGCTGGGATCTGATAGGCTAGAGGACTGGAGGACTGGGATTGTGGTGTGAGCAGACTGTGTGGATGATTCTCCTCTCTCTTTCTCATTTGTTCTCTCATGCACACACACATTCTCTGTCATAAATAAAGAAAAAAAAAGAAAAAAAATCATTTAGCTTGAAAAAACTCCCACATTATTGGTAAACTATCTTGTGTTAAAGACCATTAAAGAAGGAACAGTTTTCATTTCAAAGATAGAAATCAGCATTCTGCCGTTAAAAAAATGGGAAATCACTGGAGAGTATTTTTAGGCTATTAAAAGGAAATGAAGTTCTTGTAGTTTCTGATGCTTGAGTATATTTAAGGGTTAAAAATAAATTTTAATAGCTTGTCTTAATTAGCCCTCCTCTTCTCTGCACTCCTAATATGCTCTAAGATGAATTAGTACCACTAGCATTTTAGAGTTGACCTGATTAATTCCTTGTTATTACCTAAGAGTAAGCATAATGAAGTATAATGAGTCTATTCTTTTTTAAAATAGCAGCTTTATTGAGATATAATTCCTAGACAACAAAATTCGCCCTTTGGAAGTGTACAGTTCATTAGGTTTTAGTATATCCACAAAGTTGTACAATTATGACCACTATTATGTTTTAGAACATTTTCATCAACCCCCAAAAGAACTTCAGTAACCCACTGGCAGTCACTCCCTATTTCCTCCTTGCCCCTAGCTCTAGGGAAACACTGATATACTTCCTGTGTCACCTTTTGTGTCTGGCGTCTTCCATTTAAGATAACATTTTTTTTAAATTTATTTTTTAAATTTCATTTTCTTTTATACATTCAATCACATTATTATTTGGCTTACAAAATGGATATTTCAACAGGTGACCATTTCTCCCTAGTACAGTTGATAAAACTATAAAATATCTTCAACAGATTATACCACATTTCTTTGTCCCATTAATGATTTGCCTCCCTATTTTTCTTCTAAATGTCCTTCCTTAGACCCTCCTCTTTCACACACACTATATCTGGTATTTACATCTATATACTGTGTTTCTATAGCTTTTAGTCAATCAGTTTCAGTCATAGAGTGCAGACACTTGGTATATACTAGGTGGGGACATAACAATACCTCTCCATAGCCTGGCTTGCTTCACTCAGCAGTAAATCTTCCACATTCATCTACTTCCTGTCAAAAGCCAGGATTTTTTTTTTTTTTTTTTTTTTTTTTTTTTTTTTTATGGCTGGATAGTATTCCATAGAGTATATGTGCCACAGTTTTTCTATCCATTCATCTGTTCGTGGGCATTTGGGTTGTTTCCATGACATAACAATTGTGAATAGTGCCATAATAAACATTGATGTGCAAGCACTTTTCCAATTAAGTATTCTTCTGTCCTTTGGGTAGATACCAAGGAGTGGGATTGCTGGATCATATCTTAGTTCTGTTTATAGATTTTTTTTTTTTGAGAGATTTTCGCTATAGGGCATGTGCGCTCGCCAGACAGAAAGAGAGAGACATTAGAGACAGAAAGCGAGAATTCACCTTCCGGGGGGATGGTCACGCCGCAATCCCTTTCTCCTCCATTCTCCTCTCGGGATCTTGGGCATGCACGCACATGCGCCCGGCGTGAGTTTTAAGCCACCGGGTCCGGGATGCGAACCGCGGTCGACTATGTGGGAGTCCAGCAACATAGCCATTACGCTAACTGCTGGTTCCCTATTTATAGATTTTTGAGGTATCTCCAAATTGTTCTCCACAATTACTAGACCAATTTACATTCCCACCAGCAGTGTAAGAGAGTTTCCCTTTAACCACACCCTGCCAGCACTTACCATTTTTTGTTTTTTTTTTTTAAAATCATAGTCATTCTGACTGGGGTTAGCTGGTATCTCATTGTTGTTCTGCATTTCCCTTACAATGAGGGATGTTGAGCACTTTTTTATATGCCTTTTAACTATTCGTATGTTATCTTTAGAGAGTGTTTTTTCAATTCATTCTCCCATCTTTTAATAGGATTGATCATTTTTTTTTCGGAACAGCTGCTTGAGTTCCTTGTGAATTCTGGTTATCAGTCCCTTATCTGATGCATAGTTTACAAAAATATTTTCCCATTCTGAGGGCTGTCGATTCACACTAATTACTGTGTCTTTTGCCATGCAGAAATTTCTTAGTCTGATGTAATCCCACTTGCCTATTTTGGGGATTATTGACTGTGCTTTGGGGGTCTTATTTAAGAAGTCTTTCCCTACACCAGTGTCTCCCAGAGTCTCCCCAGTGTTTTCCAGGAGCAGCTTTATAGTGTGAGGTCTTAGATTTAGATCTTTGATCCACCTTGACTTGATTTTTGTCAGAGGTGAGAGGTAGGGGTTCAGATTCATCTTTCTGCAAGTGGAAATCCAGTTTTACCAGCACCATTTGTTAAAGAGGTTTTCCTTTTTGCACTGGATTGACTGGTACCCGTTGTCAAAAATCAGTTGACTGTATGTTTGGGAATTTATTTCTGGGGACTCTATTCTGTTCCATTGGTCCATGTGTCTGTTTCTGTGCCAGTACCATGCTGTTTTGATTATCACAGCTTTGTAGTATATTTTTGGGTCAGGGAATGAGATATCACCCACTCCACTCTTTTTTTTTTTGGAGAGGTTTTTGCTATAGGGCGCGTGCGCTCGCCAGACAGACAGAGAGAGACAGAGAGATAGAAAGCAGGAAATCACCCCCCAGGGGGGAATGGCCATGCCGCAATCCCTTCTCCTCCATTCTCCTCTTGGGATCTTGGGCACGCATGCACACACGCCCGGCGTGAGTTTAAGCCGCCGGGTCCGGGACTCGAACCGTGGTCGACTACGTGGGAGTCCAGCGACATAGCCATTACGCTAACTGCTGGTCCCACCCACTCCACTCTTCTTGTGCAGAATTGCTTTGGCAATATGGGGTCTTTTATGATTCCAGACAAACTTTATGATTGTCTTTTCTTGATCTGTGAAGAATGTGTCTGGTACTTCGATTGGCATTGCATTAAATATGTAGATTAATCTGGGTAGAATTGCCATTTTGATTATATTAATTCTTCCAATCCAGGAACGTGGGATATCCTTCCACTTTTTTGTGTCATTTTCAATTTCTTTTTTATCTTCTCGTAGTTTTCCTTGTGGAGGTCTTTAACTTCTTTGGTTAGATTTATCCCTAAATATCTTATACTTTTTGTGGCTATGGTAAATGGAATAACTTTTTTCAGTTCTATCTCAGTCTGCCTGTTGTTCGTATATAGAAATGCTATAGATTTCTAGATACTAATTTTGTATCCTGCAACTTTTCTGTATTCATGTATTACTTCCAGAAATTTTTTCATGGAAGCCATTAGGTCTTCTATGTATACAATCATGTCATCTGCAAATAGAGTTTCACCTCTTCTTTTCTTATTTTAATGCCTTTTATTTTTTCCTCTTTTCTGATTGCATTGGTGAGAACTTCCAGTAGTATGCTGAAAAGGAGTGGAGCAAATGGGCATCCTTGTCTTGTACCTGCTTTTAGTGGAAAAGCTTTCAGTTTTTCTCCATTGAGGATGATGTTTGCTATGGGTTTTTCATAGGTAGCTTTTATTGTGTTGAGAAATGACCCTTCTTATTTTTTTTGGAGAGGTTTTTGCTATAGGGCGCGTGTGCTCGCCAGAGAGAGAGAGAGACAGAGAGACAGAAAGTGAGAAATCACCCCCCACAGGGGATGGCCATGCCACAATCCCTTCTCCTCCATTCTCCTCTCAGGATCTTGGGCATGCACGCACACATTCCTGGCGTGAGTTTAAGCCACCAGGTCCAGGACTTGAACTGCGGTCGACTACATGGGAGTTCAGCTACATAGCCTTTTGGATCTCTGAATATGACTTGAGCAGAATGGGGGTTAACTCTTTTTGAAAGTTTTGTAGAATTCAGAGGTGAATCCATCAGGGCCAGGACTTTTCTTTGTTGGGAGGTTACTTATTACTGATTCAATCTCCTGGCTTGTTATGGGCCTATCCAGACTTTCTATATCCTCCTGGCTCAATCTTGGTAGATTATATGTGCCCAGGAATTTGTCCATCTCATCCAGATTGTCTAGTTTCTTGGCATACAGATGTTCATAGTGTCCTCTAATAATGTTTTATATTTCTACTATGTCTGTTATTTTGCTTGCTTCATTGCAGATCTGATTCACCTGGTTCCTTTCTCTCTTCTTAATAAGTCTCGCTAGTGGTGTATCAATTTTGTTTATCTTTTCAAAGAACCAGCTTTTACTTTAATTTATTTTCTGTATAGTTCATTTATTTTCTATTTCATTTATTTCTGCTCATGTCTTTATTATTTCCTTTTGTCTCAAGTTTTTTTTTTTGGGGGGGATTTTTTGATGTTGCCTTTTCATTTCTCTGAGGCATGATGTTAGGTGATCCATTTGCCTTCTTTCCATCTTCTTCTTATGTGCACTAATTGCTATGAACTTCCCTCTTTAGCAGTGTCCCAAAGATTATGGAAACTCGTGTCCTCATTGTCATTGGCTTCCATGAAGTTTTATTTTTATTTTTTGGAGAGGTTTTTGCTATAGGGTGTGTGCGCTTGCCAGACAGAGACAGACAGAAAGACAGAAATCACCCCCCAGGGGGGATGGCCATGCCACGATCCCTTCTCTCCATTCTCCTCTCGGGATCTTGGGCATGCACGCACATGCACCCAGCATGAGTTTTAAGCCACCAGGTCCGGGACTTGGACCACAGTTGACTGACTACATGGGAGTCCAGCAACATAGCCATTACGCTAACTGTTGGTCCTGCTTCCATGAATACTTTGATTTCAGTCTTTATTTCCTCAGTAGTTGTGGAGTCATTCAGGAGTAAGTTATTTACTTTCCACATATTTGAGTATTTTTGAGGATTTCTCTTGCAATTAAACTCAAGTTTAATTCCATCATGGTCAGAGAAGATGCTGGATATAGTTTCTATGCCTTTGAATCTGTAGAGGCTTGCTTTGTGCCCTATGATGTGGTCAATCTTTGAGAAGGTTCCTTGTGAGAGTGATAAAAAAGTGTATCTCATGGTTTTTGGATGGAAAGTTCTGTAGATGTCTGTTAAGTCCATTTGATTTATGGTATCATTTAGATCCTTTATCTCTTTACCTATTTTTTGTCTAGATGATCTGTCCAGAGGGGATAGTGCAGTGTTGAGGACTCCAACAATTAGTGTGTTGCAATATATCTCCCCTTTTAGATCTAATAGTCTTTCCTTCACATATTTGAGTGCTCCTGTGTTAGGTGCATAATTAATAAGTGTTGTATCTTCTTGATTGATTGACTCTTTTACTACAATATAGTGCCCTTTTTTGTCTCTTCGAACAGTTTTTGTTTTAAAGCCTATTTTGTCAGAAATTAGTATCACGACTCCAGCCTTTTTTTGGTTCCCATTTGCATGGAAAACCTTTTTTCCAACCCTTCACTTTCAGTCTATGTATGTCTTTATCCATGAAGTGGGTTTCCTGTAGGCAACAAATAGAGGGTTTCTGCTTTTTAATACATTCAGCCAGTCTGTGTCTTTTGATTGGAGAATTTAATACATTAACATTCAATGTTATTATTGATATTACTGGACCTGTCCCGACGTTTAAGTTGGCTATTGTCTTAATTTCCTTTTATTCCTTTGTTTCTGGCTGTTACTTCTTTAGTTTTCCTGGAACAGTACTTTCTTCAGTGTTTCTTGAAGAGCTGGCCTGTTGTAGGCAAATTCTCTGAGGTTTTGTTTGTCTGAGAAGATTTTAATCTTTTTTTCCCATGTGAAGGATAATCTTGGGGGTTATAATAATCTTGGTTGAAATTGTTTCTCTCTTAACACTTCTAATACATCTTCTCATTCTTTTCTTGCTTACATTGTTTCCATTGAGAAGTCCCGTGTTAGCCTGATGGGGTGACCTTTGTAAGTCACTTGGTTTCTCTCTTGCCAGTGTTAGTATCTTATCTTTATCTGTGGTCTTTGCCAGTCTGGCTAAGATGTGCCTTGGGGAAGAGCTTCTTGTTGATTCTATTTGGGGTTCTTTTATTTCTTAGGTCTGGATGTTTGAGTGCCTCTCTAGACTTGAGAAATTTTCTAAGATTTCATGGAATAGATTTTCCAGGCCTTTACTAGTTTCTTCATCTTCTGGGATACCAATTATTCAGATGTTAGGGCTTCTAATGGAATCTAATATTTCTCATATGTTATCCTTGTGTTTTTTGTTATTTTGTCTATCTTTTTGGTGATTTTCTCTAGGTCAGTGGTTTTATCTTCTACATCAGAGATTCGATCTTCAGCATGGTCTAATCAACTTTTAATACTTTTGAGAGAGTTTTTGATTTCCTGTATTACAGACTTCATTTCTAATAGTTCCATCCAATTCTTTCTTACCATGTCCATTTTTTCTTTAATATCGTGGAAGGACTTTCAATATCCTGTAGTTCATTGTCTCTTTTCTGTTCCAACTTATAGAATTTGGTCACTATGTATGTTCTAAATTCTTTCTTGGACGTTTCGGTGATGTCCTCTGTTTTTTCAAGAAATGGAAGGGAGTCACTATATTCTTTTGATGGAGACATATTTCCTGCTTAATTCAGACCTGAGACTCTTCTTCTACTTCTAGCCATTGGGAGATGTATTCACTTTGGAATACCTTTTAAGATAATGTTTCCTTGAATAGGAGCAAGTGTGTTTCCATTTTGCTGTGGACTGAAGACTGCCAATGTTTCCCTTCTGTTGTGTTTAGCAATGTGATCTGAGGAGTATTCTATTCAGGTGTATGAAGGAAAGTATCTCCTTTTTCACAGGTGGTTCAGTAAAAGGGAGGATCCCAGAGAGTCTTAAAATACTAGAATATTTCAGAACTGCAATTCTAGACTTATCTAGACCATCTGGGAGGGTGGAGATAGAGGAAGAGAGGACCAAATAAGTGGGAAGAAAGTAAGAAGGAGAATAAAGAAAAAGTCATGTGCCACGCACTAGTGTGGTGCATAATTTTGCCAGGGTTCTGAAGATGGAAATTGGGTGGCTGTAGAGCTGAGGGTGTTCCTGTGTGGTCTTAAATAACATTTTTAAGGTTCATCTTTGTTGTAAAATACAGTAATACTTGATTCCTTTTTTGATCTAATAATATCCCATCATATCAATGTACCACTTTTCGTTTATCCATTCATCAGTTGGACAATTGAATTATTTCCACTTTTTTGGTCAATTTTAAATGATACCACAGTGAATGTTTATATGTAAGTTTTTCTATTGCCATGTTTTCACTTCTGTTTTTATTTTATCATCATCATTATTATTTTATTATTTTTAAAAATCATCATAATCTTGTTTATATTACATTGAATCACATATATCTTTATAGTGTATTACATTTCTTTTTCCAGAAGGAATACCTTGCATATCAGTAAGGATAAAGACATTACTATCCACATCATCATCATCAAATAGTTTTTCATCATTTTTCCAGATCATTATTATTATTCTCAGTATTTTTTTAAACATTCAATAACTATATATTATTTTGCTTGTAAAAAGAATTTACCCAACATGAAATACTTCTCAGCAGTCCAGTTGAGAATACTATACAGGTTTTCATCAACAGGTAATAAACCATTTCTGTATACCTATAATGTCATGCCTCTCTATTTGTTTTCTTGCTATTCTTCTCTACTCTCTTCCCTTCTCTTGTCCCATTCCACACTGTCTTCAGCAGCCCTAACTGTTTTCACTGCTTTTATGCCCTCCAATATTTTAATAGCTACCATAAAGTGTGGATAGTTGGTATATATTAAGTGGATACATAAAATATCTTTCTTTCATATCCTGGCTTGCTGTTTTCACCTCTTTTGGGAATGGAATTACTGGTCATATGATGAGTCTATGTTTAAGTTTTTTTTTCCCAAAGATTTTAAACACTTCCAAAATTTCTTCCATGAGAGAGAGAGAGAGGGACAAAAGGGGAGAGAGAGTGAAAGAGAGAGAAAGAGAGGAAAAGGGAGAGAAAGAGAGGGAAAGAGAGAGAGACAGCACTTTCAACAAGGTCCTGATGCTATGATTTAACCTCAGATTCAGCCAGCCCCTGATCATGGGCATATACATATGCACATGCCCTGTGTACTCTGAGAGGTCTCTGGACATGAACCCAGAACCTTTCTGTGTGGGTCAGCTTTGCAAAGCATCATGTTTTATTGATATGCCACCAGCCAGCTTCCATTTTTAATTTTGATAAATCCAATTTCTCTATTTTTGTTTCGTTACTGTGTTTTTGGTATCATATCAAAGAAACCATTCTCTAATTCAAGAATATGAAGAATCATACTTACGTTTTCTTCTAAAAAATTTGTAGTTTTAGCTCCTACAGTCCGGCTGTAGAGATGGTTTGAACTAATTTATTTTTTATGGTTTAAAATAGGGTTCTAATTTTTTCTTTTACATGTAGATATCTAGTTGTCCCAGCACCAGTTATTTAAAAGATTATGTTCTCCTAATTGAATTGTGTTGGTTAGTATGCCAAAAATTAGTTGACCATAAGTGTAGGGGATTATTTCTAAATGCATTCTATTCTATATGTATATCTATGCTTATTCCAGGATAGCACTACCTTGATTACTATAACTTGTACTTTAGTGTAGCTTTAAAATCTGAAAGTGAAAGTGTGGGTGAATCCTCTTTTGTTCTTTAATAAATTTTTTTCCGGGGTTGCTTTGGCTCTTCTGGGTCTCTTGCATTTCTTTATAAATTTTAGGATAAGCTGTCAATTTCTTCCAAAAGGGCAGCTAAAATTTTGATAGGCATTGCATTTACTGTATATTTCAAGTTGGGGAATATTGATACCTTAGCAGCATTAACTCTCTGATCCATGAACATGGGATGTTTTTCCATTTACTTAGGTTCCTTTAATGTCTTTCAATTATTATTATTTTTAATCTTACAGACTTGTACTTCTTTTGTTAAATTTATTCCAAGGTATTATTTTAGATGCTATTGTAAATGAAGTTGTTTTCTTAATTTTAGCTTTGGATTGCTCACTCAAAGTGTTAGAAATAGAGTTAATGTTGTACATTGATCTCATATCCTATAACTTTGTAAACTTGTTGATTAGTTCTAATAATTTTCTTATAGATGTCTTAGAATTTTTATATGCCATATCATGACCTGTTAGTATACTTTTATTTATTCACCTCCACTATGAATATATTTTCTTTTCTTGTCAAATGAGTTGAATTTATTTTTTTTAAACATGATAGGGTTTTGGATTTTTTAACACTTACTGGTATAATCATGTGGTCTTTGTTCCTTATTTTATATTTTAAAGACTTATTTATTTAACTTTATCATTATTATCATTTTCTTTTTAATTTGTTACAGGGCATGTGTGCTTGAGAGTGAGAGAGCGAGACCAAGCTGCCTGGTCTGAGACTCAAACTGAAGTCAGCCATGTGGGAGTCCAATGCCTTAACCACCACATTGCTGGCTCCTATTATTTATTTTATAAATATGGCTTTATATTGAGTGATTGGAAAAGTCATGATGCTTTTTTGCATAGAAAAACACAGAAAGGTACGTCATGACTTTCTAGATGACCTAATATTAAATGGCTTTCATATGTTATACCTATCTTGCTTTTTTTCCTATACATTTCATTTGATCATACTATGTAATCATTTTGAAATGCTTCTGGGACATTTGCTGATATTTTGTTAAAGATGTTTATATCTATATTTGTAAAGGATATTGGTCTGTATTTTTTTATGTGTGTGTGCTTTTTTTGTAAGGGTTTTGGTATGAAGTAATTCTAGCTTCGTGGAATGAGTTGGGGAGTATTCTCCCCCACGCCCCTATATGGAGCATGTGTGTGTGTGTGTGAGAGAGAGAGAGAGAGAGAGAGAGAGAGAGAGAGAGAGAGAGAGAGAGAGAGAAAGTGAAAAATAATCCCCCAGGGAGTATGGCCATACTACAATCCCTTCTCTATTGTCTTCAAAGGATTTTGAGCTCACATGCATACACATACTCAGTGTGTTTTTCAGATTGCTAGGTCCAAGACTCAAACTGTGGAGTCAACCATGTGGGATCCAGTGTCTTAGCCATCATGCCACCTACTGGCTCAGTTCTCTTTTCTTTTTTTAAATCTTAAAAGAGTTGATGAAAATTGATGTTGTTTCACTTTTATTTACTTTCTCTACTACATGTCTTTCTTCTCTGGTCTTTATTATTGCCTTACATTTGTTTGGTTTAAGTTTTGCTTTTTACAGTAGAAAATAAAGTTATTGATTTGTGATTTTTTTTTTTTTTTGAGGTTTTAGCCATAAGGTGCATGCACTGGCCAGAGACAGACAATGAGAGGGAAAGTGGGAATCACCCCCCCCATGGGCGATGGCCACACTGCAATCCTATCTCCTCCATTCTCCTCCTGGGACTTTGAGCACACATGAACACACATGATGTAAGTTTCAAGCCATGGGGTTTGGTACTAGAACCATAGTCAGCCATGTGGGAGTCCAGTGCCTTAACCATCAAATCTCCTGTTGCCCTGTGATCTTCTTTTCAAATATAGGCACTTATAGCTATACATTTTCCCCCTCATATGCATTACCTACATTCTATACTATTTGATGTGGCATGTTTTGTTTCTATTCACCTCAAAGTATTTTCTTTTCTCTTTTTCTGTTTAAGACAAGGTATCACCATGTCTTGATCTTCTTGCCTCAACCTCCCAGCTGGCACTATAGGCATGCACCACCATGCCCAACTCTTCTTATAGATAGGATCTCTCCAGGTTGCTTGAGCCAGCCTTGAGCTGATGTCCTGCCTCAGCCTCATGATTTCCTTTTTGACTAATCAGTTATTCATAATTATGCTCATTAATTTGCACTTATTTTGGAATTTCCTAAATTTCTTTCTGTTATTGAATTGTGATTCATCCTATTATGATTGGAGAACATATTTTGTATGATTTCAATCCTTCTAAATTTATTGAGGTTTGTTTTATGACCTAACATATGATCTCTCCAAGAGAATGTTCCTTGTGCTGCAGAGAAGAATGTGTATCTGCTGTTGGATGACGAATCTCTCCTGGCTTCTGGCATTGCAGAGCATCGTGCCACCACAGCTGGGTCTGTCTCAACAATTTCTGTTTCAAATTCTTTCTTGTCTAGTATTAGTGTATCCACTGCAGCTCTCCTTTGGTTCTTTTTTTCTTTTATTGTTCTTGTTATTTACCTTTTTTTAAAATATTCAATCACTGTACATCTTTACAGCATGCAAAATGAATTTTCCCAGCATTAATAACACTATATATTAGTTCAGTCAAAGATATTACTATTAATATTATTATAAACAGATAATTTTCCATTTTTTGTGTCTTTTGAATGTTTTGCTTCTTTTTTTCCCTTGATGGCATATCTGTTTTCATTCTTTTATTTTCAAGTTAAAAGAAAATCTCTTGTCTCTCTGGTGAGCACATGCACCCTGTAGCAAAAATCTCTCTTAAAAAATTTATTCTGGGGGCCAGCAGTTAGTGTAATGGCTATGTTGCTGGACTCCCACATAGTCGACCGTGGTTCGAGTCCCGGGCTCGGTGGCTTAAACTCATGCTGGGCGCGTGTGCATGCACGCCCAAGATCCCTAGAGGAGAATGGAGGAGAAGGGATTGCGGCATGGCCATCCCCCCTGGGGGTTTGTGATTTCTCGCTTTCTGTCTTTCTGTCTCTCGCTGTCTTTCTGGTGAGCGCACACACCCTTTAGCAAAAAAAAAAAAAATTATTCTGTTAAGAAAATTCGAATTTCTAAGTTTTAGTTGTTTTTCATGATATTCATATTTAGTGTGATTCATGAAAATGGGTTATATCTGCTATGTTTTTCTATTTGTCATCTATATGTCTTCTCTTTTTGTTCCTCTTATTCTCTACTACTTTTGTGTTAAAGAGATTTTTTCCCTAGCTTGCCATTAAAATTCCTTTTTGCCTTTTTTTTTTAAATTATAGTTTTAAAGTTATTTTATTAGTGGTTACCCTGGGAATTACAATGAACATCTTTTCTTAAAACATTCTAGATTTAATTAAAAAGAATTTCATTAGTATACACCAAGTTTTCTTCAATATATTGGGTTGTTGGAAAAGTCATGATGTATTTTTCTATGCAAAAATGACTCTTCTGACAACCCAATAGTTTTGTTCTTTCCCCATTTCTCTTTATTATTATCTTGCAAATTACAACTTTACATTATAAGCCTGTAAACACAGATCTATGATTATTGCTTTATGAAGTTATTTTTTAAATCAGATAGGAAAAGGGTTATAAGCAAAGAATTATTTTACTTTATTTTATTTTATTTTTTTTGGAGAGGTTTTTCACTATAGGGCGCGTGCGCTCGCCAGACAGACAGAGAGAGACATAGAGACAGAAAGCAAGAAATCACCCCCCAGGGGGGATGGTCATGCTGCAATCCCTTCTCCTCCATTCTCCTCTCGGGATCTTGGGCACGCATGCACACGCGCCCGGCGTGAGTTTTAAGCCACCTGGTCCGGGACGCGAACCACAGTCGACTACGTGGGAGTCCAGCGACATAGCCATTACGCTAACTGCTGGTTCCCAAGAATTATTTTATATTTATCTGTGTAGTTACATTTACCGATGCTTTTATTTATTTATGTAAATAAGAGTTTCTGTCATTTTATTTCAGCCTAAGAGCTCCCTTTAGTATTTCTTGAACAGCTGGTCTACTAGAAATTAATTATTTTACATTTTATCTGAAAATGTGTTAATCTTTCCCTTGTTTTTGAAACATAGTTTTGCTGGATACAGAATTATATCAGCACTTTGCGTCTGTCATGGCACTGCATTTTGGCTTTCATGGTTTCTGATGAGAAGCCTCAAAAACTGGTGATCTTATAGAGAACCACTTGAATGTCATGAGTCCATTTTCTGCACTCTTTTCAAGACTTTTCTCTGTCTTTGGATTTTGACAGTTTGACTATAATCTGTATAGGTATGGAACTATTTCAGTTTATTCCTCCTGGAGTTCAACGAGCTTCTAAGAGGTTCAGGTTAATGTTTTTAAGTCATATTTGAGAAAACTTTAACCATTGTTTCTTCAACTACTTTTTCTGGCACTTGATCTTTTTTTCTGGGACTTCACTTTGTGTATGTTGGTATGCCTGATGCTGTCTCACACATCTTTGAAGCATTATTAGTTTTTTCCCCATTGTTTTTAAAAGTTCTAATTGCCAGAGGGTGCATTTACTTGCCAAAGAGAGACAGAGAGACAAAGATAGAGAGGGAGAGGGATAAAGCATCCTCCAATGAGGTGTGGTAATGCCACAATCTCTTCTGTTCTGTTTCTCCATTCTGTTGGAACTTTGGGTAGGCAAGCTCATGTAAGCTGTGTGTTTCTTAGCCACTGGGGTCAGGATTCAAACTGCAGTTGGTCAGGTGGGATCCCACTCCCTTAACTACTAGGCCATGGGACTGCCACTCCCCCTTTTCCAGTCTTTTATTTCTATTTCTCATACATGATCATCTTAGTTGACCTTTTTCAAGTTGGCTTATCTTTTTCTTCTGCACTTCAAATCTGCTGTTGAGCCCATCAAGTGAATTTTTTTATTTCAGCAATTGTATTTTCAGCTCCACAATTTATATTTGAGTATTAATTATTTTCTCTTTATTAATATTCTTTTTTTAAAAAAGAGCTTTTTTGGTAGGGATTTTTGTTATAGGGTGTGTATTCTCACTGGAGAGACAGAGAGAGACAGAGAGACAGAAATGAGGAATTATCCTCCGGGGGAGGGGGGGGTCGCCATACTACAATCCGTTCTCCTCCATTCTCTTTTTTGGGATTTTGGGCATGCTCGCACATGCACCCAGCTGTGAGTTTTAAGCCACCAGCTCCAGGACTCAAACTGCGATAGACTATGTGGGAGTCCAGCAACATAACCATTATGCCCTCTGCTGGTCCCATTAAAAAACAAAAACAAAAACTGTTCTTATCCTTTCCATTTTTTGGCATGGTTATCTTTATTTCTTGGAACATATTTATAATAGCTAACATACTTAGCAAGTCCAATATCAGTATTCCTCAGAGACAGTTTTTATTGACAGCTTTTTTCCTCCCTACGTGCTCTTTCCCATTCTTTGGCAAGTCTCACATTTTTTTTGTTGAAAATTAGAATTTTGAGTGATATAATACAACTACTCTGGAAATCATATCTTCTCCCTCACTAGGGATTGCTGTTTGTCATTGCGACTGTTTGTTAGTAATTTTCCTGGCTAGTTCTTTTAAGTTTGAATTTTCGTCATGTGCAGCCACTTAAGTCTCTGCTTGATTAGTCACCAGCTAATGACTGGATTGAGAGTTCCTTAAATGCTTTCTCCCAGCCTTTGCCAAGGGCCTCTGTGAGTATTGAAGCGTGCTCAATACTCTGGCAGTCAGTTTACGCTCTGCCTTAACCTTTATTTGCTGTACAGAGCTTCAAGATCAGCCTGAAGTGAGGAAACAAAGCCTTCTCAGTGTGTCCAGTGTGGCATGCCCACAGTCCAGTATATGCATGGCCTTCTAGATCTCCAGGATATGTTGAACATTTTTAAAGTCCCTCTGGACATATTGTTTAAGTTGTGTGGTAAGCCTCTCTCTATCTTTTATTTCTTTTTTTAATTTGCCAGAAGTAAGTGCACTTGCCAGAAAGAAAGAGGCAGAGAGAGAGAGAGAGAGAGAGGAAGAGGGAGAAAGCACCCCTTAGTGGAATATAGTCACACCTCAATCTCTTTTCTTCATTTCTCCTCCCTGTTGGGATTTCTCCTTCCTGTTGGGATTTTGGCATGCAAGCTTGCATATGTGCCTGGCATGTTTTTCAAGTTGCCACAGCTGGATTTGAACCATGCAGCCAGCCATATGAGATCCAGGCACCTTAACCACCATGTCAGTGGCTGGCCCAGACTATCAGTTAGAAACTAGCCCTTTCTTATTCATTTTCTTGAAGAAATTGTGTAAGATGTTTCTCTTTCTTCCCTTCCTTCCTTCCTTCCTTCCTTTCTTTCTTTCTTTCTTTCTTTCTTTCTTTCTTTCTTTCTTTCTTTCTCTTTTCCTTTCTGTGTTTTTTTAGAGAGAGATTTTTGCTATAGGGTGCTTGCACTCGCGAGAGAAAGAGAGAGAGAGAGAGAGAAAGAGACCAAAAGCAAGATATCATCCCCCAATGGGGGATGGCCGTGCTGCTATCCCTTCTCCCCCATTCTCCTTTCGGGATTTTGGACATGCATGCACACGCGCCTTGCCTGAGTTTGTAAGCTGCTGGCCAGGGTTGACCACGTGGAAGTGACGTAGTGACGTAACCATTATGCATTCTGCTGGTCTCTCTTATTTCTTTCATACATGTGGAGTAGAATCTGCCACCTGGATGTGAAGTTTTCTTTTATCAGAAGGTTCTGAATTAAGAATGCATACTCTGGAGCCAGCAGATGGCCTAGCAGTTACATCACTGGACTCCCACATGTCTGACCGTGGTTCTAGTCCCATACTCGGTAGCTTGAAACTCAAGCCAGGAACGTTTGCACTTGTGCCCAAGATCCTGGAAGGAGAATGGAGGGGAAGAGATTGCAGTGTGGCCATCCCCCCAGGGTTAATGTCTCACTTTCCTCCTCACTGTCTCTGTCTCTCTCTCTCTAGTGTGCGCATGTGCCTTAAGGCAAAAACATCTTTAAAAATGAATGCAAGTTCCACAATAGATACAATACAGTTTAGATGTATTACTTAT
Organism: Tupaia tana; assembly: GCA_026018925.1. Lineage (NCBI taxonomy): Eukaryota > Metazoa > Chordata > Mammalia > Scandentia > Tupaiidae > Tupaia > Tupaia tana. Next base: position 12,211,291 of record JAKSZU010000014.1, on the reverse strand, counting down.
TGAAGAGTTTTTGTAGTTTGAATTTTTCCAAGACTTGCTCTCCATTTCATTTACATTGTCAAGGATATTGCATAGAGTTGTTCATAGTATTCCCTTAATGCCCTTTTGATGTATGTGGAGCCTACAGTGATATCCCCTCCCCCTCCATCCCTGCTTTAGTCTGTTTTTCCATTGCCATAACTGAGTACCAAAGATCAGATCATTTTTTGAAAATGAGGATTTATTTAGTTCACAGTTTTGGAGATCCAAGGTCGAGGGATACATCTAACGAGTGCCTTATTGCTGGCGCGGACTTTCTGCAGAGCTCTGAGGCAGCCTGGGCATCACGTGGTGTAAGAAAGGAGCATGCATCAGCTCTGGTCTCGTTGCCTCTTCTTATAAAGCCACCAGGACTCATATGCGGTCCCCACCCTTGTCTAAGCCCAATTACCTCCCCAAGGCCCCACCTGTAAATACCATGGTTGGATGGTATAACACTTACTACCATCACAGTAGCAACCAATATTCAACACACAAATTTTTTTCTTCTTTTTTTTGAGAGGTTTTTGCTATAAGGCATGTGAGCTCGCCAGAAAGAGAGAAACAGAGACAGAAAGCGAGAAATCAACCCCCAAGGGGGATGGTCATGCTGCAATCCCTTCTCCTCCATTCTCCTCTCAGGATCTTGAGCACGCACGCACACGTGCCTGGCGTGAGTTTAAGCCACCGGGTTCGGGACTCAAACCGTGGCCAGCTACATGGGAGTCCAGCGACATAGCCTTTACACCAACTGCTGGTCCCAACACATGAATTTTTGAGGTACATATTCAGTCTATAGCAATTCCTTATCTTGGTAATCTGTGTTTACTCTTTTTCTTTTCCCTTGTTCATTATGGCTAGAGGTTTAGTATTTAGAAACACAAACATATGTGGTAACATTTTAAAAATAAGCAAGGGACATAACCAAAAGCACCCAGTATAAAGGTCACTTTCATAAGTGACAGGGGAGAGGCATGAAACCAAGCAAGTTATGGGTCTTCAAAAATATCCATAATATTCTATTTCTTTAGAAGTATAAGCATGTAGGTGTTCAGTTAATCATGAATCTTTAATTCGCTCGAAATACAATCACATTTGTATATATGGCATATAATATATTCACTCCAAAATAACTTAAAATAAAAAAATTGATTTCTCAAGATCCTTAGGAACGACCAGGACTCAATAGTTTTGTGTGGTGGTTGGATCTGGATTGACTAAGTGAAGGATGGCAACTCTAGGAGACATAATCAACAAGACCAAAGTCCAGTTTTTTTTCTCTTTGGCTATCTTCATCATGACTGTATAATAAATAGAACTTCTTACTTTACTGGGAAGTTACACTGCAGATGAGAATCCATTCTTACACCTGAAAGTCCCTCCTGTCTTAGGGCTACTCTACAATTATTTTTTGTTTTTCTTTATTATTTTATTTAACTTTATTCATTGTAATTATTTTATTTTATTTATTTATTTTATTTATTTTTAAAGTTGGCCAGTGAAGACAGAGAGAGAGAAAATGAGAAAGCAAACTGCCATGTCCGGGACTTGAACTGTGGTCAGCCATGTGGGAGTCCAACCATCTCAACCACCACACCACCAGCCAGCCCCTACAATTATTTTTGAACTCAGGAATATTTTGGCATAGAGGCTTTATGACAAGGTGGATGTACCTAGTGTTGCACGTGGGATGCCGTGGGCAGAGGGAAATTTCAGGAGCTAAGCATTGCTTATCTATCCTTGGGTAAGCACTTCTGTTCATATCTCAGCATTAGCTGGAAAGCCTCACATTTATTGCCAGGGCTCTTGTGGCTAGTCTATTGGGACATCAGAGATTTGTTCCATTATCCTGGATGACAAAGAAACGGTGATCTTGTTTTGTGGAATGTCCCTCCACCTTCAAGTATATGATCATATTTTCAAGCAATTGCTTTTTACCTTCAACCTTGAAACTTGCCCAATTCTCAGGGAAGTTCTATTGCCAGCAGTTTGGACGCAGCAGAATGCTGATTTAGCTCGCAGGAAGCACTGAGTACATTGCCATGGTAACCAGCAGACAGACCTGAGAGAAGCAAGGCTACAGAGAAACTGTAGCCATCACCAGACAACAAATCAAAGGGAGGGGTCTCAGGAGGAATTTCGAATTCTCACAGTTCACCCTGGTAGCCAATCTGGGATGCAAGGGAATTGACACCATCAGCACTGGCATCTTTAAGTCATGAAATCATGTAAACTATTCTGGGCTCCACTGGCAATTCCATAAAGCCTCCTGCTGCCTTAAGGTATATTGAAATAGATTCTTAGATTGACCTTTTCCTTAGAGTTATCACCAAGTCCTTAGCAGTGATAACTAAAATGCTGTGTAGCTTAAGGTTTTATGGGCAGCAAAGCAATTTTAAAAGTCTCCTATTTGTGAGCCTGCTAGCTAATAGCATCTGTGATGGTTCTCTGACATCCTGAAGAGATTGCCTCTGCTTATTCCTTATTTATTTTCTGTTTTTGGATCCTCTTTAACATAGCAAATTTATTTAAGTTAATCCTCAATGCATGCGAAGCATAAACTGATAAGTTTACATGCAAAAATATGCAAATCATGTTAGAATAAGATAGGGCAACAAGTGTATAGGGCAACAATTAGTAACATACATGTTTGTTCATGAAGAAAGTACTCAAGGTTATAAAGCTGTCATTAAAGATTTCTTAGCAGTTTGCTGGGAAATAGTTGTAGAAATCCTTTTTCTACTTTTAAATGTGCCAAGATCAAGTCTGTCTAATTCTTGAGACAGGAAGAGAGTGATAAATAAATTTGCAATGTCTCATGAATAAAATCCGAGTTCCCTTTGTTAAGAAAACAGCTTTGACCTTCTCCTTGCAATTCAACCAAGCTGCAAAGGTGTCTAATTAGTAGAGGGCTTTAACATACCTGTTCTGCATTAATTCACATTTCTGAATGGCATATGTGGGAGGCTAACCTGAATCACCTTTGTTTTATTAAAGGTGCCTTTAAGGTCAACTACCACTAACTGCATTGTTAAATATTGATTTAGCCGTTTGAATTAATGTAATTTTCAGTCCTTTCCCTACTTAATGTACACCGGCACTCCCGTGACCCGTCAGACAGCGGATCAATACGTGGGCACTCAGCTCAGCTTCCTTCCGCCTGCTTGTCCCTGTCTCCCTGTGGAAGCCAGCGTGTTCAGAATCATGGGCCATTGGCTCATCCGCATACTCTTGGCACAACTTCTGAGAGCGCTCATCTCTTGCAAAATGTTTCTAACTTGCATAGTGTTCAGTGCTTTCAGAGTTAGGAGTGATGGTTTTCCTTGCTGAGGAAAAACGATATGAACTAAGTAAAAAAAAACCAAAAAACAAAAAACAAAAACCCCAAACCAAAAACCAAAAAACCCAAACTTGCAATATTGCAGCAGCAAGGTCGGCACTACATAGATTCATAACATTTCAGAACTTGAAACCAACCTCAGAATGACTTCTTTCTGCACTCTTATATATATGTGTGTGTGTGTGTGTGTATGTGTGTGTATATATATATATACATATATACACACATACACACTCTTTATATATATACATACATATATATGTGTATATATGTATACACACGCACACACATACACACACACGAGACAGTGCATGTGCAAGAGAGAAAGAGAAGTATTTTTGACAGGATCTCATTACAGCCCTCTTACCCCAGCCTCCCAGCTAGCTGGGACCGTGGCCACAGGAGTGCCACTGTGCTCTACCTGTCTAGGAGGGTTGGGAATCTAACTTAAGGTTTCTGTGATGTCCCAACCTTCATGCAGTGGCACCTTTTTGCCTGCGCCATTGCAGCTGTGCCCTGCACTCCTGTCTTACTGGTGATGAAATGGAGAGTTTGAATGAATATTCAAAGTGCTGGAACAAGAACTAGAATCCTCGTTTTTTTTTTTTGTTTTGTTTTTTTTTTTTTTTTTTTCCATTGGACTTATTGACCTCTTGTATATACCATGCATCTTTCTGCAAACTGAGGCAAAGTAAAGAAATTTTGTCATGATATTCATTAAAAATATGTATTACATTTGGCCATAGAAAGCTTGGCATTAAAATAAGAGTTTATTTAGTTTGTTTTGATCGAGACCAAAGCACAAAGTTTCTACAGTGATAGCAGCTCCTTCAGGAATTTTCACCGTGACTCTCTAATCACTAGATAATACCAGCTGGCATTACTCTAGTTTTCTTTTCTTCTCTTCTCTTCTCTTCTCTTCTCTTCTCTTCTCTTTTCTTTTCTTTTTTTTTTTTGGAGAGGTTTTTGCTATAGGGTGTGTGTGCTCACCAGACACACAGAGAGAGACAGAGAGATAGAAAGTGAGAAATCACCCCGTTGGGGGATGGCCATGCCGCAATCCCTTCTCCTCCGTTCTCCTCTTGGGATCTTGGGCATGCACGCACACGCGCCAGGCATGAGTTTTTTAAGCCACCAGGTTTGGGACGCCCACTGCGGTCGACTGCGTGGGAGTCCAGCGACATAGCCATTACGCTAACTGCTGATCCGTTCTTTTTTTTTTTTTTTTTTTTTGAGAGATTTCTTTTCTTTTTTTTTTTGGGGAGAGGTTTTTGCTATAGGGCGCGTGCGCTCGCCAGACAGAGAGAGAGAGACAGAGAGATAGAAAGCGAGAAATCACCCCCCAGGGGGGATGGCCACGCCGCAATCCCTTCTCCTCCATTCTCCTCTTGGGATCTTGGGCACGCACGCAAACGCGCCCGGCGTGAGTTTAAGCCACCGGGTCCAGGACTCGAACTGCGGTCGACTACATGGGAATCCAGCGACATAGCCATTACGCTAACTGCTGGTCCCTGAGAGATTTCTAATATAGGGCGCGCATATACTCACTGGAGAGACAGAGAGAGACAGAGACAGAAAGCAAGAAATCACCCTCCGGGGGATGATCATGCTGCAATCCCTTCTACTTTACTCTCCTCTCAGGATTTTGGGCATGCTCACACATGTGTCCAGCATGACTTTTAAGCTGCCAGGTCTGGGACTCAAACTACAGTTGACCATATGGGAGTCCAGTGACGTAAGCATTACACCATCTGCTGGTCCCATCACTTACTCTAGTTTACATAAAGATGGAAGAGGAAATTGTGATATTAAGACCTAATGTGTAGTGGATGTATGTTATTTTCCCATCCAACTTTCATTAAGCTTGGAGGTACAAGATTCCATCTTTGCCACCACATACGAAATGTCTGCCTAAGAATACAGCAACATTTGAGGCAACAGCATCATGAGATGGAGAGTGACCATGCCTTGGCAACAAGAGGTGTCTGGATCTAGACATGCCTGAATCTAGTGATACCCCTTAAAATTAAAGATCTATAAATTACTAAATTTTCTTAACTCCTTAAATTAAGTTTTGGGAAAGCCACAACTGAGAGTCTGAAGTTCCAGGTCAATACATAAGCTTAGCTGGGTATTTGAGAAATACCTAGGTCTTGATTGGTCAAGCTTCTAAGTGATGGGGGGTAGTTTCTCAGAAATTTCTTTTCTTTTCTTTTTTAAAGAATTATTTATTGGGAACCAGCAGTTAGCATAATGGCTATGTCGTTGGACTCCCACGTAGTCGACTGTGGTTCGTGTCCCGGACCCGGTGGCTTAAAACTCAAGCCGGGCGTGTGTGCGTACGTGCCCAAGATCCCGAGAGGAGAATGGAGGAGAAGGGATTGCGGCGTGACCATCCCCTCTGGGGGGTGATTTCTCGCTTTCTGTCTCTACGTCTCTCTCTGTCTGTCTGGCGAGTGCACGTGCCCTATATCAAAAACCTCTCCAAAAAAAAAAAAGAATTATTTATTTATTCTTATTATTTCATATGATTTTGCCAGAGAAAGACAGAGAGGAAGAGGGCAAGGGAGAAAGCAAGCCACCAAGTCTGGGATTTGAACTGTAGTCGGCATGTGGGAAGTCCAGTGCCTCATCCACCACGCCACTGCTGGCCCCAGTTCTCAGAAATTTCTTCCAGCATTTCAAAACATGTCACAATTAGGTGATGGGTCTCCAGTAAACATCTATATCCAAGGTCTCGCTCGTTAGTTTCTTTTTTGTTTTTTTTTGTTTTGTTTTTGGAGAAGTTTTTGCTATAGGGTATGTGCGCTCACCAGAAAGACAGAGAGAGACAGAGAGATAGGAAGTGAGAAATCACCCTCCGGGGGGACGGCCATGCCACAATCCCTTCTCCATTCTCCTCTCGGGATCTTAGGCACGCCACGCACATGTGCCCAGTGTGAGTTTAAGCCACCGGGTCCGAGACTCAAACCACGGTCGGCTGCGTGGGAGTCCAGCGGCATAGCCATTACAGCAACTGCTGGTCCCATCGCTCATTAGTTTCTATCTAGACAAACATGGATCTGCCACATGAGCATTACAAACTGACCTTCTCTCTTCAAAGCCCTTACTTAACATCAATGCTTTCTATGTTTAATAGTAGGGAATCTCTCTCATGTAAAAGCCATTGTTAACTAGGTTGGCTTTGTCAAAACTTTTACTTCAGAAAAAGCTGTTCTGTTCCAGAACTGAAATTGATTCTCTATTAAGAAAGGAAAGGCCAGAGATTGAAATGATAAGACTTTTAGCTGTGGAAGAATAACCAGAGAGATGGTTCAAGACTCTCACTTTCTGGTTAACACTGAGACTCCTGGGGTTTGAGCAACTTGGCCTCAGCAGTTGAGCTCATTTCGCTGCAGAGTTGCTGCTGATACAGCGCCAGCCCAGGCACCATCCTCCGCTCTGCTCTGACCTTCTCAGCCCAAGGAATTCACGGTGTCCCTTCTCTTATTTGGCAGCATGCTGGGAGGTACTTCCTGTTCCCAGGCTGCCTGAGGGTCAAAAACTTCTGACGTTCAGATGATACAGGACAGCAGCACAATTTCCTGACAGCTGCTGATGTAATTCAGTTTATGCCCACGTTTTCTAAGTGTGAGCAAAGGTGTAGGAGCTCTCCCGTCTCAGTAGAGCTTAGGAATGTAATTAGAAAATAGAAGTTTAAACCAGGCAAGGAGAATTAAATTAACTGGAACAAACACAATAAACAGAATCAAATCTTTTGTCTCAGCACCAGGTTGCACAATGAAGCCTAGGGATCAATGACAAAAGCCACAAGGCTTTGGGTAGCATCTCTTCCTGAGAAAGGTGGTCTTAGGAGATCTGATTATTCCATTTCTTTGAGTGGTTGTTATTCGTGTCACATAGGCCTCCTTGCAAACACTCTGCAGTTATGTGCAATTAAATGAACTCACTTATTGACGTAAAGGAGGTTTGATATATAAAAAAAAAATTAGATATTGATGATTTTTGCCTCTTTTTTATGTATTGGATGTCGTGTACAAAGAGCAGAAGTCTATAAAAACTATAACATCAAAATTATAAAATGTCTGGATGTGAAGTTCATAAAGCTGAAACTACTTTTTTCTTAAACAAAGGCAGATGCTTTGTGTAGATGGATATCTCTTTTCTGTGTTCTAGGCATTTACTTTCATTTTTGAAACCCTTTTAAGTGCTACATGAGGCACCTGGCCCTGGAGTGAAAAGAGATTAAAAACACCTTGGGGAATCTTAATTCCCTCTAAATCACTTTTTTCTCCCTTAAATAAAAAAAAAAAAATAGAGTTGGTCTCGAATGAAATATGGAACCTTATCTACTTTATGAATAATCTGCTCTCTTCTCTCCTCTGCTACTGCCCCAGAGTTCCAGGGCTCTGACAGATAGGTGGTGATTAAAAATTCTCATCATGCCGATAGGCCTTGTGCCCTCTCCTTTGTCATTCTGCAGTTGGGTATCAAAGCAGTAGCATCTATGTTCTTTGAAGACTAAGCAGGTTGGACATGCAATTTAGATGAGAAACAATTACTCTGTGTTAGCTTGCTTTTGGCAAGAGTGTATTAAGGCTCATCTCACTGATGGGAAACAAAAGCTGCACTTCATCTTCATGAATTTCAAATGAGTGAGAGAGAGTGAGAGAGAAGGAAGCAGTTTTCTGGCAGGAGCTTTTCTGCATAACCTTCCTTTGATGAGTTGGTTCCTTTCTTGATGGAATACCCTCAGCTTTGGCTTGGGTAATAAGGCATTTCTCTCCCATGCACAGATGGTGCGCGTGATCGTGTGGTTCTACTGATTGGGAGCCTTTGAAACACAGAAAGAGCACTAAGCCGCTGAAGTACATGCTGTGGTACTTTTGGAACTTGTGAAGGGCCAAGAACTAATAGCTATATTGCACTGATAGTTTCTGTTACAAATGTGTTTAGTTTTGAGAAAAAAGAAGAAAAAAAAAAAAGAAACCCACTTATTTGTGAATCATCGATGCTTTAAGTCAGATTGGACCTGAAGAAACTCCACTTTATCTTCAAGGGCTCAATTTAAACTCTTAGTTCAGAGAGTTGCACTGGATCACCAACTTCTGAATAACGTGATGCATTGCTTGTGATGTCAGGGTGATATTCTTGGCTCTGATCATTGAAGTCGGAACCTACTGAACCAACTAGGGCTGCTCCTGAGTGAGGACCAAAATTACTTAGGAGGCCCAAGCTCGCTAGTCATATTATTGAGTTAAAAAAAACACAAAAGAAACATCAAAGGCACTATTAAAAGAGAATAAAAGTAACCCCAACCCAGCAGGCATTATACGTGTTATAGGAATGTGTGTTAAGGTGAAGAGGGCCCGCTTCATGGGTAGAGAGCCATGCTTAGAAACTTCCATGCTTGGTGTTGTAGTTCCCAAGTTTTGGTCATTTTTTAAAAGTGGAGGTTTAGGGAACCAGCAGTTAGTGTAATGGCTATGTTGCTGGACTCCCACGTAGTCGACCGCGGTTCGCGTCTCGGACCCGGTGGCTTACAACTCACGCCGGGCGCGTGTGCGTGCGTGCCCAAGATCCCGAGAGGAGAATGGAGGAGAAGGGATTGCGGTGTGACCATCCCCCCTGGGGGGTGATTTCTCGCTTTCTGTCTCTATGTCTCTCTCTGTCTGTCTGGCGAGCGCACGCGCCCTATAGCAAAAAAACCTCTCCAAAAAAAAAAAAAAAAAAAAAAAAAGTGGAGGTTTATTTGGCTCATGGTTTCGGAGGTCCAAAGTTAAGGGGCCATATCTGGGAGAAGGTCGTCTTTTGGTGGAGTTCCAAGGTATGCAGAATATCACACGGCAACAACTTGAGCAGAGCAGAGAATGTGTCTGCTCATGTCTCTGTGTCCCTTTATAAACCCATGAATGTCCAAACACAGAGGCCCCGCCCTGATCCTGCCTCCTCAAAGCTCTACTTCTCAACACCACAGTCAGCTTGTTTTCATTCTCTTAATCCCGTCACAATCAAATCTCAACATGTGAATTTTGTAGGGAACATGGCTCAAACCATAGTTCTTGGTTTAAAGCTCTGCTCTTGCTTTCTTGAAATTCTTAGTAATTTTTGAACAAGGAACACCACATTTTCATTTTCCAATGCACCTCCCATTTGATAGCTGGTGTTCAGGAGAGAGACATTATCACGAGGGATGTGTTTCTGGGTGGATACTGTGGCTGCCTGCTGTCAGAATTTTCTGGTTAGGACACCTGGGTACAATTCTTTAGTACAACCAGTGGAGCCCATTGCTCCTTGAGGATAGGCACGGTGAACAGGCATCTTGTGGAGGTGTGTGGATTAAGGTAGCTTGATACACATAAGTTATGCACCTCTGCACATTCTCACCTCAGCATGCTTCATTCTTCAAGTGGACTCTATACTGTATCTGAGGTTCATACGATCCAACTTCAAAACAAGATGTGGCTTGTTGACTTATGGCGAACATGTGGAAAATGTCTTAGGTCATCAGAAAAGTCATGATGTATTTTTCTATGCAAAAATGTGTCATGGCTTTTCTGATGTGTGTGTGTGTGTGTGTGTGTGTGTGTGTGTGTATTTCTTTTCTAGAAAGCTAGGCCTAGATTTTAGTTTAGCTTTGAATGGATTTTTATTGTATATGGCATTTATAGTTTTAAGCTAAGTTGCATTTTTTTCTTAGAGCCTAGGGCCAGGTTCTAATTCTAAGCTGCTTAATATTGGAATTTTGGTAAAATTGTACAGAATTCTTCAAATTTAAAAACTTCATATAGTTAAAAAGATACAGACTTGGGACCAGCAGTTAGCGTAATGGCTATGTCTCTGAACTCCCACGTAGTTGATCGCGGTTCGAGTCCCGGATCCGGTGGCTTAAACTCACACCGGGTGTGTGTGCATGCGTGCCCAAGATCCCGAGAGGAGAATGGAGGAGAAGGGATTGCGGCGTGGCCATCCTCCCTGGGGGATGATTTCTCGCTTTCTATCTCTCTGTCTCTCTCTGTCTGGTGAGCGCATGCGCCCTATAGCAAAAAACTTCTCCAAAAAAAAAAAAAAAAAAGATACAGACTTGATGGGATATACCATAGGATATTTATGAGAGTAACTGTATAGAGCTAATGCTTTGTGGTGAGAGCTGGGTTCAAATCCTGTCTCTGCCACTTAAGAGGTACAGGGTTTTAGAAAATCATTTCATTGCATTAAGATATGGTTCCCCCACAATCCAATAGAGGAAAGAATGTTGCCTTTTAGGGTTTGTGTTAGTAAAACACAATTAATAAAGTACTTGGAAGAGTTCATGGAACGTGGTGTAGGTTTTTTTCTTTTTAAAAATATAGTATGCCTTTAGTTTTTTTAGAGTTAACTACTATTTGCTTTTCATAATCTTAACCCTCTTGTGTGTACTAAACTTCCTATTTGAAGCCCATGTTCAAATGAGATTTCATTCTAAATGCATTTAGGAAAGAAGGTAAAATTATGTAAAAGTATAAACTAACTTAATTTTTTGAACTATTTAGTTAAATTAATTCATTAATTATTATTTTTTAATTTGATATAGGGAATGTGCACTCACGAGAGAGAGAGAGAGAGAGAGAGAGAGAGAGAGGGAGAGAGGGAGAGAGGGAGAAAGGGAGAGTGAGAAAGCAAGCTGTCAGGTCCAGGACTTGAACCATAGTCGGTCAAGTGGGAGTCCAGGACCCTAACCACCATGACAACTACTGGCCCCATAATGGCACTTAATTTTAAGGATATGTCTTTTCTTTCTTTCTTTCTTTCTTTCTTTCTTTCTTTCTTTCTTTCTTTCTTTCTTTTTTATTTATTAATTTCTTCCATAAAAGAGAGAGAGAGAGTGGCAAAGAGGCAGAGATAGACAGGCATCCCCAACAGAGTTCTTTAAAAAAATTTTTTTTCAATCGCCAGAAGGCATGTATGCTCACCAGAGAGACAGAGAGAGTGAGAGAAAGAGAAAGCATCCCTAAATGGGTCATGGTCATACTGTAATCTCTTTATTGCCATTTCTCCATCTCATCAGAATTTGGGGCACATATACAAATGTGACCGGCATGTTTTTTAAGCCACTGGATCCAGAATTCAGTCACTGGTTGGTTACGTGGGATCCAGGTCCCTTACTGCCTAGGCTACAGGGCCAGCCTCCCAACAAAGCTTCCACACTGTGATCCACCCCAGCCTGTCAGCCTGGATCGCAGGCACATGCCCAGTGTGTACAAGATCTCAGGACATGAACCTGGGACCTTCTCATGTAGGTCCAAACGCACTATCATTGTCCTAGTACCTGGCTCCTAGGATATTTCTTTATAAAATGTGTATAACCTTACTGTATAACGTATGTGTGTTTTTACCCAGTGAGCTTAGAATTAGATCTCTATAGGATATAAATCTAAATTTTATGATCCTGAATTTGAATGTTTCCTTTTGTATTTTGCAGCCTCCAAAATGACCACACAGATAGGGTCAACACAGACTGTAAATTACAAGAATATATTATAATTTATTTATTTATTAATTTTTTAAGGAAGATTTTGCCATAGGATGCATGTACTTGCTGGAGAGACAGAAAAAGAGAACTCACCCTCCCGGGGGGGGGGAGGGTGTGTGTGGCCATGCCACAATCCCTTCTCTTCCATTCTCCTCTTGGAATCTGGACACACATGCACACTCGCCCTTTGTGAGTTTCAAGCCACTGGGTCTGGAACTCAAACTGCCATTGGCCGTGTGGGAGTCCAGAGATATAACCAGTACACCATCTACTTGTCCTGAATATATTTTAATTTAAGAAAGTAGCAAAAATGTGATCAAGCTAATCTATAACCTAATACAGCATAATATAAAGATAATTTTCATTTATTGAGCATTTCGTCCACTCCTAAACAGCAAGCACATCAGTTGTAAATCTACTCTTATGTCCCCCCCTTGGAGGAATCCCTGCTTCCTGAGAAACATCACAGGTGTGAAATCGAAACCTCTGCTTTCCAGCCTGCAGATGAGACTCTCTGACTTGTTTGGCGGGATTTAAAACAAGTATAGGATGTTTATAAATTCCTGATGAAATGTTAAACGTTAATGACTTGCACATAAAAGAAGCAAACTATAAACATTTTTTGCGACCCTAACTTGGAGAGTTTTTAGTACTATGCCATTCAAATAGCTAAACTTCAGCACAACCACCATCTTTAGTGATGCATTGTTCATTTTGCTTTTCCAAGCCATTGAAAACAGTCTCCATTTGGTGCTGAGTGATTTTAGGAACTGCCTCTGTGAGCACAATCCTAAATTTATTCAAAGTGTATGGTTTTGATGAGGAAGCAAGTTTATATAGGTCCTATAAAAAATAGTCTAATAGGAGTAGGTGTTCTAGAAAGTAGCCAAGTAATTCATCCAGGTCTGCTCGTACATTTTCTTAAAATGACATCATGGATGAATCATTAACCATTTGAAATAAAATCACCCAGGAAGAAAGTGTGAGAAAGAATAATGAGCTTATAATAATTTAGGGAAAATTTTCTTTTGGAAAAAAGTTTACTTCTTCCATGAGAAAGAGAGAGAGAGAGAGAGAGAGAGAGAGAGAGAGAGAGAGAGAGAGAGAAAATGAATTCCAAGGCCCTCACCCCCAGTCTGAGTTGACCTAGATCACAGGCATGTGTATTTATGCCTGATGTGCTTGGGGAGGACCCCGGATATGAATCAGGACGTTTCCTATGTAGGTCCAGCCGTACCACCACCATGCCACCACCTGGCTCCAAAGATAGCTTACCAATAGTGAGTGATTTGCGTTGGGGTAGCCAGTGTTTATAAACATTGAGAAACATGATTTAGAAGAGAGAGAGCAGCATTACAGTCAGCAAGCTGCAGATTTTGGGTCTGCCAACATTTTTCAACATCATGTGTCTGTGAGACAAGTGCATAAAGTTCTTTGTCTTAGTTTCTTGCTCTGAAGAATGTTGTAAAGATTATAAGTAATACACAAATTACCCAGAACACCTGGTAGAGTCACTTGGTTGACAGTAGCTAACATTACCTATTAGTGACAGGTGTATGCTCAACCATCTAGACTTCCTATTCTGCACACAGTTTGCATAGAGCCAGAACACCCAAAAGCTTACAAATTGCACTTTCACTCCCTCCTACTAAGTGGATTTTGAAAATCCACAGTAATGTCAATTCATATTGTGCAGAATAAAGTTGTGTTCGACGGTAGCCTTTTGACCTTTCTTTGAATTATGGCATGATGCCAAATTAGTAGTTATTTCCTTCAGTGAATAGGGACATTGTATTGCCTTTTTTCAAAAGGATATTTTCCATTTACATTACTTGTATTATAAAAAATGTAAAATGCAGTCATGTTTTATTGGTTGAAATCAAAGCTCTATTTCGCTCAAACGATTGAGCAGAACTTGTAAGGCTGCTCTTCTAAAATTCTATGCTTTGTTTTACATAGAGAAGTCAGAGAATTTCTCTGTACTTAGAAATGAGAACACATGTGGCATTTGCCCCTCTAAAAGCCATTTGGAAATCTATATTTTAGATTATCTCAAGTTTCTAATTAACAATTATGAATTTAAATAATCAGAGATCAGAACTTTTATATGCATCAGACTGTTAGTTATCATTAAACAAATGCCTGGCGTTTTCCAGTTGGATGTATATGACAATGAATTGGTTATCAAAAGTCATCATCAAATGAAACCACAGCAGAAGGTGACATATGCATTTGCTCAGAACCTCAGATGGTTCTGGCATGTATCTGCTTCTCTCTAAATCTTGATCTTCCAAGAGGCTGAAAATTCTTTTTGCATTGATTGTTTTCCAGTCGATTTTGTTTAATAAAACTAATATGCAGTTGTTGAGAGTGATCATTTGAAACTTGCAGCATTGATCTAATTTCCAGGACAATAAGTTACCACCTCTGGAAAGAAATCTGATTCAGAAAATGATCTGGAACAGATGCTAGGGTAATCTCAGAGTCTGAATTCCTCTTGTGCATGAAATCTTAGGACTTCCGAGGATATTCACTGGAAATCCACAAATGCTGTCTGGTGTTGACACATTACTCTTTCAGTAGAAAGCAGATCTGGGATGGTGTGTGCATTCAGCCCTAAGGCAGCTTTGGTACAGCTGAGTTCAGGTGAGCTTCTAAGATTCACTATGTATCATGCAAGCTACATGGGGAACTTGAGTACTGCACCCCCCAACATTCTGATGCAACGATTTTACTTTTGACAGACAACATTTGTTTGTTTGAAAAGGTTATTGCTAAAAGTACCATCTTCAGTCGAATGTATTGAGATTTGAATTTTGGATGTATTTTATAGCTTTACTTTTATAAATATGTCGAAAAATAGCTAGATACTTATTTGTGTTTGACAGCTAGTTTTAGTGGTATTCATGATTTCTTCAAGGATACTTTGACTTATTCTCTTGAGTCTTCCCAGCTCATGAAAACTCCAAGCAACATTAAAGAAAAGAAGAAAAAAAAAACTTTAATACAATATGTTCAGACCTCAATGGATTAGCTTGTTCCAGATTCTCCAAAGTGGTTTCAGTTTGGAATAATAATAATAATAATAATAATAATTTTTTGAGAGATTTTTGCTGTACGGCACATACGCTCAGCAGGGGGACAGAAAGTGAGAAATCACCCCCCCCTCCCCCCGGGGGAGATGGCCACACCACAATCCCTTCTCCTCTATTCTCTTCCTGTGATCTTGGGCATGCATGCACACACACCTGGCATGAGTTTCAAGCCATCCGGTCCAGGACTCAACTGTGGTCGGCCATGTGGGAGTCCAATGACATGATCGTTACGCCATCTGCTGGTCCCATGGAGTAATTATTTTCATGATGAAACATTGTACGTGTGAGAGAGAGAATAGGCTACTGGCTGTGCCACAGAGGTTGGGCCTGACTTTTTTCAACTGTTTGAACAATTGCTGCAGTTATTTTAATATATTCAGTGAATAATAAAAACTTGCTCAGTGCTTAATTCAGATATGAAAATGTCTGGGTCAAAGTGCTGGATCTGTGGACAAATATGCATCTGCGTATCTGTTTTCCTGCTGGTTAAGTCCATGCATTCTGGAACCTGCAGGGCTTCAGATGGCTCCGCAGGGAATGTCGCGCATGTGTGTAAACACTGTTTTTTCTGTTTCCTTGTCGGTACAGTACGAACATTAAGAATACCTACTTCACAGGGAATTATGAGGATTAAATAAGTTAATACGTGTATTTAGAAATCCTTGCCTGATAGGGAATCTGTGATCAATATTTGCTGCTATATAAACACATGTATTGCATACATATGTGTATATATATGTGTGTGTGTGTATACAGACAATGTGTAGTAGCTAAAATACACTTAGTGTTATTTCTTATTCCTTTTTTATTGGTTATTGTCAGAAGGTGCATGTACTTGCCAGAGAAAGAAAGAGAAGGGAGAGAGAGAGAGAGAGAGAGAACCCCTGATGGGTGTAGTTACACCACAGTCCCTTTTTTTTTTTTTTTTTTTTGGAGAGGTTTTTGCTATAGGGTGCGTGCGCTCGCCAGACAGACAGAGACAGAGAGACAGAAAGTGAGAAATCACCCCCCAGGGGGGATGGCCACACCGCAATCCCTTCTCCTCCCGGGATCTTGGGCATGCACGCACATGCGCCCGGTGTGAGTTTAAGCCACCGGGTCCAGGACTCGAACCTCGGTCGACTACGTGGGAGTCCAGTGACATAGCCATTACGCTAACTGCTGGTCCTGACCACAGTCCCTTTTCATCCACTTCTGCATTCCCTCAGGATTTGGAACACGTGTTCATATGTGCCTGGAGTGTTTTTCAATACACCAGGACCAGATCTTGAACTATGCTTGACTGTAGGGGACCCAGCTCTCTCTCTGTAGCGCTTCCTCTATGCTACGGGGCTGGCTTTCGTTAATTCTTATCTCTGTTCCAACCATTGATGGAACCAAAGTTGCTGTATTACCTAAGATTATCTTATGAAATATTAAACTAGACTCTTTATATGAAAGATAGAAAGAAAATATATGTAGTCAGATGTTTTGAAAAAAAAATTCTGTCACCTTTTCTCTCATTCTGTGTTTTCAAGGTCCAGAGAGCATGTAAGGTTTTGGAATGAACCACCCAGACTCTTTCTGATGTGATTATATAGTTGATGGTGTGTGGGTATAAATGTGGGCAAAAGACACAATCAAAGACTAAGGTGACATCTTTGTTCTTTCTCCTTTTAAGGGAAGTGTTTTATCCTGCCTAGACCCTCTTGCCTCCCCAGTGTTGGTTGAAGACTTCAACAAATGCTTCTTCCCCACCACTCCTTTCCATGCCGATGTTTTACTCCCACTCCCTGAGGTGCTTGTTTTCCTCTTTGTTGGCCTTGTCTTGGCTCGGGGCTGACACGGTATGAGGGAAGTGCGTAGAGAAGACTAGTACAGGAAAGTCTGGAGTCCTTTAGTCACGAAGATGAAAAATGTTCTGGACTTCCCCACCCCAATTTTTCTTTTTAACTTTTTAAAATTTTTAATTTTGCTACAAGGTACTTGGGCTTGCTGGAGACAGAGAGAGAAAGTGAGAAACCACCTCCCTCCCCCTACCCCACCAGTGTCATGGCCGTGTCACAATCCTTTCTTCTCCATTCTCTTCTTGGGATTTTGGGCACATTTTCACTCATGCCCGGCGTTTTTCAAGTCACCAGTCCAGGACTTGAACTGTGCAGTCAGATACGTGGGACCTAGCTGCCGTAACCTTCATGCCGCCTGCTGGCCCTCTCCCAAAATCTTAAGATTGAGTCTTTGAGAAAGTGTGTTTCTCGTTACTTTCCTCTCTGCATGCTAGGCACAGAGAAGTAACTACTATTTCTATTTTATGCCTTGCATTTTAAAGATCCTACTATTTCAAGTCCTTTTTTTGAATATTGCAGGGGTCTGCTGACCTAATAATCCTCTCTTCTCTAATGTCCATCATTATCTCTTCTTGGGGTTGCATCTAACACACACCTGGGCTAGAGGATGTGCGTGAAGACAGGTAATCCCCTCCTGCAAGGGAGGGATGGCTTGTATCATTAAGAGCTGAGTCTCAAGTGCATCATCACTCATGTCCAGTGGCATTCGTCAGCTATGTTATTTTATTTTAATTTAATTTAATTTAATTTTTTTCCTCCTGAAACTTTTTTTAAATGAACTAATTTACATTCATCCCCTAATGATCGTCACAGCATAAAAAAGTGGTTTCCCATCCAGAATGTACTGCATAGTGGCTTAATCATGTATGTTATCAATAATTTTCCATTTCTAGTTTCACACACACACAGATAATATATACACATATACATATATATTTATATTTACCCCTATGTCTGACCCTCTGCCTCTTCTCACCCTCTTCTTACACTATTGCTGGTTTCTACAGTTGTCTTCCATTCCTTTTCCCCCACATTTTACTGATCCCACAATTTCTTAAATAATCTAACTACTTTCAATAGCAAGTTCAGCTGGTAATTTCAAGAAAAGTAGTTTTGAATTGATAAGGACATTTGCTTAAAACTTAAAGCCTGGAAACAGGTTAGTATTCTGTTTAGATAGTAGGTACATGAACCTATTCACAGCTCAAGACAGGACAAAAACTCTTAAAACCGGACAACAAAACCTAGAAGAAAAGCAACAATATTTTAGTCAAAAGTCACAGAATGCTATTTCACCAGTTCAGTCTCATGTACTTAATCTATTTTCTGTTGTGGTCTGATCTTCCCGATTGAATTCTGGGATATAATATTCAACTCCAGACTTGTCCCTATGATTAAGTTGGGCATTTTCTTAGTTTTTGAACTCTTATTTCTGTGTGACTACATTTAATTTTCCTGACATAGCACTCCCTTGAGAACTTCTTGGAGATCTGGTATATTATTTTAGATTTAGTTCCCCAGCTTCAGTAGCACAGTAGCAGTGTTTTGCACTTCAGACAGACATAGGCACAACCTGTGGGATCGTCGTAGCCCAGAACAGCTAGGAGAGTCCCTTACGCAATAAGCCTACAGGTCCAATGTCTTGAATCCTTTCCTGCTAGGCCTATTCACCATCTGTGAATGCCAAAGCTGTCAGTAATGTGCTTTATGTTTTTTTCTATATTCTACTGTCAAATATCTGGTAAATTTATAATGTTCTATTCTTAGTGATTCAGCAGTGAGGAGATGTTTTAATTTTCCTGACAAATATTTGAAAGATTAACTCTTTGAATTCCATCCCTGGAAGGTATAATGCTGGTGAAATAAAGGTAATTTTTACATAATCATGACAGGTAGGGACCATTGTTGAGGATCTGCCAGACACCATCACACCATTACTTCATGACTGAGCTGCACAATAGCAAGATAGTCCCTTAAGGTAGGAATTCTTACTCCTACCTAGAGGTAAGCTGAAGGTCAGAGTAGAAGGTTCTTACTTAAGATGGTATACTATCAAAGATAGCTGGAAGCTTCCTTGTGACTAATCCTCTCTGTCCTGCAAAGCTTAGTTGCTGAGCCTTTTCAATGCATCTGAGGTCTAGTATATTTTGTCTTCTGAAGAAATTGCCTACAGATGGAGATGCCAAGAAAGTGCCAACCTACTAAGAGAGTGTGAAAACTGCTTCTCAGCTGACTTGGGTCATCAGCAAGTGTGCAGTGTGACGCTGATTTCTGGACAAAGGGGGCTTTGTGCCTTTTCCATCACTTGCTTGTCAGAGGGCATGACTTTCCTTCTTCCCTATCTTTGTTTTTCCTTCCTTCCTTCCTCCCTCCTTTCCTACCTTCATTCCTCCATTTTTTCTTTTCTCCCTTTTTTCTCTCATTCATACTGGTTGTAAAATATGCATAAATTTATCATTTTAGTCATTCATAGATGTACAGAGTTAGGCAACATTAAATGTGATCCTAAGTGTTGTGTAACCATAACTACAATCTATACCCCAAATTTTATCATCTGCAGGAAGAACTCCATACCCATTAAAAAGTAACCTTCCCCCAACCCGTCCACTCCACCCCTGGTAACCTCTGCTCTACTTTCTGTCTTTATACATTTGCATGTTCTATGTAGCTCGTATAAATGGAAACATACAATATTTATTCTTCTGTGCGTAGTTTATTTTATTAAGCATAATGTTTTCAGGATTCATTCATATTGTAGCATATATAAAAATGTCATTCCTTTTTAACAGCTGAAAATATTCAATTTTATGTATGAGGAAACTTCAAAAAGTTTCTGAAAAATGTAATTAGTCTATTTTAGTGCAGGTCAGTAGAGGCATAGAGGTTAAGGTGACTGGATCCCACATGGCTGACTACGTGACTGGAGTTCCAGATCTGGTGGCTTGAAAATCGCCAGACAAGTGTACGTGTGTACCCAAAACCCTGAGAGGAGACTGAAGGAGAAGGGATTGCTGTATGGCCATCTCTCCTGGGGGTGATTTCTCACTTTCACTCTCTCTGTCTCTGGTGAGTGCATGTATCCTACTGCAAAACAAAACAAAACCCCAAAACAGGAATAAAAAAAGGAGATCATTTTGGAGCAAAAAGTTTTTGAAATCTAGGCTGTCCTGATAGCGTACTGATTAAGGGAGCCAGATCTCACATGGCCAACCATATAATTCAAATCCCAGTCCTGGAGGCTTGAAAACATGCTGGTACATGTGCATACATGTCTCTAAATACTAAAGGGATGGAGAAGTGGAGAAGAAGGAATTGCAGTGGGGTGTATTCACACTGCAATTGTGATTGCACCCCACTGCAGGGTGGTGTTTTCTGTCTCTTTCTCACTCTCTCTGTTGCACACATACATCTATGACAATTAAAAATAATTGGAATCCATGCACAGCTTTTTCATAGTATTCATTTCCATGAACTTTTAAAAGACTTCATATATAACACATTTTATCTTTTTAAAGATTTAGTTTTTGAAAAGCTTTTTCATTTCTTCCATGAGAGAGAGAGAAATGTAGCATTCCTGGCAGGGTCTTTTTGCCACTACTCACCCCCATCTCAGACAGCTTAGATTTTGTTGTGTTATCACTGCTCCATCACTTAGCCTCTACATTTTATTTTGCCTTCATATACTTATGGATCCTGAATTAGTTTTCGAGAAGAGGTCATTGAATAATTTCCTTTCCCAATGCTTTGGGGAGCCCCATGCCTTATATGTATGGCTTTATCTTGTGGAGTAGGTAATGATTTGTGGGAGTTTTAATACTTTTTGTAATGGAACAAAAAAAGGTGGGCATTTTATAATCAAGTTTTTACCAAGTAGATGTCTGTCTGCTGTTGTATTTGAAAAGAGGAGATTTCCACACACAGTTAAGGAATTCACTGTCTGATCTTATGGAAATTTTATACAGGCCCACATACATGCCTGGGTGCCCTTACACTCCTTCACACCCCGAACGCCATCATACTATATACACTTACAACCTTTGCCTTTCCTAACTATCTCTCCCCAAACTGTTAAGTAACCATGGAAGCATGCATCCAAATGAATTACAGAAAAAATGAACAATTTGAGAAGGGCAAGATGGCTATTATTTCGAGTGTCGGGGATATCTTTGAAAAGAGATGGAATGTAAACCTGATCATAGAGGATGAATGATTTGTATAGGTATTCAGATGGGGTGCTGAGGTGGACAAGAGTATATCAGGAAAAAGAAACCATTTGGACAAAGTCCAGAATTAGACTGGTGGAGTGTGGTGGTTTTCCTGGGAGAGGGTTTGTGTGGGAGAAGAGAGGTGGAGAGGTAAGGAGAAAAGAAAATATGGTAGAATGATTTTAATTATAGGCTGAAGAAGTTGACTCTTTTCCTGTAAGTAGTGGAGAACATTTGTACACATAAATGAAAAAATTGATATGAAAAATCTGTAAATAAATAACCCAAATTTATTGCAAGGGACAGTATTGAGTTGAGTACTCCATGTGCAAGGGACAGTATTGGATTAAGTACTTGAAAGATGAAAGTAACATACAAGGGTATCAGCAGATGGCATAATGCTTACGTTGCTGGACTCCCATGTAGTCCACCATGGTTCGAGTCCTGGACCTGGTGGTTTAAAACTCATACCAGGCACATGTGCATGGATGCCCAAAATCCTTAGATGAGAATGGAGGAGAAGGAATTGTGGCATGGCCATCCCCCTGGGAAGTGATTTCTCACTTTCTATCTCTCTGTTTCTCTGGCGAGTGTACATGCATTATAGCAAAAGTCTCTCTCTCTAAAAAGTAAAAAAGAAAGTGATTTACAAGATGGAACCTGGTGAGCACTGAAGTCTGAAGGGTTGGAGGAGGGAATCCAATAATAATAAATATAATAGCAGAAAATAAAAATCGAAGTGGGGAATGAGTCAAGAGTGTAATCTCAAAAGCTAGCAGGAGAGTTGCCAGGAGAGCTTGTTTATCAGTATTAAAAGTTGTACTGTGATCCCAGAGAGGAAAAATGGGAGTTTTGCTATTGGTTTTGACAAGCAGAAGGGCATAGATGGTCTCCATAGGTATATCCTTGGTAGAACAGGCTGGTGGGGGCAGAAGCAAATATTTAATAAGTCAAAGAGTGAAACGGAGTCAAGGAAATGGAGCTTTGAGTGCAGACCATATTCTCCAAATTCAGGCTGTGAAGGAAAAGAGGTAAATACGGTGATAGCCAGAGGGGACAATAAGCTTCAGGGAAAAGACTGTTGTTATTACTGTCATTAGAATAAAGAGAATGCAAAGCATGTTTTGGCATTGTATTGATTTTGTATTAGAAAGAGCTGGTGGAGAGGGACAGTTTGATCAAGGGTCCAGAACAATACATGGAACAAGTTCTTTCATAAGTGATGGTTTAGAAAGACGGATCTGGCAATGGAACACAGCCTGTACTGAAGACTCTAGAAGCTGGGAGTTTACCTGGGGAGTTGTTGCAGACAGCATGGGAGGCATTAGGAGAGAGATGGAGTGAAGGGGTCGTAGAGTTATCAGTGAAGCTTCAGACAAGACAGAACAGGACCCTCTCTGGTGTTGGAGTAAAGGCTGAGAAGCAAATACCCACAAGAGCTCTCATGTGTGGCCTGGGAGTCGGGAGTATTTATTGTACTGAAGCCATTTCACTCTCTAACACTTGCCAGGTCACCATGACACCTTGACCGGCGCGTCTGACAGTGACCTTAAAGAACCACAGGACTCTCCATTTTTCTTTGAACCATGTCTTCTTGTATTAGGATGGGTGTCATGTGATCTTCGGAAACTAATTTCTCTGATTACTGTGCATGTCCTCTGTCATCTTCCTTCCCACGAGTGAGCAGTTGTTGAAATCAGACGGAGTCATTTGGGGAAGAGAGACTCAAAGGCCACATCTGCAGGGGCTAAATGACCATCCTGTCAGGATAAGAGCCTCGAGCCACTGCACAATGTACCTGTTCACATAATCATTTTGTTGTCAAAGCTGCTTTTTTGCTGCCTGCCCTTTGCTTTTGCTTCAAACTTATTTTTGGAGCATTTTTGTGACCTTGAACATAAAATGAAATGGTGATGCCACTTCTCAAGGGAAATGTGTTTAAGATGTGCTGGTTCATGAAAGAGAATCATCAGTCAGAGTTCCCCAAGGGCTTAACCTTCATCCGCGTTTCAAAGAGGAAAGCAGCTTCCTTCCACTCACACAGAAAGCTCTCCCCAGGTTCCTTCCTCTCTCCTCTTCCCACTGCTTTCCTGCACGACAGCAGGTTTTTTATCTTTTGAGTCTTGTGGTGTGGATGTACCATCTGTAGTTCAATAATGTGGCAACTTTTTCTACTTTCTCACTTCTGTCTCTGTACTTCCCTAGTACCTCACCAGTTTTTCATTGGTGTCTTACTGTAATGAAAAGCAAGGACACTGAAATTGTATACAACTCGTTATTTCAACTCTTGCTCACAAATTGAGTGCATGTTTGGGAAATCTTGGTCTCTATAGCAAAATGAGATGGCAGTTGGATGCAGTTGGATGGCAACAGCCTTTTTTTTTTATTTTGGCAGGACTCTTTCTGTAAGGAAGATCAAAGAGGAGTTTTGCCTTATAAGAATGTACAATTATGATTTATTTTTCAATTAAAATAATATCAATTTGGCTCAGCCATGGTGGCACAGTGGTAATACACGGCTCTGCAATGCTGGAGCTAAATGGAAGATTGGGGTTTGGTCTTGGGTCAACCAGTGCATGCCCATGCCTGTGTCCCCAGCTGCTTGGGAAGGTGCGGGGAGGGTTGCTGTGTCAGGCCTTGGTGAGAATGCCTGTCATTCTCTTTCTCCTTTATGAAATAAATTTAAAAAAAGACATTAATTTAAGAAACCCAAAGAGGGTATTTAGGGTAAAGAATCATACGATTATGTTTTCTGGTGACAGAAGTAGGCAAATTTTCTCTACCCTCTCAACCCTCAATCATTCATGGATGAGGGAATTTTTTTGTTGCTTATGACTTGATTTTTATTTTATGGGTATTTGAAGTTCTTTCTGAGTAGTTGTTTACGATATCATGAAAGGAAATAAGAGGGCCAGTGAGTGGTGTGGTGGTTAAGGTACTGGACTCCCACATGGCTAACTGTGGTTTGAGTCCCAGACCTGGCAGCTTACTTTCTCTCTCAATAGCAAATTAAAAAATAATAATAATAAATAAAATTAAATAAGTAATTCTTTAAGAAATTGAAAAAAAGGGGAAATAGGAAAGTAAGACTTTTGGTGGGATTGGATAGGGAGAGTACAGACGGAAAGCTGGTTATGCTGCAGAGCAAAGAAAGTGTCTGAATGTCTTGGGCCCAGAGCTAGAGTACCAAGAAGTACTAGGAGGGCTGAGGTAGAGTCCACAGAGAGATGGACTTGGTTCCAGTGCCCAGGAACCATGGAGAGTCTAAGACCAGGTGGGCTGGTAGTCAGACTTTGTGTGAGTTGGAACTTTGTTCTCCTTGCTTAATTAAGGTAGTCTCATGGAGTATGCTCAGAAGTAATTTAGGGCCTGACTTGAGCTTCTAAATTTAGGTCACCCATTCTTTACACAACAATAAAAAACGCTTTCCAAAACAACTGGACCCCAAATGAGCCCTGGATTCCTTGTGCAGTGGTAGAAGGGAGTTTCAGTGCCTGCAATTAGAGATTGTGTTGAGGCTCAAAAACAATATCCCAAAGCATGATGCTTTGGCATGTGAAATACTTTGAACTAAAGAAGATCGAAAGACCTCAGAAACAAACCCCTTCTCTGGCCACCTTCTGCCTTTCTCTCTTTGGCCTCTCTCCTCAGAAGTGAGTCATAGAAACAATAATTCCTCTTCTCCCAAGCAGGTCATAAAAATTAGAATTCCTGTCCTCTAGAGCTGGCACAAATTCTAGAATATTACTCTGACCTGTCATCACCTTGCCTTTCTGTGTAAAAGCTGACCATAAAGAAATGATTTGATCTGCTTTGTCTCTAGGCCATAATACCTTCCTTCCAGAGAGGTCCTGCTCTCTGCCCGGGGGAAAGGAACGCTACACAGAGAGGCCAAGAATTCCAACAGTCAGGCCTTGCTGGGTTTCTCTTCCCAGTCTGTTGTTTTCAGATATACTCTTTGTCCAATTGTCTTTCTACATGGCTATTCATTCTTTATTGAACCAATGCATAAAAATAGTTTCCCCTGAGTCTTTATTTCTAAAGGCCTGTTTCATGTAAAACTTAGATTAAAAAACTATGTTGTGTTTTTCTCTTGTTGTTAGTAAGAGTGTCAGCCTGTGACCCTTATGACTGGTGAGGTAAGATATCACACTTTTCTGCTCCTATAGGTGATAGTATCTCAGTGTGTAGCTGTGGAAAGTGGATACCACTGTTAAAGTCTGGAAATACACACAACAGAGTGGGTCTTTATGACTTTCGACCTATTCCTACAATGACCTTTTTCCTTCCATTCTGGGTAAAATCTTACCCAGCATAAAGAGGTCATCTTTTTTTTTCTGTTACCAACTTTGCTTATTCTTCCTTTATTTAAATTTCCTATATGATAATACATTTTAAAGAAAAGAGTAGATTTACATTCTTAAAAAATACATTTGGAGGGACCAGCAGTTAGAGTAATGGCTATGTCGCTGGACTCCCACGTAGTCAACCGCGGTTCGAGTCCCGGACCCGGCGGCTTAAACTCACGCCGGGCGCGTGTGCGTGCATGCCCAAGATCCCGAGAGGAGAATGGAGGAGAAGGGATTGCGGCGTGACCATCCCCCCTGGGGGGTGATTTCCTGCTTTCTATCTCTCTGTCTCTCTCTGTCTGTCTGGCGAGCGCACGCGCCCTATAGCAAAAACCTCTCCAAAAAAAGAAAAAAAAAAAAAAAAAAAAAAAAAAAAGAATATTAAAAAATACATTTGGAGTGAGTGGTCAGATATAAATCTCTCTCTCTGAAGTATTTAATACAATGTGTTCTCACTGCAGAAGTGGTCACATGGGAGAGTCTGGAACATACAAAATGAGGGCCTTGTACTTGTGTTTTGTAGTTCAGATATGTTAATGTATAAATGTAATAAATGAAATAAATTATTCTTGCTTCCTCATATCAAGACAGAAAGATGCTTCATCTTAAAACTGATATAAGATCAATAGGTCTCAAATCTATGAACCTTGGCTGTTTGAAGAACTATGGCAAGGCAATAAAAGCAGTCCTTGTAGAGAGGATGGAGTTCAATAATTTTGAAAATTAGTTTTTCATACTGATGAGTAAAATTTGAATTTACTTTACTTTTATAATCTTTTAAGTAGGGGCATTAGAAAAGAAACATCTTTCTTTTTCCTTTTTTTTTCTTCCAACAAGGGTTTGTTCTTCGGAAAATTCTTTCCTTTGAAATTCTAAGACAATCACTTTGATCACTTTCCAAAGCATTAAGAAATAGCTTCTTTTAGAATAGATTCTTTTCTGGGTTTGCAGATGTCACTGCCTGAGTCTCTGGCTCAACTCCACCATGTTCTCTGGCCCTCTCTGGTCCCACCATGTTTTTCCACAAAGCTGTTCATGGTGAGCTTTTAGGCGATGTCTCCTTTGAGCTGTTTGCAGAAAAATTCCAAAGATAGCAAAAAACTCTTGCACTTTGAGCACTAAAGAGAAAGCATTTGGTTACAGAATTATTTCAGAGTTTATGTGCCAGGGTGGTGACTTCACATTCCATAATGGTATAGGTGGCAAATCCATTTATGGTGAGAAATTCCATGATAAGAACTTCATTCTAAAACACACAGGTCCCGTCATCTTGTCCATAGCAAATACTGCACCCAACACAAATGGTTCTGTTTTTCACCTGCACTGCCAAGACTGAGTGGTTGGATGGCAAGCATGTGGTCTTTGGCAAAGTGAAAGAGGGCATGAATATCATGGAAGCTATGGAGCACTTTGGGTCCGAGAATGGCAAGATCAGCAAGAAGATCACCATGGCCAACTGTGGACAACTCTAATGAATTTTCCTTGCTTTCTTTTAACCACTAGACATTCCTTCTGTAGCACAGGAGAGACCCCCTCCTCCCGACCTGCACACTACGTCCTGTAACCTGTGCTCTCGCTGCAGTTCTTTGGGTTCCATATTTTCCTTATTCCCCTCCAAATCTAGCTGAATTGCAAAGTTAAGTTTTTGATTATGAAATAAAAACTAAGTAACAACAGCAAACAAAGGGATAGATTCTTTTCCAACAGCACGTTTTTCTGGCAATATAATCATAGGTAGACTCGTTTTGGGAAAGAAATTGAGAATCTCTTTCTCCTGTTCTTTCTTTCTCTCGCTCCAGAATAACCACAATAAAAACAGTATGAGCTATCCAAGAACACAAACTATAAGAACACTCGCAAATACGTTCATTTATTTTATGTAGCCAGCACAAGGGTAACGGAGTGAACATGACGGACAGTTACCGTGTGATATTGACAAAATTCATTAGTTGTGGGATGTCTCCTGTATTGCAAATAGATTTACTCCAAGCTGATCCTGTATAGATGGGCATGTGGGGGAAATGTAAAAGCAATTGAGAAAGGGAAATGGCCTAGGATGATGGCCCAGCTGGAAGTAAGGATGCTCCTGTGTTGAAGATCAGTGCAGTTAAAAGGATTTAGCGGTCAGATTATCAAATGAATGGCTGGAGGGCTTAATCATTGGTCTCAATGTTCTGCTGCAGTGATTTGAATGGAAAGATGATGTAACAGTCATAGTCTTTCTAATAAGGTAGGCTGGAATCTCATGTCATATTAGCCAGACACTTGAGTCCCAGTGTTCAGAGTAGAAGTAAGAGATTTGAGGAGTCAGGGACTATGTGCAGAAGGCAGCTTGTAATTACAGGGACATTTGCTTCTGACACCTGCAGGTCTTTACCTTCAAGAGTATTTTTCTGAGGTGCTGATATTCCCTCCAACACCCAGAGGTTTTTGCGTTAGGGTGTGTGTGCTTGTCAGGGAGAGAGACAGATACAGTGAGAGAAAAAGTGAGAAATCACCCATCCCAGCAAGGATGGCCATGCCACAATCCCTTCTCCTCCATTCTTCTCCCAGGATCTTGGGCACGCACATGCGTGGTGTGAATTTTAAGCCACTGGGTCTGGGACTCAAACTGTGGTAGGCCATATGGGAGTCCAGTGATGTAACCGATACATCATCTGTTGGTCCTGGTGCTGAAGTTTAATCGAAAATTTCTAATTGACTTGAAATGTAGACTCTTAGTATTAAAGATGTTATATCTGCCAAGCAATTCTAAACCTATATTGCTAGGTTCACAAGTTAAATTTGCTTTTATGAATTGGAGGGGGTATGGTGGAAAGGAATGGGATTTGGATTTGGAATCAGTTGTATAATTTCCAGACCTGGACCTGCCACTTCAAAGTCTCTGGACCGAAGCAAATCATGTAGCCTCTGTGTGCCTCATGAATTTTGCCTGTAAAATTAAAAGATAGCCATGGCTCCTGCCTGCTCCAGGAGATGCTGTGAAAATCAAAAGATGTGCTCTACTTGAGAGAGGTTTGTGATAAAAACAATAAAATGAAAATATCTTTCCTTTCACTTTCCTTTATTATTTCACTTTCATCCTTAGTTTAGTGATTTTGATGACTTATGTCATTTGATAAAGATGTTATTGACCTAAGCCATATTAATTCCTTTTTTTGGAAATACACATAATATATTTAAAAATGAATCACTAGTATTATTATGTACCACTTAGAAGTTTTAACATCTGTCATCTTAGCTCCCAGAAAGGTTTAGAATAAAGTATTTCTCTATTTGATGATACAACATTGTTAAATTTGATTTATATGTGAATTGCTTATATTCTGCCTCAAAACTGTTGAAGTATTTAAAGTCTAATTTATGTACACTATATATGCTAGTATAAGGAAAGGAAAAAAGGCACTAATATAAGAAAAGAAAAAAATGGCTACGTCAATAACAGGGAAAGTGTATTTTATTATTGCCTCCCTTCTCTTTTTTGTGGTGGACAGAACTGGGTTATGTGAAGAATATCATTTCAAAGCTCAGGCTGGTTCTTCAATGGTGGAGATCTCAGCTAGACGACTGAGTTATTCGGGAAACCACATCGTTGGCTTTTCCAGGTTATGCAAATTGACTTCCTTTCTCATTCGTTCATTACCTTTGGAGATGATCTTAAAAATGTGGTCATCTGATGATGCAACAGCTCTGGGTAGCTTTCTTGGTGCTTGCTATGGATTGAATGTATCCTCCAAAGTTGATGGGTTGGAAACCTAATCGCCAATGCAACAGTGTTTAAAGGAGAGACTTTAAGAGGTGATTAGTGAAGGCAGTGCACTCATAAATGGATTAATGTCGTTATCACAGGAGAGTTGAGTTATCTTGACAGTGGATTCCTGATAAAGGGATGAAGGTAGCCTCTTTCCCTACTCTCCTACCCACGTTATGACGCAGCAAGAAGGCCCTTGCTGGATGCCACCCCTTCATCTGAGACTTCCCACCCTTTAGAACCATGAGACAAATACATTCACTCATTATCACTTCATTCATTATAAAGTATCCAGTCCAGGCATTCTGTGATAGCCACATGAAGAGACTGAGACAGTGCTGTTAACCTGAGTTACCTGCAGGGTTAAGGGTTACACTCTCTACATGATTGTTTATAGCACAGGGTAAGCTACAATGTTCATTATTAGTCAGACTCTAGCAGTCAAGAAACAATCCAAATTTGTGGTTGGCAGCTGTGGAAATTAAATTTTGGCTAAATGGAACCATTAATGATTAACAAAAGAACTATATGCTTGAGTTCATCTTAACAGCTAAGCTCCTACTGGGTTTCTGGAGATGCAAAAGTCATGGTAAATTAAATCACATCTAATTCAAAGCAATATTTATTGCCAACTGGTCATACAATTGATTCTAAATCCCAAGCCATTTCTCTATTTCAGCAAGGAGATGTTTAAGCATGAAAAATGGTGCATTGCTGGAATTTGCTCAGTTTTTGGTAGTAGAAACCTATCCAATTCTTTGATTATGATGCAAGAATGACTACACACCCTTTCAAAATAAAAATGATTTTGTGCTAATATTTTGTTTTCTCTTTTGGTCTACATTTGTAATAACCTTACAGTGATTCAAAAGTGGTATTTGTTAAGGCATGAGGAATTATATTTTCTATCTTAATTGAATCTGTCAATTCATTGTGTTTTGAAATACCTATGATAACTGCATCAGAAAACATACACTTTATATCTAGGCCCTCTGTCTTGACCCATTATTGTGTTAAAAACAAAACCACCTGAGAGTGGATGATTTATAAAGAATAGAAGTTTATTTGGCTCATGGTTCTGGTGGCTGGAGAGTCCAAGAGCATACAGCCAGCATCTGTCTGGCCTCTTTTATATCACAGCCGAGAAAAGAAGGAAGGTCAGTAGATGTGTGTAGAGAGAGTGTGTGTACACAACTTTTGGGTAGCCATGTTTTATAATAACCTTCTCCTGTTGGAAGGTTATTATTGCACTGCATGAGAACTTACTCTTTCTTGCAAGACACAGCATTAATCCATTTACATGGGCAGTGTCCCCACGAGCCAAACACCACCTGCTAGGTCTCACCTCTTATCACAGAAAAATGCCATCATGCCGAAGACCAATTCCAAAACATAAACCTCTGGGGACAAACCATTATCCTAACCATAGCACCCTCTCATACTCCCTACTTTTATTTATTTATTTTTTTTGGAGAGGTTTTCACTACAGGGTGTGTGTTCTTGCCAGAAAGACAGAGAGAGACAGAGAGACAGAAGGCGAGAAATTACCCCCTAGGGGGGTTGGTCACACTGCAATCCCTTCTTTTCCATTCTTCTCTCAGGATCTTGGACATGCATGCACACAGGCCGGCATGAATTTAAGCCACCAGGTCTGGGACACGAACCGTGATCAACTACATGGTAGTCCAGCGACATAGCCATCACACCAACTGCTGGTCCCCATTATACTAACCCTTACTTTTTAAAATGTAAAGACCTACCAACTTAAAAACAAATTATCTTAAAATAGTGAACATATTTTGAACATTCTAAAGCAGAAGAGTTGAAAGAAAATGATAAAATGGAAAGACAAAGTTTGCTGGATAGATGACTGGCCAAATTTATAGCTCTGGCAGACCTCATGTTGGGTCCTAGGGCTGCTTGTGCCAGGATCATGCTTTTTCTGCAACTCCACTTAGCTGCTTCTATGAATGTCCTACAAAAAGAACATATAGCCATAAAAATTTATATGCACATTGCAGAGAAAACATATTATTCTTTTAGTCTGATTTGAAATGAATATGCTTGCTATCATCAACATGAATTATAAATCATTTTCTTATCTGTTATACGAATTAGAAATGAACTCGGGATAATTCAAGCAGGTTGTCAAGAGGTCTGAAGGGGCTTTGTAGACTCCAACTAACACTTAATTTCATTGTAAGTGAGCTACTTGAGATGCCGGTTTCCTCTAGCACCCTGGGCAGATCTGAATGTTTGAGTGTGTGACCAAGAACTTTGGTTGTGAGGGCATGAGAACTGCAGTTTTCTGCTCTGTGCTGTGCTTTCTCTTTTTCTCCTAGCTTTTCTTTACTTTCTCTGATCAAGTCCCACCTCCCACCCCCATTTCCCACTCTGTGAAGACGCACGCCCCTTTTACTGTTCTATATAGCTTCTTTGGTGAATTATGAAAGGGCAGCCTGAGTGAATTTTGAAATAAGATAACATTATGCAAAATAATGTAATAAAAGTAAAATGATCTTTTATTAAGATCCTTCTATGTTACCATTTTTTTGGACCCTATTGATAATTTAAATTCCACTGTCCTTGCATGCCTTGTGGAGAAAATGAGCAGTTCAGGTCTTTGTGACTTCTGATGTGTCAAGATGTTCTCTTTTAGGAAAAAAAATTATATGACTTTTTTCAAGGGTTGCGGTGTAGGAATTTTCTAATGCTTATGTTTTTCAAAAATTGGGTGTTTAATATTTGTCATGTTTTAACTTAGTACTATTTTCATTTATCATACTTTAATTTGTATGTCTATGATATATATCAAGGTATGTAATATACATGCATATGTACTCATCTTGTTTTCAGGGGAAAATTATGGCATGGCATCACCTTACATGTGTTACACATGTCCCCTTATAAATTGATTACGTTTTCTGGTACAGAGCTGGTTGGTGTGTAGGAGTAAAGTGCAACACTGAGAGCTGGATCCACATGGGAAGGTCTGGAGACTTCCCTGAGTACACAGGGACGAGTTGCCCCGACCCGAGCTGGCTGAAGCTGGAGGTAGATTGTGACATCCAGACCCCGATGGAGGCGTGGTGATTCTGTCTTTCTCACTTTCTCATTCTGTCTCTCTCATTCATGTAATGAAGTAACTTATTTATTTATTTATTTTTTTGGTGCAAAGCATCATCATAACTCCAAATCAGAATGTGAAACTTGAAAAATTGCCATCTTATAGACTCTGAATAAACTATGATACACATACTAGTTGTATGGTCTTAAAAATTCACTTTAAATTAAAAAAAAAATTGCCAGAGGACATATATGCTTGCCAGAGAGAAAGAGAGAGAAAGAAAGCACCTCTTCCCCCACAGGGCACTGCCAACCTACAATCCCTTTTCCATTTCTCCATTTTGTCAAGATTCTTGGACATGCATGTGTATGTGCCTAGTATGTTTTTCAAGCTGCTGGGGCCAGAATTCAAACCACCATCAACAGGTGGAATTCATCTCTCTTAACCACACTATGTCATGGGGGTGGTATACGTTGAACATCTTTTAAAGTCAAATTTAAAGGCTAGATTTTTTTTTTTTTTTTGGAGAGGTTTTCGCTACAGGGTGTGTATGCTCGCCAGAGAGACAGAGAAAGACAGAGAGACAGAAAGCGAGAAATCACCCCCCAGGGTGAATAGCCACTCCAGAATCCCTTCTCCCCCATTCTCCTCTCAGGATCTTGGGCACGCACACGTGCCTGGTGTGAGTTTAAGCCACTGGGTCCAGGACTTGAACTGTGGTCAACTACATGGGAGTTCAGCGACATAGCCATTACGCTAACTGCTGGTCCCAAGGCTAGATTTTTTTTTACTGTAATGTTGCTTTACTTGTGATTATCTCTAATCCAGGCGATGAATGATGAATTTAATTTACTAATGTCACTCTATTATGCTAGTCTATTATTCTATTTCTAAAACACGTGCAGTACAGTTTTATTTGTCTAGAGAGCATATTTTCTCCTGAGATTTGTCCTTGTAGGGCACACTAGTTTTATCAGTAACTATGTGAATGGCACTGTGGCGACACAGAAAATTACATTTATATTTGAACCTGGTGTTTTACTGGTTCTCACCACCAGACAAGTTACCTAATTTATCTGAGTCTTTGTTATCACATTGGTAAAGTGAGGCTGATGAGGATTAAAAGTGGAGCTGGAGCTGGAGATGGAGGCGTAGAGAACACCTCAGTGCAGGCTGGCCGTCCTTTCTTTCCTTTCTTTGCATAAGCAAAGTAAATGACAATAGGGCCTGTTGTTGGAACGTAAATTGTGTCTTCTCTCTCTTTTTTTTTTTTTTTTTGAGAGGTTTTTTCGCTATAGGGCACTTGCGCTTGCCAGACAGACAGAGAGAGACATAGAGACAAAAAGCGAGAAATCACCCCCCAGGGGGGATGGCCATGCTGCAATCCCTTCTCCTCCATTCTCCTCTCGGGATCTTGGGCACGCACGCACACGCGTCCAGCGTGAGTTTTAAGCCACAGGGTCTGGGACTCGAACCGCGGTCGACTATGTGGGAATCCAGCGACAGCCATTATGCTAACTGCTGGTTCCCAATTGTGTCTTCTCCAAAAATATTTTGAAGTTTTAGCCTTCAGCACCTCAAAAGATAACCTCACTTGGAAGTGTGGTTATTACAGGTGCGATGATGAGGCTGAATTAGGATGAGCTTACACTGTAGTAGGGCCCTGGATAAAGACAAACTTAGGCACATTGCAATTTTGAACAGTTCATCTGAGCAGCCAGCGCTTTATGAATTGGGCAGCATCAAATCACAAATAGTTTGTGCTTCACTGAAGAGTTGCTAGGGGGAAAGCTTTCATAAGGTGCACACAGAAGCAAGACAAATAAATTGTTTGACTAGGTATAAGGCACATGTGCTCATCAGAAAGACAGAGAAACAGAAAGCGAGAAATCACATCCCATGGGGGATGGTCATGCCGCAGTCCCTTTTCTTCCATTCTCCTCTCAGGATTTTGGCATGCATGCACACGGGCCTGGCGTGAATTTTAAGTCACTGGGTCTGGGACTTGAACCACTGTCAACTATGTGGGAGTCCAGTGACATAATCATTATGCCATCTGCTGGTCTCCATTTTTGAAATCTTATTGTCACAGTTACCCCCTTTTTTGGTGTGTACATTGCATCTCAGATACAGCAGTGGTCTGGGCTTTTCTTGACCTTTGAGTGGTTCTCCTCCCTATAGCTCTTCAAGGTTTTCATTACATGGATGTGGAAGAGAAGATTTTTCCCCAGGTTACTTCAGTCTATCAGTAGGTTGGTGTGAGGCCTGCAGATGGATTTAAAATTTGAGAACCACCAAAGAGACGAAAGCAAAAGCTTGAGCACTCCATCAAGAAGGGTTTTGGACTTCCTAGGTCTCTAAACTTCTAGTCCTTGTGCCTCTGAGAGATGGCGATACACGTGGCTGTGCTTTCCTACCAGGGTTTCATGTTTCTGGACTAACAGAGTAATGAAGGACAGTTGGCTTCAGTGAGCCTCTAAAATACTCCACTGATCTTTGTGATGTGGAAAGGTAGTAACTGACCCCAAAATGGAAAGCAGAATTCATTTCTCAATTCCATATCCTTATGTCTGAGCAACTTATACTTGACTCCTGGCTCATTTAACACATATGAAAAGGGGAAACCACTGTGACCATTCTTCCATTGTTCTACGAGAAAACAAATGATCTAAAGAACAGAAGGTGAAGGTTCAATATACCTCATCTTAAATGCTTAGGACCAGAAGTGTTTCAGGTTTCAAATGTTTTTCAGAGGGACCAGCAGTTAGCGTAATGGCTATGTCGCTGGACTCCCACGTAGTCCACCGTGGTTCGAGTCCCAGACCCAGTGGCTTAAACTCATGCCGGGCGCGTGTGCGTGCGTGCCCAAGATCCTGAGAGGAGAATGGAGGAGAAGGGATTGCGACGTAGCCATCCCCTCTGGGGTTGATTTCTCACTTTCTATCTCTCTGTCTCTCTCTGTCTGTCTGGCGAGCACATGCGCCCTATAGCAAAAACCTCTCAAAAAAAAAAAAAAAAAAAAGAAACAGATGTTTTTCAGATTTTGGAATATTTGTATATGCATAATGAGATATTTGGGGGGTGGTACCCAAATGCTTAAATGCGAAACTCAGTTATGTATCATACACACCTTATACACATAGCCAGAAGGTAATTTTATACAATAGTTTGGTTTTGATGAGTTTTGACTGTGACCCAACATGGGAGGTTAGGTGTGGAGTTTTCCACTTGTGGTGTTAGGACAATACTCAAGA
The DNA here is from genome assembly GCA_026018925.1 of Tupaia tana. Lineage (NCBI taxonomy): Eukaryota > Metazoa > Chordata > Mammalia > Scandentia > Tupaiidae > Tupaia > Tupaia tana. The sequence continues at coordinate 12,175,874 of JAKSZU010000014.1, read as the reverse complement.
AGTTTCAGATTTGGGAGCATTTGGGGACTCTGAGTAGGAATGCTCATCTGTAGTAGAATAGACAATGACTGAATTAAAGCACCATATAACAAGACAATGGCAGCTGGAGAGAGAACTGAAGGTCTATGTCAGGCAACCCAGGGCCTCTTATTAAGGCAGGTACCAATAAATGCTGTGCTTCAGGCCGTTGTCATTGTCCGGATATTGTTATTATTAAACAGTAGCTATGAAATTTTGATTATCTGCCTGGAGAATAAGCAGATTAGGAAAATGCTGAGGGCAATGTTCCTGTCCTTGCCTTAAAGTTAATAATTCAAAGGCCACAGTCATGTCACAAGCAACTTGGGCTCAACAAAAGCTGGTGTTTAGTAAGTCTGACAGTTTAAAGCACCTAAGAAACAGACTAATAGTCAAAAATTTAAAACTTTAAATGTTCTTTCAATAAAAATGTAAAAAATTTTTTGTTTAGGAATTAGAACTAATTCTGTTAGGTATGTTAGGGTTCTATACACTCACCAAGAGAAGACTTCACAAGCAGTCATAAGAAAAAGCAAGATTTCTTTTTTAATCTTCAGTTGGCAACTGGCATAAATAAATTAAATAAATAATTCTTGGGACCAGCAGGTGGCATGGTGGTTAAGGTACTGGACACTCCCATGTGGCTGACCACAGTTCAACTCCTGGATCTGGTGGCTTACTTTCTCACTTTCCCTCTCTCTCTCTGTGTCTCTCTCTGGTCAAATTAAAATAAATGGATGAATAAATAAATTAAATAGTTGGCAACTGGCATTTTGATTTCTCATTGAAATGTCTTACTATAAATCTGTGAGGGGGTTTTAAAAATTATTTACATAATGAAAAAGATCATCTATTCTTTGAAATAAGATTTCCTTTTCTACTCCGCAAAAAGTCTTGTATCTATAATTTTAATTAGTGTTTGTTTTACAGACATGAATTTGTCCTTTCCTCATTTCCCATTCTCATTTAAAGCGTACTTGTCCCATTATTTTGTTTTGGTATAGTCAAAATAAAAGAGATGTGTGTTCTGGGCCGGCAGGTGGTGTGGTGGTTGAGGTGGCTCGACTCTCACGTGGCTGACTACATTTCGAGTCCTAGACCTGGCAGCTTTCTCTCTCACTCCATGATCAACTTCAAAAAAAAAAATAGACCCTCCTGACCCCCAAGATCTAGTCGGGACAGGCCAGTCACAAGCCAGCCACATTTGAGCTCTGAGCAACCCTTTTCAGAGCCTAGGACAACTGAAGGTTTTCTGCCCAGACTTCACCCTCCTGACCCCAAGATCCAGCCAGGGTCAGAGTAAATTTCCATGGAGTCTGCTGCACAAGAGAGAAAAACAGTAATGCAGAGAGATTGCAGACCACCTCCTCCTGCATGGCTCTGAATGCTCAGATTTAACTCTAAAAATTAGGAAAAAACATATAATCCGTCAGATGACCAGAAATCATAGCAGAGAACACAAGAAATATGAGAAGCCAAGAAAATATCTTTCCCCCAAGGGAAAAGAATAACTACCCTCCACAGACAATACAAGGAAACTTGTGGAAATGTCAGATAAAGAATTTATAATATTCATAGTGGCAAAGTTAACAGAGATGCAAGAGAAGAGACTGCGAACTCCAGATGATGCAAGAGAAAAGAGACAACAGGTTCCAGGAGGTGAGGAAGTCCTTGCACAATCTGAAAGAGGAAATACACAAAGAATACAAAAAAGAATCAAATGGAATTGTTAGAGATGAAGGCTGTATTACAGGAAATCAAAACCGCCCTTGAGAGTATTTTTTAATTTAATTTAATTTTTATTATCATAATTTTTTATATTACATATAATCACATATACCTTTACAGTATATTACATTTCTTTTTCCAGCATGATTACCATGCATATCAGCCATGACAAAGACATTACTATTCACATCATCATCATCAAATAGCGTTTCATCGTTTTTTTCAGATTATTGTTATTATTATTTATTCTCTTTATTTTTTAAACGTTCAATCACTGTATATCATTTGGTTTATAAAGAGAATTTACCCAGCGTGAAATTTTTCTCAGACCAGTCCAGTTGAGAATTCTATACATGTTATTATCAACAGATAATAAACCATTTCTGAGTCCCACTAATGTCATGCCTCTTTATTTGTTCTCTTGTTATCCTTCTTTATATTCTTCCCTTCTCCTTGCACCCCAGTTCCACACTGTCTTCAGCATCCATAACTATTTTCACTGCTTTTATGCCCTCCAATATTTTGATCTCTACCATATTCTATCCCATTGGTTCACCTGTTTGTTTTTGTGCCAATACCACACTGTTTTGATAATCACAACTGTATAGTATATTTTGGGGTCAGGGAGTAATATGCCACCCAATCCACTCTTGCACAGGATTGCTTTGGCAATATGAGGTCTTCTATAAATGCAGACAAATTCTATGATTGTCTTTTCTATATCTGTGAAGAATGTTTCTGGTATATTTTGATTGCAGTTGCATTAAATATATAGATTAATTAGGTAGAATTGCCATTTTGATTATGTTGATTCTTCTAATCTAGGAACATGAGATGTCCTTCCACTTTTTAATGTCATTTTCAATATCTTTTTAAAGATTTTCATGGGTTACTTTGTAAAGGTCTTCGACTTCATTATTAAGTTTGCCCCTAAGTTCTTATACATTTTGTGGCTATAGTAAAAGGGATTCCTTTCTTCATCTCTATTTCATTCAACTTGTTCACATATAGAAATGTTATAGATTTTCAGATGTTGATTTTATGTCCTGTCACTTTACTGTATTCATTTATTACTTCGAAAAGTTTTTTTTTTTTCCCCCCATGGAAACCTTTGAATATTCTAAGTACACCATCATGTCATCTGCAAATAAAGATATTTTCAACTCTTTGCCTATTTGAATGCCTTTTATGTTAGTCTCTTTTCTGATTGCATTGACTAAGACTTCCAGCACTATATTAAAAAGCAGTGGAAAAAGTGGGCATCCTTGTCTAGTACCAGTTTTTAGTGGAAAAGCTTTTAGCTTTACCCCATTCAGTATAATGTTAGCTATAGGATTTTCATATATGGCTTTTATTGTGTTGAAGAATGACCCTTCTATACCAATCTTACTGAGAGTCTTAATCATGAAAGGATGTTGTATTTTATCAAATGCTTTCTCTGCATCAATTGAAATGATCATATGGTTTTTATCTTTTTTCTGTTAATATGGTGTATTATATTTATGGTCTTGCATTATGTTGAACCACCCTTGCACCTCTGGAATAAAGCCTACCAGGTCGTGATGAATAATCTTTGTTATATGTTATTGGATACGATTTGCAAGTATCTTGTTGAGAATTTTTGCATCCATATTCATCAGAGATATTGGTCTGTAGTTTTCCTTTTTGTGTCATCTTTATTAATTTTGGGAATGAGGATGATGAAGGCTTCATCAAATGAATTTGGAAGGTTTCTTTCCTTTTGGATCTTTAGAAATAATTTGAGTAGGATAGAGGCTAACTTTTCCTTAAAAGTTTTGTAGAATTCAGAAGTGAAGCCATCTGGACCTGGACTTTTCTTTGTCAGGAGGTTATTGATTACTGATTCAATCTCATGGCTTGTTATGGGTCTATTCAGGTTTTCTGTCCTCCTGATTTAATCTTGGTAGATTATATGCATCTAGGAATTTGACCATCTCCTCCATGTTCTCTTGTTTGTTGGCATATAGTCACTCATAGTATCCTCTAATGATGTTTTGTATTTCTATTGTGTCTGTTGTAATGTTGCCTGTTTCATTATGTATTTGATTTATCTGGTTTCTTTCTTCTTTATCAGTCTTGCTAATGGTGTGTCGATCTTGTTAATCTCAAAGAACCAGCTTTTGCTTTTATTTATTTTCTATATGGTTCATTTATTTTCTATTTCATTTATTTCTGCTGAAATCTTTATTTCTTTTTTGCCTGACACTTTTTTAGTTTTGTGTTGCAATTTCCTGAGGCATGAAGTTATGTTTTCTATTTGTCACCTTTTCATCTTTTTCTAATGCACAATAGTTGCCATGAATTTCCCTCTTATGACTGCTTTTGCCATGTCCCATAGATTACAGAAACTCGTGTACTCACTATCATTTGTTTCCATATTTTTTTTTTGACTCCAGACTTAATTTCTTCGGTAGTTAAGAAGTCATTCAGAATTAGGTTGTTTAGTTTCCATGTGTTTGTGTATTTTTGAGAGTGTTTCTTTAAGTTAGTGTCGAGTTTAATTCCATCATGGTCAGAGAAGCTGCTGGATATAGTTTTGATGCCTTTGAATCTGTAAAGGCTTGATTTGTGTCCCATTGTGTGGTCAATCTTTGAAAAGGTTCCATGCCTGGGTGAGAAAAATGTATGTTTTGTGGTCTTAGGATGGAAAGTTCTATAGATGTCTGTCAAGCCCATTCGATTTACAGTATAATTTTGGTCCTGTATCTCTATTTTTTGTCTGGAAGATCTGTCTAAAAGAGATAATGAGGTGTTGAGGTCCCCAACAATTATAGTGTTGCACCTTATCTCTCCTTTTAGCTCCAGCAGTCTTTCCTTCATGTATTTAGGTGCTCCTGAGCTGGGTGCATAGATGTGTATAAGCGTTATATCTTCTTGATGACTTAACCCATTTACTATTATATAATGCCTTTCTTTGTCTTTTCTTATAGCCTTTATCTTGAAGCCCATTTTGTCTGAAATCAGTATCACAACTCTGGCCCTTTTTTTAAAAATTTCCATTTGCTTGGAATATCTTTTTCCAGTTTTCACTTTTAGTCTATGTATGTCTTTACCCATAAGGTGCATTTCTTGTAGGCACCAAATAGAGAGTTTCTGTTTTTTTTTTTTTAATTTTTAAAATTTATTCAGCCAGTCTGTGTCTCTTGATGGGAGAATTTAATCTGTTCATGTTAAATATTATTACTGATATTTTCAGACATGTTCCTATCATTAGGTGAGCCATTTTCTTGGTTGGTTTTTGTTCTCTTATAACTGTCTGTCTGACTTTTTAGTTTTCCTGGTATAGCACTCCCTTCAGAACCTCTTGAAGAGCTCATCTGGAGTTGGTAAATTCTTTTGGGTTTTGTTTATTCGAGGATGTTTTTATCCCCCTCCGCCCCATATGGAGGATAATCTTGCCAGGTATAGTATTCTTGGTTGAAATTGTTTTTCATTGAACACTTTGACTGATTTCCCCGTTCTTTCCTTTCCTGCATTGTTTCTGACGAGAAGTCCTATATTAGCCTGATGGGATAATCTTTGTAAGTAACTTGATGTTTCTCTTTTGCCAGTTTTAGAATCTTGTCTTTGTTTGTGGTTTTGGTCAATCTGTCTATGATGTGCCTTGGAGAGGGTCTTCTTGGGTTGATTCTATTTGGGGTCCCATGTATTTCTTGGGTTTGTATATTTGAATGCCTCTCTAGGTTTGGAAAGTTTTCTTCCAGGATTTTATGAAATAAATTATCAACACCCTTATCATTTTCTTCCTTTTTTGGGGACACCAGTTATCTGGATGTTTGGGTGCTTGATGGTATCTAGTATTTCTTGTATATTATCCTCATATTTCTTGGTTGTTTTTTCAGTCTTTTTGATACTTTTTTTCTGGGTCAGAAAAAAAGGTTTTTTCTTCTACATTTGAGATTCAGTCTTCTGTATGATCTAATCTACTTTTAATACTTTTGAGGTTTTAATTTCCTGTATCATATTCTTCATCTCTAACAATAATCCTGTTTGATTCTTTTTTATGGTGTCTATTTCTTCTTTCAAATTGTGAAAGGACTTCCTCATCTCCTGGAGCTCATTGTCTCTTTTCTCATGCATCTCATTTAGTTTGGTCACTACAAATATTCTGAATTGCTTATCTGACATTTCCACAACTTCCATTGTGTTATCTGTGGGTGATGCAGAATTGATGTTTTCCCTTGGGGCAAAGACACTTTTTGGTTGCTCATATTTCTTGTGCCTCTGCAATTGTTCCTAGTCATCTGGTGATCAATACGTTCCTTCCTAAATTATTCAAGGTATCTCTGAGCATTCAAAAATGTGCAGGAGTAGAAAATTGATGATCTCTCTTCTGCTCTGCTTCCCTGTTGCTTACCAGCACCCTGCACTGTTGTCTCTTGTCCTGGGTGACTCAAAGTCCTCCCTGTTTCTAAAGAACAAAGTGCACCTGAAACTGAACTGTTGAGCTTCACCTCAGGAGCAAAGAAAAGATCTTGCAGTGCACATTGTGAACAAAACACCGAAGTCCTGAGAGTTCAAAAGCGATTGGCAGAGGGGGTGAGCCATGGGTCCCAGCCACTAGGCCCTGCAGCCACAGGCAGCCTGGCATCCAACAAGGCCATTGGCTTGAACTGGTGTCTGGATGGGACAGGGAAGGATGCAAGTTCATCTTAAAGTCCCAAGACACAAACAAATTCAAGATGAGTGAGGGAGGAGATGAGTCATGGGTCCTAGCCATTAGGCCCTGCAATCACAGGCAGCCTGGTGCCTGGCAAGGTCATTGGCTTGAACCAATGCCCGTATCCCTCCCTTGGAAGTATTAAAAGTAGATTAGATCAGGTGGCAGATTGAATCTAAGGTGTAGAAGACAGAACTTCTGACCTAGAAAAATTTACCAAAAAGATTGAGAAAATAACCCAAGAAAATGAGAATAATATATGAGTAAAACTAGATACCATTAAATGCCCAAACATCCAGATAATCAGTATCTCAGAAGGTTAAGAAACTAATAAAGGCATTGATGATCTATTCCATGAAATCCTGGAAGAAAACTTTCCAAACCTAGAGAGGCATTCAGATATCCAAACCCAAGAAATACAAAGGACCCCACTAGAATCAACCCAAGAAGATCTTCTCCAAGGCACATCATAGCCAGATTGTCCCAAACCACAGAGACGAGATACTAAAATTGACAAGAGAGAAATGTCAAGTTACCTTCAAATGTTATCCAATCAGACTAATATTGTGCCTCTCATCAGCAACAATGCAAGCAAGGAAAGAATGAGAAAATATATTCAAAGTGTTAAATGAAAACAATTTCAACCAAGAATACTATACCCAGCAAGATTATCCTTCACATGGGAAGAAAAAACAAAAACATTCTCAGATAAACAAAACCTGAATTTACCAACACCAGATTGGCTCTCCAAGAAGTTCTAAAGGGCGTGATGTACCACAAAAACTAAAGTCAGACACACAGAAATAAGAGTACAAACAACAACCAAGAGAATGGCCAACTTAATGGTAGAAACAAGCCCAGGAAGATCAATAATAACTTTGAGTGTTAGCTTCCAGAATTGAAACAGAAAGATCAGACCACAGTAATATGGCAAATTCAACAGAAGAAAGATTAATTACATGAGACTGACATAGTGAAATAGAATTTTTTGACTTTTTACCAAAACATTACTGATTTTCTTCTATGCTTTGTTCTCGAGATTTATGGGGTTTTGTCTTCTCTTGAACTGTTGATAGGTTCATCTACCCACGTTTAAATTATTTTTTTCTTTTTTAAAATTATTTATCTTTCTATTTGTTTATTTCAATTTGACCAGAGAGGGACAAAGAGAGAGAAAGAGAGAGAAGGAGAGAGAGAAAGTCACCAGTTAGGACCGGGACCTGAACCATGGTCGGCTATGTGGGAGTCCAGAGCCCTTAACCACCATGCCACCTGCTGGGCCCTGAATACTAATTTTTTTCCTGGCTTTAAGTCTTAAGCAAATTTCTCTTAACATTTGTTGATTTTGATCTATTAAAACTAATGCTGCTTTTCTTGAAATTAAAAAAATGCATTAAAGATATACTTGTGCAATTTATTTCTATATAATAAATTCAATTTAACATAAAAAATGACAATAAAAAAAGAAAAAAAAAAGATATATGTTCACTATAGAAAGATTACTATTTAGAGCTTTTGGCCGGAACCGCCATCTTCCAGTAATTAACCAAAATGACGAACACAAAGGGAAAGAGAAGAGGCACCTGGTATATGTTCTCTAGGCCTTTATGAAAACATGGAGTGGCTCCTCTGGCAACATATATGGGGATCTACAAGAAAGGAGATATTGTAGACATCAAGGGAATGGGTACTGTTCAAAAAGGAATGCCCCACAAATGTTACCATGGCAAAACTGGAAGAGTCTACAGTGTTACCCAGCATGCTGTTGGCATTGTTGTGAACAAACAAGTTAAGGGCAAGATTCTTACCAAGAGAATCAATGTGCGTATTGAGCATATTAAACATTCTAAGAGCAGAGATAGCCTCCTAAAACGTGTGAAGGAAAATGACCAGAAAAAGAAAGAAGCCAAAGAGAAAGTTACCTGGGTTCAACTAAAGCGCCAGCCTGCTCCACCTAGAGCAGCACACTGTGAGAATCAATGGAAAGGAGCCCGAGCTACTGGAACTTATTCCCTATGAATTCATGGCATGATGGGTGTTAAAAATAAACTAATCTGTGGTCTATTAAAAAAAAAAAGGAAAGATTACTATTTAGAAAGTTTATGTAAGCAGGAAAACAGAGGCTAAAATATATAATTTATATGACCCAGTAACAATTATTATTTATTTATTTTTTTGGGGGGAGAGGTTTTTTCGCTATAGGGCGCGTGCGCTCGCCAGACAGACAGAGAGAGACATAGAGACAGAAAGCGAGAAATCACCCCCCAGGGGGGATGGTCACGCCGCAATCCCTTCTCCTCCATTCTCCTCTCGGGATCTTGGGCACGCACGCACACGCGCCCGGCGTGAGTTGTAAGCCACCGGGTCCGAGACGCGAACCGCGGTCGACTATGTGGGAGTCCAGCGACATAGCCATTACGCTAACTGCTGGTTCCCAACAATTACTATTAATATTACATTTTTAGTATATTATCTTACTGAATATTAATATATGTGTATATCTACCACATGCAAAATACAAAATGAGTTATATTGTATTTATTTATACTTACTTTTATACAATTTATTTATTTGTTCTTTTATATTTTAGGTTTTTGCTTAGGGTGTATGTACTTGTCAGAGAGAGACAGAAAGTGAGAAATCACCCGGGGGGATGACCATGCCACAATCCATTTTCTTCCATTCTCCTCAGGATTTTGGGCATGAATACACACACACCTATTGTGATTTTCAAGTTGCTGGGTCTTGGACTTGAACCACGGTTGGTCATGTGGGAGTTCAGTGTCCTAACAACCATGCCACCCGCTGGGCCCTTTATACAACTTTTTTATGTACATAGCCCTCCAGGCCCAAACTCTGGCACAGACAGGACTAAGTCCCCAGTCATGTCTCCTGAAGCCATGCTGGTAGTGTGGCTTGCCCGGGAGGATTGGAGGAAGGTGATCGTGGAGTGATTAAGCCTTTTGGAAGGCTACTGCTCTCTCATACACACACATGTGCTCTATCTTGAATAATAATAGTAAAAAAGATATGTACATCTAATACTGATTTTAAGGCCTGAAACAGATTAACTGTATGGATGTGCTAAATTAGTCCCTCAGTCTCTTACTATTGGGTATCTAGTGTTTATTTTCAGTCTTTATTTTAAGCAAAGCTAAAACATTTATGGGTAAATGTTGCCGTGATCTGGTCTAATTTTCTGGATGCTCCATAAACTTTTACCATGTCTTTAATAGCATTATAGTTTACTTTGTTGATGTTTTTAAAAGGTTTATTAAATTTAGGTTCAACAAGTATATTTATTTTATTACATACAAGTGTTTTAGATTTCCTTGTAAACAGATGACTTAAGGTATAATTCTTCTTGATTAAACTGTGTGACTTTGTTCATGGGTACCCTGTAATTGTACAGTAATATATTATATATTGAAAAAGATAGATATTCAATCATGTACTTTTAAAAAACTTTTTAAAAATAATTATTTAATTGTATTATTATTATTATTATTTAATTTGCTATAGGGCATGTGTGCTCATCAGAGAGAGAGAGAGAGAAAGTGAGAGTGCAAGCAGCCAGGTCCAGGACTTGAACCACGATTGGCTATGTGGGGAGTGCAGTGCCTTAACCACTACCTGGCCTCAATCACGTGATTTTTATTTCTCTCACCCATCAGTTTTTAAATAATGACCCTCAAGGCTGTAGGTGGTTTTAGCTCAACTTACAACATACTTTTACCTTTCTGTGTATGAGGCAGATAGAGAAAACAAACAAACAAACAAACAAAACAAAAAACAAAAACGAGAGAGAAGGCCAGGTGAGCGATGGGCCCACCTGCTTCTTTGGGAGACCTTAGCTCACCACTGATAGCTATCTTTTAGTAACAATCAAGGCTCAAGTGGCTGCCCCTTTGTGTTGTGATAAACAAGCTCCTACCACATGCAAAATACAAAATGAGTTATATTGTACAATAGAAGGATCAGGCACTGGCTGACATTTTAGTAATTGGGAAAAATATGCTGGGTGCTTTCTCTTTCCTTTTTTTTCTTTTTTTGGAGAGGTTTTTGCTATAGGGTGCGTGTGCTCGCCAGACAGAGAGAGACAGACAGAGAGACAGAAAGCGAGAAATCATCCCCCAGGGGGGATGGCCACGCCGCAATCCCTTCTCCTCCATTCTCCTCTCGGGATCTTGGGCATACACGCACACGCGCCCGGTGTGAGTTTAAGCCACCGGGTCCGGGACTTGAACCGCGGTCAACTATGTGGGAGTCCAGTGACATAGCCATTACACTAACTGCTGGTCCCTCTCTTTCCTTTTTTATTGCACTTCAAAATTCAATCTATATAGTACCAAACTTTCAAAACTTTAAATTGTTTTAGTTTTTTTTTCTTGTCTCAGAAACATGATCTATTTTTAAAAGTCATTGAAATAAATATCATTGACAATTTAATTTATGCCAATTGACAATTTATTTTCCCTGACCAATTGATTTACAATTAAGAGTTCTAATAATACACCTTCCTAAAACTAATCAGTTGAGAATGATTTTGGTAGAAACAAAGTGGCCCTTTAATGGGGATTTCCAGTATAATTTGTGATTTCAAGGCACTGTGCTCAAGTTTTCCAAGCAGATAAAGTGTAATACTAATTTTTAAAAACCTTGTAATTGGGACGAGAAGATGGCATAATGATTACACTGCTGGACTCTCACGTAGTCGACCATGGTTTGAGTCCTGGACCTGGCAGCTTAAAACTCATGCTGGGTATATATGCATGCATGCCCAAAATCCCAGGAAGAGAATGGAGGAGAAGGGATTGTGGCATGGCCATTCCCACCCCTCCATCCCATTTATTGCTTTCTGTCTCTGTCTTTCTGGTAAGCACATGTGCCCTATAGCAAAAATTTCTCTAAACAACAACAACAACAACAACAACAACAACAACAAACCTTGTGATTTAGATGAAGAACAATCTGGAGCAGAAATACAGATGATACCGGGCAAATACAAAAGCTTATGAGAGGTCAGAATGAGAGTGAGAGATTCTATTCATCTGAGATATCAGAAAAAAGTTCATGGAAGAGGAGACATTTCCTCTTCCTCTTCCTCTTCCTCTTCCTCCTCCTCCTCCTCCTCCTTCTCTTCTTCTTCTTCTTCTTCTTCTTCATCATAGGGCACATGTGCTCACTGAAGGAGAGAAAGAGACAGTGAGAGAATCACATCCTTCCTTCCCCCAGTGGGATGACCATGCTGCAGTCCCTTCTCCATTCTCCTCCCGAGATTTTGGGCATGCATACACATGTGCTTGGTGTGATTTTTAAACCTCTGAGTCTGGCACTTGAACTGCGGTTGGCCATGTGTGAGTCCGGCACCTTAACCACTTCCACCGGTTGCCCCGAGGCATTTCTAATATACTTGGAAACATGGATAAAGTGAGCTAGACAACGAGGGAGTGGGGAACTGCCAGACATGCTGAGAAACAATGGCTCATTCAGGTCTTCTAGAAGGCAGTCAACGGCATTTGTGAGAGTCAAGCTGAGGCTTTTGAAGCAAAGAGAATAAAGATTATTCTTTGTTTTTAAGGTTGAAATGATGTGGTTGGGCCATATTGGAGTAAGGCAATGTGTGCATATAATAGAGTAGTGAGGAGGCAAGTTGAAATGGTCCTGGAGTAAGACTTAAGGGAATCTGGTCTGAAACTGTGGCAGAAGAAATCTTCAGTGCAGAGAACCAATGACACCGATTAAATGAATATCTTGGAATTTCAGGTTTCAAGCTTGGGTTCTGGGAGAAGGGTAGTTGTCATTAACGAGATGAAGAGGTCAGAAGAAAGAGCTGGAAGGGGAAGGGAGGTGACCATCTAGAGCAAATGCCCAGAGGACATAGGAAGAGAAGGGAAAGAGAGTCAAGAACTGATGGTTAGAAAAAAGGCAAAGGATATTGGGCAGCTCAATTGAGCTCTCCTGAAGGGAACTTCGAGTCATGAAGCTTAAGGCAACCACTGAATTTGTCCATTAAGAGACTATTACTGATGGGGCCAGCAGGTGGCATGGTGATTAAGGAACTGGATTCCCACATGGTCGACCATGGTTTGAGTCCTGGATCTGGTGGCTTGCTTTCTCATTTTCTGTCTCATTCTGGTAAATACATGTGCCCTATAGCAAATAATAATAATCATAATCATAATAATAAAAAAAAAAAAAAATTCTTAAAAAAAGAGAAGATTATTGGCAAACCTTTAGAACTGGATTGGAGCCTTAGGTGCTGGAAATTGAGAATTCAGAAAGAGATTAACATAGATAGCAGAGTACATAGCTTTTGGAGACGTGTTCTTGATTGTATGTGTGTGTGTGTGTGTGTGTGTGTAGTTTTTTTAAAATAAAGTTTTATTGACTAAATGTTCTAGTCCATTAAATACCTGAGGCTGAATGTTTTGTAAAGAATAGATGTTTATTTGACTCATAATTTTGGTGTCTGTAAAGTCCAAGAGCATGGAGCCTGCATCTGGCCTGCTTCTGGTCCTACGTCACAACATGGCCAACCAAGGTAGCAAGATCAGTGGATGGATGTAAAGAGAGAGAGCGCGACCCAAGGACAGCTATCTTACTTTATATAACAGTCTTCTCCCCTTCTTTTGAGAGCCAGAGCTCACTCCATCTAAGAGACAGCATTAATCCATTGGGATGGATAATGCTTCCATGATCCAAACACCATCTACTAGACCTCACCTTAAAGGTCTCCTCACTTCCCAATGCCATTACACCGGAGACCAAATTTCAGAACATAAACTTTTTGAATACAATTATCCAAACTGTAACGTAAAGAACAAAAAATAGTGTAAAAATTTGAAGAGAAAATGGGGCTCACTTATTTGATTAGTAAATATTTTTCTAGCCCACTGTATGTGACATGTGTCACCAGACAGTGGGTTAAAATAATAAACAAAACACAGAGAACTTCAGTCTCATGAAGCCTGGACTGTGGAAGAGAGACATGTATCAAATAAGCTCAGTTATTTAAATATAAACTCTGGGTAAGTGCTATGAAGAAAAAGTGCCGGAGGCAGAGAGAGCGTATGGGAGAACTAATTTGATCTGGTGGATAGTGTCAAAGATGACACTGGTGAAGAAAATTGCTAAGAGTTGAAATAGGCTAAAAACAAACAAAAAGCATGGTTTGGGCGATGGAAAGAGGTCTAGAGGAACAGCAAACAATATGGAAGCATGCTGAACTGGGTGGTCCGGGGGAGGCAGAGGCAAGGCTGGGCCTGTGTGGGACACAAAGAGGTCTCGAGTTAAGGGGAGGTCTTCCTTTTTTTTTTTTTTTGTATTCTAGGGTAAATTAAAAAGGTCGATTATGGGTGTGCATGGCAGGGAGCAGCCAGTGCCCATGGAAGGAAAATTAAAGATTTCAGACGTCATCTTGCTTTATGTCAGATTAATAAATACGAGTCAGTGATTATTAACTCTAAGGGTTGTTTTGGACTACTGAAGAGCCTGAAATATGTGTTTCCTGGGGGCTCGTTTTCAGACCTGCAGTTTTTAGTAGGTGTGCCTTGTTTTAGGTAGCAGATGCATTTCTGGAGAATTGTGGCTAATTCACATTTTTGTAAATTGACTCATTTTAAACACAGCAGGGAATAGGCTTTTAAAAGGAAACCTATGGTGCATCCTTTTATAAAGTGCACATTTTTTTTGGGGAAAACAAATATGTTTTGTAAATCTCTCCTTTAGTGGAAAGGACCGAGGGTGCCACTATGCTGAGAAACATTTATATTCATGTATACTTAGGCTTCGATAATTAGCAGATAAGATCTTTTGAAAACAAGAGCAGCTTCCCTTGAAATTCTTTGGTCTGTAAATATTTTAGCAGGAAAAGCCCAAGCTCTGCTTCCTATTTCTTACTTTTAGCAAGCTCGTCAATGCAAACAATTTCTCGTCTCTTTTTAATTGGAGATTACAACTTCTTGTGAATTCTAAGAGAATAGTTTCAGAAAAATGGTGCAGGTGTCTGTATTTTTAAAGATGCGTACTTCTCCTCTTTATGTTCTTCTGAGAGTTGCTGCTCTGAAAAAAATCGATGTCTTTGTGCAAAGTGGAAGCATCTGTCTCCTTGATTACTTATTCTTTTTTATTGGAGAGGTTTTTGCTATAGGGCGCATGCGCTCGCCAGACAGACAGAGAGAGACAGAGAGACAGAGAGCGAGAAATCACCCCCCGGGGGGGGATGGCCACGCTGCAATCCCTTCTCCTCTAGTTCTCCTCTGGGATCTTGGGCATGCACGCACACGCGCCCGGTGTGAGTTTAAGCCACTGGGTCCGGGACTCGAACCGCAGTCGACTACGTGGGAGTCCAGCGACATAGCCATTACGCTAACTGCTGGTCCTTTGATTACTTATTCTCAGGGAGCTGATCGAATGGTGTTTCTGCAACTCTCTTCTGCTGTTGTAGAACTGCGCAGTTGGGATTTCTAGGGTGACACCTTGCAGACATTACCCTGGAGAATGCAACTTTCTTCCTACTTTTAGTGGTGATTTCTAGGTCTACTTGATAAGGAATGTAAGTAGAGAAGAGGAACTTACCAGTTGCTCATCTTCCTCTGAGAACCATGGATTTCTAAGAAAGTTCTGTCTAGTCTAGGGTTTGCCGTGACAAAATCGTCTGTTTGATGCAGAATAAAACACAAACTACATGCAACCTTTATTCAGCATGCATTATAAATGTATTCTACATGCTTTCAGCTACAGTGAATTATAGTAATACCCTATTATTGTGAAAATGTCAGGAGTATTTTCTGTCTCCTGGAATGGTTATTTATATACTAAAAGTACAGGGTTTATTTGAACACTCTTGACAAGAAGAAGATAAAAAAATGTGCTTTTAGTGAAATGTTCACTTTTCAAGCAGTTCTGTTTAGATTAGTCCAAAAAATAGCTATTGAGGTGACACAGGGAAAATGTCTAAATAATGCATAGTATCTGAAATAACTCCTCTCCCCATTTGATTACACAGAGCACATTTAGGACATTATTCTTTTTATTTAAAATTGCATTATCACACAAATTTCATTTTCTCTAATAGACTTGTCATTTAAAAGAACAAATGAAACACTATACATATGTACAGAGAAAAACCTTTTAATTGTATCTCTCTTCATGTCCATTTCAGAATACATTGTTTTTGGGTAAATCATATAATAAAACACTAGATTAGTGATTCTGAGATATCTTATTTAAAAATATTAAAAAAAATTTTTTTAGTCTTTTTTTTCTATAGGGCACATGTGCTCACTCACTGGAAAGAGAGAGAGAGACACAGAAAGAGGGAAAGTGAAAAATCACCCGGTGAAAGCGGATGACCATGCTACAATCCCTTCTCCATTCTCCTCTCTGGATTTTGGGCATGTATGCACATGTGCCCCAAATAGTTTTCAAGCCACTGGGTCCAGGACTCGAACCGTGCAGTCAGCCTTGTGGAATCCAGCATCTTAGACATCATACCACTAGCTGGCCCAATTGATTTCAGTTTAATTATTTTTTTCATGATGGAGGGCATGTGAGAGAGAGAGTGAGAGAGACCTTGACATGATCTCACGACATTGAGATCTCCTTTCTGCAGCTGTTCCAGCTCATCAGGAGCTCGTGCACACGCACCTGCACCCAGTACGTTTTCAAGCTAACAGGGATTTGAACCTGTAGTTGGCCAGGTGGCTTCCAGCACCGCAGTTCAGTTTGTTACTGACTGTTCTATGAGGCCGGGCCATTGATGACTGAGCTGGGCATGTATGTACAAAGAAGTAATATGAAAAAGTGAATTTATTTCTCAGTTTAGCATCCTGGCAAACTTTTATGAGCCCCTACTTGGTGATATTTGTTGGCGCTGTGGGTGAGATTTGTAGTACCACTCGGTGAGCCAGTATTCCAGACTTAGGTCATAAGGCAATCTTTGATTCTTTCTTATAAATAAGCGGATATTTATGGTGAGGGATGTATGAGACTTCAAAGATGATGTCACTTGCTCCTAGTCTGAGGCAGCCAGGTCTGGATGACTACAGTCAGCTCTCCGAGTCTGCTCTTTACCTCAGGCCCTGCTCCCCACTTTTCCTACGTATTGTTGGCTGATGACCATGTCTGTTTTGTTGCTGTTCATGATAGAGCATGTGCGAGCACATGGAGGTGTGTGGGGGGTAGCCAAAGGGAGAGAGAGAGAGAGAGAGAGAGAGAAAGAGAGAGAGAGAGACCACCTCCTCCTCCAGCCTGCCGGGATATTGGGCCCCATGCCTGTGCCTGGTGTGCTGCGGGCTGACTAGGCACTCAGACACAGCTGGTGTGCGGTTTCCAGCTCTGTGTTCAGTGTGCCGCTGACTGCCACACAGGGGCTGGGCCAGATTCCTGTTTCCAAATAGCGTTTCTTTTTGAAATGTTTTGTCTTTCCAAGAATCCACCATTGCTTTCTATCAACTGCACTAGTCAAGTATACCTATTAGGTCAAGCTATTAGGTCATTTTTGTATAGAAAATATGTCATGACTTTCCCGATGACCCAAAGCTTTCATGGCCTCTTTTTTTTGCCTAAATAATTCAACATGATCTCCATTTATTAAAAAATGAAACCTCTCTTCCAGTTGAGAGGTCTCACTAGCACACTACTCTCTCCCTACACACCCTACACAGGTTCCTGAGTTTGTATCTTTGCTCATTCTGCCCTTGTACTTTTCCCAGGGGGCTGAGTGGCTCCTCTGTTTATCCATTTTATTGGGTCATTGGGAAAGTCATTTTTGCATAGGAAAACATGTCATGACTTTCCTAACGACCTAGTAGTTTCTTTCTAATTGGAGATGACAACTTCTTGCGAATTCCAAGAAAATATCAGGTCATTGGGAAAGTAATGACTTATTTTTATATGTTCTTATTTTATCTTTTTTTTAAGAGAGATTTTTCCTATAGGGTACATACGCTCACTGGAGAGACAGAAAGTGAGAAATCACCACCCTCCCCCCCCGGGGGGATGGCTATGACACAATCCCCTCTCCTCTATTCTCCTCTTGAGATTTTGGGCATACATGCACACATGCCTGGTGTGAGTTTCAAGCCTTTGGGTCCAGGACTTGGACCATGTTCAGCATGTGGCAGTCCAGCAACATAACCATTATGCCATCTGCCAGTCCCATCTATGTTTTTCTATGTAAAAATGTGTCATGACTTTCTTGATGACCCAATAGTTTCAGTCCATCTGTCCATCCAGCTTCTATCCATCCAGCCTCTTCTCACTAGGGAAGACACACCTCCCACTGGGTGTGCATGTATGACTTTCCTGATGATGACATCAAAATACTGGCTTTGTAGTCCTCTTATATTAAATAGCTGTTGGACTGTATCAGAGCTAGACTGGATCGATAATCTTTAAATAGAGTAAAAACGAATGAAAAGGAAACCGAAATAGCAGCTTAAATAAAACTGAAGAAAGACAAGTGAGAATTTTTTGAGAATGGTTATGCTGGGAAAATGGGGACAGAAGCCAGGTCTACACCTCTTCTTGAACACTGAGACTATTGATCAAGCTCTATGGATCCTGTGACAAGGAATTTCCAGGGGAAGCCGAGGGTTGCAGTGGATGTTGATGAACTCTGTTGGTATGTAGTCATTCCCTTCCCATGATCCTTTCCCCCACCACCAGGGGCCTAGTATAGTACTATCTGCTGCCAGTAGAGGCCGGCATGTATGGCTACATTTAGAGCTGCTGGCTGCATTACATAACAGGGGTAGGAGAAGGAAGTGGCAGTTGGTGGATTATTACATTGAGGTTTTGATTCCAGCTTTGTTAGTGTAGAAACTTTATCCAAAAAGACATCTGGAAGCAGATAATCTTCCAGATAGCAACTCATACTATCCAAACTCAAAAGAGTTGGGAGCCGGCAGGTGGCATGGTGGTTAAGGTGCTGGATCCTACACATCTGACACCATGGCTCATGTCCCAGACCCGGTAGCTTGAAAATCACTCTGGGTGTGTGTGTGTGCACCTAAAATCCTGAGAGGAGAATGGAGGAGAAGGGATTGTGGTGTGGCCATCCCCTTAGAGGGTAGGGTGGTTTCTCATTTTCCCTTTCTCTCTATCTCTCTCTGCTTCTCTCTAGCCAGTGCATTCACTCTGCAGCAAACACCCAAGCCGCCCTCCAGGCCCCCGAAATACACACAAAGAGGCAGAGTGTCAGGATATGTTTTTTTCAAGGACCAGAATGCACCCATTGACCACTTGAGTTCCTCAGAAACCAGGAAATCTGAAGGCAGGACTAGAGGTTGCCCAGTGAGCATGGGCTCAGAACAAAGAAAGGGCCGTAGGTCATCTGGAAGGTTCCATCTCTCAGTCCAGGGAAAAGTCTAGTGAACTGTTCCTATCTCATAAAAGAGAAATTAATAAGGTTAATGTGAGGAAATAAACTGAAATATGTGCCTTTATCCATGAAATAATTAGGAAGAAGCGATTTGACCTGCAGAAAGTTTGATGATGAAACTTTTGGAAAGGGTCAAGGAAAGACATAATAAAGCCCTAAAGTATTACTTTCCAAGGAATACAAGACAACCTATGTTAGTAGGAATAATGGGAATTTCTGATGCAAATAGGTTGATTTTGTTTTTAAAATAATTTTTTTGTTGTCGTTTGTGGTATTGTATAAACGTTTTAGATACTTCAGGAGGAGTAGCTGCAGCTTCTCCCCTCGGATACTGAGCTAGCTATTCCCTACAGAGTGTCACTAACTCAACAAAGTGACAAAAGCTACTGACATGCAAAGGCCGACATGACAGAACTGCAAGACAGAAGAATGGAGAGAACACTCACCAAGGAGGAAGGGCTGGTCCTGGGGAGAAGGGAGAGGAATGGATACCCTTGCTGATCGCACTGGGAGGTGGGAGCGCGGAAGTTGTGGGAAGTAAAGAAGTAAGAAAAGAGGTAGAGAATGAGGACAGTGCAAGTGGAATGAAGTGGGAGATTGGGGCAACAGCCATGGTGGAGGGATGACCTCCGGGCAGGAGGCCTGGCCCTGGTTGGTATTAAGACACAGTGCAGCTGACAGAGGCACAGCCTGTGTCCCCCTTCCTCTAGCACCCTTACTGAACTGGGTATGGCTTTGGAATAGTCACAGGAAGTCTTTTTTTTTCCAAACCAGTTAAGCTTTCCTCCAAGTCTGGGCTGTGTTCGTTGTAGGGATAATTTGGTCAGACCATAACTGAACAGATCAGCTTCAAATTCTAAAAGCGCTATTTAAATTTAAATAAAAAGGGAATTTATAGTTTTATATGATAAAACTCTCCAATAGCTTCAAGGCGATTTTAGGGGACCCAGATCTCTTACCAGGACCCAGTCTCCTACTCTATGTTGGTTCTCTGTGTTGTCGGAACAAAATGCCCCTCCTAGGTCCAGGGTCACGTTCACCTATTTCAAGTCCAGGGGAGGAAACGTGCCCCTCTGACAGCTGGACTGCAGGTTCTGGGGTTCTGTGTACGTGGCCATCGTTCATTTGGCTCTTGGACCAGACTTGCTTCACTGCTAACAAAGGGGCTGAGTGTAGAGGGTGGTTTCCAGAGGGGAAGTCAGTTACTTGACGAACGAGTAGATGAACTAACATCCATATTCACTGGGCTCCTCTCCAGAGATACAAATGATTGGCAGTCTCTGTGACAGGCAGCCGCACCTTTATTGTGGATTAATCAGCAGAAGTCTCCTCGAGCTGCAGAATAGAGAAAATGGGAGTCAGTAAGTCTAACTGCCAACTTTACCCGTCCCACAGAGTTCACTTAGCTGAATGTGCCCCAGTAAAGAAACACACATGGATGAATATTTTAACTGCTAAAACAAGATCTCGATTTCCTTACAGACATCCCTGGAACTGTCAAAACTGGTCCATGCTTCTTTGAAAAGCCCAAGGAAATGTTCTCTATGCTGGTTATAACAAAACTTTGATGGCTTTGCAGTCTTTATAGAGTTTTGGCGGAGCAGGTAATTGCTATCAGATATTTAAAGAACTGAAGTGAAGGTGAGGATTAGGTATTTGGGTGACTCCAAAGTGTAGAATTAAAATCAGGGATGAAAGCTATCTAGTATAAAAGTAACTTTTAGATAATTAAAACTCTGGAAATGGAACAGGCTGCTGAGAGGGAGACTTCATCACTTCTGGAGGTGGTTGCGCCTGTTACAGAGAGAATCTAAACATCTGTCAGGGACTGAACTAAATGATCACAGACTCATAATTGGTAAAGTTACAGCTTCTCCCTGTGATGGGCCATTTATGGACTGTGGAGACGTCGAAAAGGGCTGAATGAGTTATATTGTGTTAAGTAAGAGAATGAAAAAAAAAAGCAATGAGAGAGGAAGGAAGAGAAAAATGAATAAAGGTTGGGGTGTTTTGTTTGAATGCATCCCTCCAAAATTCGTATGATAAAATTTGATTGTAACCGGTGTAAGGGGTAAACACATATCCTGACAATGGGACTAAGAAGTGGGGCCATTGGAAGATGATGAGGATTAAGGACATCAGAGTTGAGCCCCCAATGACTGAAACCTGATGGGCTTATAAGGAGAAGGAACAAGACAGACATATATATATATAAATACATACATGCTTGTTCCTCTGTGTCTCACCACGTAATGCTTTATGTCACCTCAGGATTTTGCAGAAGTCCCCACCAACAAGAAATCCTCACGAGAAACAGCCCCTTGACCTTGGGCCTCTAAAACCATGAGTGAATAAACTTTTATTTTTATTTTTTTTTATTTTTAATTTTTTGTAGTTTCCTATAGGTTGTATGTGCTTACTGGGGAGAGATGGAGACAGAGAGAGAGAGAGAGGTGAAGTGTGAAATCACTCCCCGGGGGGGATGGCTATGCCGCGGTCCCTTCTCTTCCCTTCTCTTGAGATTTTGGGCACTCATGCACACCTGCTTGGCGTGTTTTTCAAACCACCTCATCTGGAACTCACATCACACCGTTAGCCATGTGGGATCCAGTTGCTTTAACCTCCACACCACCTCCTGGCCCAAAACACCTCTATTCTTTATAGATTACCCAGACTCAGGTATTCTGCTAAACAAAGAACAGACTAAAACAGGAGAAAGGGGAAAAAAAGAGTCAACCTGCAAGAAAAAGAACAGTCACTTCAACATTTAACTTTCGTTCTAAGGGGTGAACGCTCTCTGTGTCCACTTTGGCATCATCACAACTTTGTAAGAAGATAAAATTTCCCTGAAATGGGAGAAACAGAGCCGGGTTTCTAGGCTTTTTCCTGTGCAATCAATAACACTTGGAAGAGTGACATGATTTGTGACAATGAGCAGTATGGAGCCCATGTCCGCCGTGTAGGCCGGATTCCAGCTTGTGTTGTGTCTTGTAATATTTAATACTTAGCTCCAGAGCACTTTATAATCGTTACCTGATCTTCGTGGTCTCTGTGACAGGTAAGTAGTGCCATTCCCAATTTAAAAATGAAACAATGGAAGTGATTTAAGACTCCGGAGTGCACTTCAGGGTTACAAACAGAAACTTAAACGCCTCGACTGTCAGATTTTATGCCTGAGTTCCTGGATGAACGCTTCCAGCCAGAGGTTCTTGAACTGGCATTGATCCACACGTGTGCTTTCTGCCATCCTGGGCACGTCTGGCATCGCGCTGTGGAAAGGCCGACCCTCTCCTGGCTGCTGGAGTACTCTCAAGTGTCTTCGAAGGTCGTGAGGAAAGTTCCTTCTCATTCTGTCCAAGTGTCTGTTGCTCATTTAGAATGTCAACTCTGTGGTTTCTGATCCATAGTTGGTTTTCTTAGCACTCTAGTCTGTGAGTCTTAGTGTGTTTGTGGGTGTGCCTTGGGTTGTGTGTGTATTACCGTACTCTCCTTGCTTGTGCTTTCTGGCTTAATGCTTGTAAAGAAAGATTTTCCATTGTATCATTCTTCACAACCATCTGATATGACTAAGAGAAAATTATTTTCCCTGGCAAAAATATTGCCGCGCATGCTGACATTTTTGGCAAGTCGTTTTCTACTCATAATGGGAAGTTTTGATAAAGTGAATTATCTTTTGTGCAGAGTTGTTTTCCTTTGTATTTCTCCATGCCTACCGTTCTCTCAGGTTTCTATTAAATTATTATTTTCTCCATATTACTTTACAAGTTGTAATTGCTTTGTTATCAGAAAGAGAAAGGTAGGTTCATTTTATCCTTTCATCACCAGAGCTCTTGGTGAATGAATTGTAGCACTCCTTATTACCATAGCTTTGTTCTGCTCAGTTTTTAATGATAATTGCCCTTGTCATTCCTTGTAATGTAAGCTATAGAAATCTGCTGTTAAAGAGAGAGATTAACAACTCAGAATATATTTTCAAAATGAATTGATAAGGAAATTTTATGTTTTATTTCAAAGCATTAATTAAGTGACAAGGGACTCGGAAAGTGAAATAAACAAAGGAGGGACAAATAACATGGACCAGGCAAGTCCAGGAAAGAAGCCCTTGAACGCGTGTTTAACGGAGGCAGAACGTTGTGGGGACCCGTCGGTCACTCATTCCACCGCCCCCTTCCCAACCCTCCAATTTAGAATCCTTTCAAATGTTTGAACACTTTGTTCTTTCCTTTCACGTGGGTGCTTGCTCTCCATACCTATCTTTAAATCCCGCCCTTCTTCCTGCTTTTGTGTGTGTTTGATGAGAAAATACACGTTTATGTTTATATTCAGAATGGTTACACTGAAGAGAGGCGGGGCGTACGGGCCAAACCAAAAGCTCCGCACTGCCCTCTGCTGTCACGTAGGGGTATTGCATCCAAACCAACTAGGCGCTAATGTGAAACCTTAAAGTAGGAATCAATTATGCCCTTTTGATGGAGTTATACCATGGAATGGATAAGGCCATCCAGGAGCAGAGAGACTAATTTCTTGCCTAGGATAATCTTAGGGTGATGTTATAAGAAAATTGTATTCTTCGGAAGCTTTGGTTTACATTTTGTGTCTTCTTCAACTCCGCCACTCTTGCCAGATTCAGAACTAGTGCCATTCCAGGGTCTTATTTGGAGAAGAGGCAGGGACTCTTATTTTCTATTGCTTTTGCTATTTCGACCAAACTAAGAACATTGAATCCTACGATTTTGACCAAACTAAGCTTAAACTTTTCCATAAACATCCTTTCCCCCAAAGTCAAGAAAAACATTCTAAAATGTATAAGAGTGTACATAGAATTGAATATATTTGTATGTTTTAGGATCCCTACTTCAGTCTATCTGGTTGCAAATGAGATTTGACAATCCTGCTTGTACCCTGAAGTGGATTTGTGTCTTAACTGCTTCTACAGACGGAATCCGATCCTTGGTTGCTTGCCAGGACCGGTGGAAGTCGTTTTCTACTTCTACTAGGAAGTTTGATGAAGTGAATTATCCTTTTGTGCAGAGTTATTTTCCTTTATGTTGTAACTTTGGGAGAATTATGACACATTTTTGCATAGAAAAATATGCCATGACTTTCCAGGTGACCTAATATTTCTCTGTGCCTACCATTCTCTCAGTTTTCTATTAAATTATTATTTTCTCCATGATTACAACTTGTAATCACGTTGTTTGTAATAGCTTTCTGCTAGAAACTGCTTCTTGTTTTTATTCCTAAGGTGTGGGTTAATAGATTACCTGCTTTTCAGTCAGAAAGACATTTCATGTTGACTCACAAAGATTCCTTTCTGGAAACCCAGGGGATCCATCTCACCTGAAAGTGAAACCCTCTTCTCTTCAAAGTGTTCTGAGTGTTAGTATTGTCACAGATATTTATGCTTCCATCTTTAACATTTGGTACAGTCTCTTAATTCTCACTAGAGTCTTGATAAATATTTGTGGAATAAATGAAGATAGACTTCTGTTCTCTAGGTATTTGGAGTCAGATGGAAGAGTTTGCAATTTAAAGCCCTGAACCACTGGAATTCCTGTTCTTACACTCGACCTTTTTCCTTAACTTGCCTCAAGTTTCTTCATTCCATGTTTCAGACTTGTTTAACTTTTTAATGGTCTCAGCAGTTCTAGCTGATGTCTGGAGATAGTTCCCAATAGGGGACTGAGGACCAAGTCAAGGTCAAGGTTCCCTGTAGTTCCATGGTAATAAATTACTTCCCGTGGTAACCAGAGGCAGACTCACAAGCCAGCCTATGCCTGCTGGAATGCTTCTGTTTCTGGTTTCAGGAGTCCCTTCAGTTCTTTGCTCCTTCATAGAGCAGAGCTGACCGACCCTGAACCCATCTGCTGCACAAGGTATTCCACAGCCTCGCTTTCCTCTCTCACTCGGATCCTCTCTGCTTTTATAGGAACTCGGGGGAAAAGGATGCTCCAAAGTCACATTCCTCTGGTTAAACATCTAAAAAACCATGTTATCCCTCCATGTCCCCGTGGGAAATGGTCAATACTGCAACCCTGCTCTCCTCCATACCTCCCTCCTTTTGGGATTTTGGGCATAGATGCATATGTGCCAGGTATGTGTTCAAGCTTCCAGGTCCAGGACTCGAATTGCACGGTTGGCTTGGGGTCCAGCTGCCCTAACCACTAGGCCCTGTACTAGCCCAGTGCTTCTCTTATCAAGAACCAGGTTAAGCATCTGTTCCTATGCTTAAGTGCTATTTTCATTTCTTCTTTTGTAAACTGTTGCCCGTTTTCTATTGGACTGTTGATGTTTTTATTCCAATTTTTTTACAAGATTTTTTTTTCCCATTTATTTGCTATAGGATACATACAATTGCTGGGTGGGGTGGGGAGGGGGAAAGAGAGAGACAGAGAGAGAGAACCCTCTGGGGGGGGGGGATGACCATGCCACAGTCCTTTCTCTTAGGATTTGGCATGCATACACGTGTGTGTGTTTTCAAGTCACCAGTCCAGGGCTCAAACCACATAGTCAATCGTCTGTGATTGGGCCGTCTTAACCACCACACCACCTGGCTGGCCCGCACGTTTTTAATATATGAAGAATATTAGTTCTTTCATTTTGATATAAATAGCAAATATTTTTTACCTTTTCACCTGTAGCACTGCTCTTCTCCCACCCATTTGTCATACTGCTCCATGGCTGAATATTGAATGCACAGCATAATGTAGTGTTTCTTGTTGAAGATGGTGAATATATTCATTTATTTATTTTAAATGATTTTGTTTAATTTAATTTATTTATTTATTTTAATTTGACCAGAGAGAGACACACAGAGAGAGAGAGAGAAGGACAGTGAGAAAGCAAGCCACCAGGTCCGGGACTCGAACCCTGTGGGAGTGTCCAGCTCCTTAACCACCATGCCACCTGCTGGTCCCAATGATGAATATATTTATAGTCTCTATTTGATTATCACACACTGTATGCATGTGTTGAAAAATCATAGCCCTATGAAGATGATAAGTAAATCATCATTATACCTCTTATCATTGGTGTTTCCACCCTCTTCCTCTGAGTTCATCTATGTCAAGAGCTCAACATACTTTTATCTATACAGTGAGCTCTTCAAAGGCAAGACTCTTGTTATATTATTTTTTATATTTCCAGCACCTGGTGGAGTGGCTAACGCATGTAAAATATTTATTATGTAAAACATTTATCATGTTAATCGTTTGAACACCCATGTCGTGGGACTCGAAAATTACACCTCTAAGCTCTACTTGTGTATCTTTGTTGATATTGCCTTTTCCCCTTGGAATTTTCTTATTTTCTTCTTCTTTGATCTGAACCTACAGAAATCAGATCCATCTTTCAATGCTTATCTCCGGTGCCCTTTCCCCTCTAAAAGCTTTCCTGACTTCCCCAACTGGCTGCAAGCCTTCCTTTTATTGAAATCTTTTACACTTTGGAGCCAGCAGGTAGCTTGGTGGTTAAAGCACCTGGATCCCACATGACCTATTGAGAGCTTCGAGTCTGAGACCTGCTGGTTTGAAACTGACCCTGGGTGAATGTGCGTGCACGTCCAAGAGGAGAATGGAGGAGAAGGGGTTGCGGAGTGTCCACCCCCCAGGGGATCTATCACACCACCTCCACTCAGTGAGCATGCGAGCATGCATGCCTAATAGCAAACTATGTAAATAAATAATCAGTTGTAAAAAAAAAAAAACTTTTACAATTTGTATCTCTGTTTTGGTACTTACCTTGTGTTTTCTTCTCCTATTTGCCTTTTTTTTTTTTGCAGAGTTTAGCAAATGGGCTATGATTAAAAGAATATTTGATGAATTAAAACTAAATATGAATGATGTTTTTCTTCTTTCATTTCATGTGTTTAAATCTTGTCTTTCCCATCTAAATTCCTATCTAGGTTTCCTGAAGTCACATCAAATTAGACTCAAAGATTGAAAATATCTTGAACACTTAATTAACACCTTATTAAATCAAAATTAATTTTGTTTAAAAATAGATTGTAATAATTTTGGTTGTAGGATTGATGGATATTGTTTTAGAGAGGAGAATCCATGTAAAATAGTTGAAAAAGGAAGGTTTCTAGCCCAAGCTCAGCCATAATTAGCAGAAGTAATGTAACATGTAGATGTTTGTCACTTGGATAAGTTATTTCAACCATCTGGAAGTGTTTCTTTTTGTCTTTTCAAACCCCCCTCCCTCTTTTTATTAAGGAGTGGGTGCAGAACTCACTGTAAAATATTGAATTACTCATACAACTCAGGTTACAGAATATTATTTTTATTAGTTTATTTGAGGCTTTTTTTCTTGCTTTAATTACTCATGTAACTATTCTACATCTTAAAATTCCACTTCCTTTCATGTCTACCTGCTAACACATGAAAGTGTTTGATGTATGTCTTCGTCTATGAATGTCTCCTTACAAAATATACAATACTATTTGTATGACTTTGGGTTGGCTGGGTGACTGTTTTGAACAACAGAAGGAGGGAGAAGTGATGGTATACCAGATCTGAGTCTGGTTTTTATTAGACCTTGTATATTTCTTCTGGCATCTTCTGCTGTTGCTGCCCCCAAGAAAATCACATGCCACTGTTATCCTGCTTGGCCCAGGAGGAGAAGGACCTCTGTCTTCAGATTGGGGATTACAAACCTCTCTTCTTATTTCTGAAGATATTTTGTTTGCTGCCATAATCGTGAACATCTGTAAATAAAGTGTGACCTGTAGGCAATGGAACATGATTTTTGAGGGAATATCATTTTTAAAACTGGTTAGCGGACGTTGGGTGGTGCTGCAGGGCTGATGCAACAGTTTATGAGGCTGACCTGTGTGGATAGGTCCTGGGTTCATGTCTGGAGACCTCCCTGACATGCTACGCATACACATGCCTGTAGTCCAGGCATGATTGAGGCTGAGAGTGGTTCATGGCATTAAGACCCTATTGGGAAGTGCCTATTTTTCTGTCTCTCTTTTCTTCATGGAATAAAGAAAAAAAAGAAAATTTAGAACATTGATTAAGGATCTATTAAAAGTGTGGACCATTTGGCCTGTTCACAGATTCCATATTAGAGATTTCATGGAGGGGGCCAATGCGTTTCAAAAGATATGTGCTGTGATTCAGATGAAACTGGTTCTTAGACCAAGTGGAGAAATACTGCTTTAATTTTCTTTTCTATCATATAATATGATAAATACAAGGAGTCGTCAAAAATTCATAGAAAGTGTATATCATGAAAAAAAGTATGCATGGATTTGAAAAAAATTTTGCGCCCAAATAAGGTCATATTTTAACTCCATTTTCTACAGACTTTTTGAAGTATCTTCATATATTCAGGTAAAGGAAATTTATCTCTCTTCTATCCACCACCAATTGCTCTATTTCACTCATATTTCAAACATATTAACTTCAATTAATATGTTTTAAAAATATATGGCCTTGGGACCACTAGATGGTATAATGGCTATGTTGTTGGACTCCTATATAGTTGACCGTGGTTCAAGTCCCGGACCTGGAGACTTGAAACTCACTTGTGCATGTGTGTACATTCCCAAAATCCCTAGAGGAGAATGGAGGGGAAGGGATTACAGTATGGCCAGCCCCCCTGGGAGGTGATTTCTCACTTTCTATTTTTCTGTCTCTCTGGAGTGCACATGCCCTATAGCAAGAAAACCTCTTTTAAAACAATAAAAAATATATGGCCTTGCAGAGCTTTATAAATAAATTTTGATGCTTTGTAAGGGATGAGTTGCTTGAAAACGCAAGGTCAGCAATTATGTCAAATGCTATCTCTATAGACGGAGCTTATCTGCTTCGATTTCTTCTTTGTTCCCAAGAAATCTCTTTTTCTGGTCTCTTAATTATCCACTTTTAACTCCCTACATGAGGTCTACCTTTTTAAATTAGCTCTTTCAAATGAACATCGCCAGTGGATGTGTAGATAAGACAGAAAACTGATGGGGTCAGTAGGTGGCAGAGTGGTTAAGGCACTAGATCCCACATGGCTGACTCCACAGCTTGAGTCTTAGGCCTGCTAGGCTACAAAAACACTCCAGGCCTGTGTGCATGCATGAGCAAAATCTCAAGAGAAAAATGGAGGAGAAGGGATAATGGTGTGGCCAACCCCTCTGGGGGTGATTGATCATTTTACCCCTCTCTTTAGTGAGTGCATGCTCCCTGTGGCCAAAAAAAATCTAAAAAAAGAAAAAAAAAAAAAAAGACCTGTAGTATGGTGGTTAAGGGAGGTGGATCCCATATGACTGACTGCATTTTGAATCTCAACCCTGATCGCTTATAAGACATTCCGGGTATATGTATGTGTGTGCCCAGGATCCCGATGATAAGATAGAAGATGATTAGGGCATGTGACTCCATGGTGCCTAAGACCTCTTTGCCCACAACTAGTTGTCTCCTCTATTTGGTCATGGGCACCCACAAGCCCACAGTGTTGAATATTTCTGCTAAAATACACTTGTTATTTTGGGAAGGGGTAGCACATTATCTTTTATTGGTCTTTGATACCTTTGATTGAAATAATTTCACAGATTTTTAGCCATTCACCTAACAAGGATTTAGAGAACGGGTAGTTTTGATCATAGAATAAGGGACACAAAGTTTCTGGAGTATGGCTCCTTTTATAGGACAGGACTAGCAGTATTTACCTGGAAAACTGGGAAAAGGCAGGATTACAGAAAAGGGGACTGAAGGGACCTTTGGATAGTCTTCTTCATGTTATTTTCTAAAGAAAATAAGCCTTTATTTAGAATGGTGTTCTTTTCCTATTTCTTTTTTCGGAGAGGTTTGTGCTATAGGGTGCGTGCGCTTGCCAGAAAGAGAGAGACAGAGAGAGACGGAAAGTGAGAAATCACCCCCACACCCCCAGGGTGGATGGCTACGCTGCAATCCCTTCTCCTCCATTCTCCTCTCGGGATCTTGGGCACGCACGCACACGCGCCAGGTGTAAGTTTAAGCCACCGGGTACGGGACTCGAACTGCAGTCAACTATATGGGAGCCCAGCGACATAGCCATTACGCTAACTGCTGGTCCCTCCTATTTCTTATAATGGGTGTTTATGTTCATCTAAGTAGTGCTACATGTAGTTTTTAGCAGCTGAAAGCATTCATGTTCAGAAATAGTATTTAGGCGCAATTGTTAACTTTCATCCTAAAATTAAATAAGGACCTAATAATTTTATAAGGACAAACAATTAAAAAGTACCTGTGAAGATTGGGGCAAGTA
The DNA here is from genome assembly GCA_026018925.1 of Tupaia tana. Taxonomy (NCBI): domain Eukaryota; kingdom Metazoa; phylum Chordata; class Mammalia; order Scandentia; family Tupaiidae; genus Tupaia; species Tupaia tana. Next base: position 12,145,818 of record JAKSZU010000014.1, on the reverse strand, counting down.
TCTGTTAAATGAATAAGCTTTGCATATGGATTATATATTATTTTTTCTGGTTAGAGTTTGCCTATGAAGGATTTAGAGTGGCTAGAGGGAGAATTGATCATTTATAAAGGTCTGCTTAGTGAATTTCAAATAGTCCTCTTAGCTTTGCTGTGTAACTACTAACATGTACCCAGATAAGTATCCAGTGGGTAGATACATGACTATTTCTCTATAAGGCTGAAAACAAAACAAAACAAAACAAAAAGTTTCCCCCGAATCTGTCTTTAGATGTAGTGTGACATTGATTTTTTGGTTAGAATTAAATTCTTTGTGGGACCAGCAGTTAGCGTAATGGCTATGTCACTGGGCTCCCATGTAGTCGACCGCGGTTCGCGTCCCGGACCCGGTGGCTTAAAACTCACGCCGGGTGCATGTGCGTGTGTGCCCAAGATCCCGAGAGGAGAATGGAGGAGAAGGGATTGCGGTGTGGCCATTCCCCCAGGGGGTGATTTCTCACTTTCTGTCTCTCTGTCTCTCTGTCTGTCTGATGAGCGCACGCGCCCTATAGCAAAAACCTCTCCAAAAAAAAAAAAAAAAAGAATTAAATTCTTTGTACATGTTCAGGAGTTATTATTGTCAATCTCCTTTATCTTGGATATACTATAATTTGTAAAGCTTGGTTATATTTTTTGTTTGTTTTTCCTTTGCATCTGGACATTGGAGTTATAATCACATAGTATCTGATAAGAATGGCTTAGGTCAATGCTAAAGATTTTTTTGTGAGGTTGAAGGATGTCCTTTGGTATTTTTGGGGTTATTTATCAAATCTTTTCCCTGTCACTTGGGATTTTTCATCCCTTTTGATCATGTTATTCATCTAATTATTATTTAAAACTTTATTTAGGACCATATTTTGCCCACAGCCTTCATAAATGTAATTAGAGTTTTGATTGGAAAGTTGGCTTATTTTTTTGAATCTTGCTTTTTATCCATACTGCCAATTCATTTAAAAAGTCTTAGTAGAGTGCTCAGTTAGGCCTCGGGAGCACCAAGTTGCTTAATAAAATATGATTTAATAGTGATTAAGATGACATTTTTCAGAAACCATAAATGTTCTTGCCAAGTGCTAATCATTATGTTTATATAATGTCACTTATTTGAAGCACTAAATATCCCTTATGAGCCATCTCTTAAAGTTAGTTGTCAGTGTCAACTGCTGTTGAGAGAGAGCCACCAGTTTGTCCCTTGGCATTATTTTCAAGATGTAGTCATAGAATACATAGTTGAAACTCCTTGGGGGGAGTTTTTTATTTCAATGAAGAAATAGGGGATCAAATATATTAGTTATCTGAAAGAGGCCCTTACCATGGAGGTTCTATCATTGCTTTTTGTTCACCATATGTTTGGAGAAGTGAAAAAAGAAGGGAATGGATATACTTTCTTATTTGACCAGCTCTTACTCAGAAGGCATTTTTAAAAACAAAAATTTATTTTTTTAGAAGTTTTTGCTACAGGGCATGTGTGCTCGCCAGAGAGACAGAGACAGAGAGACAGAAAGCGAGAAATCACCCCCTGGGGGGATGGCCATGCCCTAGTCCCTTCTCCTTCATTCTCCTCTCGGGATCTTGGGCACGCACACACACATGCCCGGCATGACTTTAAGCCACTGGGTCCGGGACTCAAACCATGGTTGACTACGTGGGAGTTCAGCGACATAGCCATTATGCTAACTGCTGGTCCCCTCAAAAGGCATTTGAATGTCAAGAATTATATACAAGCGGGACTAGCAGATGGCATAATGGTTACATTGCTTATGTCACTGGACTTCCACATAATTGACCACGGTTCAAGTCCTGGACCTGGTGGCTTAAAACTCACACTGGGCACATGTGCATGTGTGCCCAAAATCCTGAGAGAAGACTGGAGGAGACAGGATTGTGGCTTGGCCATCCCCCCTGGGGGGTGATTTCTCGCTTTCTGTCTGTCTCTGTCTCTCTGGTGAGCACACTTGCCCAATGGCAAAATCTCTCTGTAAAAAAAGAAATATATATAACAATAATTGATAATATATTGGTTGACATTATTATCAATTATTGCACAACTGATCTAACTTATGAGGTAGTATAAGAGAAATCTGAGACCAGTTAAATTTAACAGAGTTTAATTAAGCAAGATTTAGGTTCCAGAATCAGGCAGCAATCCCTGGGAGATTGGTTCAGGATGCGCTGCACCACTACATGGGCAGTCCATATCGATAAGCAGAGAGGAGGACGTGACAGACAAACCAAGGAAGTGACATGCAAAGCCAACCTGATTGGCTGCAGTTGGCATTTACCTTATGTGGGCATGGTCTGCTCAGCCGGCAGCCTGTGATTGGCTGGAGCTCTGCTGCTGCGGTTGGCTGAGGCTCAGTCTCTAGATTACTTGAGGTTGGGCTACACCTCGTTTATACTTCCAATTAGATTGCTGTTCATACCTAGGGAGACTGCTTTGGGCTGGTTTTATCACCCAAGTACGAAGGCTTACTTAGACCAACTTAGTTCAGCTTAACAGAAGTTTTTGTTTTTTTAAATACTTGGAAAGTATTATAATGTCCTTGGTTGAATTACATATGCCAGCACGTGATTATTGAGGTATTTGCCATTTTGATAATTGTATTTGGGGATGTTGACACAAAGGATATTTACTGTAGGTTCCACATTTTGTGTTCTTTTTTTTTTTTTTTTTTTTTTTTTTTTTTTTGCAGAGGTTTTATGCTATAGGCAGCATGGGCTCGCCAGAGAGACAGAGAGACAGAAAGCAAGAAACCACCCCCCAGGGGGGATGGTCACGCTGCAATCCCTTCTCCTCCATTCTCCTCTCAGGATCTTGGGCACGCACACACACGCGCCCGGCGTGAGTTTTAAGCCACCGGTTCCGGGACGCGAACCGCTGTCGACTACGTGGGAGTCCAGCGACATAGCCCTTATGCTAACTGCTGGTCCCTACATTTTGTGTTCTTGAATATAGACTGTATTTAGAATGAATTGATTTTCATCTAGGGGTTTATTGAGTTTGTGAAGTAGTCATTATTTTATCTATGCTGTGTGCTAGTTTCTGATGGCTCTAAACAGACTGCCGAGGGATATGCCGAGGGATAATTATATAAATGTTACAGAACGTGCATGTGCTTATGTGAGACAGAGAAGGAGGGAGAAGATATAGATGTTTTCTTTGTTTGAGTTACTCTATGTTACTTTTCAGTTATTTACACTGGCAGTTTTACCCTTTCAGTCAACTTTCATGCTAGATTAAAACCTGCTTTTCATACATGGCTGAAGTGTCGACCTCAGTCAACTTTCGGAAAATGGCAACAGTTGGTATTTTCTGAATGCATCACTTTGGCTTAGTTCGCTTTATTTATTTATTTATTTATTTATTTATTTATTTATCTATCTATCTATCTATCTATCTATCTATTTATTTATTTATTTATTTATATCTGAGTGAAACAGTCCAAGGTAAGAAATCAGGAATACAGGAGAGCTTAGAGTGCAAAGGAAAACTCTCTGGCTCCTCTCCTCTGGCTTAGGAGCTTGTTTCCATCAGCACCTTTTTTTAACTCTAAAATTTTTTTTTCTGGTACTTAAATACAATTTGTCAAGGTCACAGATGATTTCAGCTCAAGCAGATCATCATGAAGCTAAATGAGGATAGGTGGTAACTTGACTGCCTCTTCCCCTAGCTAATAACTTTGCTTATTAACCTGGAAGTGTGAAATGATTTAAATAATACAGCCTCTATGAACTGAAGAAGGCTCAAAGCTACCAAGACCAATGATTATCTACGCTATCCAAGGATACAAAAAGATGCTGCAAGATGTTAATTTAATTTACTCCTGTCAATGTAAATATTACATTCAATTTTCTTGAAAAGGAATAGCAGAGAATTGAAAAATAAAGTCTCTCTAAGGTAAAAAAAAGAAATTGTCAAGCACTATTTTGTTGACTAAAAGATCCTGAATACTTTTTACTCACTTCCTATCGTGGAAGATGAGGATTTGGTTCACGCGTTCTCCATGCTCATCGCCTGCTCCTAAACTTGAGTAGTTACATTCTTATTTTTAATTCTATTATTGGTTCTCTTCATAACTTTAGAAAGTACATCAATAATTCTATTTCTTCATCTCTTTGCTTTAGTCACTTGATTTGATTTTGCTCTAAAATAGAAAATTAATGCCTCTGCCCTTTCTTCTGCCTCTTTATGTTTTTCTCTTTCTACTTCCCTTCAATTTAATTTTTGCTTTTGTATTGTCAAGGTTGATAACATTTACATTTTGTTCTGCAATACAACCATACTTTCTGTCTTTTTTTTTCCTTTGAATAACAGCAATGAAAAAAAAGTCAATCTTTATACTGCTATGAGTATGTAATTATTTTTTAGTGCCAAGACATAGTGTACAGATTCTATTTCTTTCCTTATGGATTCCATTACATGCCCTCCCAGGCTGCTCATCAGGATAAAATGGAATCCTTTCTTCTGGATTTCTCTGTTTTCCTTTTATACAATTTCTTTTAATCAGATGCTAGCCAACCTGGATTGATTTTATATGCCTCCCTCCACCCCCCTATTTTCAATTTCTTTGTCTTTTTTACATTCTGAAAGGTTCCTTTTCTATTCTTGTTATTGCACTGAAAATTTTGGCAATTGGTCCTCTTGCATTTTTTTTTCCTTACTGTTTCTGGAGAATTCCACAATTAAAAGCACTTCCCACTTTAGTCTTTCAACATCTTATCATGGCTTGATTGACATCTCCCTCTGTTTTTCTGACTACATTGTACTAGCCAATTCCCTACTCTGTCATTTAGAAATCTGCAAAGATATCTGGTTCATTGATGTCCCATATGCTCTGAGAATGTTTATGAGTATATTTCCTTGTGTCTTTTTTAGTTGCCATTTTAACAAGCTTCAAAGGGAAAGAGGTAGAGACATATGCTGAGTCTACCATCTTGACCTTTATTACTTTGAGTTCATATCTCACTGAAATTTTTTTCCCTCCTTTAAGAAGCCCAAGCTATTGGACCCGAAGGTTAAGGTGCTGGACTCTCACAAGGCTGACCATGGTTTGAGTCCTGAACCTAGTGGTTTGTTTTCTCGCTTTCTTTCTCTCTCTCTGTCTCTCTCTGGTGAGTTCGTGTGCCCTATAACAAATAAAAAAATAATAATAATAAATAAAAAAAGAAACCCAGGCCATATCACAGTTTAAAATAAATATCAGCATGTTTACCTAGTACATTTAGACTTGCTCAGAACTCAGATTCTTATACAGCCACATGCCACATCCTATTTTCATCAATGAAAATCACATATACAACTGTAATCTCATCAGACTATGGTGAAACTGAAAAATTCCCAGTCATTGCCCTCTTAATATCACGACAGCACATCACTCGTGAGTTTGGGGTGAAGCTGGTATAAACAGCCCTATTGTACTGCTGGTTGTACACAAGGATAGCACATACAATTGTGTACCACACATAATAGTAATACTTGACAATGATAAGAAGCAACCATGCTACTGGTTTATATATTTACTACTCTCTATAAAAAGGCTTTCTATAAGAGAGTATGCCGTGTTGTGCCGCAGCCATCCCATATGTCTCCTGTTTACCCCGTCCCTTCATTATCACATCATTCTCTGGTGCTTGGTTTGGTCTCGGGTTGTTTTGTTCATCATACCCCTTCCAGTGGGATCAGATATGTGAATGGAAAACTGTGATCTTGATAATTCTGACCCTGTGTAGGCCTAGACTAATGTGTGTGTTTATCTCTTTTTTTTTTTTTAGCAAAAATTTGAATAGTAAAAAAAAAAAAAACCCAAAAAGCTAATTAAATTTAAGAAATAAAATAAAAAAATAAGAATATTAAGAAGAAAAAATTGTACAGCTGTATAATGTGTGTTTATGCTAAGTGTTGTTATGAAAGAGTTAAGTACAACTTTTTTTGAAGTTTATAAAGTAAAAGTTACAGTAAGCTAAGGTTATTTAGGTGGAACCTTTGAAGGAATTTCAGGTCTTGCTATCTCCCATGGTATCCCTTGGCCACAGAAAACTTCAGACATATTTCCACGGGGGTTTGAGGAAGTGCTGTCATCACTCACAGCCCTGCAACTATTGTCCTTGTCAATTGCCTTAAGCAGCCTCTTATTTTATGTTTCCATAGGCAGGAGGCTGATGCTAGTCTTTGCTTACTTAATTTCCCTTGGGTTTTGGGATTTGTTCATTTCTCCTAAGAAATTGTTGCACACCATTTTAGTAGTGACTGGCCTTAGCAAAGACCCCTCTGAGAGGGGTCAGCCATTTCCCTTCCTACAGAAACTCAGTATCTCTGAATGATTCTCTTGGCTTGGAGGTGGAGTACCTGTGGGTGGGTGAGGAGCAGCACCCTGCCCCACCCTCTACGTCTATGCATTCCCTTTAGATAAACCCTCAATGACTCTCTAGCTTCTTTTTTATGAGCTGTAGTTGAGAGATGGAAACGAATAGACTGTTAGTCATTTTTGCATAGAAAAACATGTCATGACTTTTCTGACAACTTCCTAGTTTTGTAACCTTTATAAGTCTTAAGAGAATACTCTAAGAAAAGACAGTATCTCTTATGGCCCTCAGTTTGAGCTGAAATTCCACAATTGCAGGAAAAGTCCCAGGTGACATTGCGTGTACACTATTTTGGTGCTGACATTTGTCTTCACTAATGCTAGCCCTTCGTTCTCAGTCAGACAGGAATATTAAAATGAGTAGAAAGGGAAAAGAGGGCTTCCTTTCCATAGAAATTCAAACTCGAGGTGACTTACTTTATTTATGTCCAGAGAAAATAAATGCTCCTTGGTGTTCCCTGAAGAGTCCTGTTTTAGATGAACATCTGTCTGTTTGTATCTCCCCTAGAAGACAGTGGTCATGTTTTACTTACACCAATGCCCCAGCACAGAGCAGAGTACATAAATTATAACGAGTACTCTATAAATGTTGATTGAATAATTGGCTATGAGCTGACTGGTTCATTGTAAGAGGGAGATTGATATGAAATAGCCATTTGAAAAACAACTCATAAAGATCTGAATTAATGATGAAGTTGTGTGAAGAACAAAGCTGTGTTTAATGTCAGTACTAAGAAGAGAAAGGTAAGGTCTACATGCCGGGCAGAGAAGAATTAAAAAGGATAATCAGTCTTTCTACTTCCAGCTAACATCTCCAAATATTCTAAATTTAGAATAATTCTAAAGTCACTTGAATGGGTTTGTTAATCCTTAAAGAAGACCTTTTATAAACTGCCAAGTAATAAAGGTCACAAAAAAGTGTTTTCTTACCCACCAAGATACTTTGGGGAATCACTTCACATTTCATGAAAGGCACAAAGTCCGTGTTCCTTCAAAGACCTCAGATCATGTTATTTGGGTAGGAAAACGTTTCAGTTTAGAGCTATGTATGCTCTGCTGATGCAAAACCTTCAAGATTGGGAGCTTCTTTTTGATGAATGTGTGGCAGAATGTTATTTTCCATTGCAACAGATTTTTACAGCAGCAGTATGGGATTGACTCTGCAGTAGGTTCAAGCAGAAGTACATGTTGACTCTCAGGAAATAAGCTGTTGTCAGAATTCACCTATTTGGAGCAGGTACAAGACCAACAGAGAAAATAACATTTTATGGAGGACATAGGTGAATTCAGTCTGCTCTAGCTTAAAGAATTTTGGTGTGGAAAACCAAGTTCAAACAATCTGATGGGAGAAAAGATCAGAGAAAGAATGGAGGGGAAAAAACCCGTCATTTTCAGAGGAAATGACAGAGGGAGAGAGAATAAGACAGCTTTAGCTTGTAGTGCTCGAGGGTTGGGAACTAGACCAAGCACCTCTACTTAAGAATGTCAAGGAAAACTGACATTGTTGGTGATTTCACCCCCTACCCTCATGGTATCAAAAGGACAGCAGAATAGCAATCTGTTGTTTATGTAAATAAAAAAGTGTCAGTTGAGGAAAGATGTGTACTCAGCATGCTTTAAAAACATCTGCTCTCCTAAAACACTTGAAAATAATCATGCACTAACAGGAGAAAAACAGCTGTGCATGAATCAATAGATACTACCATACGTGTGCCTGGAATATATGTACAATAAAATCTTCAGAAATGGGCCCCTGGGGCATTTGGATCAGTGGACAGACTATTGATTATGTGTAATTTTATTGTGAGCTGCTGTTATTCAGCTGTACTGAATATACCATGCCTGCAGTCTGAGCTAAACCTTCTACTCGTGGATGTCTTTCTTGTCTTTCTTCTTTCATTCTCTCTCTTTCCTTCCTTCCTTCCTTCCTTTCTTCTTTCTTCTTTCTTTTTCTCTTTTTTAAAAAGGTTTTTGCCATAGAGCTCATGTGCGCTATGGAGAGATAGTACAGTGAAAAGAAAAGTGAGAGATCATCCCTTAGGGAGGATGGCCATGTTGCAATCCTTTCTCCTGCATTATCCTCCTGGGATTTTGGGCACACACATGTGTGCCCAATGTGTCTTTCAAGCCATTGGGTCTGAGACTCAAACCACTGTCGATCATGTGGGAGTTCAGTGTCTTGGCCACCATGCCACCTGCTGGGCCCCCATGGATGTCTCTCTTTAAGCCTTTTATGCCAACTCTTTTAGAGCAATATATAAGCAAAACTTACCCTCATAGAAAGTTTCTGAAGCACCGAGTGATGTGACTGCAGCTAAGTAGAGTAATAGAGGCAAGGTCGTAGCCAAGTGTCCCCCCCCCCCCAACTCTCTTGGCATTGCACTAAATTGTACTCAAAGGTTAGATCTTTTTCCTTTTATTTTTAAAAATATTTTAGAGGTTTTGCTATAGGGCTCGTACACTAGCCAGAAAGACAGAAAGAGAGACAGAAAGACAGAAAATGAGAAATCACCCCCCAGGGGGGATGGCCACGCTGCAATCCCTTCTCCTCCATTCTCTTCTCGGGATCTTGTGCATGCACGCACACGTGCCCGGCATGAGTTTAAGCCACTGGGTCCAGTACTCAAACCGTGGTGGACTACATGGGAGTCCAGTGACATAGCCATTATGCTATCTGCTGGTCCCTAGATCTTGTTCTTTATCCCTTTCTTTTGTCAACTCACTCCAATACGATTCTGCTACCTAAGCTTCAAAGCGTAGCCTGTAAGGATTTTTATTTTTTTTGGAGAGGTTTTGCTATAGGGCACATGCGCTCGCCAGAAAGACACAGAGAGACAGAAAGCAAGAAATCACCCCCCGAGGGGGATGGCCACATCACAATCCCTTCTCCTCCATTCTCCTGTCGGGATCTAGGGCACGCATGCACACACACCCAGCGTGAATTTAAGCCACCGGGTCCAGGACTCCAACCGTGGTCGACTACATGGGAGTCCAGTGACATAGCCATTACGCCAACTGCTGGTCCTATCCTGTCAGGATCTTAATACTACCTCTCTTTTCTCATTTTGTCCTGCAAAGTTGTTACACTGCTTTAAGTAGAACTTTGCTTTCCCTAAGGCAGTAGAAAATGTGATAGAAAGAAAGAGAGGACTCTATCTGTTCTTTCCTCATTGTACCTTTAAAATTTTTTTCCTGGAAATTCTCACTATTAAAATGAACATTTTTCTTCATTAATAACCTATTGCTTATATACTCTAATTGCAGTTACCACTTCCAAAAATGTGTGTCTGCTCTCATCCTCTAGGTACTGGTCATCCCAGGAGAGTGTGGGAAACACATTGTAGCTCTCTTCTGCTGAGATGGAGAAATATGCTCCTTTCTAGGGTTCTCTTCTGGGGTGAAAAGCACTGTAGTACAGTATTCCAGCTAGACGCTATTTTTCTTATGTTGAAAGAACATTCCAAAATTTATCAGCCTTTACTGGATTCAATCAGGCAACCACTCAGAGCTGCTCAAGGGAGAGTTGTGCTTTTCACCACTGACATGTGGAAAAGCAATCAGACACTGAATTATATGGCTGGCTTTCTTTGTCTTCATCTATTTAAAGTACTCACCAGGCCCCAGTGAAATAACAGTGCTGTGTGTAAAAGCCCTTGGAAAACCTCATTCATCATGGAGTTGGTAGGAAAACCTGAACAAATAGCTGAAGGGCTGCCTTGGAGAAAGGCTGGGACAGACAATGTTTTGACGTTTTTTCAGGGATCATGCTGTGAGCATGATTTCGGCTTCTCCCCGCCCCCACTTCTACCTTCCAGACGTTAAACATGTGGACCCTTTGGCTTCAGTCAAAAGCAGACAGAAAGCGAACTCCTCATAGAGGGTAAGTGTTGCAGCTGTTTAAATAATAGCGTTTCCAGGCCTTGATGATCTATCTACTTGGCGAGCCTTAAATATGTCATTAAAAACAACATACCAACAGCAAGGCCAGCTAAGATCATCTCAGTCGAGGTGGAGGTGACCAGACACACCAGGTCACCTAGAGGCTGGGGAAATGCTACCTTAGAGCTGGCCCCCCCACCCCACTCTCCCTGGGGGGATCAGCTGCTCTGTAGGTTGTTGTTAGTGGTTAAAACTTTTTAAGTTTAGCTTTTGTCTGGGACTCAGCATGATTCTGGCTTACATTCAAGTTTCTTCATTTGGCTTCTGGGCTTAGGGAATGTAAAGAAATGTTAATATTTGCTGAAGCAAATAGAATTAATACTGTAATTTGGTTTCAGAAAGGTAATGCCTAATAAATCCAAGGATGTTTTTAGATTATTTACAGTTTGGATAACTCATACAATGGATCCTTTTTAGTGTGGATAATTTGAAGTAATTTTAAAGTGGTTAGAAATAAACTGCCAGTTCAGCTTCGTTTTGGGAGATAAGGGGAAGTCATTGAAATTGGATATCTTAAGGAGATAGGACTAAATCTCTTCTGCCAAAGGAAAACGTAGTTTCAGGGAAGCCTGGGGACAACGTATGTGGCAATCCGGTAGGCTCCTTGTTTTGGCTTTGCGAGCCACTTGGTACTGCATGTGAGCTGGTGTGTGTATGTGCATGCATGCATACATGCACAGACCCGTTGTACACTCACATACATACGTGCACACTAGGGGTGAGAGTGTGGAGCACTTTCATGATGTCCAGATTTCTTCATGGTAGTCAGTTAGATTTCAACTTGGATCTTAGCAAGAGAAGTAGGCTGTCAAAGAATGACCACTAGCATACCAGAAAATAAAGAACCAAATGTTTAAGATACAGATTTTTTTTTTTTTTTTTGAGAGGTTTTCGCTATAGGGTGCGTGCGCTCGCCAGACAGACAGAGAGAGACATAGAGACAGAAAGCGAGAAATCACCCCCCAGGGGGATGGCCACGCTGAAATCCCTTCTCCTCCATTCTCCTCTTGGGATCTTGGGCATGCATGCACACGCGCCTGGTGTGAGTTTTAAGCCACCAGGTCCAGGATGCGAACCGCGGTCGACTACGTGGGAGTCCAGCGACATAGCCATTACGCTAACTGCTGGTTCCCAAGATACAGATTAATCAGAGCACTAAATGCTCTGGTTAGTGAAGCCAGTCTAGAGAAGATAGGTCATATATTAGTGCCAAGCATTTTGCAGAGTGTATTGAGGAAAATCAGCTCTCCCGAGGAATCCTGCTGGAGTACCAGCATTTTTCAAAGACTTTCAGAAACGACTGAGTATAAAGAGGGACAGCTTATTTTACAAAACATTCTTGGCTCTGAAATATGAGAGCAACATGAAGCCATGGTCCTGTGGGACAAACAGGTATTCATTCACATAGAGAAGAACGTCGGCAACACCTGGACAATTCAAGAAGAAAAGGATTTCAAATTGATCCAAGATAGCAGCTAAGCTGAAAGCATTCACAAAGCTCGAAAGGATCAGAAGTTGACCCTTGCGCATTATGTGGAGAACTTTGGTGTTTGCTGTGTATCATTTTGTTTAATTGTGTAATATGAAGAGAGTTCTCTTTCCATGCTGTGGATTTGGTTCTTTCCAACAAACTTGCTTATATTTTTCATAGAGTCTGGGGTTAAAGAAATAATCTAGCTATTGCAAACACATATCTTTGAACTGGGCTCATTAAAATTCTGGCATCCAGTGTGTCAAAACCAGCTAAGCAGCACCACTCAGAGAATGTTGCATTAATTACACAAACTTTCCTTAGGGAAATGGGTTGTATCTTCACTTAAGAGGCCTCTGTAGTCTTACTTTTAGTTCGTCTATCTTTTCTTGATTCCTCATCATGGTTAATCTGTCTCAGTACTAATAAATTATCAGGCCCCCAAACAACCAGATACAATCCTATAATGATCTTTCTTACAACAAAACAAAAATCCAAGCAATCTATAATGAAAATAACAGCCCAGATAAGAAAAGTACTGTCGGCCTGGTATGATAGAAAGAGCATCCTTCTAACCCCCGTTCTGCTCTACTGGATGGTTGGCCCTTGTTGATCTCCTTTATCCTTTTGCGTATCGGTTTCCTTATCTATTATAAAAGGACAGGGCTGAATAAGATTAGGGCTGAATAAGATTAGTGCTTCCAGCTGGCTGATGGCCTGGTGGTTAAGTGAGCTGGATCCAACATGGCCGAGCATGCAGTTAGAATCCTGGACCTGGTGATTTTGAAAACTACCAGAGGTGTGTGTGTGTGTGTGTGTGTGTGTGTGTGTGTGCATGCCCCAGATCCCAAAGGGATGAAGAAGTGGAGGAGAAGGGATTGCGGTGTACCGTGCCCCATCAGGGGGTGCTTTCTCCCTTTTCCTCTTTTTCCCCTCTTTTATCTGTCTCTCTCTGGCAACTGCATGTGACCCCTAGCAGTGAAAAACAATACTAGATTGGTTGCAGGACTTAGCAGAACTTGAAAGCGTGAACTAGGCTGAGGTCCACAGCCAGAAACGATGCTCTATCTGGTGCCGTGAAACAGGCCAGGAGAGAAGCAGCTGGAGAAGACTGCTGCTGCCTAGCTGGGTTAGAGTTGAGTCTGTCCCGCTGCCCAAAGAATGTGCTGCTGTTCACACAATCCTCCACCAGTGTGAACTATCCACAGTGCCTGCTTCAGCACCCTGGCCTTCCGACTTAAGGGCTAGGGTAGCTGGGACCCAGAGCCTAAGCCTGTATCTATCTCATTTACTGGGGAAGACCCAGGAGTGAGGGTCTGGAACTTGGTCCTGTCAGGAATTTGGTCCTATTTTTCCACTGAGGCTGATACGTGGGGGAATTCTCTAAATGTGAACAAGGCTTCTGAAAATGACAAATGTCTGCTTTATCGTCCTCATGCAGTTTAGTAGACGGTATTCTATTCTGTGACGGAGACTTTCTGTACGGAAGCACTTGAATCCAACCTGTTCTGGATAGAAGCTCTCAGAGTTCCGTGTGTCTCCTTGTTCAGGTTACGTTCCTCGTTCCCAGGTGATGAGTGCATTTTCCTCCACTCACCTCCAGTTTCTATCAAAGCAATCTCTCACTGCTTTCTTTTGTCTTCCTCCTTCTCGCCCTCCCTCCTTTCCTTCTTTCTCTCTTTTATATTATTCTTTGGAATAAACAAGTCAGAAAGTTATTTCTCTTTTGCCAACTACCAATTGACTTGTAACATGAAAGCCTTAATTTAACATGTTATTTATAAATTATTTGCATAAGTGTGTACCGAGGCATCTGTCTGGATTTGGAAAATTTGTACTGCTTCTTTTATTATGAGGACAATTTGGAGAAGATATGGAGCTGGGAAATAGAGTACTGAAAAAGGAACTATTAAGAGAAGAAGTGGCCAGCAGGTGGTGTGCTGGTTAAGGCACTGAACTCCCACATGGCTGACCGCAGTTCGAGCCCCAGTCCTGGTGGCTTCAGAATCATGCCAGGTGCGTGTACATGCCCAAACTCCTAAGAAAAGAATAGTAGAGAAGGGATTGTGGGGTGGCCATCCTCCCTGTGGGTTTATTGCTCACGTTCTCTCTGTCTCTCTCCAGCAAGTGTGCATACCCTATAACAAAACCTAAAAAAACCCAAAAAACAAAAACACAAACAACTCAGATGCACATGGGCAGGGTTGAACTTGAACATGCACTTGACATGTGGACCAAGAAGCATATTTGAGTAGCCCCTTCAGAAAAGCTCTTTGAGAAAAATGGATGAAGATTCAACCCTGTTCCTTAAGACTGAAAATATTTCTGTATCATCCACTAGATGGGTGGGAAGACAATGCTCCAGTGTGATGTCGGGACCTTTAATGCACAGATTCCATGAGAAATTAGTGTTGCACTTTGTTTAAAAAATCATAACGTTCTATAAAAAAGTGTGGCTTCCTATCTCAAATTGGAAAATGCTATGAAGACACAATTAAACAGAGCATGAGCCACTCCACGCTAAGTCTGAAGAACAGTAGTAAGTGAAAATGACTGCTAATAGCATGTTGTCAGTGATAAATATTGCTGCCCTTGGGATGTCAGAACAGGACCTTTGCTGAATTTATTATAATGCTCACTGGGGGAAAATGCATGTTCATTTCTAGTGCTTAGAGCATCTGGTAAGGTAACCTCTAATTCTGTTGAAATGGAAATCGACAAAGCAGGTACATGTTATCCTGGTTCTTGTGAATTAGTCTCTGGGGATGGCTCTTCTGATTCAGCATTCTTGAATTATTTGCCATCCTAAGAACAAGGCTTGAACATCAAATAATACTCAGTGGTTCAATCTGTGTAAATAAATCTAAGCCATATGAACCTGACACAAATTGCTTTATTCAATGAATTGAATGACTACAAGGGACTGCCATGGTCTGAACATTGCTTTATATACTGAATTTATATAGGTATAAAAATTAGTAGTTATCAAAGATTCAGATTAAGAGACCCTACTTATTCTGTTTCTTTCCATTTCTCTCTCTCTCCATTTTTAATTTTTAAACTTAGCTCTCTGCTTCTCTTTTGTGTTTCTAATTCTTACCTTTTCCCCCTGTCCTCATAGAATAAGCCAATCAGCAGCCATCTATCTATCTTTGAGTTCTGAGCAGCCACATTGGTGTGGTATGCTAGCGTGCTGTGTGGTTTTCATTTTTTGACAAAATTTATTTCTTCTCTTTTTCTTCTTGTTTTTTTTTTTTGTCTTATTTTTTCTCTTCTTTGATTTTTTTTTCTATTCCTTTTCCTTCCTTTCTCACTTTTCTTTTTTCTTTTTTCTTTTTTTTTAGAGGTTTTTGCTATAGGGCGCGTGCGCTTGCCAGACAGACAGAGAGAGACAGAGAGACAGAAAGCGAGAAATCACCCCCCAGGGGGCATGGCCATGCCGCAATTTCTTCTCCTCCATTCTCCTCTCGGGATCTTGGGCACGCATGCACACGTGCCTGGCATGAGTTTTAAGCCACCGGGTTAGGGACTCGAACTACGGTTGACTACGTGGGAGTCCAGCGACATAGCCATTACGCTAACTGCTGGTCCCCCTTTCTCACTTTTCTGCTTAGCCTCCACACACTGATTTTCTAGACATGTCTAAATGCTTGGTAGCCAAATATCTGAATACTTTCAGGGTCAGATTAATCCTCAATTTTTGTTGAATCTGCTGTGCAAAAGGAGAAAAATGGTGCTGTTTATAGACTGCAGGTCACCTCCTCCTGCATTCCTCTGAATGCTTAGATTTAACTCCAAAAAATAGGAAAAAAACGTATAATCCATCAGATGACCAGAAACCACCACAGAGGCACAAGAAATATGAGAAACCAAGAAAATATCTCTCCTCTATTGGGAAAGAATAACTCCTCTTCCTCCATAAAGAAAACAAGAGAACTCATGGAAATGTCAGATAAAGAATTTAAAATAATCATAGTGATGAAGTTAACAGAGATGCAAGAGAATAGAGATGATGAACTCCAGGACATGTAGGAGTAAAGAGACTCTGAATTCCAGGAGGTGAGGAAGTTTTTGCATGATCTGAAAGAGGAGATACACATCATAAAAAAGAATCAACAGGAATTGTTTGAGATGAAGGCTATTATACAGGAAATCAAAACTTGCCCTGAAAATATCAAAAGTAGATTAGATCATGCAGAAGATCAAATCTGAGATGTAGAAGATAGAACCTCTGACCTAGAAAAATTCACCAAAAAGACTGAAGAAATAACCCCCCCAAAATGAGAGTAACATACAAGTAATACTAGATATCACTAAACGCCTACACACCATGATCATCAGTATCCCAGAAGGTGAAGAAACTAATAAGAGTATTGATAATTCATTCCATGAAATCCTGAAAGAAAACTTTCCAAATCTAGAGAGGCATTCAAATATCCAGACCCAAAAATACAAAGAATCCTACATAGAATCAATCTAAGAAGATCTCTTCCCCTAAGACACATCATAGCCAGATTGACCAAAACCACAGACAGAGACAAGATACTAAAATTGGCAAGAGAGAAACATCATGTTACCTTCAAAGGATATCCCATAAAGCTAATGTCAGACCTCTTATCAGAAACAATGCAAGCAAGAAAAGAATGGGAAAATACAAAGTGTTACGTGAAAAACAATTTCAGCCAAGAATACTATCCCTGGCAAGATTATCTTTTATATAGGAAAAAAAAGACAAAAACATTCTTAGATAAACAAAACTTGAAAGAATTTATCAACACCAGACCAGCTCTTCAAGAAGTGCTGAAGGGAGTGTTATACAAGCAAAACTAAAGTTGGACACACAGAAATAAGAGTACAAGAAACGACGAAGAGAATGTCCAGCCTAATGGTAGAGACAAGTCCAGAGCTGAATGTTAATTTCCAGAGTTTAAATGGAAAGATAAGCCCACAGTAACACTATAAATTCAACAGAAGAGAGATTAATTACGTGAATCTTAACCAGTGAAATAGAATTGTTTTTTTACTTTAGAGTAAAACATTACTAATTTTCTTTGATGCTTTGATTTCCATATTTAAGGATTTTTGTCTTCTCTTGAGCTGTTGATAGGTTCATCTACCTACTATTTGAACTGAATCCTAACCTTTTTCCTGGCTTTAAGTTTTAAGCGAATTTCTCTTAACATTTTTTGATTTTGATTTATTAAAACTAAAACTTTTTTTTGAAATTTAAAAATGCATTAAAAGAATACCTGCTAATACCAATTTAAGGGCTGCAGTAAGATATATGCCCCAGTGAGGTGCTACTTTATAGTATGTTATAGTATGTTCACTTTACTCACTGAGGTTTATGCCTAAGGTCAGACATGAATTCTTAAATATGTGTACATCAGCTGTGCTTGCTATTGAAAGTCTAAATTAATTAAGATTTTTAGTGAAGCAATAAAATGTGAAAAAAAGGCATGAAAAACAATTGTATATGCTAGAGACAGTGTGGGAGAAAGAGGGGAGCTGGCAGAGTGTGAAAGGAGGGGGGGGGAAATAAAAGCAAAATATATAAGAAACAAGAAATAGAAAATTATTTGTTGATGATAACATGTATGGTTATATCTTTGATTGAGACAATATATAATGTATACTGAATGGAAAGTCTAATTTTGTATACTGTGTACTGTATTGATCTACAGTGAATGACTATAAATCAATCAATCAATAAAAATTTCCTACCAAAAAAGAGATTCAGATTAAATTAAAATATTTTTCCAATTTTATTTTATTTTATAATTTTTATTTACATTAAATTGTTGTGCATTGTTTTGGCCTTACATATGATTTCTCAAAGCATGCATGCAGTGTATGATATTCAAATCAAAGCTATTACCAGACACATAATTTTTAATAAAGAACTTCACATATGCCTGTTAAATACTTTTTTTTCTGACCTTTTCCCACCATCCCACTATGTACCCCACTCCTATACAGTCTCTGGTATAAACACTAGTTTTCCTTACCGTTACATCTTTGAATCTTTCAATTTCGGACATAAAATGCAAGTATTTGGTGTATATTGAGTGGAGATATACAATGTTTGTCTTTCATAGTCTGACTTATTTCACTTAGCATTAAATCTTCTATATTCATCCACTTTGTATTAAATGACACAGTTTCACTGTTTTTTTAAATACCTGAGTAGTATTCCATAGTGTACATATACCATTTTTTTTTTTCAATTTAGCTATCAGTTGTTGAGCAGTTAGGTAGATTCTATGTCTTAGCAATTGTGAATAATGCTGTAGTAAACATGGATGTGAAGTGTCTTTTCAACTAAACAACTCTTGTTTGAGTAAATACCAAGGAGTGGGATTACTAAATCACACCATAGTTCTTTTTGTAGATTTTTGAGGGACCTCCATATTGTTTTCCAAAGTTGCTACAATAATTTAAATTTATATAAACATTACAGGAGGGTTCCCTTTTCACCATGGCCTTGCTAGCACTTGTCATTTTTTTTTTCTTGATTATAGCCATTCTTTCTCTGCATCAATTGATGTGATCATGTGGCTTTTATCTTTCCTTCTGTTAATGTGATGCATTACGTTTATTGTTCTGTGTATATTGAGCCTTCCTTGCATCTCTGGGATACCCTATTTGGTCACATACATAATTTTTTTTATTTCAATTTATTTATTTGCATTCATTCACTGTACATCATTACAGCATACAAAATGAGATTTTCCATCCAGAGTACACAGTATATTGTCTCAATCAAGCAGATCAACAAACATGTTATTGTCAGCAAATACTCTTCCATTTCTTGTTTTCTGTATGTTTTGCTTTTTTTCCCCCCCATCCTTGATTCCCTATCTCTTACCCTCTGCCATCTCCCACTCTCCTCCCACACTGTCTCTGGTATCTATGTTTACTTTCTATACTGATTTTCCCCCACATTTTATTGAATTATTAAAGAACTTAATTAATCTAAATATTTTCATAGCAAACACAGGTGATATATACATTTCCATGAACTCAAGTCTAACTTTACGCATCCTATAAAGTAGCACCTAGCTGGGGCTATATATCTTACTGCAGTCATTGAATAGATATATTTTTTTCTCGAAACTTTTTTTTTGTAACTTAATTGACATTCTTTCTCTAAGCATCATCATAGTATACAAAATGTGATTTCCCATCTAGTATATACTGCATAGTGACTTAATAAAAAATTTTCCATTTCTAGTTCCTAGAATTATTTTTACCCCTCTTTCTGACCCTCTGTCCTTTCCCACCCTCTTCTCACACTATCTCTGGTGTCTACAATTGTCTTCCATTCCTTTCCCACCCACATTGTATTGATCACACAATTTCTTACATAATCTAACTACTTTCAATGGTGAGTTCACTCATTACT
Source organism: Tupaia tana (assembly GCA_026018925.1). Lineage (NCBI taxonomy): Eukaryota > Metazoa > Chordata > Mammalia > Scandentia > Tupaiidae > Tupaia > Tupaia tana. Next base: position 12,126,609 of record JAKSZU010000014.1, on the reverse strand, counting down.
ATTAAGAAAACCAGTTTTAACTTAAATCAAAGAAACGCCAAGGAACTTTGCCTAAAGCCAGGAAACAGGTTAGGATTCTGTTCAAATGGTAGGTGCATGAACCTATCAGTCTCATGTACTTTTATCTTCTGTTGTGGTTCAATTTTCCTGATTAAATTCTGGGATATAATATTCAACTCCAGACTTGTCCCTATGATTAAGTTGGCCACTTTCTTAGTTTTTGAGCTCTTATTTCCATGTGTCTGAATTTAATTTTCATGACATAGCACACCCTTGAGAACTTCTTGGAGATCTGGTCTGGTGCTGGTGAATTCTTTCAGGTTTTGTTTATCTGAGAATGTTCTTGTCTTTTCTTCCCACCTGAAAGATAATCTTGCTGGATACAGTATTCTTGGCTGAAATTGCTTCTCTCTTAACACTTTGAATATATTTTCCCATTCTCTCCTCGCTCGCATTGTTTCTGATGAGAGATCTGCTGTTAGCCTGATGGGATGTCCTTTGTAGGTAACTTGATGTTTTTCTCTTGCCAATCTTAGTATCTTGTCTTTGTCTGTGGTTTTGGTCAACCTGGCTATAATGTGTTTTGGAGAAGATCTTCTTGGGTTGATTCTATTTGGGGTCCTTTGTATTTCTTGGGACTGGATCTTCGAATGCCTCTCTAGGTTTGGAAAGTTTTCTTGCAGGATTTCATGGAATAGATTATCAATGCCCTTATGGGTCTCTTCACCTTCTGGAATGCCAGTTATCCGGATATTTGGATGTTTGATGGTATCTAGTACTTCTCGTATATTATTCTCAAATTTTTGGGCCATTTTCTCAGTCTTTGTGGTGGATTTTTCTAGGCCAGCCATTTTCTCTTCTACATCTGAGATTCTATTTTCTGAATGATCTAGTCTGCTTTTAATACTTTCAAGGGAGATTTTGACTTCCTGAATTATAGACTTCATCTCTAACAGCTCCGTTTGAGTCTTTTGTAAAGTGTGTAATTCCTCTTTTATATCTTGCAAGAATTTCCTCATCTCCTGGAACTTGTCAACTTCTTTCTCCTTTCTCTTTAGTAGTTCATTGTCTCTCTTCTCTTCCATCTCTATTAGCTTCGACATTATGAATGTTCTCAATTCCTTATCAGACGTTTCCATGATTTACACTGAACTGCTTGTGGATGAAGAAGAGTTACTCTTTTCCCTTGGAGGAGAGGTATTTTCTTGTTTTCCCATATTTCTTGTGATCCGGCGGTGATTTCTTGTCATCTGATGGATGGTGTGTTTCTTTCAAATTCTTGAAGTTCAGTCTGAATGTTCAGGAGCGAGCAGACAGAGAGTGATCTAGAATCTCTTTGCCATTCTGTTGTGATCGCTGGTGCAGCAGATTCAGTAGAGATTGAGGAATATTCTAACCCGATTAGTATTTGGATGTTTAGCTACAGTGCTCTTAGATCTGTCTAAAAACACATTAAATGGATATTGGAGGGTAGAGAGCCAAGAAAAAGGAAAATAAATAAGAGAGAGAGAAACAACAATGAAAAGAGGAAAAAAAAGACAAAAAAACCCGAAAAGAATTGTAATTACTGTTTTTCTTTTTTTTAAAAAAAATTACAAAATAGAAAACTGCGCGGCGTACTTGCGCACCGTGAGAAATACCTAGTTCGCTGGAGCCATGTGGAACCTTCTTCTTAGGGTCTGGCCTCTTCTGCCTGGGTGGGAAGACCAGAGCAGTAATTAACAAGATAAAAAGTGGAGCTAAGAGCAAGAGAAAAACTTTGTTGTTTAAAAAAAATGTAAAAAGGAAAAATTGCAAAAAAATGGGAAGACAGAAGCAGGGAGAGACAGAGACACAGAAACAGAGATAGAAGGCTGGGGGTGCAGGGGGGGGGGGGCTCTCTACCGCTAGCTCGTTTGCTGGAGGCTGAATTATCCATAGAAAATCTTCATACCCTAAAATACCTAGTTCTCTGGAGCCATGTGGAACCTTCTTCTCCATACATAATGGTTTTAATGTGCTATTGGATTTGACTGGCCAGTATTTTGTTGAGGGTGCATCTGTATTCATCAGGGATATTAATTTGGTTTCATTTTTTTGTTGTGTCATTATCTGCTTTTAGTATCAAGATAATAGAGTATTCATAGGATGAATTTGGGAAGATTTCTGTTTGGATTTTTAGAAATAGTTTGTGCAGAATTGGGTTTAATTATTTTTTTTAAAAAGTTTTGTATAATTCAGAAGTGATGCCAACAGGAACTGATTTTTCCTTATTGGGAGATGACTTATCACTGATTAGATCTCTTGCTTGTTTTGGTCTATTTAGGTTTTCTATTTCTTCCTGGTTCAATCTAGGAATACTATACATATCCAGAAAATGTCCATCTCGAGTAGGTTTTCCAGTTTGCTGGTATATAGCTGGTCATAGTAGTCTCTCATGATCTTTTGTATTTCTGTGATATCTGTTATCATATTGCCTGTTTCATTACTGATTTTATTTATCTAGTTCCTTTTTCTTGATTAGTCTAGCTATCGCTTGTTGATTTTGTTCCAGCTTTTTGTAAAATTCTTTCATTTTCCATTTTGTTATTTTTGCTCTAATCTTTATTTTAAAAATCAAAAGCTTTTTGTTATTTTTCCAGTTCCTTAAGCTGTGTCGTTATTTATTTGCCATCTTTGTATTTTTTTTCTCGTAGACACTGACTGCTATAAATTTCTCTATCAAGATTGCTTTTTCAGTGACCCAAAATTTTTAGAGTTATGTGTTCATTATCATTGCTTTTAATAAATCTTTTCATTTCTGTCTTAATTTCTTCAGCAGTTTTAAAGTTGTTCAAGAGTTTCCATGTTTTTATGTATTTTCAAAGATTCTTTCTGTCTCTGATTTCAAGTTTAATTCCACTGTGGTCAGAAAAATTGCTAGAAATAGTTTCTATAATTTTAAATTTTTAAATGTTTGTTTGTGCCCCATTATGTGGTCAGTCCTTAACAGTGTTCTGTGTGGGACTGAGAAAAATGTGTATGTGTGGTGAATTGTTCTATAAATGCCTGTCAGGTCCATTTGGTTTATGGTATAATGTAGCCCTTGTGTCTCTGTTTATTTTTTGTCTAGATGGCCTGTCCAGTTGTGATGGTGGGATTTTGAAATCCCCAAGAATTAGTATGTCACAGTCTTTCTCTCTTTCGATCTAGCAGTCTTACATGTATTTGAATGCCCCAGGGTTGGGTGGGTGGGTGCACATTTGTAATTGTTACATATTCTTGGTGAATTAATCCCTTTCTTACTATATAGTGACTTTCTTTGTCTCTTTTTAGTTTTTAATCTTGAAATTTATTTTGACTGACATCAGTATCAAACTTCTGCTGTTTTTAGGTTCCTGTTGGTCTGAAAGGACATTTCCAGCCCTTCACTTTAAATCTGTGTCTTTACCGATGAGGTACGTTTCTTGCAAGCAGCATACAGAAGACTTCGATTTTTTTCTTTCATTCAGTCAACCAGTGTCTTTTAATTGGGGAATTTATTACTTAATGATCTATGATATTATCAATATGCGTGAACTGATTTCTGTCATTTTGTTAGTCATTTTCTTAATTGTTTGATGTCCTCTTATTTCTACTACCTCCCTTTTGTTTTCCTGATGTAACATTTTCTTAAGTATTTCTTAAAGAGCTGGTCTAGTGTTGGAATTTTTTTTTTGAGAAAAATTTTTGCTATAGGGTATATGCTCTTGCCAGAGAGGCAGAAAGAAACAGAGAGAAAGCGAGAAATCCCCACCCCCGGCGGGGGTGGGCGGTGTATGGCCATGCTGCAATTCCTTCTCCTCCATTCTCCTCTTAGGGCTCTGGGCATGTACGCACATGTGCCCAGCGTAAGTTTTAATCTGCCAGGTCCAGGACTCAAACTGTGGTCGGCCATGTGGGAATCCAGCACCTTAACCACCACACCACTGTTGTCCTCCTTTTTTTTTTTAAAGAATTATTTTATTTAACTTTATTTATTTATGTATTTAAATTTGACCAGAGAGGGACACAGTGAGAGAAGGGAGAGAGAGAGAGGGAGAGAGAGAGAGAGAGAGAGAGAGAGAGAGAGAGAAGGGAAAGTGAGCAAGCAAGCTGCCAGGTCCGGGACTTGAACTGTGGTCAACCATGTGGGAGTCCAGTGCCCTTAACCAGCATGCCCCCTGCCGACCCTCCTGTTGTCATTTTTAATGGTTATTTTTTCATTCTTTTTGGCAGCCTGTACTAAACAGAGATTCTTTCTTCTGCATAGTCTAATCTGTTGTTAATACTTTTTTTTTTTTTTTTTTTTTTTTTTTTTTTTTTTTTTTTTGGAGAGGTTTTTGCTATAGGGCGCGTGCGCTCGCCAGACAGACAGAGAGAGACAGAGAGATAGAAAGCAGGAAATCACCCCCCAGGGGGGATGGCCACGCCGCAATCCCTTCTCCTCCATTCTCCTCTCGGGATCTTGGGCACGCACGCACACGCGCCCGGCGTGAGTTTAAGCCGCCGGGTCCGGGACTCGAACCGCGGTCGACTACGTGGGAGTCCAGCGACATAGCCATTACGCTAACTGCTGGTCCCTGTTGTTAATACTTTTGAAGGATATTTTGATATCCTGTTTTGTATTCTTCATCTCCAGAAGTTTTGTTTGATACATTTATAGGGTGTCTATCTATTTATAGAGTTTTCCCCTCATGTTATGAAATGATTTTCTCATCTCCTGTTATTATTTTCTCTTGCATTTCACTGAGTTTTGTTGTTATGAATATTCTGAATTCCTTTTCTGACATTTTTTCACAGGCATTCAATACGCTTTATTTGCATTTCATACTTGTGTTTTTCTGACATTTCTGTGATTTCTTGTTTTATCCAGCGTTGGTGAGGAGATACTGTGTTTGTTTGAGGGAGATATATTTTCTCGTGTTTGCAGTTTTTTTTTGTATCTCTGTGTTGATTTTCATACATCAAAAATGAAAAATTCTTTCTAATTTTTGGAGTAGATTCTGTAATGTTAAGGATGGGGAGTGGAGAGAATGGCCCTAGGTCCCAATAGTACGCCTGGCCAAGTGGTTCAGGAGAGGCCAGAGCCTCGCCACATCTTTTAGATTATTGCAGGACTAGTTTAGCTGGTGGGTGATCCTGGAGGTGGAGTAACTCTTCAGACACACACAGAGCCTGGCAAGATGGTTCAAGATGGCTCAGAGGCAAGCCTATTTATGAGACCTAAAACACGAGTCCTGAATAGCCTGTGTGTAACACCTAAGAGTGGTGCCTTCCTCAAGTCCAAATGTAGCCCTGGGAAAGTGATTGTGGAGACAGGAGACAGGACAGCTCTCTGGCCCTGGGTGTGGCCTTGGCAAGGTGTTCCAGAGGAGGCCAGGGGCCAGGTGTGCCTTTCAGACCCAAGCCAGGCTAATGTACCCTGCCTCTAATTTCTGGGAGCATGGACCCTTCACACCTGAATGCAATTCAGTCAAGTTCAACCAGGAGGGGCCAGAGGGGTGTGAATCTGTGAAACACTAGTTTATATGTTTCAGGAATAAATGCGAGAACTCTAGAACATTAACTAGCACCATACCAGACAGAGAACATACTCTCATGTCAGGTGTCTCTATTCTCCTTTCTTATTAAGCTAGTTCTTTTTAACTGTGAAAATTCAATTAAAATATTCTTTTTATTGGAATAGGTTATTAGCCTAATATTTAATGTTACATTTATGCCAATGCTGTATTATGTAATTGTGGAGCTCATTGATGCAGAAGCTATGTTTTGTTTATTATTATTCCCTGGTGTCTATTATTTATAGTGCTTGATACCTTGTATATGGTGGGTGTCCAAAATGTTTATTAAATTATGGTGAAAATACCAAGACACAATCTCATTGGAAATCAATCTTTTCAGATTGATTTTTTTTTTTTCCAATTTGCTGTAGGGCATGTCTGCTCATCAGAGAGAGACAGAAAGAGAGGAAAAATAAGAAAGCACCTTCCAGGAGGATTGTCCATGCCATAATCCCTTTTCCTCCCTTCTCCTCTCAGGATTTTGGGCACACACACACACACACATACCACCTAGTGTGTTTTCCAGGCTTCCAAGCCCAGGACTTGACCATGTGAGACCAGCTGCCTTAATAATCATGCCCCTGACTGGCCCAGGTAGAAAAACTTCTAATAAAATTAAATATTATAGGCAATCAAAATATAAAAAAGAACATTTTGAAGTCTTAGTTTCTCAGGGGGAAATTCTGAGTCAAGGAATACGATAAAACATCTTTTTTTTAAACAATGTATAAAGGATCCACTTTTTAAAAAAAATATTTTTGCCATAAGTGATGTGCACTTTTCAGAGACAGAAAGAGGGGAAGTGAGAAATCACCCCCGGGGGTGATGGCTATGCCACAATTCCTTCTTCTCCATTCTCCTCCTGGGATTTTAGGCGTACATGCACATGTGCCTGCCATGACTTTCAAGCCACCAGATCTGGGTCTCAAACTGTGTTAGGCTATGCGGGAATCCAGCGCCTTACCCACCATGTTACCTGCTGGCTCCTCAATTTTGTCTTCTACTGAACATCGATAAGGTCTCCAGTAAAGGTCTGTGTGCAATATTTGCTCTAGAAGAATTCAACTTGTTTAGAGCAAATAAATACTCAACTTGTACATCATTGTACATTTCTAAAATAGACCAAGCACAGATAGATTGAGGTGAGCAAGCTGTCTTTATTCTGTCTAAAGTAATGCTTTCCTAGATGTGATGTTTTAAAATCACATCAGAATTTTTGGTGATCACCTTTTTATCTAAGTTCAGTAGATATAAAAAATGTTCAGAGAACAAGGTCATATCTACTCAGTGGAATAAGATAATAAAGAACACAGGTCTTTTCTTTTTTGCCATAAGGCTTGTGCACTTGCTGGAGAGAGACAGAGAGACATAAAGAGAGTGAGAGAATGAAAAAGTGAGAAATCACTTCCACAATCCGTTCTCCGTCCTCCTCATAGGATTTTGGGCACATGTGCCTAGCATTTTTTTTTAAGAGTTTTTTTGCCTTAGGGCATGTATACTCATAGAGAGAGAGAGAGAGAGAGACAGACAGACAGACAGTGAGAGGGAAAGTGAGAAATCACCTCCTGGGGAATGGCCATGTCACAATCACTTTTCTTCCTGGGATCTTGGGAACACATGCACATGTGCCTGGCATGATTTCTGGCTTTTTTTTTGGAGGTGGAGGACTTGAACTGTGGAGTCAGCCATGTGGAATCCGCACCTTACCCACTACACCACCTACTGACCTTTAATACTTTTTATACTTTTGGGAGGAGGCCTTAATTCTCTATTCAATTATAGTGGGCAACACTGGTAGAAAGCTAAATTAGAGATGGACACAGTTTAGAAAAATCACAGAACACTTCATGGAACATGTTCATTATCACACAAAATTTGCTGAAAATCACTATGTCTGGTTTATACAGGTTCTACTGAGTGTGACAAAAAAGAAAATTATAAAAACAATAAAAGACAGCACTCTGGAGCTACATTGCTTAAGTTTGGATCTGATTTCTGTACTTAAATGCGTGTTTTTAGGCAAATTACTTCACCTTTGTTTCCTAATCAGTAAAATAGGGAAACTAAGAAGAACTATCTCATTTGACTTTGTGAGAATTAAATGGATAAAGACTTTCAGGCAACAGTTGCAGTATTTGTGGTATTACTCCTATCGGGTAAATTTAGCTTTCAAGTGTCTAATTTTCTAACTTCTTTTTTTTTTTATAAAGAAGAAAGGATATGGGTTTAACACTGGAAGATTTATGAGTGTGCGTGCATGTCCAGTTTTTTTTGCTTTTAGGTGAGTGAGCAGTTTTATTTCAGAAAATTAAAGTCATTAACTTTGAAACATTCTTCAAGTAATCCAATTTGAAGAAGAGCCAAACCATAAAGAACCATATTCTTCATTGAGTGGATAAATGTGCAGTCGGTATGGGTAGGAAATGAGCATATTACGGAGTGAGGATATAAAATTAAATATGTGTAGGTGCTGAAGAAAGTTCACCCAAAAGGATAATGACTTGGGAGTTCCAGAACTTTATAGAAGACATTTTTTATGTCATTAAATAGAGTGCTGTAGCATTTTTTTTTTCTTGCTGAGATCTACTTAGATCTACAAATACTCCAGTGTAAAATCTGAATATCCCAAATGCTATTTTCACAGCCATGGGACAGAATGGTGAGGAAGACAACAAGCCAGCTCCTCATCAACAATTTTGACAATGTAGGAAAAGACAACCTGTCCCTAGTTCTTTGATAGAATTTAGATGCGATTGGGGCATAAAAATATTCCTCAAAGAGGTATTTTTTTATTTTAAAATTTCTTTTTATTAGAGATTTTTTGCCACAGGGCATGTGCTCACCAGAAAGACAGAGACCCGGTTATAGAAAGCAAGAAATCACCCCCCGAGGGGGATGGCCATGTCACAATCTTTTCCTCCTTCATTCTTTTCTTGGGATTTTGGGCATGCATGCACACACACATGCCTGGAGTGGGTTTTAAGCTGCTGGGTCTGGGACTCAAACCGTGGTCGACTATGTGGGAGTCCAGCAATGTTACCATTATGCCATATACTGGTCCCCAAGAGGTATGGTTTTTAAAAGCCTATTCCACAGAGATAATTCAAGTTTATTTTCTACATTAAAATTGACAATGTGTAAGAATTCTTCAATGAAATATTCTGTAATTTATTTTTTTCTTTTTTCTAAAAGAGCATGTGCGTCTCTTGGATGACCTGGCTTTGATTCATAACTCCAATAGTATTTACTGATAGTACAGCTGTGGACAAGTATATCAACTTTGCTGAGCACCAATTTTGGCATCTATTAAATGATGAAAACAAATTGTCCATTGACTGCTTTTGGGGAGGGAGCAGTAGCTGTTCAGTAAATGTTGCTCATTGATATGGTTGCTGTGATCACCTCTTCCCAATATTCTTTCAATCCTTCTCTCATTCTTTCTTCTTTTATATCTCAAGGGCTACAAAAATAAAGTTCATGAAAACACTGGAAATTAAGGGTTTCCGTAATACATTTTAATTTCTAATTATTCTTATTGAGGTAAGAAACTGTGTGAGTTTTAAAAAGAAAAATAAGGGATAGCAGGTGGTGGCATGGTGGTTAAGGTGCTGAACTCCCACATGGCCAACAGTGGTTCGAGTCCTGGACCTGGTGGCTTGAAACTCACTGGGCACGTGTGCATAAGTGCTCAAGATCCCAAGAGGAGAATGGAGGGAATGGGATTGTGGTGTGGGCATCCACCCTCGGGGTGATTTCTCACTTTCCCTCTCTCTGTCTCCTTATGGTGAGTGCACTTGCCCTATGGCAAACACCTATTTAAAAAAAGAGAGAGAGAGAGAGAGAGAATGAGAGAAAAAATAAATTATTTTTGAGACTTTTATAGCCTCTATTCCTATATATATTCTTGAATGTTCTGGCACTGGTAATCATCCGAAAGGTGAAGAGTGAGCGGGGGAAGGTGGCCATTACTCAGTCCTTGGAAGATGGAGGGTTAGCAACAGATGTTTATTTACCCCTCCATATAGTCATATTTTACTTCAGTTTCTTGGTAACTCTATGAATTTTTTAAAAGGAACATTTTAATTTGCCACAGATGTTTCATGCAAGCCATTATTAGTACGAAGAGAAAATGCTTTTGGAAGCAATTGTACAAAGGTTTAATTTTTATTTCTCAGGGAAAATGTGCATACGCAGTAAAAGTAATAAAGGAAAGCTGAATTTCCCTTGAGGTATATGAGGCTGAATAAAACCTGCTGCATTATCCTTCAATCAGCCACTTAAAATTTTTAATTGTGTAGACTCTTAATCACAAGGAAAGTAACCTTTGTGTGAGCTTTTCTTTGTCAGGAGGAGTGGGGGAGGGCTACCGTTTGGTTTTCAGCTCCTGAGGAAGAATCCTGTCATCCTTTTGGACAGCTGCCATGCTGCTCCAGGCTCTGAGACTTGACTTCCAAGCTGGTTAAGCTATCTTGTGTAGGAAAAAGCAGAGTGGTGAAGAACAGACTGTAGGTGAACAGGCTCTTGGTTATTGTAAAATGTCTCCATTCTTTTTTAATTTTTTAAAAATAATTATTTCATTTAATTTTATTCATTATTATTATTTTTTAATTTGACCAGAGAGACAGACAGAGAGGGAAAGTGAGAATGCAAACCGCCAGGTCCAGGGCTCAAACCGTGATCAGCCATGTGGGAGTCCAGCACCTTAACCACCACACCACTTGCTAGCCTCAACATGTTTCCATTCTGACCACACTCCTGATCCCCATGAGTGCATAGATGAGACTCAGAACAATTGTTGTTCAACAGTCCGTGACTCAGTGTAACTGAAGCTGTTGGCAGTTCTCCATGGATGGCCCATTCCACTCTAGTCAGGGTAATAAGAGCATACGCCATTTTGGAAAAACATTACAAATTGATACTGGATGGAGATTTCTGATTTTCTTTTTATGTATTCAGTGTTAATCAAGGGGGTTATATAGTATGATAACATTAGAAGATGCTTTTGTGGTTCTTAAATTTTAAGTTTCCACATATCTTGAAAAGAAACTTCCAGTTAATTGTAATTCATATGGTTTTCTGAGTTTGAAATAAATTGGGAACCCACAGGCTGATGGAAATCAATGAAACTATGCTTCTACAGCCCAGACAAAGCAGGGAGCAAGGCAAATTAACCAGGAAAATCCCCAAAAGCCTTTTTTGGGAATAATTCAGGTTAGCATCAATACCACCGCTTCATGCCATTAATCTTTTCCTGCAACTTTGCATGGCGACAGTTAATATTGATTTGGGCTTTTAGTGCTTTTCCCAATATCTCTTGGAGAATCTCTAGGTGCCATGAACATTAGAGCAGGAGTATGTGGTTTGTCTTGAGTCCTTCAAACCAAAGAGAAGTGGAAAGAGCACAGCACATGGAAAACATTTTGTGGCAGGTTTTGCTTATTTTTCAAACCAGCCTTATTGAGAGAGAACAGACATACAGTACTCTGCATGGAATTTAAGAGCACAATTTGATGTTTTGATGTGTAAATAGGCCTGTGAAACCACCCCTAGGTCACAATAATGAATATGTTCATTCCTTTCAGGAATTTCTTCATGCCCTTGGCAATCTTTTTCTCATTCATGGGCAACCCTAATCTGCTTTGTCACGACACATTACATGGCATTTCCTCGAATTATATGTAAATGAAATCATGAAGTACATATTCTTTTCTGGTTGGCTTCTTTCATGGAGCCTATTTACTTTGAGCTTCACCCATGTGGTTCATAACACCAGTCACTTAAAGTGTCTTATTGCTGAATAGTATTCCACTGGACGTGTGTGCTGCGGTGTGATGATCTTTCTCTAGTTGATGGAAATTTGCGTTATTTTCTGTTTTTCACAATTGTAACTAAAGCTCCTGTAAAAACAGTTGTGGATGTGTTTTTGTATAGACGTATGTTTTTATTTCTCTTGGATAAATATTTAACTCTGGAATGACTGTAGTATGTGGTGAATAGTTTTTGTTGAGATGCAATTCATATGCCATATAATTCTTCTTTTAAAAATGTATAATCTGGTGTTTTTCAGTGTATTCACAGGGTTGTGCAACCATCATCACTAATTCCAGCACATTCTTATCACCATCTTCCCAAAAAACTCCTCTACCCATTAGCAGTCTCTTTTCTATTTCCCTCTCCTTCTAGTCCTGAAAGCCACTCATCGACTTTTTGTCTCTAAGGAGTCGCCATAGATTCTGGACAGTATGTATAAATAAAACCATGGAATATGTGGTCTTTTGGGTCTGGCTTCTTGCACTTCTTGCAAGAAGCAACTTCTTGTTGTGCTTATCAGTGTAGGCATGCACTACATAATGGCATTTCGGTTAATTAATGATGGATAATATAACGACGGTCCCAAAAGTTTACAATAGGCTATACTACATATCCTATGTGTGTAGTAGGCTACACTATTTGAATATGTTTACATACACTCTGTGATAGTTACACAGTGACAAACATCACTTATCATGCAATTCTTAGATCGTATCCCTGTCATTATGCAACTTATGACTGTTTCTCACTCCTTTTATGGCTGATGATACTTCATTGTAAGAATATACCATTTTTGTTTATCTGTTCGTCAGTCGATGGACATTGAGTCATCCCACTTTTTAGCTATTCCGCTTTAATGCTACTGTAAATATTTGCATATAAATTTTTGTGTGAATATGTTTTAAATTCTCAAGTGTGAAAATACAGTAGTAAAATTGCTAGGTTATAGGGTAACTCTTTGTTCATATGTTTAAGTTTTTTGAGGAGCTGACAGACTTTTATACAATGGCTATAACATTTTGCATTAAGATCAGTGGTGTGTAGGCTTTCTAATTTCTCCACCTTCTCACCAAAACTTTTATTAACTGTGTTTTTGATTACAGCCATCCTAGTTGGTATGAAATGGCAATATTGTGGTTTTGATTTTCATTTCTCTAGTGACTAATGATGTAGCGTATCTTTTCCTGTGTTTGCTGGCTATTCATATACCTTTTTCAAAGACAGGGCTATTTACTTTCTTTGTCCATTTTAAAATTAGACTATTTGTCTTTTTATTGTTGAACTGGAATGGCTCTTTATATATTCTGGATGCCCTTATGAGATATATGATTTTCGAATTTTTTACATTGTGTGGATTATCTTTTTTTTTCATGATAGAGAACATGTATGTGTGTTTGAGACAGACAGAGAGAGAGAGAGAGAGAGAGAGAGAGAGAGAGAAGCACCTTCAACAGGTGCTGCTGTTTGGTAGGTCATTACTATATCAGGGACTGGTCATACCATGATCCCCTTCCCTTAGCCCTCTGACTCCTTAGGATCTTGGGCATGTCCATACATGCATAGTGCGTTTCAGGTAGTCTGGGCTGGGGGTCCAAACATGTAGTCAGCCATTTGGTTTCTAGCACTGCAGTTCAGTAGACCAGCAACTGTACCACAGACACTAGGCCTGTAGGTTGCTTTTTTTTTCCTTCTTTCTTTCTTTCTTTCTTTCTTTCTTTCTTTTTCTTTCTTTCTTCTTTCTTTCTTATTTTCTTTTCTTTCTTTTTTTTTTTTTTTTTAGGTTTTTACCATAGAGAGAAACAGAGAGAAGGAGAGAGCCAGTGAGAGGGAAAGGGAGAAATCAGCCCCCACGAAGGTTGGCTATGCCACAATTCCTTCTCCTTGATTCTCTTGGATTTTGGGCATGCACACACCTGCTTCTGAGATGATTTTCAAGCCAGAACTTGAACTGCAGTTGGCTCTGTGGGAGTCCAGCACCGTAACCACCATGCCACCTGCTGGTCCCTGTAGGTTGTCTTTTTACTTTATTATTATTATTTAAAAAGTTTTCCTGGGACCAGCAGTTAGTGTAATGGCTATGTCACTGGATTCCCATGTAGTCAACCGTGGTTCGAGTCCCGGACCTGGTGGCTTAAACTCAACACTGGGCATGTGTGCGTACGTGCCCAAGATCCTGAGAGGAGAATGGAGGAGAAGGGATTGCAGCGTGGCCATCCCCCACTGGGGGGGTGATTTCTCGCTTTCTGTCTCTCGGTCTCTCTCTGTTTTTCTGGCGAGCGCAAGTGCCCTATAACAAAAACCTCCCCCCCCAAAAAAAAAAAATATTCCTGAGAGTGTGTGCACTTGCCAGAAAGAGACATAGGGATCAAAAGAGAAGGAGGGGAAAACCAATTCCAATGGGGCATGGTCACACCATAGTTCCTTTCCTTTCCTTTCCACCAAAATCTGTAAGAACTTGAGGCAGACACATAAGCTTGGTATGGTTTTCATGATGTTGGGGCCAGACTTTAAACTGCATGGTTGGCCTTATAGGGTCTAGCTCCATTAACTACTAGGTCATGGGGTCAGCCCTTTTCTTCTTTCTTTACTGTATTTTATTTTTTTTCTTTTTAGAGAGATGTTTGCTATAGGGTACAAGTGCTTGCCGGAGAGACAGAGAGACAGAAAGTGAGAAATCCCTTAGGGGGAATGGCCACACCACAATCCCTTTTCCTCCATTTATATATCCTGGATACAAGTCTTTTTTTAGGTATATGCTTTGCAAATATTTTCTCTTGGTCTGTGGTTTGTTTTTAATTCTATTAACAGTGTCTTCTAAAGGCAGAAAGGTTAATTTTTAGTAAGTTCAATTTTTTATTTTTTGGAGAGGTTTTTGCTATAGGGCGCGTGCGCTTGCCAGACAGACAGAGAGAGACAGAGAGATAGAAAGCGAGAAATCACCCCCCAGGGGGGATGGCCACGCAGCAATCCCTTCTCCTCCATTCTCCTCTCAGGATCTTGGGCACGCACACACATGCACCCGGCGTGAGTTTTAAGCCACCGGGTCCGAGACTCGAACCACGGTTGACTACATGGGAGTCCAGCGACATAGCCATTACGCTAACTGCTGTTCCCAGTAAGTTCAATTTTTCAATTTATTCTTTCCTAGACTTTATTGTTATTGTATCCAAGAATATTTGCTTCACAAAAAGAAAGATTTTTTATCGATTTGATTTCTAGAGGTCTGATAGGTTTAAGTTTTAAATGTGGGTGTTTGATCCACTTTGGGTTACTTTTTGTATATGGTATAAGATGTGGGCATTTTATATTCTGGATGAAGACCCCCATTGTTTTGACAATATTTGTTGAAAATACTAATCTTTCTCCATTAAACTATCTTTTCACTGTTGCTAAAAATTAGTTGCTCACTTATGTGTTAGTCTCCTTCTGAGCTTTCTCTTCTGCTCCATTTACCTCTTTGTTTCTACAGATTTATAATAACACTTGGCTGAATTAGGTCAATTTAAATGAAAGAAAGCACCTAAGTGCATTTGTGTTTGTATTTCTTCAAACATTGTTTTACCTTCAATTCTTAGAGAAAAACATTAAAAGAGGATTATGGTGACTGGAGGATACTCAATAATGGTAAATGTTTATGTTATAAGGAAATCACAGTTAAATAACTTACCAATGTATTTTATGCTGTATTTCAGTTACTCCAGTATGGGAAGATCCTAACAGATTTTCACATACATGGTTTGTATGTTTCTACTACTCTGTGCCTAAGCCCTTGGAAGACCGTAATAATTGAAACTGTCAAATGATCTTTTTTTATGTTAAAGCCTGATGCAGTGTTAAACTTCTACTCAACACAGCAATATAGGCAGCCACTACTTTTTTTTGTGATGTTGGTGTATGAGACAAAATTTATTTGCCACTCTTGCCCAATTGCTAAGTTGTACTGTCTTTGATTTTAGGAAGCTGATGGGGTTGTGGACTTGTTTCCTTACTATCATTTAGTAGTTGCCTTTTTTTTTTTTTTTTAATGAGATATTTTTGCTATAGGGCATGTATGCTCACTGGGGAAAGAGACAGAAAGTAAGAAATCATCCCTCAAGGGTGATGGCCACGCCACAGTCCTTTCTCCTCCATTCTCTTCTCAGGATTTTGGGCACACACACACGCACACATACACACACACACACACACACACTCTCCTGGTGTGAATTTGAAGCTGCCAGGTCTGGGACTCGAACCATGGTTGACCATGTAGGAGTCAGCAACGTAACCATAATGCTATCTGCTGGTCCCATTTAGTAATTGCTTTCTCTGTGTTAGATTTGAATGAAAAAAGTTGATAGTATATGTTCCCTACTTTCAAGAAACCCATTAGTCTCAGGGAGTTATGTACAATTCTATGGAGACTGGCTTTGTCAAGATTACAATGAGGTTTGCAGTGGTGGTGAAATACTCATATATACTGACAAGGGGTGCTGGTTAGTAGGCGTAGCAAACTACTTTCCTTGATTTCTTACAGAAAGTGACTACTCTTTCTTTATGGTCAACTGGAACCCTATACTGATAGCATGTATTGAGTAAAACCAAAGACAACTAATTCACTGTTTGCTCTCCTCATACTTGCCCCACCCCTCTGCCCCCCAGCTTAGCTTTCCTATTTCCTCCAAAGCAACAATAGGTACGTAATTCAGGTGTGTTTCCTGCTTGCCATTTCCTGTTTTTGAAAAATAGGAAGAATTATACCTACTTTATAAGACAGTTATGAAGGCTGAGTAAAATAATGCATAATAAAATTCTTGGTAAAGTTTCAAGCTGAATAAAGGTTCATTTAAAAACATTATTATCATTATTGTTCTTATTTACTTGGAAGATTTTGCTTTGATTTCTCTCCATTTACATTTGGCTTCCATGTACTTTGGGCCAAATCAGCTCTCTCAAAGCTTGTAACCCCCTGAGGGCGAAACGGGTGACTCTAAGATATCTTTAGAGCTTGTGAACACATAGTCACATTCCAAACGGATGCTATCTTAAATCTGTTGGCAAAATAATCCCCACAGTTTGAATGCAGCAATTAATTTCATCAGCTATGAAAAATGTTAGAATTATTTGATTCTTGCTATCAACAAAAATGAAGTAATTGTTTGTAAATGGAGGAAGAAAATCAGCTGATTTGCCAAGGAAGGGCCTAGCTGTGTGCACAGGCAGCCTTGGCCAGGAGCTGTGTGACGGTTTGGGATGGCTTGCCATTTGTCCTTCGTGTTTTCACAGCTGGCAGCTGGTCCCACACAAGCTTCACTGACAGGCCGGAATCTAATCTGTATTCCATTTACTCCATTTTTCTCTTTTCAACACAACTCTAGATTCTTTTTGGTTCAGGCTTTTGGCATTTGTATCAGTACATTGCATTCCATCTTGTTGACTTTTTTGGGTCTTGGAATCATCAAGATTGTGAATCTTCACAGTTTGACTGTTGTATATTTGTCTGCTTGATCATGATCTCAGTCAAAGTGCATTTAGTTCCTGTGTCCCATAGAAAATATGAGCCTTTTGTATATGTTGGTTGCCCAGGAAGCATGAGGGCATCCACGGGCTCTAGGGGCTCATTTGGAACGAATAGCATGTGCCAAACTTCCAGGCCTTTCCTCACATCCAGCCCTGGTCTAAATCCAGAGAAAGAGAAAATGCTACGAATAAATGTCCAGTGGGCTCTTCTTTAAAAAAAAAAAAAAAAAAAAAAAAAAAAAAGGTTCTCCTCCTGGCATCCTGTTTCTTTGTTTAATCTCTGTCTTCTTTCCTAGAGGATAAACTCCATAATGACTGGCTCTGGCCCTTTCATTCACTGCCGTATCTCCAGTTCCTGGAACAGTTCCTTGTTGGATATTAATACAAGTTATTGAATGAATGAATGAATGAATTCACTTACTGAATTTCTGAGCATTAGCATTGCTCCAGGAACTAAATGTATCAACTAACTCCAAAGACTAGTTCCTTTTCCTGGTGGGGCATATATATTCTAGTTGGGAAGCAAGACAATTGTGAATGGAAAATGATTAAATTGGGATTATAGATTGTGATGAACTGCTGTGAAGGGCTATATCATTAAATGATGACAAATTGACTGGAGAAAATGGACAAAGCCATTCAGATGAGATCTAAATGATGAGACTAAACCAGCCAAATGTAAAAAGCTAAAAATAGATGTTCCAGATAGTACAAAGTGCTTGATATGTTGGAAGGATAAAAAGACTGATGTGACTGAAAGCAGTGAGCAGTGAGCAAGGAAGAGAAGAAATGTAGTTGGAGAGGTATGCTTTCTCACTTTCTTACTTTATGAAACTCTGTAGAACATGGTAAGATAAAATGTGATGGTAAAGGGCCAGCAGGTAGTATAGTGGTTAAGGTGCTGGACTCCCATATGGCTGACAGAGGGTCAAGTCCAGGATCCAGCAGCTTGAAAATCATGCCGGGCACATGTGTGTGCATGCCCCAAATCCTAAGAAATGAATAGAGGAGAAGGGATTGTATTGTGGCTGTCCCCACCAGGGTGGGGAGGGGGTGGGCGTGGTGATTTTTCACTTTCTTCTCTATCTCTCTCTGTTTTTTTTTTTTACTCTGGTGAGCTCATATGCCCTATGGCAAAAACTTTAGAAAGTCATAAAATTCTAGGGTAATTCACCCTCCAGTGATTTATCATAGCATTTTTTTTTTTGACTAGGAGAATGTCATCTGATTATAACTATAAAAGATTAAAAGATGAATCTAAAAACTACCTGAAAATTGTATTGAAGTAGACTAAAGTCAGTAGCTGGAAAAATTATACAGAAGATATTCCAGGAGTCTATGTGAGACATCAATGGCTTGAGTAAGGCAATGGCATTGGATGGAGAGAAATTGATTTTTGATTTGAAATTACTCGAAGGAAGTTCTGACTTAGTGTGATGATATTGCGATGTCGGATTATGTATGCAACGGGATGAGTAAAAGCTGGATGAAGAATGATTTCTAGGTTTCCACAGTGCACTTGGAGAACCAGTAAGGCCATACAGTGGCTTAGAGGTGGTATCAGTTACTGAACTGAGGATGACTTGAGAAGGATGTAATAAGGTTTTTCAGAGAAACTGGCCAATAGAATGAATGCAAATACATGGTGGGAAAATGAATATATACATTCAACCAGATGTTTTTGGCTGCAAGTAAGAGAAAACCTAATTCAGGCAATTGCATTTTTAATCTCACATAACAGAAAGCCCCTAGGAAGCACTGACTCCTGAGAGGTTCAGCATGGGTATCAGGGATAGCAAGATGTACTTTTCCTATTTCTGCTCATTTACCATCTGTGTTAGCTTGATATCATTGAAGTCATTATTCATTTACAGTGGGAGAGAAAGTACCTTTCCACATTTGGGGCATACTCTTGTCCCCAAAGGAATCATTGGCATAGAAGAGCTGATTCAGTTGATCTTGAGGTTTTTTTTTTTAATTATTTAATTTTATTCGTTGTTATTAATTTTTTAATCTGAGGAGGAGAGAAAAGAGAGAGAGAGAGAGAGAGAGAGAGAGAGAGAAATAGAGACAGAGAGAGAGAGAGAAAGAGAGAGAAAGGGAAAGTGATAAAGCAAGCTATCAGGTCCGGGACTTGAACCACACTCACTTATGGGGGAGTACAGTGCCTTAACCACCACACCACCTGCTGGCCCTCTGATCTTGAGTTCTGAACTGATCATTAACACGGGAGAAGAGGGTATCCTTATTGATTAGGACAATTTAGGAACCACTTCAAAAAATGGGGATCAATATTCAGATTTGCAGATATTATATAATAGGGAAAGCTTGGGATGGATGTTAGAATTTGATCAAATGTTACATATACTCTACTCCTTTACTCAACATCTAAACCTAGCTTCCAGAGTAAGTACTCACTCAAACAGCTCTTAATGTATTAGGCTAAAACACTTCATTTCCTTTCATAATGTAAAAGTGTGGAGAAAGAAGAGGATAAGCACAATGGAGATTTTATTTGGAAAAAGGCAGAAGAACACATGGTTTGGTGGTGCAGAGCATAAACTGGCCTGCAGGCTGGAAGTAGTGAGGACTTCCGGATCGGCCAGTGCAGTGACTTCTTGAGTTACGTAAGGCAGCAGCCAGTTCTCTGGAATAAACTCTCTTGTCCACCCTTCTTGATCACCCCATGTTCTGCCACCTGGGAAGATCATTCATATCTATTGATTTTTGTATGATATGGGCATGGGATAGGATATCCCTCTGTGGATATACAGCTATAGTTGTTTATTCTCTGAAAGTGTGTGTCCAAGCGATTTAAGACTTGCCATGACTCTTTATAATCGAGCTTGGGGTTTCTTTAATTTGTAGTTTCCTTTAAGCTTTAGAAGACTTTTGGTCTATATGTTTTTTTTTCTCTTTTAAGAATTATTTTACTTAACTTTATTTATTTTAATTTGACCAGAGAGAGACAGAGAGAGAGAGAGAGAAAGTGAGAAAGTAGGCTGCTAGGTCCAAATGCATGGTCAAACCATGATCAGCCATGTAGGAGTCCAGCGCCCTTAACCACCACACCACCTGCCGGCCCCAGCCATATGTATTGTAACCTTACCAGGGGATATCGGTGTGGTCATGGTCTTTGAGTTTGGAGCTTTAGTCTCCTAAGTAATAGCCTTTGTTTCCTTTCATCTTAGGGCAGTGGCTTCTATCTATACTTGGCTTGTTCCTGAAAGAGTTTTGAAACAATAACCTTGGGTTGGTAGACATCAGTGCATTGCATCCTTCTTCACACAGAGAATTGTCAATAGTTTTTTGAGTCTTCTCACATTTTTCTTGTGCCTCAATTGTATGTCCTTCTAAATTAATCTTCCTCCCAATCTGTACCAGCATTTTGAAAGGAAAATAACTCAATTTTTTTAGTCTACACAATTTCTTAATTTTGAGGTACAGAAAGGTTCACTTTCAATGAAGCTATTTTTTTCTTCTTCTTCTGTACTTAGAGTGGGTCATATTTGGCCTTTTGTCTCTTTCTTATAAGACTTTATTGATGGCATCACAAAATGTTAAAAAAAAACCATCATGTTTCTCATCAAGTCCCTAATTCCTATAGTCTTGGAAGACCATTGACTGAATTTTAACTTACAAAGAGACCATAGTTTAACTGACATCTTCAAAATGGTATATATTACTATTTACCACAGAGAAATAGTAGAAGTAGTGGGATCTTCTTCATTCTGTATCCTTCATCCTAATTAAATCAGTCTGTTGTCTGTAGTGTCTTCCTGGTATCAAAATATATATTATTTAAAACATGTTCAGTTGAAAATAATAAAATTTGTAATAGGGGTACAAGCCACCATTCTGTCAGGGATAAGAATGGGCCTCGGGCCTGGCTAATCAGGGTAGTCTCTCTCCTTGGCCACAGTGATTCAGGGTTATCTGTTGTAGCCAAGATAGTTCAGTCAGACATAATCACAGGAGCTTATGATCCTGGAGCTGTCCAGGCGGTGATGTGAAGCCAGAGAAAGAGGCCAGATCAGTGGAAGGCAGAGCCAACAGCTGGAGAGGAACCAAGTCTGATGCCATCACTGGGCCTCGGAATCCAATCCTGTATGGAGCCAGCATTACTTCTGGCCTTCTCGATGAAGTGAATTGAAAATGTTTTCTACTTAAGCTTGTTTGAACTGGTGTTTCTTTCTAATTCAACAGTTTGGGCTTCTGGTTTGATTTTACTAATTAGATTATGAGAAGTCACGTAGACTCATCAAAACAATTTTAGGGAGTAAAGGGACATTTAAGATTATTTAACCCAATTGCTTCATTTTTATGATGTGAACTCACGTGGTGATTTAACTTGAAAGTCAGATTAGATATTCTCTCTGTAGATATTTCCAGTAGCCTGCATTGTTTGATGCTGTTTGAAAATGCACAGTGCTGGATACTAAGTATTAATTTTCCTAGAAATGTTTACTCTGTCATAAAGATGGGTCCCATCTCATTAGTCATGTATTTTCTATACATTTCTGAGTGGTAGGATTTAACGTGTTTAATAGTACACCTCACTTTGGCCACTTGCAATCACCTATGTCAGACCAAGTGTGTATAGTAGAAAAGTATATATTTGATTAGAGTGTGTTTTTTTTCCCCCTAACTTTCTGTTTAGAAAAATTATAGATGTTCAGGAGAGTTGCAAAGGTAGAACAGAGAGTTCTCATACACTTGTTACACAGCTCGCCTAATGTTAACATCTTGTAAAATTAGAGTAAAATTTTCCAAATAAAAAATGAGCTCTTGAAGACCAGATGGTGGTGCAGTGACAAAATGCAACACTCCACCACGCAATCCCACAGGAGGAATGTCCCCGGATCAAGTCTGGAGGTCTCTGAGTACACTGGGTGTATCTGTGCTCATGATCTGAGATGCATGAGGGCTGGGTGTGGATCACAGTGCCAAGACCTTGTTGGAGATGCTCTCTTTCTCTATCTCTGTATCTCTCACTCATAGAGAAATAAATAGATTTTAAAAAAATAACATTGGGGGCTAGTAGGTGGTGTGGTGGTTAAGGGGCTGGATCCCCACATGACCAACGGTGGTTCAAGTTCCAGACCTGGCAGCTTGAAAATCATGCTGGGCAGTATGCGTACGTGCCCAAAATCCTGAGAAGAGACTAGAAGAGAAGAGATTGTTGTGTGGCCATTCCCCCTGGAGGGTGATTTCTCACTTCCCCTCTCTGTCTCTCTCTCTAGTGAGGGCACACACCCTATTGCAAAAATCTAAGGAAAAAACAAAGCAAAACAAAAAACATTGGTACAATGTAGTAAACTATGGAATCTATTCAGATTTATCAGTTTGTTGTCTGATGTCTTTTTCCTGAGCTATTAAAAATGAAAATGGGCTGATCGTATAGCCTACTGGGTAAGGAAGTCAGATCCTTCATGGCTGATCATGTTTTAAATCAGGCTTCAGAAACATGGGGGATCAAATCCTGACAGGATGAAGAAACGGAGGAGAAGGGGTTGTGGTGGAACCATACCCCATTGAGGGTGTTTTCTTTCTTTTTTCCTCTCTCTCTCTTTTTCTGTCTTTCTGGCAATCACATTTGCCCTCTGGCAATTAAAGATGGAAATGGTTCTTTGTAATTTGGTTGGTTTCTTTATCTACTGAGAATGTCAAGTCAGCACAGTTGATTGTACTTCAGCTTTTAAACTATGAAAAAACCATCAGGCCATGGTTTATAACTCACTATTACTACTTGGAGCCAGGCATTCAAACACAAGTCCTGCAGGTACATATTATTTGTTACATCATAGACAAGTTCCCAAAATGTATAAATCAACTGTGTAAATTAAAAAAAAAAACTTTCCTTTTACAGACATTTTATCTTTTATTTATAACTGTATGATTTTATAACTTTTTCATTTCCTCTCTCTCTCTCTCTCTCTTTTTTTTTTCCCAGAGTGCATGTGCACTAATGAGAGAGAGAGAGAGAAAGGATAAACACGCCCCAAAGGGGTATGATCACACCACATTCCCACCTTTTCCCTTTCTCCATCCTGTTGAGATTTTGCACATGCATGCAGATGCGACCAGGGTGTTTCTCAAGACATCAGGTCCAGGATTTGAACCACAGTAAGCTGGTGGGATCTAGCTCCCTTAACCAGTAGGCCATGGGGCTGACCCTAATTATAGTTTTGATTAGAAGTTTTACACTATAATAAAAAAGGAAAAAGTAACCTATTTTTCCAAAGTGTTCCTGAGTTTGTTCCTTTGTCAATTTAGTGCTTCCCATTTAAATCTGCTTAAATTAACATCACTTCATTTGAGAGTAATGGAAAGTAATTTTCTATAGTCATGAGATTCAGGGGATGTAACATCTTATATGAAAGGTGAATTGTATATAAGTATTCAAATACTAAAATTGGAAATTAAATTAACCCACACTGCACTTTCTTAGAAAGTCTATATATTAGAGCAGAAAACTGATAACAAATAAAATGAGCTAGAGCATAATATGTGGGATAAAGAGAATCAGTAGACTGTACCCTTCGGACTGAGTTACAGTTCATTAGAAGAAGACAATTTGTACTAAGACATTGTCTAGTTATTTTAAAGGCAGGCAGGAGCTATAATATTTTGGTATATTTTATTTAGGTATTTTTCATATATATAAAACACACCATACTTAACAAAAATTATTTTTGATATATTATCTAAAGGACGTACCAGAAGTTTCACTTCAATTTCCAGGTTGTGACAGAAAAACCTGATTTTCTGTGACGTATCTACTCTACTGCCGTAGAAAAGCCAGAGCAGTACGGGCCACGAGGACGTGGTGGGTGAGGCAGTATTGCCTCCTGAGAGTTGCTTAGTGTGCTGTCTCTAGGAAGCTCCCTCGGTGGGGCTCAGACTCAGGACTGCAGGAGTGTTTGGTGGCAAACTATAGGTGTCCATGGTGGTGATGGGGGCACTGAAGCCCTTTTTCTCATCTTTTCCAGGGAGAAATGAGTCTTCCCCAGTTCTGAGCTGACCTTGAGTGGGGAGACAGTGTGGTGAGGCAAGGCGTTTCCTTCTCCTCAGCAGCTAGCATCCAGTTTCCTTACGGTACTGGGGTTCTGCTGCTTCTTTGTTGCTTTCCAGAGCTTTGCTTTGGTTGTTCTAGTAACATATTGCAGTTGTTTATTTTTTGGTAAGAGGAAAGAGTGCTAAGAAACTTCTAGTCAGTCATTTTGCTGATATCACTATCAATCTTAGCCTAATTTCATAACCATGTTATACATGATAAATTTATTACTTGTATTTATATACTTAATTAAATTAATATACTTAAATTAATATACTTAGTAATATAACCATGATAATCATGCATCTAGCATAGCTGCCATTTAAGCCCTATTTTGTGATAGGTTGACAATGGACACTAAGGACATTAGTCCACATTAAGGGTAGTTCACATTGACCTGGCCTTTATGTAGTCTACACTCTAACATGTATTACTATATATTATTAGAGACTAAGCAAACTCCATTTGCTTGCTAGAAATGTTGTAGTGGCTGAAATTGTGAAGTTTTCCATTGATTTCAAATAAAATATCTTGTTAAGATCCAAAATACAGTTTTGTTAAGCATATGAAATTATAATATGTTCAATGTTGATCTCCCTTGCCTCCCCCTTTTCTTTTTTTTTTATCCCTAATCCTTCCTCAGTAAAATATTTAAAAACATTATGAATGGCTTGAGATAAAATCAACAAAGTCTTAGTTATCTATTATTTCTAAATGTTTGTTTTCTTTGTCAAAGTTTACTTGAAAACTGTTTTAAAAAATAATGATGTTACAACATATTCAACAGTATTTTGTCCCTTTCATATCCCAAAGTCCCTTTCATATCCTATCCTCTGTATCTATTTTTAGAAGAAATAAAAAAAAAAAAAACTTAGCTATTTCTTTCTGATTTTATTTCCATATTGCAAAATAAGATGTGTATAATTCCATATCTTTGTTAATTTTCAGTTGACCTATATCTATGGCAAATGGAGATTTTTGCCTCAGTTATCTGTTGTTTTTCTCATTCATAGTGTTTTTATTGAAATTAAAAAATTGAAACTCTAGCCATTTTTCCAACAATATGATTATATGTGTATTATTTATTGTTGAGTAGTTTTGTTTTTAATTTATTGTTCAAAGTTCTGTTTTCCCTGGAATTAATAATTACCTCATTTTTTCATTTGCTTGATTTTGTGTTTTGGAAGGTGATCAAATGACCAAATGTTCCCACATCAGCCAATAACTCTGGAAAAGGACCCTTTTTAATACAATACTCACAGAGTCAGGCTTGTCAGATTGTATTTCAGTTATATATTTTTTCCTGGAAGCATCTTTACTGTTCAATTGGTCTCCTGGTACACTCTGAACTGGATGCCTTTTAAATCACTATCATAGAGGTCGGTCTGGGAAATCTATGGACTTCTCTTCATTTTGGATCTCTTAATTTCCTGAACCCCATTAATTTTCCCTCATGCTCAATTTTCTTTCTCATTTTGGCAGATCATATCCAACGCTATTCTAAGAATGAGTATACCAAGATACATTTTGTGACACTTTACTTCTATTGATTGATAGCTGGGTATAGGATTCTAGACTAAAAGTTATACCTAATCAGAATTATAAAGACTTTGGTCCATTATCTTCTGGTTTCCAGTGCTGCTATGGAAAAATCTAGTGTTCTTTTTTTTTTTGGAGAGGTTTTTGCTATAGGGCGTGTGCGCTCGCCAGAAAGACAGAGAGACAGAAAGCAAGAAGTCACCACCCAGGTAGGATGGCCATACCGCAATCCCTTCTCCTCCATTCTCCTCTCAGGATCTTGGGCACGCATGCACACACGCCCGGCTTGAGTTTAAACCACCAGGTCCCGGACTCGAACTGTGGTCAATTACGTGGGGGTTCAGCGACATAGCCATTACGCTAACTGCTGGTCCCCTAGTGTTCTTCTTAGTGCTGATCTTTGGAACACAGATTTTTTTTTTTTTTCTGGAAGCTTTTGAGAGTATAAAATTTTATCTATAGTATTCTTAAGTTTCATAGAAGTGCTTTGGGTATGGACAGTTTTTTTCACTCACTTTGTAGGACATTAGCTGAACCTTTTCAAATGGAAATTTAGATTATACAGTTCTAGAATATTTTCTTATATTCTAAACACACATGTTAATTTTTTTTTTCTTCATTACTTCATTTCTCCCTTTGGGAGATTTCTGTTAGTCAGATGTTGGGCCTGCTAAACTGATCCTCTAATCATCTTACCTTTTATATTGTAAGGTTATTTCTTTGTATTTTTAATTCTACTTTCTAGGAGAATTCCTAAACTTCATCTAACACTTTTTTTGAATTTTTAACTTTGGCTATCATATTTTAATTTTCAAGAGCTTATCCTTGTTTACTTATTTAAAAAAATTCTTGATCTTGCACCATAAATATAATACCTTTTATTTCTCTGAAACACACATGTATTCATATATATGTTTCTTTTAGTGAAGCATATTTGTCATATGTTATAGTGAACTCTGCTTTCTGTGCAATTCTTCGCATTTTGACAAACACATACAATCACGTAACTGTTGCTGGCTTGGACATACAGTAGTTCTCTCTTATTTGTAGATTCACTCTGTGGTTTCCATTACCCATGGTCAGCCATAATCTGAGACTATTAAGTGGGAAATCTCAGAAACAAACAACTCATAATTTTTAAATTGCATGTTTTTTTTTTTTAATTCAAATGAACATGTATTCAGTTTGTATTAAACAAGACACAGCTAAGACATACCTCTCGGCCATCCTTACAGAATTCACACTGCCCAGCCTAGGATCTTGTCATTTCTCCTCAGCTGTGTCCATCCTGTGTTTCACTAGTTTTCCAATTTCGTAATCTCAGCAGTGTAGAGGGGGATTGTTCAGAAGCTCAAAATTGTCTCAGAAAGTGGCAGGTAACAGAGTGATAGCCACAGCACATGGACAATTTGCTTCATAATAAATATGCAGTGAGGTGGATCATCTCTTCTTGTGGAGGAGCCAGGCTAGTCTAATCCTCGGTGACTTCGTCCATAAGTCTGGAGCTGACTGACTCCAGATCACTGGGGAATTCGAAAACCTCTGTGTTCTCCAGGTACAGGTCTGTGGCCACCTCCTGGGCTGGGGTCAGGTCTAGGTCAGCAGACCTGAGTTTGAAGGACTGGTCTAACTCAATGGACTCCTCTGGGTGAGCAGAGGGGTCTAGGCTGATGGACCCCTTGGGACCGATGGTTACACCAAAGCTGACAGTTAATCCTCGATCATTGGAGATGTGTGGGGAAGGCCAGGGCCAGGGCATACAGGTAGAACAGACTGAGGCCGTCCTGAGCGTAGTGGGCTATGGGGAGGCAGGAGGCTGGGAGCTAGCAGGTTGAGCAGGTGGGGCAGGCCTGGAGTGTCTAAATTGCATGCTTTTCTAAGTAACGTGATGAAATCTTGCACTGCCTTGCTCCATTTCACCTGGCATGTTAACCATCCCTTTGTCCTGCATGAGCATGCTCAATATGCTACCTGCCTGTTAGTAATTTAGCTGTCTTGGTTATTGGATTGACTATTATAGTATCACAGCACTAATAGTCAAGTGACCCTTATTTTATTTAATAATGCCCCTAAAGCACAAGAGTAGTGTTACTAGTGTACTCCTATAACTGTTTTATTTTATTTTATTTTTAGTTATTGTTGTTAATTTCTTACTGTGCCCAATTTATAAGCTAAGCTTTATTATAGATATATATGTAGAGGAAAAAACATAGGATAATATAGGGTTTCATCCTATCCATTGTTTTCATGCATCCACTGGATCTTGGAATGTGTCCCTTTTGGATAAGGGGAGACTACCATATAAAACAATTTCATCACCCTCCCCAATTTCCTTACACTCCTTTAAGCCACCCCCCTGCTTTACCCTTAGCCCGAAGTGAGCACTGTCTGTTTGCTATCCCTATAGCTTCGCCTTTTCAGAATGCCATAGAAACAGAATCATATAGTACACAGCCCTCTGAGTCTGGCCACTTTCACTAGTGTAACACGTGAGATCCAGCCACCTGGTCGTATGCATCAGTAGTTAGTTCCTTTTTATTGCCGAGTGATATTCTTTTGTCTAAATGGTCCATCACTGTTTCTATATTGAATATTTTTGCTTCTCCCTACCTTGTCTGTTTCCTTCTTTGCTCTCTTTTGTTTGTTTTTTTTTGCTAACTTTCATAGAGAAAGGTTTCCTCATATGTTTAATGATACTTTGTTTCCTATGAAGTCTTAACCTTGAAAGACTAAAAAGCCATGGGTGTGGTTGGGTGAGCTTCACTGTAAGGTGATGGAGTGGCCAGCTGTTCTCCTTAATAACACTAAGGCGTCATCTTTTGGTAGGTCTTTCCTCCAGTAGAATTAACTTTCTCAGGGCTAGCAGGTGGCATGGTGGTTGAGGTGCTGAACTCCCACATGGTCAACTGTGGTTCAAGTCTTGGACCTGGTGGCTTGCTATCTCATTTTGCCTCTCTCTCAATCTCTCTCTGGTAAATGTGTGTGCCCTATAGCAAATTTAAAATAATAATAATAAGTAAAATAAAATAAAACATTCTTTAAAAAAATAGAATTAACTTCTACCAGAAAAGAATCCTTCAATATTCAGTGTTTTCATCAGACTTCTAATTTTCTTTGGTAGAATAACATTTAATAAAAAAAGAGATGATAAAATTTTAGTTAAGATTTATATAAATGTTGGAGCATTGAAAAGACTTCAAGTAACTGAAAAGGTTAAACAAATTATAACTATTTTTTAAATTAATATTTATTTCACAGAGAGAGAGAGAGAGAGAGTGTGTGTATGAGACAGAGAGAGAGAGAGAGAGAGAGAGAGAGAGAGAGAGAGAGAGAAAGAGAGAGAGAGGAGAGAGAGAGAGAGAGAGAAGGACACCAGCGGACAGGGTCTTGTCATGATGTCATCTTCCCCAGCTTCAAACCAGTCAGGATCGGGCGTGGTGGCGCTCGCCCTGTGGCAAACCAGTCAGGATCATGGGCACACCCACAGGTGCACATAGAGCTTGTTTAGGTCCACCGGAGAACCAAAGCTAGGGCTTTTCCACACAGCTCCAGTGTGATGCAGCAGTACCCTGTTGACTGAACCAGTATGGCTGGGTCTAAAAATTTTTTTCTAAATGTAGATTTCTTTTGAACATATCTTATTAAGAACAAATCCTTGGGGCCACCAGGTGGCATAGTGGTTAAGGTGCTGGACTTCTACATGGCCAACCAAAGTCAAGTCTCAGATCTGGTGGCTTGAAAATCATGCAGGGAATGTATATGTGTGCCCAAAAACCAGAGAAGAGAATAGAGGAAAAGGGATTGTGGTCTAGTCATCCCACCTGGAGGATGATTTCTTACTTCCTCTCTGTCTGTTTTTCCAGTGGTGCATGCGCTCCATAGCAAAAAATCTCTCTTAAAAAATAAAAAGGAAATCCTTAAATGAAGATTCCAAGTTAGAACCTTTAGAGATTTGAGAAAGCAAATATACATTCTGATATAATAAAACTCTCACACTTTGAGTAACATAGTAAGTTTAACAAGTAAGGAATGGTGAAATTAGGAACATACTTCCCATGTCATGTATTAATAGCTAATTAATTTTCCTTTTTATTTTCTTGCTTTTATCTAAATATAAGAGAAGATAAATAGTATGAAATGCAGGTAAAAATACTGACTGAACTTCAGAGAGGATCACCTTACTCTGCATGTAATTGTCTTTGAATGATTCCTTTAAAATAGAAAGGTACAGTCTCTGGTGGAGGCTCATTTCCTTTGCATTTCCCAACATATTAAATTGATTTAATATGGTCCAGACCAGTAAATAGAGAGTTAGACTCATTGTATATTTTTATTGATATTTTAATGCCCCTTTAATACTGAACTCAGCTGTCATTTCCTTGGTGTATTGTGTAAAGTAAGGAGCTAATAAATGCTTTATCAATTTCTTCATTAGGTTAGCTGTTTCTGGGTAAGCTGTTATTTCTGATTGGGGAAAATAAAGATTTGTGCAAGAAGACAATTTCCTTTACTTAGCATATAAATATTTACATCACTTTAGTGTGGATTTATTTGAGTTTTAGTGACTTGAGAAAACTTGGGATTCTAATCCAACTCTTTGTAGATTCAATAAAATAGGAAATCAATAATTTAAAGATATATATTTTAAGAATTCATCCTATCTAATTAATACATTTATTATTACTTATATAAACCCATGATTATATATTCAAAAATTCAAAGCTCGAGTATTTGAATTGACAACTTTTATCTGGAAGGTGGGAACTGGAATATGTAAGTGAATTTAAATCCATTGTTACATGACAGCAGGGTTGGAAAACACTATACAAAACTTTCATTTATAGAGTAAAACAGAAGTCAAGAAGATCCAATAGAGTATTTATTTCAACTACTATGATTATTATTATTACCCATAATAATTGCTTATCTTGAAAAGACTTTTTGCTTTTTCATGACTCTAATTAAAATATTCCTAGTGATTTTTATGTGCTTCTTCCATCTGAAATTGTCTAAAAGTAGTAATTTTTTAAAAATTTAAATATCAATAAAAAGTTTTACATTAGATATTAAATCCTACTACAGATATGCAATAAATACTTGTTGAAAGAACAGGTGTTGGGGCCAGGATGTGGGGTGGTGGTTAAGTGGCTGGAGTCCCATGTGGTTAACTGTGGTTCAAGTCTCAGACCTGGCAGCTTAAGACTCACATGGTGTGTAGGTGCGTGCGTGTCCAAAATCCCTGGAGGAGAATAGAAATGATTGTGGCATGACCATTCCCCACTGGGGAGTAATTTCTCACTTTGCATCTCACTTTCTTTCTCTCTGGTGAGTGCATGTACCTTATGGCAGAAACCTTGAGAGAGAGAGAGAGAGAGAGAGAGAGAGAGAGAGAAAGAGAGGCCAAGTGTCATGAAAATTAGTCAAACAAGAATCAGAGTCATTCAGCCTTGAGGGTGAAAATTGGGCAGTTGCTTCAGAAAGTAAGCTGCAGTTCTTGGTTCTTCCTCTTCTTTGAGTAGGTAGTCAATGGTAACAACCAAGGAATATGGCAGTATTTTTGGTAGCTGGTAAGAAAAAAAAAAAATAGGAGGAGGAGAAAAACACACTCCTATTCTCTCTCTTTTTTTCATTGTATTTATTAAATTTATTTTATACATTCAGTCACTATATATCACTTAGCTTGTAAAGGGAATTTACCCAATATGAATACACTTCACACCAGTCCATATGAGGATACTATACATGTTATCATTAACAGACAATAATTCATTTCTGTGTCTCATAAATTTCTTGCCTCTCTATTTTTCTCTTTAATTTCTTTCCTCATACTCTCCCCCTTTTTCCACCCTCTTCCCACACTGTCTTCAGTATCCCTAACCATTTTCCATTATTCTATATAATCTAATCTTTAAGTTTCTGCCATGAAGTGCAGACAGTCA
The DNA here is from genome assembly GCA_026018925.1 of Tupaia tana. Taxonomy (NCBI): domain Eukaryota; kingdom Metazoa; phylum Chordata; class Mammalia; order Scandentia; family Tupaiidae; genus Tupaia; species Tupaia tana. Next base: position 12,095,224 of record JAKSZU010000014.1, on the reverse strand, counting down.
GTATATGTTTAGTGGAGATATACAATGTCTCTCTTTCATAGCCTGACTTGCTTCATTCAGCAGTAGATCTTCCCTATTTATCCACTTTCTATCAAATGCCAGGATCTTGTGTGTGTGTGTGTGTGTGTTTTGATTGAGTAGTATTCCTTAGAATATATGTGCCACACTTTCCATTCATCTGTTTCTGGATATTTGGGTTGGCTCCATGTCTTAACAATTGTGAATAACACTACAAAAAACATAGATGTGCAAGCACTTTTCCAATGGAGCGTTCACTTATTGTTTGGGTAGATACCAAGGAGTGGAATTGCTGGATCATATGGTAGTTCTAGTTGTAGGTCTTTGAGGAACCCCCATATTGTTCTCCACAGAGGTTAGACCAATTCACATTCCCACCAACAGTGTAGGAGAGTTCCCCTTTCACCACACCACATCCATCCTCTCCCGCACTTAACTTTTTTTTTTTTTTTTTTTTTAATCTTCACCATTCTGACTGGTGTTAGATGTTATCTCATTATGGTTTGATCTGCATTTCCCTTATGATGAGGGATGTTGAGCATTTTTTCATATACTTTTTGACCGTTCATATGTCTTCCTTAGAGAGCTGTTTGTTCAGCTCATTTCCCATCTTTTGTTTTGTTTTGTGCTTGATAATACAATTTTCTTTTAAAAAATTATTATTATTTATATTCAATTGTTATACATCACTTAGATCATAAAGAAACTTTACTCATCATGATATTCACCTCATTCCAGTTGAGAATACTATACACATCCTCATAAAGAGATAACAAATCATATCTCTGTGTCCCACAAATGTCTTACCTCTCTATTTTTTTCCCCACATTTCCTTTCCTACACTCTTCCATTCCAATACTCCCTCCATAACAATTTTTAATGCTTTTATGTCCTCCAGTTTTTCAGTCTCTACCATAGAGTGTGGACAGTCATTATATGCTAAGTGGAGACATACAATATCTCCCTTTCATAGCCTGACTTGCTTCACTCAGCAACAAATCTTCCATATTCGTCCACCTACTTTCTATCAAAGTTATGGTGACCTTTTTTTTTTTTTTTTTTTTTTGTTTTTTATATCGCCAGACAGACAGAGAGGCTGAATGGCCACGCCGCAAAATCTTCCATGACTCGAGTATATGGGAGTGTGACACTGTGTTTTTTAATCCATTCATCTGTTTATGGACATTTGGGTTGGTTCCATATCTTAGCAATCATGAATAATGCTGCAATAAACATAGATGTGCAAACACTTTTCCTACTGAGAATGCTCCTGTCCTTTGGGTAGATACCCAGGAGTGGAATTGATGGTAGTTATATTTGAAGGTTTTTGAGGAACCTCCATGTTCTCCACAGTGGCTGGACCAATTTACATTCCCACCAGCACTGTAGGAGAGTTCCCCTTTCACCACATCCCCTCCAGCACTTACCGTTTATTTATTTATTTATTTTAATCTTTGCCATTTTTAATGGGGTTAGTTAGGTGGTATCTCATTGTGGTTTTGATCTACACCTCCCTTATGATGAGGGATGTTGAGCATTTTTTCAAATGCCTTTTGGCTGTTTGTATGTCTTCCTTAGAGAGTTGTTTATTCAGCTAATTTTCCCATCTTTTAATTGGGTTAATATTTTCTTCCAAGTAAGTCACTTGATTTCCCTGTGTATTCTGGTTATCAGCTCCTTATCTGAGGCACAGTTAACAGAAATCCTCTCTCATTCTGAGGATTGTTGATTCACACTAATTACGGTGTCCTTTGCTGTGCAGAAACATCTTAATCTGATGTAATCCCACCTATTTTAGGGATTATTGCTTGTGCTTTGGGGGTCTTGCTTAAGAAATCTTTGCCTACCCTAATGCCTCCCAGAGTTTTTCTAGTGTTTTCCACCAGTAGTTTTATTGTTTGCAGTCTTGTAGTTAGATCTTTGATCCACTTTGAGTTGATTTTTGTTAATGGTGACAGATAAGGGTTCAGATTTATCTTTCTGCAGATTTTCCAGCACCATTTGCTAAAGAAGTTTCTCTTTTCCCACTGGATTGACTCATACCCTTTTTCAAAGATCAGTTGGCTGTATGTTTTGGGGTTTATTTCTAGGGTCTCTACTCTGTTCCATTGGTCCTCACATCTGTTTTTGTGCCAATACTATGCTGTTTTGATTATCACAGCTTTGTAACATATTTTGAGGTCAGGAAGTGAGATGCCCCTCACTCCACTCTTCTTGTGCAGGATGGTTTTTACGGGATCTTTTATGATTCCAGACAAATTCTATGATAGTCTTTTCTAGATCTGTGAAGAATTTATTTTCTAATTTTATAGGGATTACATTAAATATGTAGATTAATTGCCATTTTGATTATATTAATTTTGCCAATCCAGGAACATGGGATGTCCTTCCACTTTTTTGTATGATTTCCTTTTAAAGGGTTTTCACAGTTTTCCTTATAGAGGTCTTTGACTTCCTTGGTTAGTTTTTTTTTTTTTTAAATTATTTTATTCCATTTTATTTATTCTTTCATTTATTTTAATTTGACCAGAGAGAGACACAGAGAGAGAGAGGAAAGTGAGAAAGCAAGCCACCAAGTCCGGGACTCAAACCATGGTTGTCCATGTGGGAGTGTCCAGCACCTTAACCACCATGCCACCTGCTGGTCCCCCCCTTGGTTAGTTTTATTCCTAGGTATCTTATACCTCTTGTGGCTATGGTAAATGGGATTATTTTCTTCAGTTTGATCTCTGTCTGCTTGTTGTTTGTCTATAGAAATGTTATAAATTTTTGTAAGTTAATTTTGTGTCCTGCCACATTACTATATGCATTTATTACCTTTAGAAGTTTTTTCGTGGAAACCCTTGAGTCTTCTAGGTATACAATCATATCATCTATAAATAGAGATAATTTACACCTCTTCTTTCCCCATTTGAATGCCTTTTATTTCATTCTCTTTTCTGATTGCATTGGTTAGGACTTCTAGCACTATATTGAAATGGTTTGGAGAAAATGGGCAGACTTGTCTTGTACTAGTTTTTAGTGGAAAATTTTTCAGCTTTTCCCCATTCAGTATGATATTAGCTATGAGTTTTTCATAGACAGCTTTAATTATGTTGAGAAATCACCCTTCTATGCTGATTTTTTGCTGAGTCTTAATCATGAATGAATATTCTATTTTATCAAGTGTTTTTTCTGCATCGATTGATGTCATGTGGTTTTAATCTTTCTTTCTGTTAATATGATTTATTTCATTTATGGATTTGTGTATATTGAACCACCCTTGCATCCCTGGAATAAAGCCTACCTAGATATATTGTATAATCTTTATTTGTGTTCTTGGACATGATTTGCTAGTATCTTGTTGAGAATTTTTGCATCTATATTCATCAGAGATATTGGTCTGTAGTTTTCTTTCCTTGTCACGTCCTTGTCTGTTTTGGGGATGCGGTGATGGAGGCTTCAGAAAATGAATTTGTGAGGTCTTCTTACTTTTAGATCTTTAAAAATAACTTGTGTAGAATGGGAGTTAAGTCTTCTTTAAATATTGTAGAAATCAGAAGTGGAGCATTGGACTGGGACTTTTCTTTGTTGGGAGGTTATTACTGATTCAATCTCATTGCTTGTTATTGGTCTATTCAGGCTTTCTGTGTACTCTTGATTCAGTTCTGGTAGATTATATGTGTCCAGGAATTTGTCCATCTTGTCCATGTTTTCTTGTTTGTTGGTGTATAGTTGCTCATTGTATCCTAGGATGTTTTGTATTTCTATTGTGTCTGTTGTAATGTTGCCTGTTGCGTTGCAAATTTGATTTATATGTTTCCTTTTTCTCTTCTTTTTAATTAGTCTAGTTAATGGAGTGTCAATCATGTTTATCTTTTCAAAGATTCAGCTTTGTTTTTATTTATTTTCTGTATAGTTTATTTAGTTATTTTTGTTTATTTATTTATTTTTTTCATTTTTACATTTTTCCACAAACATTTACTTTACATAGCAAAAAATTTTAGCTCATATTCCATAAATGGAGTAATTCTTGACAGTTTACAAACAACTTTCAAAATTTCAAAATACTGACTTTTACAGATAATGTTCAAAATATGTCTTATAATTTTGTATAATTTTATAACTCTATAACAACAGAAGCAGTATGGTTTCAAATATATATATATTTAGAGTAGTTTGTTTATTTTTTTATTTCATTTTTTTTCTGCTTGAATCTTTATTTTTTCTTTTCTCCTGGCACTTTTTTTTGGGATTTTTTTGTTGTTATTTTTCAGTTCTCTGAGGCATGATGTTAGGTTGTCCATTTGTCATTTTTCCATCTTTTTCTTACGTGCACTAGTGGCTATGAGCTTCCCTCTTATGACTGCTTTTGCCGTGTCCCATAGATTATAGAAACTCATGCACTCATTATCATTGGTTTTCATGAATCTTTTGATTTCAGTCTTAATTTCTTCAGTAGTTGTGAAATCTTCAAGAGTAGATTATTCAGTTTCCCTATGATTGTGTATTTTCATGATTTTTAAAATCAAATTAATATCAAATTTAATTTCATCATGGTCAGAGAATATGCTGCATATAGTTACTATGCTTTTGAATCTGTAAAGGCTTGTTTTGTGCCGTATCATGTGGTCAGTCTTCAAAAGGGTGCCATGTGGGGGTGAGAAGAATATATATTTTATGGCTTTTGGGTGGAAGGTTCTAAAGATATCTATCAAGTCCATTTGATTTATGGTATCATGTAGACCATGTATCTCTTTACTATTTTTTGTCTAGATGCTTGGTCCAAAGGAGAGAGTGGGGAGTTGAGATCCCCAGCAATTAGTGTGTTACAATCTATCACTCCTTTCAGATCTAGCAGTCTTTCATTCCCATATTTGGTGCTCCTGAGTTGGGTAAATAGATATTTATAAGTGTTATGTCTTTTTGATGAATTAGCTCTTTTATTACTATGTAATGCCCTTCTTTGTCTCTTCTTACAGTTTTGTCTTAAAGCTATTTTGCCTGAAATCAGTATTGTGACTCCAGCTCTTTTTTGATTTCTGTTTGTATGGAATATCTTTTCCCAGCCCTTCGTTTTCAGTCTATTATGTCTTTATCCATGAGTTGCATCTTGTAGGCAGCAGATAGAAAGCTTCTTTCTTTCTTTTTTCTTATTTTCTATTTTTTAAAAAAATCCATTCAGCCAGTCTGTGTCTCTCTCTCTTTTTTTTCTTTTTATGGAGAGGTTTTAGCTATAGGGCGCGTGCGCTCGCCAGACAGACAGAGAGACAGAGAGATAGAAAGCAGGAAATCACCCCCTGGGGGGGTGGCCACGCCACAATCCCTTCTCCTCCATTCTCCTCTAGGGATCTTGGGCACGCATGCACACGCACCTGGCGTGAGTTTAAGCCACTGGGTTCAGGACTAGAACCATGGTCGACTACGTGGGAGTCCAGCAACATAGCCATTACGCTAACTTCTGGTCCCGTCTGTGTCTCTTGATTGGAGAATTTAATCCATTAACATTCAACATTATTATCAGTATTTCCAGACTTGTCCCTACCATTAAGTTGGCCTTTTTTTTTTTTTTTTAATTGTTTTTTGTTCTCTTATTTCTGTCTTTTTAGTTTTCCTTGTATAGCACTCTCTTCAGAATTTATTGAAGAACTGGTCTGGTGTTGGTAAATTCTTTCAGGTTTTGTTTATCTGAGAATGTTTTTTATTTTTCTTCCCATTTGAAGGATAACTTGCCTGGTACAGTAATCTTGGCTGAAATTGTTTCTCTCTTAACTCTTTGAATGTATATTTTCATTATTTCCTTGCTTGCCTTATTTCCAGTGAGAGGTCTGATGTTAGCTTGATGGGATGACTTTTATAAGTAACTTGATGCTTCTCTTGCCAATTTGAGTGTCTTGTTTTTATCTGTGGTTTAGCTAGTCTGGCTATGATGTTCCGTGGAGAGGACTTTCTTGGGTTGATTCCATTTGGGATCCTTTGAATTTCTTGTGTCTGGATGTTTGAATGCTTCTCTAGTCTTGGAAAATTTTCTTCCAGGATTTCATGGATAGATTATCAATGCCCCTTTTAGTTTCTTCACCTTCTGGGATACTAATTATTTGGATCTTTGGGTGTTTAATGGTATTAGTATTTCTCGAGTATTGTCCTATTTTGGGGGGTTATATTTACAGTTTTTTAGTGATTTTTTTCTAGGTCAGAGGTTTTGCCTTCTACATCCAAGATTCGATCTTCTGAATGACCTAATCTACCTTTAATACTTTTGAGAGAAGTTTTGATTTCCTGTATTGCAGCCTTCATCTCTCCTAGTTTTATTTGACTCTTTTTCATGGTGTCTAATTCTTCTTTCAAATCATGGAAAACCTTCCTCATCTCCTGCAACTTGTTGTCTCTTTTCTCTTGTATCTTCTAGAGTTTGTTGTGTCTTTTCTCTTGCATCTCATTTAGTTTTGTCACTATGAATATTCTGAATTCTTTATCTGAGATTTCCACAAGTCCCATCGTACTGTTTGTGGATGATGAGCAATTGTTCTTTTCCCTAAGGGGAAAGATATTTTCTTGGTTTCTCATATTTTTGGACCTCTGCACTAGTTTCTGGTCATCTGATGAATTCTACATTTCTTTCTAATTTTTGTATTATTGTTGCTGGAACTAGAGATACCAATGGCCTCTCAGTTTCCTGAAAACAGATTCACCTGGGGCTGAGCTGCCGAATATCTAAGGAGGAAGAAAGCCATGCAACTCAGGAAACTATGAAATTAAAAGTATTCCTGAGTGAGCAAAAGGCAGATAAAGGTTTAAAGTGGTCTCCTGGAAGCAGTAGAAAGACAGTGGAGTTCCCAAGGTGATCTCTGGCCACAGTCCTCACTGGCTTCTGCTGCTGTCACCACATAGGAGCTGGGTGGGGGAAGGAACTGTAAGCAGCAGGGCTCTGTGTACCTGGAAGCAGTGGGGAGATAGTGCAGTTCCCAAGGCGATCTCTGGCCTTAGTCCTCACTGGCTTCTGCCACTGCAGCCACAGTCATGCAGGTACTGGGAATGATGGCAGGGGAAGGAGCTGGAAGCAGGAGGGCTCTGTACACCTGGAAGTGGTGGACATGCTCCTACTCTCTTTCCTGTATCACATTCTTCAATCCTAGAAGTTCCATCTGGCTCTTGTTTAAGGTATCCACTTCTTCTTTCAAGTCATGAAAGGACTTCCTCATCTCCTGGAGCTCCTTGTCTCTTTTCTCTTCCATCTCAGTTAGTTTGGTCACTACAAATATTCTGAATTCCTTATCAGACATATCCACGACATCCATTGTATTGACTGTGGGTGATGTAGGTAGGCTTGATGATTTCCCTTGAGGGAGAGGCTCTTTGTTGGTTGCTCATATTTCTTGAGCCTCTGCGATTGTTCCTAGTCATCAGGTAATCTATATGCTGCTTCCTAACTTATTTAAGGTCTCTCTGAGTGTTAAAAGTTGTACAGGATTAGAAAATTGATGATTTCTCTTATGGTTGGCCTACCTGTTGCTCACAATTACCATTAACTGTTGCCACTAGTCTAGATGGCCCAAAGTCCTCCCTGTTTCTAAGGAGCAGTGAGCCTCCAACTGACCTAATAAGCAACACCTCAAGAGCAAAGAAAACAAAATGAAAAAAGGTGCACCATGCGCTATTCAAATCACCAAAATTCAGAGAGTCCAAAGGCTAGTGGGAAAGGGCCAGAGGATGAGTGACAGGACCAGGTTGGTTGGGCCTGCAGCCTTAGTCTGCCTGATGTCCGGAAATACTGGCCAGCTCGATCCGGTATGCGGGTGGGGTGGGAGTGGGAGTTCACCTTAAAGTCCCAGACAACCAATCTGGGGTCCAAGGAGGAGGAACGATGGGGATGTGCGAAGGGTTGGAGGGGTCGGGCCTGCAACCTCAGTCTGCCTGGTGTCCTGAACTACTGGCCGGCTCGATCCGGTATCCTACTCTCTTTCTGTGTGGAAATCTCTCTCTGCTTTTTTCATGTAGAGATAGCAATAAGTTCTCCTTTTTCTTTTCCCCAGATCACACCTCTTAAGTTAGAGGAGCTAGACTCACATTTTCCAGTGTCTTTCAGGCTGTTCTGAAGTTTAAGTTATATAATAATGTTGAATATAACAAGACAAGAAACAGAGATTATCACTTTCTACACTCCCTAGTTTAATACTGTTTTTTTTTTTTTTTTTTTTTTTTTGATAGTTTTTTGCTATAGGACCTGTGCGCTCTCCAGAAAGACAGAAAGCAAGAAATCACCCCCCAGTGGGATGGCTACGCCACAGTCCCTTCTCCTCCATTCTCCTCTCGGGATCTTGGGCGCCCACGCATGCGTGTGAGTTTAAGCCACCGGGTCTGGGACTCAAACCATGGTTGACTACATGGGAGTCGACATAGCCATTATGCCAACTGCTGGTCCCCTAGTTTAATACTGTTTTCAAAATGTTGTTTATGAAGCCCCTCCATCAAAATTAGCAGGAGTGGGACCAGAAGATGGCGTAATTGTTACGTCGCTGGACTCCCAGTTAGTCAACTGTAGTTTGAGTGCTGGACCTGGTGGCTTAAAACTCTTGCCAGTTGGGGAACCAGCAGTTGGCATAATGGCTATGTTGCTGGACTCCCATATAGTCCACTGCGGTTTGAGTCCTGGACCTGGTGGCTTAAACTCATGCTGGGCACGTGTGTGTGCATGCCCAAGATCCTGAGAGGAGAATGGAGGAGAAGAGATTGTGGTGTGGCCATCTCCCCTGGGGGGTGATTTCTCCTTTCTGTCTCTCTGTCTCTTTCTATCTTTCTGGTGAGCGCATATGTCCTATAGCAAAATCCTCTCAAAAAACAAAAAACAGAAAAACAAAAACAAAAACAAAAAAAACTCATTCCAGGCCCATGTGTGTGTGAGCCCAAGATCCCAAGAAGAGAATGGAGGAGAATAGGTCGTGGCATGGCTGCAAATCACTCACAAATCCGGGATGATATCTCACTTTCTTTTTCTCTGTCCAGTGAGTGATGTGCCCTATAGCAAAAACCTGTTAAAAAAAAAAAAAAAAAAAAGGAAAAATGAAAAACAAAACAAAAAACAAAGCAACAAAAGTTAGCAGGAATTTTGGTAAAAACATACTTTTTTGGTATTGCATCTCTGAATTACTAAATCACATTATCTGAGGGTGGTTTTTCTGCTTTCAAACTAACTTTCAAGTTGATTGTGATGTAGGTTTGAGACTCACTTTTGTATGTGTATGTGTGTAACACTCTTTTTAGATTATTATTAACATCTTTATATACAGAATTCAATCTATGGTCCTCATAGCCAATACATTTTTGATCTACTTGACATACACTAATGAATAAGGAAAAAATAGTAATCTATCAGAGGTAAGAGAAGGGGTGAAATGTAATGGGAGAAGCTGAGGCTTGCATGTATTCATTCATTTATTCATGCTACAAATTATTGTCCAGAAAGTGTTGGTTGTGCTATTCTCTTTTGGTCTTCATTATTTCCAGACAGAAATCCTTAAGATTTCTAATTGTTACTCCCATGGAGGTAAGATGTTTCTTTCTGGCTGTCCTTAAGATTATTTTCTATATTATCATGTTTTAGAATTTTGATTTAAAACTTATGAATCTTTGATGGCTACTTGCTCCTGTTTGTTACCAAGACTCTATTTTATCTATGTCTAATATATTTCTATATTTAGTTCCATCTATCTTCTGTATTTGTTCGAATAGCAGAATTGAATTTTCCTAAATAATACAGCGGACACATATGACAATATAAGAGATGCTTCTAAATAAAGTTAGTGTAGAAAAAGCATGGGTAATTGATCATCTCAATGTGTATAGGATTAGGATAGTACACTGGATGGTCTATATCAGTGATTCTTAAAGTGGGGTGCATAGACTCTTAGGAACATACAGGTCTATGCAATTTTTGATACTAAGTGAAAAATGGTTAGTATGGGTACATTTGGGAGATGATTATGGCTTTTATTAGAGTCTTTGGAAAACTGTAGAAGTGTAGAAGTCATAAACTTAAATGCTTTCAAAATTCAGGCAAGTTGAATCTGAAATAATGTTCAGGTTAAGAGGCAAGAGGTGGAGATTCTGCTAAGCAGCACGTCCACACCTCCTGTGATGCGAACAGCTGTCTCTCCTTTAGCCTATTGTTGCTCTGTGAGAATCCAGGCTTCCATGGCCAGGAACTCAGATTTTATTTTAGGAAAGTCGAATAGATGATTTCTTCTCTCGCTTGCTCTTTTTCCTTTCAATGAGACATCCTGTATAATTTCACTGGATATAGGATCTCAGATTGATTGTGGTTTTATTCCAGCACTCAAAAATTTGCCATTTTCTCTGGTCTCCATTTTTCCTGGTGAGAAATTGTTTGGAATTTGAATGTTACTTTTTTGTAGGTAAGATGTCGTTTCATTCTGGCTGTATTCAAAATTAGTTTCTGTTTTGCCAATTTTTAGAACTTTGATTATGGCATGTACTGGGGATCAGAAAAATAATACACAGGTGTATGGCACCTTGGCATGCTGAGTGCTTTGAGCAAAGGACATGCAAAGGCCTTAGGAGCCACCTCAGGGTCACGGCCTTCTTAATCTTCCCTTGTCCCCACTCCCCATCCCAAGGCATAGAGACGGGCTGTCTCTGGAATTCCCTTATGGACTAAGGAACATTCATTCAGAAGGAATGCTGATGTCATGGACTCTCAGCTTAAAATCATCAAAAAAGATGAACTCAGATTGATGGAAAAAAGATTAAGAAGTGTAACCTCATCTGGACAGACTTCCTCGCAAGATATTATCCATCCTTCAGCCTTATCAAATCCCAAAGAAAATCATTTACTATCTCTCTAAACTGCCTATGCCCTACTTTCCTCTCAGCCTTTCCCCCTTTATCTTTCATATCCTCCAATCACTTTCTCTTTCTCTCCCTTTGTCCAGGATATTTTGTTGTAATTAATGGGACGAATGGAGTAGAATGTGCTTACTCCATTTTGTCTAGAAACCTTGGCTCTCTGGAGATGAAGCAATTTGCCCTCCAAGGTTTGCTGAAAATCACTCACAATAGGCAGATAAAGAGAAAAGGCATACATATTTTATTTTATTTATTATTATTTTTTGAGAGATATTTTTGCTATATAGTGTATGTGCTTGCCAGAGAGAGAGAGAGAGAGAGAGAGAGGGAGAGAAATTTAAGTAGACCTCCATTTTGAACTCCTCTCTATATTGGAAACTTACTTTCTCCTTTTGCCTGTAGTAAACAGAGTGATTAACATTCCTACTGTCTTTGCTAAATAACCGGAAACTCCCTACTCTAAGATGTTCCTTAGTGATGTAATCATCGGTGCCAGACCCCTTGCCCTGAGCCATGAAAACCATTAAGACTCTATTGTGTTTAGGTAGGGATGGAACATACCCTTATGATTAACCTGCTTGTTTTGCTTCTATAGTTTGCTTTTGCTTTTACATTGCAAAACTCTAACCCCTTTCCCTTTCAAGCCCACCGCCACCTCACCTTGTTCTTGTGAATCACCACCTCCTCATCTTGGAAAAGATTGCGATGTTTTGCCTATACGAGCACCCTTCTCCCTACACTCAGGACTGTGGGGTTTTGAGAGACATGATTCCTTCCCTTCCCCCACCCACCCCATGCTGCTGGCTTAATCAGTAAACTCCAATAAATTTGGCTGTGTCTGGATGTCCTCTTATTTTTGTTGTATTTTGTTTATAACAAAATACGCCCCCTACACCCCCAGGAGGATGGCCACATCACAACCCCTTCTCCTCCATTCTCCTCTGGGGATTTTGGGCACACATACACATGCACCTGGCATGAGTTTAAAATCACTGGATCCGGAACTTAAACTGTGCTTGGCCATGTGACAGTCCAGTGTCTTAACCACTATGCCACCTGCTGGCCTCCATACAAATTTTAATGTACACACATGTATGTAGAAACCATACAAAAGTGTGGCTCCAGGAAAGGCCAAATGACAGAAGGTTTTCTATCATACAGGATAGAAGAATTTTGGATAAGCTAAGAAAGGGAGAGGAGAAGAAATGTAAAAAATCTTGTCTTCCTGAGTCACATGCCACTTCTAAATCTCCTTTTAGTTCTGAGAAAGGTAAGGCGTAACCTCAGGAAGGCCTACTTGCATCTGCTTACTTTACTGAGGTAAATGTCTTTCCCAAAAGAATAGCAAGTTAGTTCTTGTGTCTACAGACCCTCTGAATAGTTATCTCACAAATATACCAAAAAAAGAATGTTTTAGGGTTGCATATTTTGGCTCCTTACAGCTCTTTCAGGTGGCAATGTTATAATAACTTTTTAAAGAGCAAATGAGGGGGCCAGCAGGTGGCATGGTGGTTAAGGCACTAGATCCCACATGGCCAAAAGTGTGGTTTGAATCTGGGACCAGGCAGATTGAAAAATATGCCAGGCATATGTGTGTGCGTACATGCCTAAAATCCCCAGAAGAGAACAAACAAGAGAAGTAGTATGGCCATTCTGATTTCTCACTTTCCTTCTCTCTGGGTCTCTCAGCAAGCACACATGCCTTATAGCAAAAAAAGGAAAAAAAAAATAAGTGAGAGATGTAAAGTTCCTACCTGACAATCTTAATATTCATGATTTTTATTAATTGCCACAATAGAAGTGCTCTATAATCCCAAATGTTTAGTAAAATGAGTGAAATGTAAATATAATGTTAACAATTCTGTTAATTTAAGGTTGTAATTTAAGTATACGTCACTCTACTGAGTTAATGCTTCCCAGTTTTTTAATTCATAAGTTCGACACAGAGAAAGGTACAGAAAATAGCATCTTTCCTTCTTTCTATTTTTTTTTTTCTTTTTTGAAATACCTCTCGCCCCTTTGAGGAAACGTCTCTCAAAAAGGTTTTATCCTCCACTATACAAAGGATAAGGTTAGGACCCAAGTTAGGCCAATTGTATGTCTCTCCCAGGATTTGAATCATGAGCAGAGGAACAAAAATGACTGAACAGATTTGGAATTCATTCCTTCTGACAGGTAGGGAGCCTTGTAGATCATTTTTGTTTCACCTTGGATTTCTCCAAAAGAGTAGAGGTTGGCACAAGGATCAAGGGTAGGCAGTATGTTTTGGGAAGTGGTGCTAAGCAACAGGAGTGGAGAATTGGAAAGGCTAACCAGGGAAGGTGGGGAAAGCCAGGGTAGAGTTGTATTATCAAGCTGATCACTGCTCTGAGTGACTGGAGTTTAATCTTGCCAGGGATTTTATGAGGAACAATGTTGAAAGTAGTTCAAAATTATCCATTCAGCATTTGAGAGAGCATCGTATCTTCAAGTAGCTCGTGTCCCGTTGGTAGCCACATGGGCTGCTATCCATGTCATATCTTCAGCATGTCCAGGTTGGCTGAGTGGGTGCCCACAGGCCTCCTACGTGGCAGTAAGCCTTCTGTGCAGAAGGTGTTGCCACACTACACTTGGGTACCTCTTTCTTTTTTAAGATTTTCTTTTGCCATAGACTGTGTACACTCTCTGGAGAGAGTGAGACAGAGACAGAGAGAGGGAAAGAGAGATATTACACCCCCCAGGGAAGTGGTGGGGGTGGGGGGAGGGTGGCCATGCTGTAATCTTCTCTCCTCCATTCTCCTCATGGGATTTTGGGCACAAATGCACATGCACCCAGCATGATTCTCAAGCTGCCATGTCTGAGACTTCATTGTGGTTGTTATGTGGGAGTCTAGTGTCTTAACCACCTTGCTACCCACTGGCCCAGTGTACTTGCTTTCTGAGGCAATGGCTAGAATAAAAAGTTGACCCAAGGTCATATCAAGTTCCCATTGTCAAACCTCCATAAATGCTTTGTGTTCTTCCTTACCTTCGTCCAGTAACCCCCAAATCAACTTATAATAAATTCTTTTTTACATATGCTAGCCAGACTGAGTTTCTGTATTTTACAAACCCTAACTGACATGTCCATTAATCTGTTTTCTTTTCACTGGGAGATGGTTTCATTGTGGTGAAGTCAATCTTCTCAGTTGAATCTTGGCATGCCTATGAAAACACGAAACTATGCTTCAAGGACAATATTGGAGTAGTTAAAATAGAATCTTCTGGCCAGAGACACTGAAGATTTTTAGTTAGCTTCTATTCTTTCATACTCAGATTTAACTTATTTACACCGTATTTAGTGACATGCGATGCTTCAGGTTTGAATAGATGTAAACAGGCAGCAAATTGAAAATACAAGTTAAAGAGATACAGGTGGATGCTATCACATAAATAGTATTTGGTTTTCTAAAATTACAATTATGACAATTCTGAATGATCCCTGATCCCACTGTATCATAATGTGACAGATGTATATTGCTGCGAGTTCTTGAGTGATGCTCACTGCTGCTACCTTGTCATCTTTAATAACAAAACAACTGGACAGATTAAATTGAAATGATTTATTCTCTATGAATACCATAGTCCATGCTGCCATGGTAACAGGTTCAAGCTTTTCTACGAGGAGGTTATTATGGATAGTTGGATGGTACAGCCAGAATCCCCCTTAGATCTCACTGAGTCAATGGCATGATATGTGCCTTCTCTCTAGGAACTCACAGAAAGGCCTTGTGTGATTACTTGCATCAAAATTTAAAAATGCTAATTATGTGGAAGAGCTCTTTTCTCTCTCTCTCTCTCTCATATATATATATATATATATATATATATACACACATACACACACACATATATGTATATATGCCCATGTCGTAATTGTACTTTAAATTTCATGAAGTAAACACACAAGCACAACCAACACCCAGGTTGAGACACAGGACATTATCCCCATTAGAAAAGCTGTCTCAGACCTATGTCAAGTTGTAGTTCCATACCTTGGAACCACTGCCTTGGCTTTTTATTTATTTATTTATTTATTTATTTATTTATTTATTTATTTATTTTTTAAGAGAAGTTTTTTGTTATAGGGCATGTGAGCTCACTGGAAAGACAGAGCGAGACAAAAAAACAGAAAGTGAGAAATCAGAGAGAAATCAGAAATCAGGGGGGATGTCCACGCAGCAATCCTTTCTCCTCCATTCTCCTCTTGGGATCTTGGGCATGCATGCATATGCACTCTGCATGAGTTTAAGGCACTGGGTCTGAGACTCAAACTGCAGTCGACTACATGAGAGTCCAGCGACATAACTATTATGCCGTCTGCTGGTTCCAACCACTGTCTTGACTTTTACCACCATACATTAGGTGTGCCTGATTTATCGATTCATTTTTGTATATACATTTAATTATTTTTTACTGAGGTGTAATTTCATTTAGTGAAATAGACCTTAAATGGTACAGTAAAGAGTTTTCAGAAATGCACACACCCATATAACCAATAACTATATAAAAATCTGAAGCATTTCCATTACCCCAGATTTCTCTATGTCCTTCCTCGGTTTACTGCCAGTTAAAAAAACAAAACAAAACACTTCTTTGATATTTTGCACTGTAAATTAGATTAACTTGGTCTCAAAATCTGTATAGATAGTCTATATCCAAAGAGTATGTACTCTTATATCTGACTTCTCTTTGCTCAACATAAAGTTTTTCAGATTTATAATTTAATTTCTTAAATATTTTTAATTTGTTTCTTTATTGATGGCTATATTTCATAATATAAATATACTACAATTTGTGGATCCAATCTTCTGCCAAGTGACATTGGTATAATTTCCAGTTTTTATCTATAATTGAATATGCTTTTCAACTTTCTAGAACAATAGCTTTTATTTCTTTTGGGTGAAATACTTGAATCATAAGTAAGTGTATGTTTAACTGTAAAAGAATTTCTAAACTACTCTTCAATGTGGTTAAATCTTTTTTACATGCCTTCCAGTAATGTGTGAAAGTTTTCATTACTTTGAAGCCTCGTTGATATTTGGCATTTTTTGTCTTTAAATTTTTTGCTTTTATTATTAATGTATTGTGATATCTTATTGTGGTTTTGATTTACATTTCTCTAATGATTTCTTTAATGAATTCCAATTTATTAATATGATTTTTAAGGTTTGTGCTTTCTAAGTCCAGTATAAGAGGCCTTTCCTATCCTAGATCACAAAGACATTCTCATATGTTTTATTTTAAAATATTTCTACTTTTGGCTTTTATGTTAGGTCTTTAATTAATATTGAATTAATTTTTGAGTATGATTTGAGGAGGAATATGTAAGATTTTCCAGTTGTTTCAACACTTTATGTTGAAAATACTCTTGATCATTTCATTTATTGATCTATTTGTCCTCTGTTAAGTCAATACCACTATTTCTTGATTACTGTAGTTTATATTTTTTTTGGAGAGGTTTTTGCTACAGGGTGCGTGTGCTCGCCAGAAAGACAGAGAGAGACAGAGAGACAGAAAGTGAGAAATCACCCCCAAGGGGGGATGGCCATGCTGCAATCTCTTCTCCTCCATTCTCCTCTTGGGATCTTGGGCATGCACGCACACGCGCCTGGCATGAGTTTAAGCCACCGGGTCCGGGACTGGAACTGTGGTCGACTACATGGGAGTCCGGCGACATAGCCATTACGTTATACCAGCAGGTCCCAGATTACTGTAGTTTTAAAATAAACATTAAAATCAGAAATAATGACTTGTCTAATTTTCCTTTTTTGGTAGAATTGTTTTGGCTATCAAGGTATTTTTCATTTAAATATATATTTTAGAATCAATGTGCCCAATTATACAAGTCTGTTGTGATCTTGATTGCAATTATGTAGAAGAGAATGGAGTATTTAACAACATTAAATTTTAGATCCATGAACATGGTATATCTTTAGGTATATATTCAGCTATTTTTAATATCTTTCAGAATATTTTGGAGTTTGCAATGCAGAAGTCTTGTACATCTTTTATTAAATTTATCCCTGAGTTTAAAATTTTTTGGAGCTAGTTGTAGATAATATTGAATGTAGAAGTCTAAAGATTCTATTTGTTCATTGCTAGTGTAGAAACATACTAGAATATATATTGATTTTGAAACCATGACACTGATATATACAGTGTATACATCAAATTTTTATTGGTTTCATAGGATTTCATGCATTCCTGATTATATTGTACATGAATGAATTATAATTTTACCTTCCCACCAATCTTTACATTTTTATTTAGGTTTCTTGTTTTGATTCTTGACTAGGACCTCCAGTATAATATGGCATAGACTTTTAAAAGTCATCAGCCTGGCCTTATTTACAATATTTAGCAAAAAACAAAAAAAATAAGACAACAATAACAAAAGGGGTCTGCAGGTGGTGGTGTAGTGGTTAAGGCACTGAATTCCTACATGGTCAACCTTGATTTGAATCCTGGACCTGGTGGATTGAAACACTAGGCATGTGTGTGTGTGCATGCTCTAAATTCTGGGAGGAGAATGGAGGAGAAGGGACTGTGGCATGGTCTTCCTTCCTGGGGGGAGGGGTGCTTTCTCACTTTCTGTCTCTTTGTCTCTCTCTTTCTCTCTGTCTCTGGCAAGTGCATGTGCCCTATAGAAAAATCTTTCTCAAAAACAAAACAAAACAAAACAAAACAATATTTAGAGGAATGAATCTATTATTTCACAGTTAAATATGATAATTAACTGTAAATTTTTTGAAAAAATATAGATGGCTTTATCAAATTATCGCAGGCCTTTATTTTCCTGTTTTGGTAGAAGGTTTTGTTGGCCCTGTCAGTGGTTGAATGCTGAGTGGACAAAACTGGACCCTACATGGCCAACTGTGATTGACCTTGGCAGCTTGAAAAACATGATAGATGCATGTGTACTCATGCCCAGGATTCACATGGGAAGGAGGAACGAAGCGAAGAGGGTTGCAGTGTGACCAGGCCCCATGGGAGGCACTTTCTCTCTCCCTGCACTCACTCTCTGGTACACCCATGTGCTCTCTGGCATTTTAAAAAAAAGATTAAAAATAGATCCTTAATTTTATCAAAATCTTTTCCTGCATGTGTTGAGATGACCACATGATTCCTCCTTTATAATGTTGTGAATGACATTGACGTAATAATGGTAAATCAATTTTGTACCCCTGGGCTAAATCACCCTTAGTTATGTTACATTATTCTATATATTATGTTCTTAGGAAAATGATGATGTATCTTTCTATGTTTTTCTATGCAAAAATGCATCATGACTTTCCCAATGACCCAATATATCTTCAGAAATGATTTGTTGATGTTTTGGTAAATATTTTTGCATTGATGTTTTTTGGTAAATATTTTTGCATTGATGTTTCTGTAGCTATTTTTCTTATAATATCTTTGCCAGGTTTTGGTTGGGGAAAAACTTAGAAAATACTATGTTCTCTCCTTCTCTCTCTCTCTCTCACACACACATAATATTTAATATATAAAATATATAATGTATATATTTTATATAACACATCTACTATATAAAATCTAAATATATATTTTTCAAAGAGTTTTTTTTTTTTTTTTTCTTTTTTACCTTAGGGTGCATGCACTCACCAAAGAGAGAGAGACACACACAGTGAGAAATTACCCTCGGGGGAATGGCCATGCTGAAATCCCTACTCCATTCTCCTCCTGGGATGTTAGGCATGCACATGCATGAATTGGTGTGATTTTGAAGCTACTGGGTCCAGGACTCAAACCATGGTCCACCATGTGGGAGTTCAGCAAAGTAACTGCTATGCCATCTTCTGGTCCCCCTCCTATATTGTTAAAAAGTATATGTAGTAATGCATTTTTTTCCCCTCAAATATTTGACAGAATTCAGTATAAAATCATGTGGATCTGAGAATATTTTAAATTAAAACCACATGTTTAATGGATATTAAAAATATTCTCTTTGCTTGAGTCAATTTTGATAATTTGTATGATTTTGAAGATTTCATTATATTATAGTTTTCAATTTTATCAATATAAAATGCTTTTCAATATCTATAGAATATATAGTAATGGGCTCTCTTTTATTCCTGATATTAGTAATTTGAATGTTTGACCTTTTTTGTTGGTCAGTCTTACTAGTTATTTTTTAATGAAAAGATCTTTTCAAAGAAGCAATATTTGGTTTTTTCAAACTTAGTGGTATTTTCCTTTCTTTGTCATTAATTTCCATTTACCTTTCTATTTAATTTCTTCTACTTATTTGGACTTTAATTTACTCTTTTATAAAAATAAAGTCAAATATTTGTTTTTCTTTAAAAAATAATAAAATTGGTAAGCATTTACATTGATCATAGAAAAAGAAAGAACATATAAATTACTAATATTGGGAGCTACAAAGAAAATATCAACAGATACAGATAATATAGATATTAAAACTAGGATAGTATGAGCAACTAAAAGCCAATTAATTAAACAATTTGGATGAATGTGCAAGTTTCTTTGAAGATGTAGGTTATCAAAATTAATGCATAAATAAATGTAGAATTGTATATTTACTGAAAAAGTTTAATTCTCAATGGATAACTTCTACAGAAAAAAAATAAAAAGCCACTGCTCCTGGTCTCTACTCAAAAATTCTACCTAATATTTTAAAAAGAGGTGATCTCAATTTTATACAAACTCTTTACCAAATTAGTGGTCAAAGAAAGGCTTCATAATTTTTTTTTTTTTTTTTTTTGAGAGGTTTTCGCTATAGGGCACGTGCGC
Source organism: Tupaia tana (assembly GCA_026018925.1). Taxonomy (NCBI): domain Eukaryota; kingdom Metazoa; phylum Chordata; class Mammalia; order Scandentia; family Tupaiidae; genus Tupaia; species Tupaia tana. Next base: position 12,075,571 of record JAKSZU010000014.1, on the reverse strand, counting down.
TCGCCAGACAGACAGAGAGAGACATAGAGACAGAAAGCGAGAAATCACCCCCCCAGGGGGGATGGCCACGCCGCAATCCCTTCTCCTCCATTCTCCTCTCGGGATCTTGGGCATGCACGCACACGCGCCTGGCGTGAGTTTTAAGCCACTGGGTCCGGGACGTGAACCGCGGTCGACTACATGGGAGTCCAGCGACATAGCCATTACGCTAACTGCTGGTTCCCATGGCTTCATAATTTTTTGTTGTTTTTCTTTTTGAGGCTAACAGAACTCTGATACCTAACCTTTCAAAGATAATAAAACAATAAAATTGGAGACTAAGCTCCCTTGTGAATACAGAGACAAAATACTGTAACAAATGTATTAGTCAATCAAATCTAGTAACATATAAAACGTGTAATACTACATGACAAGGGAATTTATTTCAGAAACATAAGCTTGCTTTACCATTTGAATATCAATCAATGTAATTAAACGCAATAACAGAATAAAATAGAAAATCCATATAATCTCATTAGATGCAAAAAAAAAATAAAAGCATTTGACAAAATTCAATAGCTTTCATGACAACACCTCTCATCAAATAAGAAAAGAGAGGAACTGCCCAAATTGATCAGAGAGAGACAGAGAGAGAGAGAGAGAGGAAGTGAGAAAGCAAGCCACCAGGTCCGACACTTGAACCGCGGTCGGCCATGTGGGAGTCCAGCGCCTTTAACCACCACGCCACTTGATAAAAGGCATCTTTAAAAAAAATCCATGACTAAGATCATACATAATGTTAAATCTACTTTGCTTAAATTTGGGGGAAAAAATTAAAAACATCTGTTCTCACTATTTTCATCTTACTTTTGGTAGAACTTCCACCAAGAATGCAAGAAAAAAAGATGAATGGAATAAACACTGGAAAATAAGTAAAAACTATAATTATTTGTAGATGCCATGATTATGGTTATAGAGCGTGTTGTGGTATTTGACAGAAAAATGATTGAAACTAAAAATGTATGGGACTAGAGTGTGGTCTGGTGGTCAAGGCAGCAGGATTTCACATGGCCTATTGCACACCTGAAGTCCCAGAACCAGTGGCCTAAGAAACACCAGGTGTGCACATGCATGCCCAAAATCCCAAAAGGAGGAGAAATGGAAAAAAGGGATTACAGTGTGACTGTCCCTCATGGGAGGGAGGGTGCTTTTTTATTTTTTCTTTCTCTTTCTTCCTTCGTTTTCTCTTTCTTTCTTTTTCTCTCTGTCTCTTTCTGGCAAGTTCACGTGCATTCTGACAAATTAAGAAACATCATCAAAACTAAAAATGAATCTATCAAGCTTGAGAATACAAATTAACATGTATATCAATTATATTTCTATATGTTTTCAACAAACCATTTGAAAATTAGGTTTAAAATTAAAACTATTTATAATAAAAACATTAAATTCTAAGGAGTAAATCTAATGAAAAATATTTGAGATCCTGCTATGGTTTGATTCTGTCCCCCAATTCCAAATACGTTGGAAACTTAATCCCTAATGCAACAGTGTTGGGGAGTGAGGTCTAAAAAGAGGTGATGGGGTCATTAGTGCACAAAATTTAATGTAGTCAGCTAAATGAATTTTGGTGATTATGTTACCCACCCATGAAACTCTCTCTCACACACATGTGCATACACAAAAGATAGGAACGTATCTCTCACTCCTGAAATTTCCTAATGTGCTCTTCTAATCAAACTACGCCAATCCCAGGTAATTACTTTCTGATTTTTTTTTTGACCATTACTTGTTTTATTTTTATATAACAGGATCATACTGTATATATTCTTTTTGTCTCTAGCTTTGCTTGCATAACATAATGTCAACAGTGCAGAGGTTGAGGAATCTTGTATTCTTATGGACTTGTGTTCAAATACCAGCTGTGCCCCCTTGTTACCTATGTGATCTTCAGAAAATTACTGAAATGGAACCTCAGTTTATACTTTGAGGATTCTGGGGATTAACTGTAAGGAACAGGAAGTTATAACAGTGCAGGCATCATAATAGTCTTAATAATTTTTAGCTCTTATTATTGCTACTGTTGTATTCATTTTACATTTATGTAAGAGAGTCCTTAGTGCTCATTTTGTAATTGCTTCACATTAAAGAAGGGAGATATATGTGAAAAAGGCACTAGTTTGTGCCTGGGAGATTTTCACAGTGTTTTTCAATGGTACGCAAGAAAAAGGGTGCAATGTTTACGCTAACAATGTGTAAGGTCATGTCCTGAATACATCTGGGTTTAATATGGACTACAACTTTGTAGACTACTTTGTGCTACACAGTGAGACCTACCTACTTCTACTATTACCAGTTTTGTTGTAAAAAGTAAGATAAAGTAGTTGATCCAACAACTGGAACCCACTTTTCTGCAGAGAAGTAGGGCACTTAAAAAACATACCATTTGTAATGTTATATATTTTGGATTGTATAGCATACATTATCCATTTTAAAGCCTCCTGGTGGGGGGGGGCTACAAATGCTACTCTGCACATATTTGGATAATGTGAGATGAAACTTCATCTCTAAAGAGATCCCATGCATAGAGAATAATTGGAAACCTTGGGATCATGGCATCAGTATAGTCGATGGTCAGTAAACACTATCAGATATGCTTGCTTCTTTTTTTTAATTGACAGGTTTTCTTTTTGCAGAAAAGAGGGCATAAATTCTTAAAGTAGAGCTTTGATGTCTACTAACATCTAAGCTACCCAAATAGGAAGCACTCATTCCTTCATCAGGATTTACTGAGTGTCCACTATGTGCTGGTCCTATACCAAAAGCTGGAAGTATCATTGTAAGCAAATAGTCTAGTGGGGGGAGGCAGGCAGCAATCAGATAATCATAGAAAATGTAATTTCAAACTATGCCAAGTACAATGAAAGAAAGTTGAAGAAACTCAGCAGAAGTAAGAAAGCACTGAAGAGGACCAGCAGATGAAGTAATGGTTATGTCACTGATGCCCACATAATTGACTGTGGTTCGAGTCTTGGTGACATAAAAATCATGCCAGATGCGTGTGTGTGCATTCCCAAAATCCGAAAAGAGAATGGAGGAGAAGGGATTGCTGTATGACCATACTCCTGGGGGGTGATTTCTTGCTTCCTGTCTCTCTGTCTCTCTGGAGAGCACACATGCCCTATAGCAAAAAGTCTCTCTTAAAAGAATAATTTTTAAAAAAGAAAGCTCTGAAGAACTTCAGTACTTTCTTTTGTTGGTTAGAGTGTGTGTACTCCTCAGAGAGAGAGAGAGAGAGATCGAGAAAGAGAGAGAGAGAGAAAGCACACCCAGGAGAGATGACCGTACCACAGTCCCCTCTCCTCTATCCCTCAGGATCTTGGGCATGCATACCAGCATGCCCAGAATGTTTTTCAAGCTGACTGGGCCTGGAACTCCAGAAAGACAGTTGGTTATGTGTAATCCAGCTGCTTTAACTACTACATCACCTGGCTGGTCCCAAAATTTGGTAATTCTAAAGACAATTTCCTTTACTTGTTCACTCCTTCATTTATTCATTCACTTTTAAAAATTCTTTTACTTGAGAAACTTTTTTTCAATCTATTTCAGTTATGTTCCAGGTCCTGTGCTAGCAGCTTGGAAGAAATTGTAAACAAGATATTCTTTGCATCTCTATGGAATTTACGGTTTAGCCATTCAAGTGACTAATTGTTTTAAGAAACAGATGAAACATTGCTGTTACCCTTTCAAAATCACAAATAAAGGGGAAACAGAAAACCAGATGGATTATCTGCAGATCAAATTAAATCACCCAGGTATTATTAGTGCTGCCAATTACACACTGACCTTTGTGACAACACATGAACAAACATGCCATTTCCTGTCAGCGTTTGCAGGGAGAAGGGAGAGACTCCATTGACATTATTAAATAATGACCTTGATTATGGAAAAAGAAGAAGCTACAGAAAAGAATGTCAGCAGAATCCCCTGATTGCATTACTGTTCCCTAGTAGGCAGGCGACTGTCCCTGACTAGAAGACTCATATTTTGTCATCCGTTTCTAAAATGAATTCTATTTGCTTAAATGTTCACAAAACATATAATTTCTTACTTTACCTCTAGTAAATAGAAATTATAGATTGATTTAAAAATAGCAGGATTCAAATTTAATAACATATTCTTGTAAGCAATTATTTAAAATTCTATTAATTAGGGATTAATTACTGTCTCTTCTATATAACGTGAGTCCATTGCATACCTTGTAAACGCTTCCAATAATCACATGAAATTTTAATGAATACACAATAATGGTCCTATTAATTTTAAATTAAATGTACTTGTTCACTTCTGAAAATAAATTTAAAGTGCCACTATAAATAACTCAGGAAAGTGAATTCATTTTTACAGGAGAGAGACTATTACTTCAGATGTTTGTAACTGTTAATCCTTTTCTTTCTCAAAGAATAAAAATAGTTGATAGAGTTTGTGTGGTTTCTGTGTGCTAATATATTAACATATATTGATAATTGAATGTACTTCATGTGGATTATTGAATTTTTATGCAATAGTAAAAAGCAGCACTGGTATGATGCTCAATTGAAATATGTGCCCAAAAGGCTAAGAAAGTTTCAGTGATGAACTGAAAGATAGGAAAAAAAATCATATGTCTTCTGAGTTTATAATAGGATTTAAATCTGATTGTCTACACCCCAGGATCTTGGCCACTGTTTTAGTTTCATTGTTTGGCTTTATTTCTGATTTATAATTAATTTCCATTTATTAGATGGCTCATCAGGCTGGAAACTTTCTTGGTGAATATGTCATTGAAAAAACTTTGGCTTTATCAGTAAGAATTCACAAAATGATAGCAAGGGACAGTGAATACCTTGGTCTTACAGGGGGGAAATGGGTGTGTTGCAGTGGGCTTGTACTGGCTCAGGAGAGTCAGTCAGATAGGAACCGTACACCACCGAGTGTAACTGTAAACAACAGAATAAAAAATTCCAAGAGGCGTGTTAGGGAAGCAGGTCACTGATGCCTTCTATCTACTTCAAATAATCATAACCGTTTCTTGATTATTCACATAGTGACAGAAATTTAACCCTGGGATGACATTTAAAAATGTCTTCTTATATTTGATGTACTGGAAAGCCATGGGCAAATGTCCTGTCAAAACCAAATGAATTCTTGGGACCAGCAGTTAGTGTAATGGCTACGTCGCTGAACTCCCACATAGTCGACCGCGGTTTGCGTCCCGGACCTGGTGGCTTAAAACTCATGCCGGGCAGGTGTGCGTGCGTGCCCAAGATCCCGAGAGGAGAATGGAGGAGAAGAGATTGTGGCGTGGCCATCTCCCCTGGGGGGTGATTTCTCGCTTTCTATCTCTCTGTCTCTCTCTGTCTGGCGAGCACACGTGCCCTATAGCAAAATCCTCTCAAAAACAAAAACAAAAGCAAAAACAAATGAATTCTTCATTCCTACAGAATTATTTTAGTTTCATATATTCATGTCATATATTTCATTTTTGGTTATACTTTAAGCCCGATGTTTAGAAATGTGCTGCTCTTCTAAGACAAAGACAGCAAATAATGGCACAAATCGATATAGTGCATGAGTTTTTAACAAAGTTGCTGGAAAAGACTTTATATACATACATATGTAAATGCTATTTTTTAAAAAAAATTTAATTTGACACATGCGCTCACCAGAGAGAGACAAAGAGAGAGAAAAGAAAGAGAGAGAGAGAGAGAGAGAGCGAGAAAGCAAGTCCAGACCTGGTGGCTTGCTTTCTCACTTTCCTCTCTCTCTGGTCAAATTAAATAATAATGATAATAGTAATAATATAATTAAATGAATAATTCTTTAAAAATATTACATAAATTCTAAAGCAAATGTCTTCAGTGCTCAGCAGCAAGATAGTTTCATTGGGATACTTTCTCTTATTCTCCTTCTTATTTACTTGTTTTCTTTTTCCCCTTTTCCTGCTCTTCCTCATCCTTTTTCCTTTTCTCCTTTTTTCCTTCATACAATGACCTACCACAGTGAATTTTTCAAATGAGGCAAGTTACTGACCCAATACCTCTAAGAATAATAAATAATTTTCTAACAAATGAATAGGGCTATTGGTAAAAATCCATTTAAAAACAAGGGTAGTAGGACCAGCAGATGGCATAATGGTTACATCGCTGGATTCCCATGTAGTCGACTGTGGTTCAAGTCCTGGACCCAGTGACTTTAAACTCACGCTGGGTACCTGTGTGTGCATGCCCGAGATCCCAAGAGGTGAATGGAGGGAAGGGATTGCGATGTGGCCATCCTGTCTGGGGTGCGGGCGGAGCGGGGGGGGGGGGGGGAGGAGGGGGGTGTGATTTCTCACTCCCTGTCTCTCTGTCTGTCTCTGTCCCTCTGGTGAATGCATACACCCTATAGCCAAAATCTCTCTCTTGGAAAAAAAAAAAAAAAAAGAGGGGTACTTATAGTACATAGTTACTATATAACCATCCTTTTTATTTATTTATTATTTTTGTTCATTTGCTCAAATTGCTTTGGTTAAAATATGCAACTCTGGAGAGCATGCTTTAGGCCCATTTTATGAGCAGAGGTTTTTGCTATAGGGTGCGTGCACTAGCCAGAAAGACAGAGAGAGACAGAGAGACAGAAAGCGAGAAATCACCCCCCGGGGGGGATGGCCATGCCACAATCCCTTCTCCTCCATTCTCCTCCTTGGATCTTTGGCACACACACACATACGCCCGGCGTGAGTTTAAGCCACTGGGTCCGGGACTCGAACCGTGGTCAACTACATGGGAGTCCAGCGACATAGCCATTACGCTAATTGCTGGTCCCAGCAGACTACTGTAACCAGTACAACTCTGGACTTCAGCCTGGGCAACTTCAGTATCGCATTAGGTCTTGTCCTGAATGAGATGTCAAGTCTTGGGGGAAGACTAAAAACAGAGTCTGTGAGTGCTGGGTACTTAATTACTAGAGTAAATTGCTTTTTCATTTGGAAGCTATCATTTTGCCTCACCAACATCTTAAAACTGTTCTGTTATCTTTTAACTTTTGGAGCCAGAAGATAATCTTCTAGCATTATGAGTTCTTTTATATGTAATGCTGTTACTTAAATTTTGTAATAATGATTGGAGGTCAATTCCATTTAAAATGATTTCCATTGAAGAGGTTTGTTTGGCCTCTTGAGAGCTCATTCCACAGTTTGGAGATAATTTTTGAAGTGAAACATTCCATATGCCCACCAAAAAAGCATCCGCTTTTCTTAAAGAATATCCTGTTATTTCCTACCATCTTTTTGTCTGTGAAGATGATAAGCCATTGATCACTGGCTTACTTTTAGTAGGCCTTCCATAGCCACTGCTAAGTTGTTCCTTAGCTCCTCCCTTTGAAGATTTATATAAATCTTGGGACCAGCAGGTGGTGTGGTGGTTAACACGCTGGACACTCCCACATGGCTGCCCAGGGTTCGAGTCCTGAATCTGGTGGCTTATTTTGTCACTTCCTCTCTCTCACTCTCACCCTCTATCTCTCTCTCGTCAAATTAAAAAATAAATGAATGAATAAATAAAATAAAATAAATAATTAAAAAAATTTATATAAATCTGGAACCAGCAGTTAGCGTAATGGCTATGTCGCTGGACTCCCATGTAGTTGACCACGGTTTGCGTCCCGGACCTGGTGGCTTAAACTCACGCCGGACGCGTGTGCGTGCGTGCCCAAGATCCTGAGAGGAGAATGGAGGAGAAGGGATTGTGGTGTGTCCATCCTCCCTGGGGGGTGATTTCCTACTTTCTGTCTTTCTGTCTCTCTCTGTCTGTCTGGCGAGTGCACACGCCCTATAGCAAAAACCTCTCCAAAAAAAAAAAGAAAAAAAATTTATATAAATCTAACTTTAGAAGATAAATTATTCTTATTGGTTTACAGAATGGCATGTTTTCCTTTCCTGTGTTGCTGATATTACCTAGTGCTGAGGTGGAATTTTCAGAATGCTTTCACATGATCTACTGTGTTTTGTCTTATGGAAGACTTAGAAGTCGTTGGAGAAGCCCCTTTAATTGTCTGTTTTATCTGCATGGAAATGAAATCCCTATCCCCAAAGTTACAGAGGTGATGGGAGTCACACTAGAACCAAAGTTGGCTCTCTTCTCTGTTATTCTAATTCATCTCAGATTTCCTTGTATTACGTGTTTTGAGACACGAAGTATTCTTTTATTTCCAATATATAGAGTTTGAAAATCCAGCTGATTTCAATGTTCATTTGTTAAGCACTGACTAGCGTACATATCGACCAAGTGCTGGAGTTAAAAATATAAGTAAGCTGACACGATGTAGTAAAAAAGCAGATCCAGAACCACAAAGAGTGTGAGGCTGCTTAATGGATGCCTTGGAAGAAGCATTAATTGAGAGTCTGATGTTGACTACCTCAGTTATTTGTAAGGTTGCTTTAGTCGACTCAGGCATTTATCTCTTTTCCTATTCTCCTCTCCATGTGTCTTTAAAATTTTATCACAGAGGACAAATAGTTGGGGTTAGAAAGAGCTATTTACTGCCCACAAGTATAATGTTATTGTAAACAAACTCTTACGGAGGAAGTCACAGGGAGGAGGTGTCCATTTGAACAAGTCCTTGAGAGATGAGTGCCATTTTGACAGTGAACGATGAAGGTAGGTGTAAGAAAGACTTTCCATGCATAAAGAATAGCACAGGCCTAATGGTAAAATACACAGGGTATTGTAGGATGTAACACTCTAGGAAAACAATATAGAGTTTCCTCAAATATCTACAAATAGAATTACCATTTGATCCATCAATCCCACTTCTGGGTATCTACCCAAAGGACAGGAGAATGCTCAGAAAGAAAAGTGCTTGCATGCCAGTGTTTATTGTGACATTATTCACAATTGTTAAGACACGAAATCAACCAAAATGTCCATGAACAGATGAGTGGTTGGAAAAAGTGTGGCACATTTACTCTATGGAATACTATTCAGCCATAAAGAAACAAGACCCTGGCATTTGATAGAAAGTGGTTGGATATGGAAGATTTATTGCTGAGTGAAGCGAGCCAGGCTATGAAAGAAAGATATCATATGTATCCACTTCATAAATACTGCCTATTTGCACTCTAGCATAGAGATTTAAATATTGGAGGGCATAATATAGTTATGGATGCTGAAGACAGTGTAGAATAGGGAGAAGAAAGGAAGATCATAGAGAAGAAAATGAGAAGAAGAAATAGAGAGGCATGACATTTGTGGGACACAGAAATGATTTATTATTTGTTAATGATAACATGAATAGTAGTCTCAATTGGACTGATCTAAGAAATGTTTTGTGTTCGGTAAATTCTCTTTTTTTATTTTATTTTTTAATTTTTATTATTATTGCATTTAGTCATTGCATCTCTTCACCGTGTACAACATGGTTTTTCCCAGCATGAATACAGTGCACATTAGTCAAGACAGTGATATTACCATATACATTATCATCAACAGACAACTTTTCATTTTTGCATCTATTAAGTGTGTTGTTTGTTCCCTGAATCCCTCCCTTCCGCCCTCAATTACTCATTCCCATTACCTTTCCCATACTATCTCTAGCATCCACAATTGCCTTGCCTGCAATTGTACCCTCCAGTTCTTTCAGTTTTTTTTTGCTTTCCAATTATCAGCTCATAAAGATTTTAACAATAGGGATCATAGATTCTATTCAGGGTTGGATTAAGGGTGGGACTCATGCAGTTCCGCAATTGTAGGTGAATCTCCATGTAAGACAGTTTCAGGAAAGCGGTTCTTGAAGGCAGAGATGATTATCAGTTGATGCGGCACAGCATCCATCTTGTGGTTATCAAGAATGGTGTTGTGGGGATCTGCAGCGTGAGTCATCCTCGGGTATCTGGCTTCCTTAAGAATGGTAGAGTAGTTCTTGTTTTTCCCTGAGGTAATACAGGGCTGGTGACCATCATCTTCTCACTGTTCGTAGGCGGAGACAATCCTCCTATACGATATATTTCTCAACTGGTTTCAGACAGCTAAAGTTTCTTTCTGTTGTTTGTAGTTGCAAGTTCTTAGTCCTAGTTTTCGGCCTCGGTTTGTCACCTGAGGCCGGTGGCCACGCGCAGGCCTGGGGACCACGCGCAGGCCCGGTGGTCACGCGCAGGCGCAGGCCCGGTGGCCACACGCATGCTCGAGGGCCACGCACATGCCCGGCGGCCACACTCAGGCCTGGGGGCCACGCGCAGGCCCAGCTGCCACGAGCAGGCACAAGTCCAGTGGCCACACGCAGTCCCAGCAGCCACGTTGCGGCTGGGAGGCCGTGCGCAGAACCGGCAGCCAGGCTCAGGCACAGTGGCCTGGGGGCCATGCGCAGGCCCAGCAGTCATGCGCTAGGCCGGCGACCATGCACAGAACCGGTGGCCACACGCAGGCGCAGGCCCAGCAGTCACGCTCAGGCGCAGGCCCAGAGGCCATGCGCAGGCCCGGTGGCCACACGCAGGTCCGGCGGTCACGCACTGGCCCGGCGGCCACGCACAGGCCCGGCAGCCATGCACAGGCACAGGCCTGGCGGCCTTGTGCAGGCCCGGCAGCCATGCGCAGGCCTGGCAGCCACGCCCAGGCCTGCAGGCCACACAGGCCCGGCGGCCATGTGCAGGTGCAGGTCCGAAGGCCGTGTGCAGGCCCAGTGGCCACATTCCGATCCAGAGGCCACGCGCTGACCTGGTGGCCAGGCTCAGGCCTGGCGGCCACGGGCAGGCCTGGGGGCCACGCGCAGGCCCGGCGGCCACACTCAGGCCCGGCAGCCATGTGCAGGCCTGGAGGCCATGCGCAGGCCTGGCGGTGGCGCGCTGGTCCGGCAACCACGTGCAGGCCTGGTGGCCAGGCGCAGGAGCTGGCCCGGCGGCCACACACAGGCCTGGTGGCCACACGCAGGCCCAGCGGCCTCGTGCATGCCCGGCGGCCACGCGCCAGCCCGGTGGTCACGCGCTGGTCCGGCAACCACATGCAGGCCCAGTGGCTAGGTGCAGGCGCTGGCCCGGCAGCCACGCCCAAGCCCGGCGGCCACGTGCAGGCCCAGGGGCCACGTGCCAGCCTAGCGGCCCCGCACTGGCCTGGCGACCAAGCTCAGGCCCAGTGGCCATGCACAGGCGCAGGCCCAGAGGCCACACGCAGGCCCGGCGGCCACGCACAGGCCCGGCGGCCACATGCCAGCCCTGAGCGCACGAATGTGCACAGGATCCAGCGCCGCCCCCCGCTCGCCCGCCCGCCCCGAGAAAGGAAGGTCAGCGAGCTCAGCTGGTCTGCGCCGCCGGTCCGTGTCAGCGAGCGCGGGACATACCCAGTGCCGGAGATGCAGCGCCGTGCGCAGGCCCGGCGGGCCTCGCGCAGGTCCGGTGGGGTGGGGCCCGGTAAATTCTCTTTACAAGTCAAATGACGTATAGCAATTGAACGTTTAAAAACAAATAATGAAAAATATAAATATATGTTTAATAATAATAATAATCTGAAAAAAATGAAAAGCGATTTGCTGCTGCTGATGTGTACAGTAATGTTTTTGCCTTGACTGATGTGCATGGTAATCATGCTGGAAAAGAAATATTATATGCTGTAGAGATATATGTGATTAAATGCAATATAAGAACAATAATAAAAATATACATTTAAAAATTAAAATAAAATTCATAGACTAAGGAAAAATGTTTACAGAAAAAAAAAAAAAAAAAAAAAAAAAAAAAAAAAAAAAAAAAAAAAAAAAAAAAAAAAAAAAGGATGTAACACTCTAAGAAAATGACAAGAGATGGTTGTAGACATGAGATCCGGAAGAGTAGCATCACCCTCCAAGTGAGCCACGAATGTGTCAACTTTGAATACATTTTACAGTATGCATGACTAAGAATCGAACTCGAAGAACTGTCAGTCACAGGAGCGTGGGGAGCACGAAGAAGGGTGGACATTTGAGGGGAAAAAAATAAACAGAAAAGAAACTTGGGAAGCAAGATAAGAAAGATGTTGAAGACAAGACAGGGCTCAGTAAAATAAGTAGGAAACATCTAGATGAAACACTGAAACGTATAGATTAGGTCTGTGCAGTTGCTGAGTTGCCCACTTGGGGAACTAGATAAATCTTAGAATGAAGCATCACCTTTGTCCTTCCAGACGAAGACTAGACTAAACTACAGATCTTAAGATGCTCTTTAATATACAGTGAATTTCAGGCCATGAATAGCACTTTGATTTTTCAGAGCACAGAGAACATCGATTCCACAGTAGGACAGAACTACTTTTTAGCTTTTAGCACCTTCCATTGAGAGTCTGCAGAGAAGACACCATTTTATTTGTGAGCGCATCATAGTGTGGCTGAAGCTGATTAGGGAATGCTGTCTTAAAATTAACTCTGAAAAGTGTCCCCTTTTAGATTAATGTGTGAAAACGAGTGGCCATTAGGCTGTACTCAGTATCTGAACAGCCCATGCTCTTAAAACTATATTCCTCAAGAAACTATTTCAATTAGGAGAAAAAAAATGTATTTACATCTGGATCGACTAATCACCACTCTATTAAAAACACAGCTATACAATCTTGCCTTTATTTCTCTGGGGCTTAGGCTTTACTTGTGGTTAGTCATGTGCAAAACAGAATGAAAACCTCCACTGTCAGTTTAAGTTGATTCCATCTGCCATGAATGGTAACCCGTGATCTCTTCTCTGTCGGCTATTTTTGTTGTGTGCTTGTTGCTGTTTTACAAAGAATCTGCAATCACTTCTTCTGTCGTCTCACCCAGTTCTTGAAGAGAGACAACACTTGAAAGCATAATGACCAGATGATCTCAGGATGCAAGAATCCTTCAGATGCTCGCAGAGAACTATTGAAAGATGCTTCAGTTTGACAAAAGCAGGAAATGTTAATTTTCAGCTCTTTTATAAATAGAGGGATGATCTGTAAAGGGAAAACTGTTGTCACAGCAAATGTACACTTGAGTGATTCAAAGCTAATTAGTGGTTCTATGATTCACTTTGAATATATTTACTGTAACAACTGGTAAACTGCTTTTTAAACTCAGCTGTTGAATAGACTCTCTTGTTTTAAACAAAACAGCTCTGAAAATGTATTTTCCTTACCCAGATCAAACGTCTTTACACCTTATTCCTTACTATATATACACATGTAACCAGTAACTAACCCCCTCTCTTCTTTGTCTTCATTCTACTCCATCCCTCCAAAATTCCTAAATATTTACTTAAAGGAAGCCTATTAGCACTGCCCACTTGACTTTCACGATGTCAATATTATATGGTATAAGTGTACGTTAACTAGAGAGTTATTTTATTATAAAAAAATAAAGTCACATTCCACAAAAACACTTTATTAAACATATTCAAAACAATGAAGGAATGGTAATGCCCTGGCCTTCACAGTTTTAAAACTACTTGACTAGATATTGACCAAGAAAAGAGAAAAATTCGAGCGAAGTGGTGATTTAGTGACTCTGACTACAGCTTTTTTTTGCAACATGGTTAATTAAAGCAAATCTTTACATGAAGCAGACATAATTTATCTCTTGGACATACTACAGGCTTATTTTGAGGAAATCATTCTGAAAACCAAATGTTTTAAAATTCTACATAATCTATGCTTTAAACCAACAGTTAGCAGGAAAATTCTTTCCCTCTACTTCAGATGCTTTCCAAAATATTATTTTAAGAATAGCAAGTTTGTGGTAGATCTACTGAAAAAGTATAAGGGAAAAAAAAAGAAAATTATGTAATTCTACTACTTATCACATTCAGAAGTATTTTGTTTCCCACATGTCCATTCTCTGCATGTGGAATTAAAAATAAAAGACTGGGTCATAGAGACACAGTTTTGTAGGCTGCTCTGAGAATATTTTCTTTGGAAGAGCCTGCTTGAATTTCTGCACACCTCACTGGGCTCTTTGAAAACATGATTCCTCATTCCAGAGATAGATGTGGATCCGTGAAGAATGCAGCTGTCATTGATATGCCAACACATCTTCCTAGGAATGTGAAGCAGTTCTTGAAAATAGTAACTTTGCCTATTGATTTGTGAAGATTTAGATACTAGAAATGAACAACTGTCAAAAAAAAAAAAAAAAAAACGCATAAAGTGCAATGCATATTTTAGGAGGGATCCTTGAGGGAAGCAAATATCCTAGAGGTCCGTTAGGTATGGAGGACAGGGTCCAGGAAGGAAGGCTCAAAGCCAGAAGCACCAAGATGGAGAGGGAGACGCAGTGAGCTGGCTTGGGAAGTTTTCACCTCTCCTTCCACAGAGGAAGGAATGGAAATGTTAACCCCAGAATCACGCTAAGGAAGCACCAGAGCTGGTAGGCTGGCTCAGATTTCAATGCACTGTAAAAAAAAATAGTAGACCCTTGGCTTTGGCATTTGTGTAAGACAGTTAGCTTTAGACAGGAAAATAAAACAAAGCTGAAAGCCCCCTTTGGCTGCCAGCCATTCTGTCCTGATGTGGCCAGCCGTATCATTTTGCATTCTTTTTGAACTGTTGCTTAAGAAATGAAGAAAGGATCCCACCGACAGAAAAGAGAAAATTACTTTAAATAGTGGGTGGGTAATGCGCTATGAGGCTAGATTCTTAAATACTGTGGTTGGAATATATTTAAAAAATTTTTTTATAAGGCTGAATGATTTTATTACCACTAATAACCCTTGTGGGTCTGAAAGCTAAAATAATCTGGGTAATCAAAATTTATGCTTTAGGATGGAAGATGATTATCTGCAGATGAGGGGAAGGAAATTCCTCTTCTCCCAGCCCTCTCTGCTAACTACACTGTGGGTACATAACTGCATGGAGCATTTGGCTAATGATTCTGTGGTGGAGGTGGGGAGTCCCTCTTTGTAAGATCATGTTTTGGTGGTTGCAGGCAATGAATGAGGCAAGTGGCTGAATGATCTGAAACTATTTTCTCAGAGAAAAAGGACCCCTTGAAAATATTACCTAGGAGGGGAAGAATAGGCCTAGATGTTTGCCATTCTCTTTGAGGAGTTAATGCCTGACTGTTGAGTTTTATTTTTTTATAAGATTATTTTAAAGATAACAACTGTATATTATAGAGATTGTATTTGCTCCATTGTTCAAGGGTACTACAATTTTTTTTCACTATAGGGTGTGTGCGCTCGCCAGAAAGACAGAGAGAGACAGACAGATAGAAAGCGAGAAATCACCCCCTAGGGGGGATGGCCAAGCCACAATCCCTTCTCCTCCATTCTCCTCTCGAGATCTTGGGCATGCACGCACACGAGCCCGGAGTAAGTTTAAGCCACTGGGTCCGGGACTTGAACTGTTGTCGGCTACATGGGAGTTCAGTGACATAGCCATTACGCTAACTGCTGGTCCGAAGGGTACTATAATTTTTTAACCCCCCCATCTGCACCTTCATTAAGATGGCTATTATGGGGATTTTAAATGAGAAGTTGGAGAAAATAGGCCTAAAAACTGGCTGTTCTTAATCTGAATTCAAGGAAGACAAGAGTTTTTGTCATTATGCAAATTTGAACAAGGTCTCTTTATAGATTTCTGTCCAAATAGTTAAGTAAAAACTATTCAGAGTAAAGCTAACAAATTAAAGCATCCAAATTCCCTCCATTTGTTTACTTTCTTATTTATTTATTTATTTATTTATTTATTTATTTATTTATTGAGAGATTTTTCGCTATAGGGCGCATGCGCTCGCCAGACAGACAGAGAGAGACATAGAGACAGAAAGCGAGAAATCACCCCCCGGGGGGATGGTCACGCCGCAATCCCTTCTCCTCCATTCTCCTCTCGGGATCTTGGGCACGCACGCACACGCGCCCGGCATGAGTTTTAAGCCACCGGGTCTGGGACGCAAACCGCGGTTGACTACGTGGGAGTCCAGCGACATAGCCATTACGCTAACTGCTGGTTCCCTATTTATTTATTTTTTTATGAGAGAGCATGCAGAGGAGGAGGAAAGGAGAGCATGAGATAGGTGTTTTCTCCAGGATCTCACTACTGTCCCGTCCTCCCAGCCAGCTGGAGTGATAGGAACTGCTGTGCCTGGCCCGTCTGGTTGGTTCGGGAATTGAACCAGCCTCCCACGTGACCCCAGCCTTATGTATCAGTGCTCTATTGCTCGCACCACTGGGGCTGAGCCTCTGCCATAATTTTTGCCACAAAACTTCAAAAATCCAAAAAACAGAAGTTACTTACTTTTTTCTAAATCTGACTGAGACTTTCTACATGAAGGTTTAATAGATCTAATCTCATTCAGTTACTACACATCCTTCCAAAAATGAGCTTGTGTCCCAGTGGTCTTAAACATTTATAAAAGTGATTTCTAAAAAAAAACAAAAACAAAAAACAAACAAACAAACAAAACAAAACAGAACAAAAAAACGAACAAAAAACTTAAAACTGGGAGCAAATGGTGTAATGGTTACATCACTTGACTCCCACGTAGTTGACCCTGGTTTGAATCCTGGACCTGGTGGCTTAAAACTCACACCAGGGGTGTGTGCATGCATGCCCAAAATCCCGAGAGGAGAATGAAGGAGAAAGGACTGCCACCCCCTTGGGAGGTGATTTCTCACTTTCTGTCTCTCTGGTGAGCTCGTGAGCCCGATAGCAAAAATCTCTCTTAAAAAAATACTAAAAACTAAATAATATATTTATTGTAAAACTTACAAAAATAGAAATACAAAGAGACATATGCAATAAAAATAATTATTTCAAGTCTTTTAATATTAATTGAATAAACCTTTGTTATTTATCAAGTTGTTAGCAAATAAAATTTGATCAAATATGCTTTATTAGTTTAAAAATATTGATTATATAATATTAGTGATTCAAAAGCTGATTCTAAGTCTGGTTTATTTTGACATTTGGTTTTAATAGAATCAAAAATGAAAATAGATACCTCATAAAAATAAATATGTTCAGATGGATAAAGTCCATGCTTGACTCTGCTGTGAAATATAACTTTTTTTCCATATCCAATAACAGAAATATTTTGTTGAAATTCTTCTTGAATATTTCCATGTTCCATGATGTCAGTGAGGTAGGGGTGTTTGCATATTAACAATAATGTGTGCCTTTGTTATATTTTTAATAAAATAGTTTAAAAATCCAAAGAAACTCTTTGCATAGATGGAAAACATGCTAGAAAATTGTATTTGTAAGTTTTTAAAGTGTGCACATATGAACCTTTTTTAAAAAATAGACAATTTTAACAGCAAAGTCATGTGTTTTCATTTCCAAATATCTGTTTTCAAATGCTTTCTCCATAGCTTGACATTCTTTCAGAATATAATTCTTTCTCATTTAGTTTTAAAATGTCACTTTTACCTTGAGGGGCCAAATTAGGGTGTTTATCTTATTCTAAATATATTTTTTGAAAATGTCAGTAGCTTACTATTGACATTCACTTATTATCATAGGGAAGGAAGATAAGCCAATTTGAAACACATGTCTTTTTGTGAAAAGAAAAAAATGCAATTTGTGTAGTTGGGCTGCTGTAGCAAAATGCTATAGACTGGGTATCTTATAGCCAACAGAAATGTATTGCTTACAGTTCTGGAGGATGGAATCTCAGATCAAGGAACCAGTAGGTGTGGTGTCTAGGGCGGGCCCATTCCTTATAAAGAGCTGTCTTCTTACCGCAAACCTCAGATGGTAGTGATACTCTTTAGTAAGGTCACTAATCTCACTCATGAGGTCTACTTTCTGTGATCTTATCAGCTTCCAATGGCTCCACCTCCAAATATTACCACCTTCAACATGAGGATTTCAACATATAAAATTTGAGGGTTACGTAAATATTCATACCATAGCAAATTCTCTTTAAATTTCATGGCTTTCTGAAGTACTTTCCATAAGACAACACAGCATAGGCTCAGCTGCTCTTCAATGCTGGAATCAATATGGAAGACTGGGGGTCCATTTCCAGGTTAATTGGGTCTGTACATGGTGCGTGTGTGTGTGATGCTCATGATCCTGGTTGGGAAGGTTTGGGGAGAAAGGAGCTTTATGATATGAGAACCTGTTGACAATGCTTGTTTTTTTCCATCATGAAATAAATAAATATATCCAAAAAAAAAAAAGATGATCACATATCATCTCATTCCACAAAACTGAATGATTTTCTAAGATCACAAGTAGACACATAGAAGCTTCAATACACGGACAATGGGTGAAAGCAATTGCCAAAGAAACTGGACTTGTCATATATACACATTGTATAGATGTCACTTGACTTTAACCTTTCTCGATTAATCCACTGTTCATGGCTTGCTTCACTTTTAATATCAAGGAGATGTTTAACATTCTGTAATTCCAGCCTTTCCTACCACATGGTCTTAGTGCCTTGGACACTTGTGCTTTAAATCATTGATTTTACATATCTAATCCTACTATCTGAGCCCAACAAATTTCCTTCCTCTATTCAATATATATTCCAAAGTCTCTCTTAAAAGAAAAACTCCACTTAACTATCACTGTTATTATCATCATCCTAATTAATGCCTGATATCTCAACATTTCCAATTCTCTTCCTTTTGGTTAAAGCATTGACTGGGTATGCAGATATGAAATGAGAGTTGTCTTGGGAAGTGAGGAGCAGGAGTAAGTTTGGAATTTGGGGCATTTTCTGGAGAAAACTGACTACAAGAAGGTGTGTGTTAGTGCTGCAAAGGTTGGGGAAAGGATTGGGACAGCCAAAAGGTTTTGATGGCATTGAATTCTGGTGGAGGAACCTGGTTGCTCTCGAGTTCTGGTGTGCGGTGTCCTTGGGATGGTCCCACTGGCATCCTGGGATTTTCATTTACTTCCCTCCTGTGTTGGAATCTTTGAGTCTTGGATCCATGCCCTTCTCTTTATTTGCTCCTTCAGTTTGATGCTTCACATTCTCCTGTAGGTTCTAGAAGAGAATGTAGGAAATAGTCTCTCAAGCACTTGGAGGACTGAATGTTATCTTATCCTATTGTTCTACCATATCTTTGATAGAATATTAAGTTTTAGACTGAAATAATTTTCCCTTAAAAGGTTAAAGGCTTTGTTCTATTTTAGGAGCTGATAAACCCTTTCTATAAAAGCTGGATAGTAGATATTTAAATCTTTCTGTGCCATGCTCTTTCTTCTAGTTTTATGGCTACAGAATCTTTTCATATTATAGAAAATATTAATGATTTTTAAAAGAATATTCTTTTTACTGCATAATCTCTATTTTCTTAAAATTGTTTTCAGCTGTTCATTTTGATCTCTGTATTTCCAAATATATACCTTCATCAAATGCTGGTGTTCTTTGACTATCAGCCTATATTTAAGAAAGGACCATCACAAAATATTCTTGGTGGTACTTGTTGATTTGGTTCATATCTTCAGGAAATTCTCAATATAAGTATATATATTTTTTGAGAGTTTTTTTTTCTATAGGGCATGTGTGCTCACCAGAGAGACAGAGAGAGACAGAGAGACAGAAAGTGAGAAATCATCCCCCCCACCCCCCCAAGGGGAATGGCTACTCTACAATCCCTTCTCCTACATTCTCCTCTTGGGATTTTGGGCATGCACACACACGTGCCCAGGGTGAGGTTCAAGTCACTAGGTCCGGAACTCGAGCTGTGGTCGGCTACATGGGAGTTCAGCGACGTAACCATTGCCATCTGCTGGTCCCAAATATAAATATATTTAGTCTTTGAATGGTAAGATTCCTTTGCAGTTCCCTGTAGAAGGGCATTCTGGAAAGTAAGTAGGGAATAAATAATGTGTTTTATAGTTTGAGTGGAGGATTAAACCTGAGGGTCTCAACACTCAAAATATTACCTTTTTCTCTCTTTCAGAGCAACTAGTACTTTATCCTTATAAAGTTTACTATTTAGTTATAGAATGTGACTTTGTGAGGGTGAATGTTTTCTACTTTAATGACTGACTTTTAAAACTTAATATAGTGACCACTTAATAATTATTTGTCAAAAATGAAGGTTTTTATAATCTGTATATAAAAATATATTGGAGATAGCTCTGACTAGTAACCTATTATATTATTGTTAGTCAAAAAGATCATTCTCAGAGCCAAATATGCTGTTTAAAATATTCCTTACTTTGTTTCCATATTCATGCTTTATTTCCATAGTGTGGAAAAATCCATTGGATTTAATCTGTGCAAAGAATGATCTAAGCATACACGCTCTTTAGACCATCATGGAGTTTGTAGTCAAAATGATGAAATTTGATTATCCAACTTTGTGAAATAGATACTCTGGCAATTCAGACATGTGGTCTGAATTTCTTTTGGCTGCATAAATCTTTCAATATATTCACACCTGCTTATGTGTGCACACACATGATCTTAGCCAGTTAACAGAAACAGCTATATTGAATGTCGATGGTAAAGCTTCTGAGAGCACTTTTTGGACTAGTCTTCTAAAACATCAGAAGCAAGAGTAAGCCAATATATCAAGAGATCTGAATTAAGCAGAGGTTTTCATTTCAATTGGAAATCTGAAGCACAATCGGTTATAAACTGATTGTTAAGTCAAAGTGACAGTAGTGGTGTGAACTCTCATCATGGCGGGGCTGTCAATTTCTAAGACTTGTCAGCAAAGTATTTGAAAAATGTCAAACCTAGAAACCTAGGAGGCACTATGTAGTGTGATAGGTGAGTGCTTAAGATAAAAAAAAATAGGTTTATGTAACTATTTATCTTGTATGATTTATCAGTTTGTATTAAAATACAAGAAACATTAATTGAGTCATGAGAGTAATTTATTCATTGAGGGAACAAGAAGGAGAAAAACAGGTAGAATGAAGAGAAACAAAGTAGAAAATACCAAATTTTTGGGACCAGCAGTTAGCGTAATGGCTATGTCACTGTACTTGCATGTAGTTGACAGTGGTTCGTGTCCCAGACCCGGTGGCTTAAACCCACGCCGTGCGTGTGTGCGTGTGTGCGTGCGTGCCCAAGATCCCGAGGGGAGAATGGAGGAGAAAGGATTGCGGCGTGACCATCCCCCTTGAGGGGTGATTTCTCGCTTTCTGTCTCTCTGTCTCTCTCTGTCTGGCGAGTGCACACACCCTATAGCAAAAACCTCTAAAATAAAAAAACAAAAAACAAAAAACAAACCAAAAAAAAAGAAAATGCCAAATTTTTTTGAAAAGACATTGAGTTAGCTGCAGAATGCAATGATGGGTATAAAAATTCATCTGTTTCCCTTTTTAGAACTACAATTTTTATTATATTCTTGTCCACAATTATTTACAGAAAATAAAATAAAAGTTCTGCCAACAAACCTGACTTCTCAGAAACCGACAAGCGATTCATTAGATTTTCATCATTATAGTTGAACTTGCCATGTGTGCCAGCTGCTGTTGTACTTTTCGTAATAAAAGAAAGTGAAGAGGTGAAACAATTTGTCTTAGGAAACAACTTTATGGGTCCTAGTGAATTTATTCCCACCTTTATTTCCCCTAGCAAAGAACTTGGTGAAAGGAAATATGGGTCTTGCTGAAGAGCAAGGCAGGTCATGGTTGGAGTCTTTTTGCTGCAATCGGTGTCGTTCTTCACGTTTCCTGACCCTGCACCGTCAGTTTTTAGGATGTGTTTTGCTTTGTATTTTCACATTTGGCTGCTGGTTGTTTTCAAAGAAAGTGTGTGTGTGTGTGTGTGTGTGTGTGTGTTTGTGTGCCAGATTTAATGACAATTTGGTCCAGAAGGGATATCCTGGGTCAGAATATGTTCTAGCCAGTTTTTTTTTTTTTTTTTTTCACACTTAGGGAACACATTCTTAAGACTTTCTCACTGTCAGGTGACAAACACAGTGGAGGACAGTTGTATGCCCAAGAAGAGTCCTTTTAGCACTGTAGGGGTAGAATTTTCTGACCTCTCTGCCCTTGGGCCAAGCATACAGACATGTATTTGCCTTGTGGAAGGAGGTCTAGGATGTCCATAGGCAATGGTCCTGAGATTTGTGACCACCTAAGCTATTGGGTTGTCAGAAAAGCCACGATGCATTTTGGGATACAAAAACACGTCATGGCTTTTCCTACGACCCAATGTAGTTCCCTCTGCAGTCTCTTGTTTGTTTGTTTGTTTGTTTGTTTATTTATTTATTTTAACTCCTTTTCCTTAGTTAACCTTTTACATTTGGAATTCCTGCTATTTGTAACCCATCATTCTCCATTTTGTGAAGAAAGGAAAGTTTTATGAACAGGTTCTTCACATGGTGCATCAGAGAAATACCAGGCAAGCTACCCCACAAGATGCCCGATCCCTTTTTCTTTCTTTTTCCATCCTGACTATAAAAAATTTAATCTGAATGTTGAATGTAATCTTTCTGTTCTCTGTGGCAGCAGCACCATTTAATGTGTTCTAGTATGCCTTTCTCTGTTTCATTAGAAAGTTATCTACATTTTTCGTTACATGCACGTATGAGCCTCACTATGCCCAGCTACGGTATGTAACCAAGTTTAAGCCAAAAAGTTGCCAGCAGATGTGTGCGGAATTCTTGGATCTATGCCTGAAAAATGAAGTGACTTACTCCTGGTTTCTTTCCTCCTTCCACCTAACTGGGAAATGACAACTGGGTAACCTTGGAAGCCATTTGGGAAGAATGGCAAGGCCCTACTCTCACCCTGGACTGTTCATTGCTGGAGTGGTGGGTAGGTAGGAAATAGCTTTCTCTCTTATTTAAATTACCGTATACTGAGGTCTCTCTTTCTCTAGCTCTCCTTTTTCAAAATTGTCAGAGGATATGAATGCTTTGTGAGTGTGTGTGTGTGTGTGTGTGTGTGTGAGAGAGAGAGAGAGAGAGAGAGAGAGAGAGAGAGAGAGAGAAAGTAACCCCCCTCCCCCCCGGAACATGGTACTTCTGCAATCCCTTCTTCTCCATTTCTTCATTGTCAGGATTTTTGGCATGCATGCACATGTGCCTGGCTGGAATTCAAAGTGCTTAGATGTGTGGGATCTGGCCCTCCTAACCACTAGGCTACTGGGGGGGGGGGGTAGGGTTTGATGTAAGCTCTATTTCACCAATTTAGACTGAATCTTAAATAACAAAGCATTTATTATTTTTATAAACTGTCTATTAAGACACGTATGTGATTCTTTTTGATGGGCAATGGGAGCTTCTGGAATAAGAATCTTGGCCCTGGGATTAATGTTCTAGAGATTAGAAATAGACGCTAAAAGGGGAAAGTAGAAGCAAAAGGCCATTGGTGATAAAATGTGCTAGCAGAATATTTTTTTCTAGAATTATCTTAGAATTGGCAGATGAAAATATTCCTAGAGGACTCTCAAATTCACGGGCCTAATTCAGGTTTTTAATTTCAAATGGAGAATCACCATTAGAAAATTTTTTTTGGTCATAATTTAAGTAAAACCTCTTCCTGATTGAAGAGTTTTTCTTTTATTAAGTTTATCGAATTTATTTCATTGTTGAATTTAGTTTTATTACAATGACCATAGCAATATTTAAGAAAGCCAACCAACACATCAACCAACCATTTCTTAAACACCCATATTGGATTAAACAAATGTACCAAGTCCTTAACCAAGTACTATGGAATATCAAGAGCCTAAATAAAGGCTCCTAATTTTAAGACTCTCACTCAAGTTAGAAAAACACTGTACTGTTCCATATGATACAGTAACTGAGAAAGTCAGGAAAGAATTTATGAGATGCTAAGTGATGTGAGCTATGGGAATTCAGGGGATACAGGCTCATGAGAACAAGAGTAGTTACAGGCTTTGCAGGGAATGGAGGCCTTTTTTTGTGACTTGCAAAATGAAGTTTCCAAATACCCTAAAAAGTTAGAAAAAAATATGACGATGATGAACAAAGTAAATTTATTTCAAACAATTGGGACATGGGCTTCAGAATTTCTAGATTTCAGTTCTAACCCTGACACTTACTGGCCATGTATCATCTTGTACAAATTATATAATTTATTGGAGTGTATTTCCTCATCTGTGAAATAGATTTAAGTAATACTTTATAGTTATTCCAAAAATTAAGTGAACTAATACACCTAAAACAAGTTAATAATAATATTAAAGATTGGGGTGGCTCTGTAGATTAGTTAACCTGTAGCCTGACTGGCTAACTATGGCTGGAGAGGTAGCCCAACTGCTTAAGGATGCTCTTGGTGTGTGTGGGTGTATGCCCAGGCTCCTGATAAGACACAGAAAAGGAGGAGAAGGGATTTTGTCATGGCCATGAACCATTTGGGGTGCTTTCTCTTTCTCTCTGTCTCTCTCTGGTGAACCCAGACATCCTCA
Organism: Tupaia tana; assembly: GCA_026018925.1. NCBI lineage: Eukaryota > Metazoa > Chordata > Mammalia > Scandentia > Tupaiidae > Tupaia > Tupaia tana. The sequence continues at coordinate 12,051,307 of JAKSZU010000014.1, read as the reverse complement.
GGCAATTAAAAATAATTATATTAGAGGCTAACAGATGATGTGGTGGTTAAGGTGCTGGATTCCCACAAGGTTGGCTACGGTTGGAGTCGTGGACCTGGCAGCTTGAAAATCATGCTGGGCATGTATGTGCATGCCCAAAATCCCCAAAAGAGAATGGAAAAAAAGGGATTGCAGCATGGCCATCACCCCTGGGGGGGCAATTTCTTACTTTTCCTCCTCTCTCTCTGTCTCTCTGGTGAGCACACATACCCTATGGCAAAAATCTAAAATAATAATAATGATAATAGTATCAAAGGTTGTTATTATTAGCCAAGTGATTTGAATTGATGTGGAGAAGACCTTGCTCCTACTCTAAAGGATTTTATGAACAACTACTTCCTAGCTTGAGGAGTGTTGTTAAAAGAGTACAAGTTCTGTACTGGAGGGTACCTTGGCTGTATGTACTGATAAAGTACATGTGTATTGCTAAGATTTTTATCACCATTTCCTGTGCTATTAATAGATGTCCTTCTATACTTTATTTACATTCAGCACACTTTTTTTCTGAAATAAAATCTTTCTTGTAGATTGCTCTTTTTTCTTCATTTGACAATCTTAAATTTGCCGTGTAGGGAATAAAACTTTGTTCTTGGGATTATCACACTCTATCCACTTCATCAAATAAAATAAAATTCAAATACCAAGATGAACTATTATTTTAGGGTTTGTTTCAATAAAGTCTTTCAATCCTTATTATTTTCAAAGCTATCAAATGAAAAATGAAGAATGGAGAAAGAGAAAAAGAAAATAGATTGGCTTTTTTCTTAATTCAAATCTAGATTTTATTACAACATATATATTACTGACAAAATATTATAATATTTTCTACTAATGATGACAAAATAATTCACAATTTAATTTATAATTCAAACATTTAAATATACTCTTCACATACATGTTTTAAAAACATGTTAATTTTTGTTCAGATTGTTCTATGTGAGGGATGTTAATCCCTTAGAAATATACAGACCTCCCAGAAACAGATTCTGAATCCAGCAGTCACTGAAATTTCAGATCCATGCATTACCTTAGCAATTACGAGGTGCACTTTAGAGTTCACAGCACTTAGTCACAGAAACATAAGATGTGTGATTTGAAATGATCTTTTTGTCATCTTCTTCCTCTTCTCCTTTTTCTTTTTGAAAGAATAAAAGACAAAGAGACAGAATTACCCTATAGGGCATTATATGTATTGATTTTGCTTTGGTTAGCCTGTATTTTCTCCTAAAGAATTATGTAAAAGAAGTCTTAATTGTATATTCGTCTCTCAAAATTAAGAAGGAATGATTATAGTCATAGTAAAAGAAAATGTTTTGCAGATTCCAAGAAACTTCTTAAACCAAAGAAATGTATCCATTGAAAGGATGACACAGTGCTCTTACCCAAGGGTTTTCACATAATTGGAAAAGACAGTGTTCTTGTTCTCCAGGCTTTTATGACCTGAAAGAAAATTAAGAAAAGATGTGACTATCACAGAAACTCTAAGCTGCATTTTCCGGCAAATTTCCCCTTTGTATTTTCCTGGACTGATAAGCATTCAAGGTGGGGAATAATTATTTTAACAGCTCCCCTTTGATGGAGCATTAGCATTAAGGAAAATATCAAAATATTGCTTCAGAGATGAAAAGTGATATAAAAGGGGTAATGAAAAGCTATAACTATCTAATTTTTGGCAACAGGGAAAGACCAAGTTTCTTAAAATGTATGGGAGTCAAGTTCAGTATATGAATCATAGAGAGTTTAGTGTTTCTTTCAATGTCAAGTCTCTCAACAACTTTCCTGAGTCAGCAAACATAATCCTCACCCCAGGTTTGAATCTTGATTACCTATTATCGATATTCTTCCCAAAGTGACTATTTTCTCCATCTGCATCAATATTATTGAATTGCTCATTAGCTCCTTTCAGGAAGGGCAACTATACATATTTAAGGGCTAATTAATGTTATCCATGTTTATCAGTAAGTTCAGCTAGATAGTGCCTCTTTCATAGATAAATGGCAACAAGTGCTGAGGAGAAAAATAGAGTATTTTGAACTAATATTTTTCTTATCTTATTTTGAAAGGATACATGAAATAGTTTAAAAAAATAGATTGACTGGAAGAAAGTAAAAGTTTTGGAAGCATATTTAGAAGAGTTAAAAAAATTGAATGATATAATAGAAGAAAAAGTGGAAACTGGAAATAAACTTTCCTCTCTCTTACAACCACCATTCTCCAACACTTTGTTGTTTTATAATTCTCCAAGAAGTATTTAAAAATCTTTACCCTATGTGACTATATATATATATATTTTTTTTTTTTTGAGAGAGATTTTCCCTATAGGGCGCGTGTGCTCGCCAGACAGACAGAGAGAGACATAGAGACAGAAAGCGAGAAATCACCCCCCAGGGGGGGATGGTCACACCACAATCCCTTCTCCTCCATTCTCCTCTCGGGATCTTGGGCACGCACGCACACGCGCCCGGCGTGAGTTTTAAGCCACCGGGTCCGGGACACGAACTGCGGTCGACTACGTGGGAGTCCAGCGACATAGCCATTACGCTAACTGCTGGTTCCCTGTGACTATATTTTGTTATCAGTTTAAATATGTTTGTGTAAATACATCAGTATAAATACATTTATCCTTTAAATACTTTCTTCAACAAAGTGTGTAATTCCAAGTGTCAACTAAGATCTCTGTAACGTTGATGTGAAAATTAATTGAAATATCCTGGACTGGTATAAATATGCAGTGTTTTAGAAATCCTAAAATCACTGAATGCTAGGACTTATTGTTCTTCTGCCTTCTATTAACAATGATTTCTGGAACCTGCAGATGGCATAATGGTTATGGCTCTGGACTCCCACATGACCAACAGTAGTTTGAGTCCAGGACCCAGTGGTTTAAAACTCATGCCAGGTGGATGTGCATGTGTGCCCAAATTCCCAAGAGGATAATGGAGGAGAAGGGATTGCGGCATGGCTATTCCCCTGGGGTGGGGGGTGGGGGGCGATTTCTTGCTTTCTTTCTTGCAGTCTCTCTGGTAAGCCCACATGCCCTATAGCAAAAATATCTCTAAAAAATTACATATATATAACAAAAAAAAAAAAAAAACCAAATCAGTGATTTCTGGAAAAAACGGCACAGGACTATTTCACCAGATGAACTCTTCCTAGTCTTAGACAGAGTGTCTCCCAGAAGTGTATCTCATTTTCTGCCCTAGGCAGGACCATTGCAGTGAAAATCTTAGGTCCCCTGTGCTTCTACTTCATGGAACTCTCAATCCTAGAACATTTCTTATGTAGCCAGCTCTCTTCTAGACTGGGTCTCTAAGGCTCTCAAGTATCATTGGTGCCATTCAGGTGTGTGGTATGTGTGTGAAGTAGTGTATGGGCGAGAGAGTAGATGGCATGCCAGTGAGGAGACAGTAAGAGCATCAATAAAAGAAGTGTAAAATAAAATGAGAACTTTGTGAGCCCAAAATACAGCTAGACAGTGTCCTGACCATCACTGTGCTTCATCATGGGGGTTTTCCATGGTCTCATAAGCTGTGCAGATTTTTTAGTGGAATACCCCAGTATAACGTGGAAGTGATATATGAGCTGAAACTACTTCTCTGCTGATTACCATGTTTTAGGAACCTGTTATAATTTTGATGTTATAATATGCAGAATGAGCTTCTTCTATTTACCCATATTTTTGTTTCCATTCTATATAATGATATCAGAGTAATAATAATTACAGTATTGTGAACCTCACAGGGGATATTTTAATAATTAAAGCGATAATGTCCTAAGAAGCAATATAGATGGAAAGCAAAGAGAGTATAGTAAGATGTATTTAATGAATAATTTAATGCAGCAGTTTCCATTGTCCTTGCAAAACACATTAATAAGATGCAGTGAACTGCAATTTATTATTTTTTAAGTGTTTTCTCTTGAAAGTCTTTAGAGTATTATATTCAAAGAAAAGAATTATAAAAATTAGGTAGCATTCTCTGTCCCCACAGCTATATTGGTTCTCTTTGCTTTTGAAGTCACAATAATTATATTTCAGTATAGAAACAAAAGATAACTTAATTTTTTAAACCAATGCTACTGAATAGGAAAGTTGTAAAGCCATTTTTTTGTGCAGAATTTTTTTTCTGAGACTTTTCTCCCATTAACAGCCACTTTCAGTTGTGAAGTAGGAATTTTTGTTTGTTTGTTTGTTTTTTTCTGTTATGCATGGCTATTGTGTTTTTTGTTAAGAAGTTTTTTTTTTTTTTGAGAGGTTTTTGCTATAGGGCATGTGTGCTCGCCAGACAGAGAGAGAGAGAGAGAGACAGAGAGATAGAATGCGAGAAATCACCCCCCAGCGGGGATGGCCATACCGCAATCCCTTCTCCTCCATTCTCCTCTCGGGATCTTGGGCAGGCACGCACACACACCCGGTGTGAGTTTATTAAGCCACCGGGTCCGGGACGCAAACCGCGGTCGACTATGTGGGAGTCCAGCGACATAGCCATTAGGCTAACTGCTGGTCCTAGGAAGGTTTTTTTTGTAAGTTTTTTTTTTTTTTTTTTTTTTTTTTTTTTTTTTTTTTTAAACCAAAGAAAGAGAAAGAGAAAGTGAGAAAGCAAGCCACCAGGTTGGGACTTGAACTGTAGTTGGTCATATGGGAGTCCAGCTCCTCAACTACTATGCTACCTGCCAGGCCCAATGAGTGGCTATTGTTTATATGTGCATGGGCACACATGCATATGTGTAATGCATTTTGTGTGTCTGAGTAATAAACAGGTGTGTGCTGTTCTCATATTCTCCACACCTCTTCTAGGCTGAATTTTTGAAATTTAAATGATTTTGATTCAAATTTTCATCTAAAAGTCAGTAGAAAATCTAGCATCTGTAGGCATTTGGAATAAAGAGGTGTTTCTCCATCACCTCTAGCAATACGTCTTGCTTCTGCCGATCTCCACCTTATGATTTGCAGTGATGAAGGTGGGTCTTTTTCTCTTCTCTGTATCCCTGCTGGGTACCTCCCCAATCCTTTCTCTCCATAACGTGTTACCAAATTTAATATAAATGCAACCAGACTTCACTGATGGTTTTGGGGGTATATTCACTAGAGTTAAGCTTAGCTGCATATAAGAGAGACCCCCACTTACAGTGACCTACATATTATGAAAGTTATTTCTCTTGACATGTTACAATCTTGAGGCTGATGGCCTGAGTCTGACATGTTGGCTCCTCCTTTGAGGGTCATTCAGGAACCAAACCTTGTTCTGCCTTGTGACTTTACCAACCCTGGTACGTTAGCCTCATTGGTGTGGTCCAAGATGACTTGCCGTCACAGCCACATCCCAGGCATCAGGATGGAGGAAGAGTGGAGGGATGGGCCATTTCTTCCCTGTTCAGGTGTATTCCCAGTCACACCTGTTACCTCCCCTCACACCTTAGACTTACAGCCACAACTAGTTGCAAGTAAACCAGAAAATATTTCTTCTGGGTGCCCATGTTCTCAGTTAAAAACGAAGGGTTGTTTTTTTTTTTTTTTTTTTTTTTTTTTTTTTTTTTTTTTTAGAGATTTTTCGCTATAGGGCGCGTGCGCTCGCCAGACAGAGAGAGAGAGAGACATAGAGACAGAAAGCGAGAAATCACCCCCCAGGGGGGATGGTCACGCCGCAATCCCTTCTCTCCCGTTCTCCTCTCAGGATCTTGGGCATGCACGCACACGCGCCCGGCGTGAGTTCTAAGCCACAGGTCCAGGACGCGAACCGCGGTCGACTACGTGGGAGTCCAGCGACATAGCCATTACGCTAACTGCTGGTTCCCAAAAACGAAGGGTTTTTTGATGTTGGAAGGGACAGTGGTACTGGGGAGGAGTCGGTAGTTGCTTGTATGGGGCCCAGTTGAGAAAGCAATGTGCAATTAACACAGTAGCACTTGGGTCTTGAAGGTTCTTGTAGCGTTTAATCCAGCAGAGAGCTTCCTCTGGTCTTTTCTACTCCAGTTTTTGCCTGTGATTATGTTTTAGGAAGTTTTAATATAGCCCTGGTCTCTTCCTTAGGTGTAAGTCCTTATTTTCCAACCTCCAAAGTTCCCTCTCTTGTATATTAGGAAGGACATTTACCTATCTTTATCCCATGCTAGAACAACAGCTTCAAACTCAACTGTTACCGAGATCAAGCTGATGAAATAAATCAAGTGGACCAGATGTAAGGCAGGGGTAAGAGGGTGAGTAGGAGATGTGACAGATAACAGAGTACCTGCTCCGTCTGTGGGGAAAGGCATCCACTCACCTCTGGGAATGTGACTGTCCTAGAACACTGACCATGGGCAACTTCTCCTTACTTTTTTTTTTTTTTTGCTATAGGGCACATGCGCTTGTCAGAAAGACAGAGAGACTTGAGAAATCACACACACACATCCCCCCGGGCGGATGGCCATGCTGCAATCCCTTCTCCTCCATTCTCCTCTCAGGATTTGGGGCATGCATGCACACGTGCCTGGCATGAGTTTAAGCCACCGGGTCCGGGATTCGAACAGCAGTCGACTACATGAGAGTCCAGCGACCTAGCCATTACACTAACTGCTGGTCCCATAACATCTCCTAACTTTAACAGGGGAGCTGAAAGTTTGATTTCTCAGGTTAGCTTTCCTGATCTTTAAATATTAGCAAGTGATTCATATTTTTTCCAGAACATAATGATAGCAAAGACTGCACTGCACTCCAGGGCAGTTGTTCTACAGCCTCAGCCTCAGAATGGCCTGGTGGTTAGTTCGTGAGTTTCAAAACTACCCAATTTCAACATCCTCTTAATGGAGGCTTCCTCTCAGTGATGATGTAATAATGCCTCTATTTTACAATTGTAGTTTCCTATGATTCTAACACATATTGCCGTATTGACTTTTAACAACTCTCTCTTTTTTTTTTTTTTTGAGAGAGTTTTTACTATAAGGCATGTGCGCTCGCCAGAGAGACAGAGAGAGACAGAGAGAGGGAAAGTAAGAAATCACACCACCACTAAGGGGGATGGCCACACTGCAATCCTTTTTACTCCATTCATCTCTTGGGATTTTTAGCACACTCAGGTGCCCAGCATGAGTTTCAAGTCACTGTGTCTGGAATTCCAGCCGCTGTCAATCACGTGAGTCCAATGCCTAAACCACTATGCCACCTGCTGGCTCCAACAACAACTTTTTTTTTTTTTTTTTTCCCCAACAACAACTTTTGAGATATAGTAGAGTTCCATTATCTTTATAGATGAGGACACTGAGGCTTAGACATTTTACATTCCTTGCCTAAATATTATTAAAAAAAAAAAAAAAAGGCAGTGATGGATTAAGGATTCTGATCTTCTGACTCCTTGCCCAGAGCCCTTCCTAATCATTTCAGTCTTCTGAGCTCTGTGAATAGCTTAAATATATCATATATGGTAAAATCTCAGCACTCAAGCCCTCAAGAAATACTTGAAAATTGTTAAATACTCATTTTGGTTTCCAAAGAAGTAAACATTGTTGTGCTTTTTTATAAAGAGAAGAAAGGGGATTCAAGCTCAGTCATCAGGGGGATGTTGTCAGTTTCAAATTGCATTTCCTGTCTTTGTATTTCCCAGTCTGATACTTTGCTGACTAGCGTTTCATCTGTTCTTCATTATTCTCTGCTGTGATTCTAAATGTAGCATCTTTCTTGACAGAGAAATCATTTCAAGCATATAGTGAGTGCCTGGTACATAGGAACAGTGTCAGTGAACCAGAGAAGAGAAATTTAGACTTGTCTTGGCATGTGGTAACTACAAGGGATGTATGATCTACATAAGCTGTATGATTATAAATAATGTGACTATTCATAAGAATTTAAAAATAAATTTAATGCAATCATATGGTAACAAACTAACACCAAAGGAAGAACAATGTCTTAGCCTCGGTTCTTTTGTAAGTTGATTGTGAGAGAAGGGCCTACGGGTAGGTAGTTTATTTGCGAGGTGTTCAGGTAGAGGAGAAGGGAGAGACTGGGCAGAATGAAAAACGAAAGAAGAAATTACACTCGGATTATGTTGATATTATATTCATTGCATTTCTATGTTAGCTCTAATTTCTAGGGTCTCACATTTTTCACTTTCTTAATTTTGATTGGTTTTTGCTCATTTTGACATGTTCTCAATACCTCAGACACTGTCTTAGTGAAAAACTCCTGAGTCATTACATGCCTGAAAATACTTTTATTTGCACTTATAGTTGATTGATAATATAGCTGATCTAGAAAGTCTAGTTCAAAACAGTTTTCCTCAATTCTTTGAGAGAAGTACCATTGTGTTATTATATGAGGTTTTCTAAATAAATCTAATGCCACTGTGATTCTTGTTCTTTCTCCATGTAACCTCTTAAACTTTACTCTAGAACCTTCTAGGATCTTCTATGTCTTTACCTTTGAATATTTAACATTCAATACAAAACATCTTTTAATTTATTGCCACAGAGCTGCTTTTTACAATGTGACACTTATTTGTGAAACTAATTTTTGCTCTTTGTTTAAAAATTTCCTCTTATACCAGTCCTAATCCACCATGGCCTGTTTCCTATGTGCTGTTTATTTAAACATCATGTTACAAAGCTATGGTGCCCAGGGAATTTCTGGATCTGGTGCTGTGACCTCAGCATAGTTTTTATGTCAGGATATTTGATACTTGCTATTGGAATGGTATTGTCAAGTAAATACTGAGTAACTTTTATCTTTGATTAGTTCTTTGGATACTTTTATCCAACATATGCATATTACAGTCAACACTGGGAAAGATCAAAGTTAAGCACAGCATTATGGTGTCAACCTATGAATGAACCTCCAATTTAACCCAGGTTGCAAGAGCAAGAATTGACCTGTTACCAATTTTTATATGTATAGACAGCCCTCTAATATATCTTGATTTTATTATTTTTCTCAAATCTGAGATAAATTTTATTTTTTTAAGTAAAAACCAAGAGGTTTAAGTCTATCTTCAGTGAATCTGTTTGACACTTAGCAGGCTAAAGACTTATGACTTTCAATGATTCTGAGACATTTTTTTTCCTTTTCTTATTTTTCTAAATAAAAATATAGCACAAAGGCATCACTTACACCAACAGCCTTAGCTTTCAGTAGTTGGTTTACTGGTTAAAGAAGAGTTTTCTGGACTATCATATGGCATAATGGTTATATCAGTGGACTCCCACATAGTTGAACATAGTTTGAATCCTGGACCTGGCATCTTGAAACTCACACTGGGTGTGTGTGCGTGTGAGTCCAAAATCCTGAGAGGAGAATGGAGAAGAAAGGATTGGCATGGCCATCCCCTCTGGGGTGATTCCTCACTTTCTGTCTCTCTCTGTCTTTCTGGTGAGCACACGTGCCCTATGGCAAAGACCTCTCTGTCTCAAAACCAAAAAACAAACAAACAAAACCCAATAAATAAATAAAAAGGTTTATTTATATTTCTGATATATTTGCTTGGGCTGCAAGTCACCACCATAAGTTTATTGCTCTGCGTATGGGGAATGAAAGAAAATTGTGTAGATTTTTACTCATCTAACTTCCTAGTTTTAATTCCTCCTCCTCATTCCTGCTTCTGAGCTGTGAGTTTCTAGAGAATCCAAGAAGTCTGGATGCTAACCTATTGTAGCTCATGCCTCAGTGTTATTTCCAAATTCCTTCATTACTTTTTCTTTCTTTCTTTTTTGGTATTTTTTGCCATAAGGTACATGTACTCTCGGAGAGAGACAGCGAGAGAGAGAGCGTAAAAGTGAGAAATCACCCCAGGCAGACGACGGCCACTCCACACAATTTCTTCTCCTCCATTCTCCTCTTGGGATTTTGGGCACACACACACACATACCTGGTGTGATTTTCAAGTTACCGGGCCTGGGATCCAAACCGCGGTTGGCCATGTGAGAGTTCAGCTCCTTCACCACCATGCCATCTGCTGACTCCCCTTTATTTGTTTTTTTTTTTTTTTTTTTTTTTTTTGGAGAGGTTTTTCGCTATAGGGCGCGTGCGCTCGCCAGACAGACAGAGAGAGACATAGAGACAGAAAGCGAGAAATCACCCCCCAGGGGGGATGGTCACGCCGCAATCCCTTCTCCTCCATTCTCCTCTCGGGATCTTGGGCACGCACGCACACGTGCCCGGCGTGAGTTGTAAGCCACCGGGTCCGAGACGCGAACCGCGGTCGACTACATGGGAGTCCAGCGACATAGCCATTACGCACTGCTGGTTCCCCCTGACTCCCCTTTATTACCTTTTAAACACTCAACATACTTTCCCCCAATTTCGGTCTTTCAGATATTTGTTGAAAATTCTAGTGTGCTTGTGGTCCTCCTCCAAAGTTATTCCACTCGCTTGGTTTAACTCCCTTTTCTAGTTCTTTAAGGTTGTTCGTTATAGCCTTTTCTAAGGAAGATTACGTTTTAGCTCATTGTATTTTTTGTTCAAATTTCTTAATATAAACCCTAACCCTTTCTTCTGTACTTGTAATTTTACCTTGGATGACTTGATTTCATATGAGTTTTTACTACAGTCTTGATAACAGAGATACTAGTATTCACTCCTATGAAAGAAAGAGATGTGATACTTAAAAGTTAATCAGTACCTTTTCTAATTGTTTCTTTTTTCATATGAATAGTAATGAAACACTTTTCACACTTTCTTCAAAAGATTTGATATCCTTTGAGTATATGGGGGAAAGTTTTGATTTATGAGTTCAGTATAAAAGGAGAGGAAAATGGAAAACTAAATGATAGTGTTTTACAGAAGTTATTGTTATGTGGTGAGCCCGCTTTTCTGTCAGCTGGGAGTCTTGTGTAGATAATAATAAATCCCCATCAGTGATTTAGCATGTATAAAACACATCAATCCTTTTTATTATATTTTGTGAGCCTTGACATTTATGATAATTTCCCCATATCTACTTAAAACTCTTTCTCTTATGATTGCATTATTAAAGTGGATTTTTTGCCCTTGTTGGCTTATCTCATTAGCATGTGTTTATCATATATTTTCAGGGTAATTACCATTTTGGAATAATGCACACAATGTTAAATGGATTCTCTAGTTTTAAAAGGTGTTAAGATAAAGGCAGTAGTTTTCACCTCTCCCATCTCTAATCCCCATCCCTTGAAAGACTACAAAAGACGTTTTGATTTCTTGTCACTTGGGTCAATTGGATAATGGCCAGGATAATACGACCCCCACTGTGTGTCCACAGTTGGTCCTGGATGGGAAAAGAAATGATGAGAACACAATTCTACAGCATCCTCATTTCCAATGCCTCTGTTGTCCATCAATCAGTGTTTTGATATCTGAACTTAAGAAACGGCTGTATCTTTTTTATTTTGGAGAGGTTTTTTCTATAGGGCACTCGCTAGAAAGACAGAGAGAGACAGAGAGACAGAAAACAAGAAATCACTGCCCCTGGGGGGATGGGCATGCCATAGTCCCTTCTCTTCCATTCTCCTCTTGAGATCTTGGGCACACATGCACATGTGCCTGGCATGAGTTTAAGTCACTGGGTCCAGGACTCGAACAATGATCGACTACATGGGAGTCCAGTGACGTAGCCATTATGCCATCTGCTGGTCCCGAAAGGGCTGTATCTTAATTGGTATTTATATGAAAGGAGAAAATCTCTTGTTTTCTCATCATGACTTACAGTGAGAGCTTGATGTGAAATTACAATTCAAGAAAGAGCTCATTCTAGAATTTCTAATTATTAAGTAAAATTGTAAGATATACCCTTGTTTCTTCCATCTCCAATAACTAAAATAGCTTCCCTTTTCTCCATTCATAGACTTATGTATACAAAGCAATAACTAATGCTCTCTGCTATCATTTGGGATGAATGTGAGCTGCTGGAAGATCAACATATGGATTGCCCAAACGCTACTAAATAACACCCTAGGTAATTTTATCTTTGTACGTGTACTGCATAGCACTAAATTATTGGAAGTTGGTTATTAATTTTTAGTATTCTTAGCACTTATTAGTTTACTAGAATGCAATGAATCAGAACTAAATTTTTAATGTATTTTTTGTTTTTCTTTGCAGGATTTTTGCCTTTTTTAAAAACTACATTAGCAATCTTATATAAGTTTATTAAGCGAAATAAATTATAGAGAATAAATTCAGTATGTAGCATAAATTTGTACTATAAATCTGTTATAGATACAGTATTTGAGGAACAGAATTTTAAAATAATGACCTATTCATTACATAAAGATGAGAATACCTCCAGCTGAAAGTATTAGCCTTGTTGATTCAGTGGTATGATATATGGTATCCATCATTACTTTGAAAAATTATTGTGAAGCTATATAGCAACATAAAACTTTCTAGTTCAGGCCCAGCCTCTGTGATGTGGCTGGTAGCATACTGGATCATGAGTTGGAAATCACATGCCAGCCTGATTGGTCTGAAAACATGTTCGGCTCATGCGCATGTATCAGGGTTCTGGCAGTCTGGGGGACTGAAGGAAGGGAATTATGGTGTGACTAAGCCCTGTGGAAGGTGCTCAATTTTCCCCCACTCTTTCTCTCTTTCAAGCACATACACATGTTCTATCATGAATAATAATAATAAGAAGAAGAAATCTTTCTAATTTAGTGGTCTCAAAAGCAAGATAAGAATAATGAGAATGACAGACTAAGTATTCACTCAATAAATTTTTATTGAAGATCTACTCTGTGCTAGGTACTTCAATTAAGGAAATACAGTGGCAAATATTATATTTGCCTCAGAAAATCTATAGTACTAGAGAGTAGACAGACGGAATAGAATAGAAAAAGAAAATAAGCACAAAACTGTATTACTTCAACTAGCAGTAGTACAAACTAACTTTAAGTACAGTGATCTGGACAAGGCTGTCTAAATATATGACATTTAAGCTGAGATACAAAGATCGAGAAAGAGCTACCCGTGCCAGAGGGGTATGCAAATTCTGGGAGGAAGGACTGGGCTCGAAATTTTAGTGAACTTATCGGAAACTGTTCTGGCTAGCACCTATGAGCCCAGGGGAAGAGAAGAAAGGGTTAAGTTCATAGCAGAGGGCAGGAGGTTCGTAGGACTTGACTATTGAGATACTGAATATCCAAATGGACAATGGTCAGTCATGTATAAAAATAGAACTTTGATCTATAATCTAGGCAACTAGCCCAGGAAACCAACCCTGAATCTATAAATAAACTACCAGGAAAGACAGCCTAATACAAATCAGACTTGGAGAAAGCCAGATTGTTATCTCTAAAGACAATTCAGGGAGCTAAACAATAACTTCTGTAGCTATTGGCCATAAATGGCCAGGACTTTACTAATAAACGGACACCTTTCCTAATTTTTGTCTCCATTTCCAGTTTAGGACTGACCAGAGAAAGCAAAATATATATCCCTAACCAGTCACAGAGGATGCCCTCTACTAGTTTGCCCATCCCTAGCTTCCCAGGCTAACAGCCTCCAACTGGGGCATACCTGAAACCTTCCCTCTCTTTCTTCACTCTGATTGCCTTTGATTCTCTTCCAAAATGCAAGTGGTACTGACTGACTCCCTTGCTATAGCTAGCTCTAAAAAAATAGCCTTTGCTCTTCTCATTTGGTTGACATTTTATTTTGTTTTATTTTATTTTATTTTATTTTATTTTATTTTATTTTATTTTATTTTATTTTTGAGTGGTTTTTGCTATAGGGCGCGTACTCGCCAGAAAGACAGAGAGGCAGAACACGAGAAATCCCCCCCCCCCCTGCCTCCAAGGGGATGGCCATGCTGCAATCCCTTTTCCTCCATCCTCCTCTCGGGATCTTAGGCATGCACACACACACTCCCAGCATGAGTTTAAGCCCCTAGGTCCAGGACTCGAACCGCGGTCGACTACATGGGAGCCCAGAGACATAGCCATTATGCCAACTGCTGGACCAGATCTTTGATTATTTCCATGCTTTAGAGGTGACAGTAAGGAATTTGCATATGCTCTAAGTGCAATGCGAAGGACTTCAAGCAGGGAAGTGACATTATTTGAATGACATTTCAGGGCCATTTATGCAGATATGTTCATAATGGATTGGATTGCAGCAAGAGAAAAATGGAGAGACAACCCGGGAGGTCACTAGTGATGTGAGTGAGAAGGGATGTGGTGAGGACCGAAGGCAGCAGTAGAATGGAGACAGTTGGGTGAATTTGAAATAAACAATGTGAGGAAAAATCATCCTTTTACAGAAATAGAAAGGAAATGTGCTGAGTCCCTCTTTTGGAGGTTTCACCATATCTGGGAAAAAAACCATACAGTTGATGTCTTAGTAGTGTTACATAATTGGCTAGACAGAAGTATGAGGAAACTTTTTGGGGGTTTGTAGTTATGTTTTACATTTTGATTTACCTTTGGTTATATGGGTATATAAAATGGCAAAAGTCAGTAAACTCTGCATTTTTATTGTATATGAAATGCCCTATTATAATAATAGGTTGCTATAAAACTAAAATGAGGTAGATTTGCAAAAGAAAACATGATTTATATGTGGTGAAATATATGAAGAAATACTTGTTATATACTGTCAACAAATTAGAGAGCTATGGAGTACTACTCAGGCATAAAAAATGAGACCCTAGCATTTGCTATATAATGGATGAACATGGAAGATTTAATGTTAAGTGAAGCAAGCCAGACTGTGAAGAGACACAGTGTATGTTCTCACTCAATATATACCAAATGTCTGCACTCTATGGCAGAAACTGGAAGACTAGAAGATACAAAAGCATGGAGGGCAAATGTGGATACTAGAGATACCGTGGGAGAAAAGTGGGAAATGGGGGTGGTGGTGAGAGGGAGGGAATCAGAGCAAAACATTTAGCAGACACAAATAAAGCAAAACATTTAGCAGACACAAATAAAGCAAAACATTTAGCAGACACAAAAATGAAAAACTATCCTTGATGATAATGTGTATGGGAATATGTTTCACTGTAGTAGTGGATGTGGTGTATGTATGCTGGGGAGAAAACAACTAAAAAAAAAAAACTATGCTTTAGTCCTGCAGATGGAAGGAAAAGACCTCAAGGAGTGTACTACAATGTTACCAACCATGGTTAATGTCATCACTGGTAGGGCTAAGGATGACTGTTATTAAGCATGACTAAGATAGGCTATAATCAGTTAATTTAAGGCCTGTCAATACAGAGAATCCAAAGTAAAAAAAAATATATCCATACCCTTAATATTTTATATAAACTTTCCACCAATAAATATTTATTTTTGAGGAATTTCCTCTTAACTGGAGTTCCAGGTATTTGACTTTTTATTTTATAAACCACTCCACTTTGGCTTCTTTAGGAAAGATTTAAAAGGTTTGAAAATGTTCTGAGTATGTATTATTATGATTTAAAAAATATTGTACAGAAACCTAGTTCAACAGGAAATTTGAATTACTTTGATCAAGTCTTTCTGATGAATTCAAATGATTTTTATGGGCTCAGTAGCTCTTTTTCTTTTCATGACTGTATTTCCTTGGTTTCTGTGACATTTAATTACACGTCATAAACACGTGAGTAGATACAACCAGCATAAGTGAGTTTGTGAATAAATACCCTTACTCTGGCAACTATTCTGGTATCCAGATCCACCCATGGCAGACGTCGCAAACATGTCAGAAACAGTGCCACCCACCGCAAGCAAATTCAGTTTTCTCGATGGTTAGTTAGCATGTTTTACAGAGAAAATGGGGAGTGTTGATTAATCTAGAAAGTGTTACGTGGATATCGCTTAAGAGAACTTCGACTACACTCTTCCAAATGTCCCATATTAATCATATTATTTTTCCAGTCAGAAACAGTGAGCATTTATATTATTTGAAGATAATATTATGTGCAAGAAGAAAGTAAAGAAGAAAAACTGTCCATGCTGAAGCTGTAAAATTACTGCAAGTTCCTAGGCATCATCTGACAGATTTTTTTACCTGTAAATTTTAGGAAAAAGAGACATAAAGGAGAATCTTGGCAAAGTCTTTAGAGCCTGAGTTGAGACTTCTCAAGGGGATGATATTGGATACTATCCTGATGTTCTGAAGACAACCTGAGATAACCTTTGGAAATATGAAAACATATCCTTAGTTCAGGAGTAATTTGTAAACTTGGACATGCATTGGCCCCTAGCATAAAGAAGTTAGAAACAGCACATAGTAGAGAGTGGGCCAGCTTTGGGATCAGGTGATTGATTAAGAAGCAAGATTGATTTTCTTCTTTTATACTTATTATCACCACCTACCTTAGTTCACTTCATCAGTGTCTATCCTAGTGTGACTAGAAATACAAAGGTACTTCAAAAAGTTTATGAAAAAAAATGGGATTAAAATACAGATTTATTTTGGTGTAAAACAGTTTTGAAAAGCACACATAATTCTTCCATAATATTCATTTTCCATAAACTTTTTGAAGACCTCTTATATATTCTGATTAGCTCAAATGAATCATTTTCTTTATTCCAAACCTTATATCTTTTCATTCTAACCTCTTGTTTGAGTAAGTCCAAGGACTATGGACTTTTCCTTTGATTTTCTTTCTCAGGTTAAACAGGTTGACATTTTTTTTTTTCTGTAGTAGAATTTCAGAGTTCTATTCTTTAAGAACTTACTATTGCTATTTACACTGTAATTTTCTCTATAATAGTTTGCAAGCATTTTTTTTTAATTGCCAGAAGGTATGTGTATGTGTGTTTACAAGAGAGATACAGGGAGACAGAGAGAGAGAGAAAGAAAGCATCCCATTCAATGGGCGTGGTCATGCTGCAATCTCTTCTTCATTTCTTCATTTTGTTGGGACTTTGGACATGTGTACACACATACACTCAGTATGTTTCTCAAGCCACTGGGGTAGAATTTGAACTACAGTTGGTCACCTGGAATCTGCTCTCCCAATCAATAGGTTACAGGGGCCAGCCCTTTACCAAAATGTTTAATACTACATTAGGGCCCTAAATCAATCCTGTCTACATTTCAAATTGATAATTGTTTCTTATATAACTAAATCTAATATTTGTTTGTATCACTAAACCCAGCAGTGTTTTTATTGATCTGCTTTCAATAAAAAGAGCTTCTAGCAGTGATAAAATGTTTGTGAATTCTTGTAGAGTTACAGTATGGTGAGTATAAATTCATATACACATGTTACTTTGCTAGTTTAGAGCTTACTTGGCCCAAATCATATCTTATGTGGTTTAAACAAAAACTGGTTTACAAAACAAACACAGCTATGTAAAAGACTGTGAATATATGTGCAAGTTTCTACTTTAGGATGAAGAGCTTGCCAACTAGCTCCATAATATCCAAATGCATTCAAGGTAAATGGAAGTTTCTTAGGCTTGAGAGGAGTGACTAAAGGCTGAATAAGGGTCAGGAAAATATAGGAACTACTAAATGACTACTTAGATGTCAAACACAGAAAGACAATTTGTCTTCCATTTTAATTGCTTTTGACATGGGAATCAAATTCTTTCTGTACCTCTGATGGTTAACTGCTAAGAAATGAAAGAAAACCTCAGAGAAGTTGGAGCAGTCTCAAAGTGTAGCAGTTAAGTGCTGCACAAAGAAGCCAGATCCCATATGGCTCCTGGGGTTCAAGTCCTGGCCCCTTCAGCTCCACACCAGGCATGTACACATATACCTAGGATAGAGATGGGATGGCAGTGTGACCAGACCCTGTTGGGGGATGCTTTCTCTCTCTCTCTTTCATGCATGCCCATAATTCCTCTGGCATAAAAGGGAAAAAAAAATGTTAAAGAAAGCCTTAGAAAAATAAGAGAAAATTTTTCACTTTGTTCCTGAAAAATAAAAATGTAACTTTCGTCCCAAGATGCTCATTTACTTTTCATACTAAAAACAGTGGTGTTTAAAAGATTATGGTTAGTCAAATTAAAAATTTAAAAAAAATCCCAACAAAGTATACCACATCTGATTTTCCATTTTAAAGAGGATGACAGGCTTGGGCTTGCCCCATGACCTAGTGGTAAAGAAATCTGATTCCATGTGGCTGGTCATGGTTTGAATCCTGGGCTTGGTAGCTTGAGGAACATGCCAGGTGCAGTGTGGGGGTGTCCCAAATTCTGACAGGATGGAGAGATGGAGTAAAGGAGTTGCAGAGTGACCCTGCCTCACTGCAGAGTGCTTTCTCCCTTTGGCAGAAAAAAGAAAGAAAAAGAAAAAAAAAGAAAAAAAGAAAAAGGATACCAGTTTTAGCCACCACTTTTCAACATCATCCCATTAAGTATTAGGTTTCAAAGTATGAATTTGGGGAGGACACATGCTTTCAGACCATAGAAGATCCCATCCATATGACCTTATTTCACCTTAATTATTTTACAATGCAAAAGCCCTATCTCCAATTGGAGTCATATCCCAATGTGTTTGAAGTTCAACTTGTCAGTTTTTGTGATGAGGTAATCATGGTCCTAGGTATTCAGGATATAGAATATAGAGCATGTATTAAAGAGTGACTCAGAGCATATTTAGCACCATATAAGACTACTACTAAAATTTGCAAGATCTTGTCTATCAGCTCTTGTATAATGTTGCAGATTGAAGGATGAATGAGTATGATAAGTATCAGCTAATTGTCCTATTTCCTCCTGTATAAAATAGGCCTTGGTAAGGCCATGCCATCTATTCTTCCCAGGTGTGCTTCTCCTTGCCCTACTGAGGCTGCACAGACCCTCCTTAGCAAACAGTGCCTTAGTGGAGCTGCTCCATCAGCCCCACATCGCCACTGCTGTCTGCTATCTTGAGCTGGAGATGCACACTACACACCGGGGAAAAGATGCTTTGTGGGAACCACCCCACCTGCCCTTTCCCAGTCATTGCTGCCTTCTTGGGGCTTGAGCTGAAGTTGAAACCTCTTTCTTGGTAGAGCTGCTGTAGCTCCTTTATCACAGCAGTTGCTGTTCTCAGCCTCTGCAGCCCTGAGGGGAAGATTATTCTCTTTTGGGCAAGGGAAATGGTAGCTTGACAGATTCACTTCATCTATCCCTTATACCTGCTGCTGCATCGTAGGGCCTGAGCAGAAAGAGTATACATTCTCCCAGGGTAACTGAGACCCATAGCAGTCACCCAGGTCTGAGCTGAAGCCATAAATAGTCACCCAGGAAATTGATACCTCAGCTGAACCTACCAGCTATACAGTCTAGGTGGCGGCACCTGTGTCCCAAGGAAACAGCATTGGATAAGCAGAGATACTCAGTTTCACAGGCCAAACAACTCTAATACCCAACCTTCCTGTAATTGGAACAACCCCTTAGAGACTGAGCTGTTGACACCCACCTCTGCAGGAAGTGGACTCATAACTATGTTTCTCCCTAACCCCCAGGGTCCAAGTGACAATGCACTCTACCATTCCAGGGACCTTGCTGGACTTTACTGGCTCCACAGTCTATAATACAGCCATATTTTACCAACCCAGAGTCCAGAGTCTTCTTCATATGCTATCTCATCCCCTGGAATTTGAAAATGCTATTTAGAGGCTATAAAGCTGCATCTATTGGGAAGCAGAGGTAACGCCTCTTTCTAATGGGAAAACTAAAGCCCATCAACAAGAGAAAGCCTTTCTCCGTGAAAGCCACTGTGTAAAGTTTGGAAAAGAATTGTTTTGCCAGATGTGCATATATCAATACAGGGACACAAGAAACATGAAAAATGAAAGAAACATGGTGCCACCAATGAAGTACAATAACTATAGTAAAAGACCCAAAAGAAACAGAAATATATAAATTGTCTGAAAAGGAATTTAAGGCTACATTAAAAAATAAATACTAAGAGGGAAGTTCATAGCAATGGACACTATAAAAAATTAGAAGGATTTCTAATAAAAGACTAACATGGCAACTCAAGTAACTAGAAAAGCAAGAAAAAAATGAAAAGCTAGTGCATGTAAAAAAAATAGTAAAGATCAGAGCAGAAATAAAATTGAGTCCAAAAAGAACAGCAGAAATTTTTAAAAATAGTTTTTGCCAGAGAGCGCATGCATACAACAGAAAGAAAGAGATGGAAAGTGAGAAGACACTCCCCATGGGGAATGATTGGACTGCAATCCCTTCTCCTCTTCTCCCTCCCTTTGGCACTTTGGGCATTCACTCACGTACATCTGGCTTGTTTTTCAGGTTGCCAGGTCTGGGACTTGAACCACAGGATCCAGTTGCTTAACCATCATGCCACCAGCTGCCCCAAAAGGTTTTCTTTTCTTTTTTTTATTAAGATAAATAAAATGGACAAATCATTAGATAGACTAATTAAGAAAAAGAGAAAACCAAATAAATAAAATCAGAAGAGAGAAAGGAGATATGATACAAATGCCATAGAACACAAAAGATCACTAGAGACTATTATGAACACCAGCAAATTGAAAAACCTTGAGGAAGTGGATAAATTCCTTGACACATACAATTTACCAAGGAAGAAATAGAAAACCTGAACAGACCAATAATGAATAATTATATTGAATCAGTAATAAAAAGTCTCCTGTAAAGTAAAGCCAGGACCAGATGGCATCAGTATTACATTCCAAAAAACTTTAAGAGAAAATTCCAAATCTTCTCCATTCCAAAAAAATTAAAGTGGAAGGGACCCTCTCATACTTATTCTGTTAACTAGAATTTTCCTGATATCAAAACCAGACAAAGACAAGACAAAACAAAACAAATAATAAGAAAGAAAGAGATCTACCAACCAATATCCCTGATGAATATAGTGCAAAAATCCTCAACAAAATACTAGTAATTTGACGTGGTAGTTAAGGTAGCCAAATCTTACACGACTGATCACATGGTTTAAATCCCAGTCCTGAAGGTTGTAAAACAATCTGGACACGTATGTGTGCCTAATATTCTGACAGGGTAGAGAAATGAAGGAGAAGGAATTGCAGCATGACCATAACCTGCTGGGAGGGGGAGTGCTTTCTCTCTCTCCCTCTATGTCTGTCTGTCTCCCTCTCTGGTGAGCAAACACACTCTCTGGTAAATAAAAAAAAAACAGTAACTGAACTTAACAGAACATCAAAAGATTATACATTATGATCAAGTGGGATTTATCCCAGTAAAGCAGGAAGTTTCAATATATGCAAATCAATAAATGTAACAGTCACAATAAAATATAAGACAAAAATCACATGATCATCTCATTAGACAGGAAAAAGCATTTAAGAAAATACAACCCCCATTTATGATAAAAACTCTCAACAAAATAGACATAGAAGTCATATACCTCAACATTATAAAGGTAACATGTGACACACCCATAGCTAACATTATATTAAATGGGAAAAAGTTGAAAGCTTTCCTTCTAAGAACGGGAACAAGATAAGAATGTCAATTTTGAACACTCTTATTAAACATATTAGTACCAGAAGACCCACCCAAAGCAAGTAGGCAGAAGAAAGAAAGAAAGGGCATTGAAGGAGAAGAGAAGAAGGTGAATTTCAGACAGTATTATCTTATATACAGAAAAACCTGAAGAATTCTTAGAAATGATAAATCAATTTAGTAAAGCTACAAGAAACAAAGTCAACAAACAAAAGTCAATAGCATTTTGTGTACCAATAACAATCTAGCTAAAAAAGGCCAGCAAGTGTTGTAGAGTTAAGGTACTAGACTCCCATATGACCAACCAGGGTGCAAGTCCAGTGGCTTGAAACTCACACCAGACGTGTGTGTGTGTGTGTGTGTGTGTGTGTGTGTGTGTGTGTCTAAAATCCTAAAAGAAGAATAGAGGAGAAGGGATTGCTATGTGGCCATCCTCCCTGGTGGGAAATTTCTTACTTTCTTTCCTTCTGGTGAGTGCATGCACCCAATAGCAAACACCTAAATTGTTTTTTTGAGAGAGAGATTTTTGCTATAGGGCTTGTGCGCTCGCCAGAAAGACAGAGAGAGACAGAGAGACAGAAAGTGAGAAATCACCTTCTCAGGGGGGATGGCCACACTGCAATCCCTTCTCCATTCTCCTCTCAGGATCTTGGACACACATACACACATGCCCGGCATGAGTTTAAGCCACTGGGTCTGGGACTCAAACCATGGTCGACTACATGGGAGTCCAGTGACATAGCCATTATGCCAACAGCTGGTTCCCCATTTTTTTTTTAATTTAAAGAAAAGAAATAAAAAAGCAATATATTTAAAACAGCTACAAAAAATATCTGGGAATAAATTTAACCAAGGTGGTGAAATATCTCTCTAATAAAAACTATAAAATATTGTCAAAAGAAATAGAAGAATACACACACGCACACACACACACACAATGGAAAGATATCCCATGATCATGGATTATAAAAATTCACACTGTTAAAAGGCCTATATTACCTAAATGATCTACAGATTCAATGCAATCCCAATCAAAATTCCAATTCTCTTCACAGAAATAGAAAAAAAAAACTTTAAAATTTGCGTGGAGCCACTTGGAACCTGAATAGCCAAAGTAAAGCAATTCTGAGCAAAAGGAACAAAGATAGAGGCATAACACCGCCTTTGAAACGTACTGCAAAGGTATACTAACTACAACAGCATGATACTGGCACAAAAATAGACATGTAGAACGATGAGACAGAATAGACAACCTCGAAATAAACCCAAGTACATACAGCCAACTGGTTTTTTTACACAGTTGCCAAAAACATTCATTGGGAAAAGGACGGTCTCTTTAATAAATGTCTTGGGGAAAATTGGATATTCATATGCACAGGCATGAAACCAAACCCCGATTGTTTGCTATATACATAAAGAAACTCAAGATGATTAAAGAGCTAAACATAAGACTTAAACTATAAGACTACTAAAGGAATACATAGAGGAAAGGCTTCAGGACACTGCTATGTGAAAAGATTTTCAAAATATGACTTTAAAAGCACAGGCAACAGGGGTGACACAGTGGCACAGAAATAAAATGTGACATTCTGGGGGGCATCCCACATGGGAAGGTTTCTGATTCAAGTCTGAAGACCTCCCTTGAGTAGGCTGAGTTCAGGTATGCCCCTGATCTGGGGGTGATTGAAGGCTAGAGGAGGATCAGGCATCAAGGGTTTGTTGGGTGTGCCATCTCTCTTTCTTTGCACACGTCTGACTGATGCCAACATTTAATAAAGTGCCATCTGCACACAAGACTTGAATGATTTTCTCCTTGTCATAGAGTTTCCTCCAAGGCCATATCTGTGGACTTAGGGAAAGACCGTTACATGTCAGGCACATGGGGAAATGGATCCATCTGCTTATGCAAAATATCTGTGCCTTTGTGCCTTCTCAAGTCCAGTGTTGCATGTATTACTTCTACTTGATAATAAAAAAAACTGTTAGGCACTCAGAGTTTTGTAGGTTGATGCATCAGATAACAAACACCAAGATCGTGACAAGCAGTACAGGTGACAGGCTTGTCTGCTCATCCTGTAGTAGTGTGTTCAAGTTCAACTAGTTCTATTAGAAGCCAGCAGTTATTTTGAAAAAGATTTAGTGAAAAGAGATGAACTTTGTATCAAAATCCAGGTGTCGCTGCTGTGATTGCTGTTCAGTTTTGCAATGAGCTCCACCGTATTCCGATCTGCCTCAGAGACTTCAAGTGCAATTATAGTTTCATGGTCATAAGGAATAACTAGAAAGCTATGAGGACTTCAAAAGGGTTTTGAGAAATGTAATTGAAGTATAAGTCTATTTTGATGCCAAAATCTAAAAAAATCCATGCATAGTTTTCTCATAATATATATGTTGTATGAACTTTTTAAAGACCCTTCATATTCATACTACAGAGCTTCCTCTTGCTCTAGAGTATTCCCACGTTAATGGCCTTTTGGGTTACTCAGAAAGTAGTTTTAACAGCATATTTGAATATGATATATATTGTTTCTAAAAATTATAGTCCCACAAATCTCTGTATTACTTAGAAAGAGACAATAAAATGTGTGGTAAAATGTGTCACATCAGGACACATATGAACGTTCATAGGATGCCATGCCTTGACGTTTCCTTGAAGTTATTTCCTGAATTTTGGCACATAATTGTCTAGAATAACTGTTGCTTCTCTCTCCCTAAATCCTCTTAAGATTATACCATCAATATAGAGAAACAAGAAAATACCCTTTGAGACACATGAGATGATTGAAGCTGTTGCAAACTGAATTATGACTTAGAGCAAAGAACTGAGAAGTCTTGACACAAGACCATAACAATGTACAATTTTCCTTTCAGATTTCCCTCCCTCTAGATTCATAGCTGTGTAACGTGTTCCAGGTTATGGGCTCGTTCACTCCAGTAAACACTTCCCATCTTGTATGCAAGTCAGTCTTACATAATAACTCCTTGTAATTTTCCAAATTTTTTTTTTTTAGAATTGTTATTATAATTAATTAGTGGCTAATGTAACTCCTCATGCTGGCTGGGGAGGCTAACCTTTAGCCTCAGGAGACTGGTGTAACCTGAGTATCCAAATCATTACCTTGCACCATTGACCAATGTGTGTTCTGATCCTCCATATCCACTCTACAAAGCAACATGACCCAATCAACACAAGTGTAAGCGGTACATGTCGCTATTACTTTAATGTCTCACATACCTCAGGGGATACTTTTCTTTTTGGAGAGGTTTTTGCTATAGGGCACATGCTCTCGCCAGACAGACAGAGAGAGACAGAGTGATAGAAAGCGAGAAATCACCCCCCAGGGGGGATGACCATGCCGCAATCCCTTCTCTTCCATTCTCCTCTCGGGATCTTGGGCACGCACGCACACGTGCCCAGTGTGAGTTTTAAGCCACCAGGTCCTGTTCACGAATCGCGGTCAACTACATGGGAGTCCAGCGACATAGCCATTATGCTAACTGCTGGTCCCCCTAAGGGGATATTAATGAACCCAGAATTCAGCAATCACAAGGCTCCCTATTCTTGCTACCCACTATATTCTTTCCAGGAAATATTCTAAAACTGGCTTATTATTTTCGTCCCCAAAGTCAGGGGAGAAGAAATCAATTCAAACATTAAACTCCATCTTTTTGTTTATACCAGAGAATTTTAGTTTTTCCTTAGGTCTCTTACTTTGACATCTTAACATAATCCTAGGAAACTCGAATATGTAATTCCTAGTGTCCAGAAGGATGTTAGAAGTAGCAGATCAGAAGTGAAGTTCTGCTGGAAGCAGTACTTTATGGGCATAAAGGAAATGCAAGAAAAGTACTGATAAACTTCCAGCAACAGACAAGAAAAATATGGCCAATGTGATATAAGAATTCCGAATGTTTTCCATAGACTTTCTATGAGTTCTAAATACTTTGCAATGAATAGGTATTACCTTTATATTTGTAAAAAAATACAATACATTTTGAAATCAGGTAATGTGATGCCTTCAGCTTTGCTGTTTTTGCTCAATATTGCTTTCGCTATTTGAAGTCTTTTGTGGTCCCACATACATTTTAGGATTTTTTCTTTTAATTTCTGTGAAAAATGCCACTGGAATTTTGACAAACATTCTGTTGAATCTGGAGATCACTTTGGATATTTTTAACAATATTTCCTACATTCCGTGATCATAGGCTATAATCTTCAGGGGTCTCCAGAGAAACAGAACCACTAGGATAAATATATGTTTCAAAGCAGGGATCTATTAGAGGAACTATTTCTCATGTCCATGAGGCCGAGAAGTCCCACAAATAGCTGTGTACAAGCTGGGAAAGTAGCTGAAAGATTCCAAAGTAGGAAAGTTCGTGCAATTCCAGTCGTAGGCCTGAAAGTGTACCTTGGAGGCTTCAGGTCTGGGTGCCCTTGGGAAGCTGCTGGTATGAATCTAAAGATTAAAGAACTTGGAGTTTTGTTGGAGGAGTACAGGAACCAGGAACTGACAGAAACAAATGCAGCCAAGGGCAGAGTTGGGGAGCAGGGGTGAAGCAGGCAATGTGTAGGTAAAACACAAGATGCTCTTGAAGGAAGGGTGGAGAGAGAAAGGAGGGGGAAGAGGAAACTTCCCATGCTCACAGCCAATTGTATAGTGCCTGCCTATGCTATAAATGGAGCTTCCTCCTTCAGCCCACTGACTCAGACGCCAGTCTTGCCTCCAACACTCTCTCTCACACACAGTTAGGAGCAGTGTTTCAATAGCCTTTCAGGCATCCTTCAATACAGTCAAGGAGACAATCAAAATTAACCATCACATTGAATATCTTTCCATTTATTTGTCTTCTTCAATTTCCTTCATCATGCTTTACAAGTTTAATGTACAGATCTTTCACTTTGGTAGTTAAGTTTACTCTTATTTTTTTGGTACTATTGTAGAGGGGATTGTTTACTTAATTTCTATTATATATTTTATTCTTAGTATATTGAAATACTAATTTTCTATAGTGATTTTGTATCTTTACTGTCACTAAACTAATTTACTAGTTATAACATTTTTTTTGGTTGGATCTTTAGGATATATATATATATATATAAATATATATATATATTCCATGTAATCCTCAGATAGAGACAATTTTACTTCTTTCCTTACAATTCAGTTGCTCTTTGTTTCTTTCTCTTACCTAATTGTTCTGACTAGGAATTCCACCAATGTATTGAAGGTGGACATCCTTATTGTTCCAATTTTAGAGAAAAAAATTTCAAATTTTCACTATTGATTATGATTCAAGCTGTAGACTTGTTGTGTATGGTTTTTATTACATTGTGGTACATTTCTTTTCCACCTAATTTATTGAGATTTTTATCATGAAAAGATTTTGAATTTTGCCAAATGTTTTTCTACATCCATTGAAATGATTATAGATTTTTATCTTCCATCTTGTTAATATGGCATATGTCATATTTATTGATTTGTGTATATTAAATCATCTTTGCATACTAAGGATAAATCCCTATTGATCATAATATATAATACAATCTTTTTAACATGCTGTTGAATTCTTTTGGTTCATCAGAAAAGTCATGACATATTTTTCTATGCAACCAGTTTTGTTGAGAATTTTTGCATTTGTAATTATCTGGGGTATTGACCTGTACTTTTCTGGTAGAGTCCAAAGCTACAATATTTAAAGCATCTTAGTACTGGTTTAAAAAAGATATATGGACTAATGGAAGAGAGTAGAAAGCACAGGAATAAATTCATGCATTTATGGTCAACTGATCATCATTAAAGGCATCAAGAATACACAATGTGGAGAAGACAGTCTCTTCAACAGCTTGTGCTGGGAAAACTGAGCATCCACACACAGAAGAATAAAATTGAACTCTTATGTCACACCACATACAAAAATCAATTAAAATAAATTAAAGAGTTAAATATAAGATCTGAAATTGTAAAACTACTAGAAGAAAACTATAGGGAAATAGCTTCTATTGGAAAAAAACAATGAAGTAATACATATAGTAAATGATGTGAGGTTAATTAAGATATAGATTTGACTGTAATAATAGAAGTCTAAAATAATAATGGTTTAAAGAAAATAGAATTATCTCCTATGTATATTCTGTGGCAACTCCATTCTACAAAGTCATCAGTTGTATGGACATCTGTTTTATTGCTCTGCCATTCTAATAGCAGGACATTAGAATGGTGCTATAACTATTTTGCTGTAATCCATATGGTTTCAAATGATATGTCCCTTTCTAAAATGTGTGACCAAGAAAGTAAACACATTATTTCTATTCATATCCCACTGGTCACACCTACCTACAAAAGAGGCTGGGAAATGCAGTCTTTCTTGTGGATGTTCATGTGCTCAGATAAACAACAGAATGTTTCCATTGTGTTAAAAGAAGAACTTTAGGGCCAGTCCTATGATAGACTAACCAGTGGTTGGGTCCTGTGTGTTGGGAGCTGATCCCACATGACCAATTGTAGCGTGAATCCTGGTCCTGGTGACTTGAGAAACATGCTGAGTACTTGTGTGTGTGCCTTCCCAAGAAAAGTGGAGGAGAAAGGACTGCAGCATAGCCGTGCCCCACTGGAAGGTACTTTCTCTCTTTCTCTGATGAGCACATACATACTCTGGTAAGGGAACAACAAGAAAAAATCTTAGACACATTAATTTTACAAAGTTTATTTGAGCAAACAGTAATTTATGCATTGGGCAGCACTCAGAGCCAGAAGAGATTCAGAGAGCTCAACCCCATAGCATTAGCAGTGAGCTTGGCTGAACATGGAGACAAAGTAAAGAAATCGCCTGATTGACTACATTTAGGTGCTTGCCTTCTCTGGGCATGGTATGATGAGGTATTTGCCTTAATTGGACATGATCAGGTCAGCTGCTTAGAAACTCAGCTGTTAATTAAAAAATATTCTCTTAAATTAGGTGTTAGATTATTTGTGTGCTAAGGTAGGTTGTAGTTTATTAAATAAGATCTCAAAGTCCAGAGACATGGTCAGGTCAATGGCCTTCTGCTTATGTAATTTCATAATTTTTGTGGAAGAAAAAGTGAGAATGGAGATTGGGGAAATGTCCAACAGTCCATTCCACAATTATTATGACTCTCTGTGCCTCATGGACCTGTAAAATGTGAGCTGAACTTTGATGACTGAACGGATTCAGGTCTGAATCATATAAACAGCCTGAAAATGTGTAAGAGGTAGAGGAGGTGCTGACATGGTAATGCAACGGGAAGAATGAACAGACTCATGTACCTGTAGAAAAGTTACAACAGTGGATTGAAAGATAAAAATGGAAAAGCAAATTGAGTATGCATTATTAGGACTCCAAAAACAGACTGAAGAATGTATGTTTTTCTAATTCCTGGCAACACTCTAATGTTTTATACAGAGCAAGGATAGATGAAAACAAAAGGGAAGGCAGAGGGGAAAGCCAGTTTTAGGGAGGATATATGATGAGTTCAACTTCAGTTTGAAATGAGAATGTATTATCTAGGGAGAAACTTCAAGAAGTGAACCTAAGGACTTAGGGCCAGATATGTGTACAAGGCATGAAAATAATAATGCCGTTATTAGATGAAATGGGAATAGTGATTCTGAACAAAGTGCTGGACTAGAAGGAGTGTGGACAACTCTGCAATTCTCTTCATAAGCTCCCACACCCAGGGACAGGAATGTCACTGATAATGATGTCTTTGCAGAGCTGGCAAGAAGAAAATTATATCTGCATATAGAAGAGGCAGGAACCTGAAGGAAGAGCAGCAGAAGAAAAATTATTGTCCCTACTTCCTTCGCTGTGGCTTTGGCAAATGCTCAACTAAGAGACTCTGAATGAGGTGGGCAGTACTTACTCCAATGTCATCCATCCTGTATGTGTATATATGTGTGTGTGTGTGTGTGTGTGTGCGTGTGTGTGTACGTGTGTGTGTATTTCTTTCTTCCTATTGAACTTTGTATTTGGTTTTCCTGACAGTCCTGCAAACCCATTCCTGAGATCAGTTCTTTTAGCCTCATGCAAAGCCTGGCAAAATCTTCAGGGATGCTTATGACACACAGTGTTCCCCCCTAGAGAACAAAGCTACTGGGTCTACAAAAGGCAATTTGAGATCCTAGAGTAAATTGTTTAGCACCTGTGAGGGGCATGTACCTCTCCACATTCACTTCCTCTGTCAATATCCTCTAAGTCCTCCAACTTTGACTCTTCTTCTCTTCCCTAAAGGTGTTGTAATCCACCTTTATATGTGTTTTATATAGCTGGTCTGTGTCCTGCTTTCCTCCTGCTCTCGAAGATAGATTTTTATCAACTTGTTTGTAGTAAGTAAAAAATGCGTAATTGTTATTTATCCTGGAACTTACGTATTAGCAGAGAATGAACATTCCATGAAGCAATTAATTACTAATTGCGGCATTTCAGGAATCAGTCAGCTGTCTGGAGGAATTTTGGTAGGGGTGAGACAGAATGCATGCTCTAGGTCCCTGAAATCACACCATTATTAGGACCTGCTCATAAGACCAGATCAGTGGAAGATGAATACTGCATTGTTGTGAATTAAAAAAACAGTACAGATGGAAACTTTAGTGGAGGCGGTCACTTAAACATAGTTCAGGGTTCCGGTTGTAAAGCTATATCCTTTTAAAAAATTATTTTCATTTTATTATTTTTTTAAAATTTGCTGTAGGGTGCATGCTCTCAACAGGGAGAGAAAGAGAGAGAGAGAGGGAGCAAGTTAGTAGGTTTGGGACTCGAATTGTGGTTGGCCATGTGGGTGTCCGGCACCTCAACTACATGCCATCTTCTGGCCCCTGTCAAGATATATTCTTAATGAAACAGTTGTTACAAATATTCTGTGAGAGTAATGGTAGTATTTTTATACCCATGAGCCCGTATGAGTGCACACACACTTGCCTTTTTTTTTTTTTTTTTCTCTGAAAAGCATCTCTAGAGACCATGTCTGATATTTGGGTACTTGCTCACACAGCCAATGAACATAAGGGAGACGGTTTCTCCTCTGAGTGCCAATGTAATATAATCCTCAAGGAGCCTGAAACTGCACAAATCCTAGGTTTACCAGAAGTGAAGCAATCCACACATTTCTCCTTTCAGCAGTGTGGGAGGAGAACCTGCAACCCCCGGCATGATTTCGGAATAGCCAACATGAGCTACTCTGGTCTTTAGCAACTGGAAAACATTCGGGTCTTGAGTTGAACTATCTTGAGAAATGCCCAGAATTGAACAAAAGGTTTTAACTTCATTACACATACAGGCACCCAGGAATGAGCAAACATTTACCATCGATCTGTAACAGTGCAACAGGCCTGAGAGAGGCGCCACCCCAGCGAGTACAGTGTTAAAGCCACACTTGACTAAAACAGTTTGGTGGCTGTGTTAGGAATCCGCCTTTAACACCTTGGCAGTAAGGAGTGTGGTGTTCTAGGCTTCCTGCGGCTGCTGCTGGGTGTTGGGCATTGCCTCATCCGTCACTATCCTGCTGGATATTACAGTGCATTTTATAAGCACCATAACACATTTCAGACCTGCATGATGACTTTTTATGGTCCCTATTACATGAAGTCTAAATTCACGTCTCTGCAGCCATACGAAATGCATTATTTGCTTCATCTCTGCCTTATACCTTCCTTAACATTCAAGGCGATATATTATCACCAATCACTATGGAGTCATAAATTATCTGACATCCCGACAGAATGGCTTTTTTATCCACTTGTTTTGTGGAGCCAGCCGAGAATGTAGATAGGTTGGGGGAAGGGAAAAGAGAAGAATTCTGTCATGTATCTGATTAAATAATGTCTTAGCATGCTGGTTTTGGTTGGTCAAAAATGTTTTTCTTTTCCTTTTTTAGTTTTACAAATAGATGTGTAATGAATAAATAGAACTTTTATTATAGTTTGACTATGAAATGAAAAAAATGGAGAGAGTGTCAGACTTAAAATGATACTGTATTTGATTTTTTTTTTTTTTTTTGCTATAGGGCACATTAACTCATCAGAGAGACAGAGAGATAAAGATAGAGAGAGAGAGAGAGAGAGCGAGAGAGCGCGCAAGAAGGGGTTGGCCATACCACAGCTCTTTTCCTCCCTTCTCCTCTCAGGATTTTGGTCATGCATACACATGAGTCCTGCATACTGCCAGTTAAGGGACTTGCACTGCAGAGTTGCCATTTGGGATTCAGCCATGTTAATACCATGCCGCCTAGCTGGACCAATATGATGCTGTATTTGAAATATTCATACAGAGTTTGTTCAAAGAAACTTACTCTTTTCTACCTTCTCTTCTTTGCTGAACAAATGAACTAATTATATTGAATAGAAACACATTTCAAGTGAAAGAAAATTATAAATATTTAATTTAGCTCCAGGTACTTTTAGCCTCTAAAGTTTTAGGGACTATATCATTAAAATTTAATGTAGAGAGTATCCTTAAATGTTTTCATAAAAATGTTCTGGCTGTTTAGATCTGAGAACTACATGCTACCATAAATCCTTAAAAAGTGTTGATGAGTCATTGGCTTTGTGATTGCTGTTTCTCAGTTCACTTTAATGGCTGTTTAATTGTTTAGTATTCCTACGTAGAGAAAATAATAAAAGGGATTATATCACTTTGATTTAATAGTTTCTTGAGGAATTATTATTATTATTTTTTTTCCGGAGAGGTTTTTGCTATAGGGCTCATGTACTTGCCAGAAAGACAGAGAGTGACAGAGAGACAGAAAGTGAGAAATTACCCCCCAGGGGGATGGCCACGTCACAATCCCTTCTTCTCCATTCTCCTCTCAGGATCTTGGGCATGCATGAACACGCGCCTGGCGTGAGTTTAAGCCACCGGGTCTGGGACTCGAACTGCAGTCAACTACATGGGAGTCCAGCAACATAGCCATTACACCAACTGCTGGTTCTGAGGAATTGTTTGAGAATTTCCTATAATCCAAATCTTTAGGGTGGTGAGAGTCACCAGAAATGGAGGAAAAACAAGTATTTCTGTTTTGGTCTTTTTTGTAGCATCATATAGTTTCATAAGAAGGAATATTCTAATGATTGATTTCTTCAGCCACCTTTTACTAAAGAGCATAGGGTTTTGAGTGTATGTTGTTCTAAGTTAGTTGGTTCTACATATTACTAAACAATCCATTTAATTAATTTTTAAAAAAAACTAATAGAGCAATCCAATTTAATTGGGCTACGAATTAGCCTATTAAATTGGTAAAGCAGGGATCTTTTAGAAGTGAAAGGTAACTGGACACTGGAAGTAGGGGTAGGTATTTTTCTAGAACTTGAGGAACTGTAAACTTTAAAAGATATTCAGAGAAGACATGCATCACAACATGTGAAGATACACTGGAAGAACTCTTGTTTTCCTTGGCAAGCAGCATGACTGAGTTGAATGTGAGCCAGATACCTGTCCCTTAAAGATTCCTGAGAGAAACAAATATGCCCATAAATCAAAGCAGAAAATCCAGCACTTGTGGAAAGGAGGAAGGCTGAATGCAAGTTGGTATGTAATTTAAACTTTCTTAAATTTATGTTGAAGAGTGGGCATTTTTTTCCAAAGAAAGGAAAAGCATGACTTTTTTGTTTTGAGTTTGTGTACTTCAGACAGGGGAATTTAATGGCTTAATCCATAAGAATGGAGTCATATTCTCAGAGGAAGCACTGAATTTTCAGGCCAATAGAGTGGCAGCCAATTTAATAAATTATATTCCTTTCCTGCTGGTGGGATCATGTATTATAATTACAATGCTAAAGATAGACATTGGATTAAACATATTTCCTCATATATCCTATAGCTCTCATGACTTACAGTAGACATTCCTTGCTGCTTCTCCTCTCATCTATTGGCTTTTGTTTTATCCCACTGGGATGTTTATTCTGGATATTTTTGGTTTTGCTTTTAAGCCATACAGTCTGAATCGTCTTCCATTATTTCATATCTGCCTTTCTCCTAATTCTTCCTGCCAGCCTCTGAACTAAATTTTCCTAGGTGTTTATTACCATGAGCATGTTTAACTGCATGTGTCTCTTGAACAAAGGATTAGGCTTTGATGTTGAAGACACCAGATCCAGAAAATCTAGGTTTTAGACCTGGCTTTCCAACTCCTGTCTTTCTAACTTCTAAATTATAGAGATTGTCCCGCCACAGAAAAAAACAGGGATAACAAAACTCCATCGCACAGTACACAGCAGTTGTGAAACTGGAAAATGAACACATAGCAAAGAAAAGTTTGTCATGTTTCCAGTCTCCTACAGTTGAGGAATCATGAGCTCAGAGAATTTAAGAGACTTGCCTAAAGTCCCAAAGCTAGTCAGTGAATGAGTAAATGACTGACTTATCTCCACTCCAGAGTTTTTATATAAAATTCCTATTTTAATTCACTCATTGATTCTTTTTGGAGTTACAGACATTTTTTGGTGAACATTTCCTCAAAGTACAACATGCATGTAGAAAAATGCACCAATCTTAATTATGCAGCATGAGG
Source organism: Tupaia tana (assembly GCA_026018925.1). NCBI lineage: Eukaryota > Metazoa > Chordata > Mammalia > Scandentia > Tupaiidae > Tupaia > Tupaia tana. The sequence continues at coordinate 12,017,433 of JAKSZU010000014.1, read as the reverse complement.
AAATTTCACAAAGTAAAACAAGTCTCAGAAACAGAATATCAGCAGCATCCCAGAAGCACCCCTCCTGCCTCCTTCCATTATTATCCCCACTGCCCCCAAACCAAGTGTAACCACTGAGTTCGAATACACAGACTAGTTTTGCCTGTTTAACATAACGTGATAAAGAAAGAGAAGTAGAGCTGTGAGGTAGACACTTCGGTCTCAGCTGTAGGGTAGGTCATTGAGATCCAGTTGCCCTAACCACCATGCCACGGAGTAGCTTGAGCTTTTCAATCAGCTCCAGTTTTACCTAGCAGTGCCCTATCACTTGTGCACCTATGACTGGCTAATGTAAGTTTATGGTTTTATTCCTATAGGGACTTTCTATATTTTTAACAAGATGTGTTGAGTTGCTATTACCGAAATGCAAATTAATTTTACTGTATCCACATAGCAAAATCAGAATAATATCAATTCTTTAAAAGTTCGATGAAGCCTGCTTCATGACCTGAAGTAGGGTGTCAATCTGGCTAATGTTCCAACCCAATATAATTCTGATAATAATATAAGTTCTGTCATTGTTGAGTACTGTTTTTATATATATGTCAAGTAGGTCAGTATTGCTAATTACAGTTAATTAACATGATCCTATGAACTATTTCTTTATTACCTATTCTATAAGCTATTACAAGAATTATGCTAATGTCTTCATTTTGTGAATGTGTCCATTTCTTCTTTTTTTAAAAAATGATTTGGGAACCAGCAGTTAGCGTAATGGCTATGTCGCTGGACTCCCACGTAGTCGACTGCGGTTTGTGTCTCGGACCCGGTGGCTTAAAACTCACGTCGGGCGCGTGTGTGTGCGTGCCCAAGATCCCGAGAGGAGAATGGAGGAGAAGGGATTGCAGCGTGACCATTACCCCTGGGGGGTGATTCCTCGCTTTCTGTCTCTATGTCTCTCTCTGTCTGTCTGGCGAGCGCATGCGCCCTATAGCGAAAAAAAACTCTAAAAAAAAAAAAAATGATTTGTCCCCTTTTGCTTTATATACTTTAAAGATTTTTATTGGGAACACATAGATTTAGAATTGCTACAGCTTCCTGCTGTGTCAACCACTTTTTCGTGATGAAATATTGCTGTTTCCCTGGTTACTTAAGTCTACGCTCTTACTCAGCTCTCTGTTAGCACATGCAGGGTATGTTTTTTTTTTTTATTTTCTTGGCCTCACACTTAAGGAATATTTCATATAGACAACATAGAATTATGGTTGATTTTTATCTACTTCAATAAACAGCTTTTTTACTTGGTCTTTAATTTTTCAACTTAGCTCTATGGAGATTGCCACAGTTTTCTGTTTTTAATTTTTAGACTCCTGTAATTTTTACACTCAGAATTAGCAAAGTTCTCCAGAGAAAATGTGGTTACAGATAGTTTACTTACAATTCCTGTTAGTGTTTTCAATGGTGTGTTGGTGAGCTGTATCACCTTGGTGAACTTCTATCTTCTGGACACCAGGAGACTATAGAAAATTAACCTCCATGGAGAAAGTTTTAGCACAATTCTAAAGCATTCAACCCCACTCTGCTTCATCATTTGGCTAGCTTGAAGGGAAAACCAGCTGTGTGTAGGGGTTTTCAAAGTCTCTAGTTTTTTGCTGTTTTCCATAGTATTGGCAAAGCTGTCCTGATTCTGATATCTTCAAGAAGCGATCCTCCAGTTGAGCCATGCCCAGATTCTCAGCCTCTGGTACATGTTGAATGTCATTGAATGTTAATATCCTCAGGAGCCAGATGGTATGGATCATTAGTTCAACAGCTAGAGTTTCCTACATGTATAACATTTTAGACCTTGAATTCTTGTTGCTTCTGTAGCTAAGAAGACATTTAACAGATGTACATATATAGATATATCCAACTTTTTTTTTTTTTGGAGAGGTTTTTGCTATAGGGCGCATACACTCTCCAGACAGAGAGAGAGAGACAGAGAGACAGAAAGCGAGAAATCACCCCCAAGTGGGGATGGTCATGCTGTAATCCCTTCTCCTCCATTCTCCTTTCGGGATCTTGGGCACGCATGCACACGTGCCTGGCGTAAGTTTTAAGCCACCGGGTCCAGGACTCGAACCGTGGTCGACCACGTGGGAGTCCAGCGACATAGCCATTACGCTAACAGCTGTCCCTAGATATATCCAACTTTAATCTAACTGTATCTATCTATCATCTATCTATTTGTCTATTGCTATTTATCCTCTCCAATTTTATTGGTTGCTTTTGTAGAGTGCCTTTCTACTGAAAGTATTACATCTTCTTTTAGACTTTTCACTTAGACCAAAATAATTATTCTAGTTCACAATTTATTAATATATCAAAGAATTTACATTATTACTGTAGAAAAATTAGAAAATGTAGATAGGAAAAATAGGAAGGCAAAAATTACATTTAAATACACTGTTTTGTTTATCTATGTGTCAAACTAACTCAAATCTCTGAAGCTTAAAAACCTTTTTAATTCTAACAGTTTTGTGTGTCTTATAATGTTTGGTTAGATAGTTTGCCTCTGCGGACCAGCGGATGGCATAATGGTTATGTCACTGGACTCTCGTGTAGTTGACAGCGGTTTGAGTCCCAGACCCAGTGACTTGAAACTCGTACAGGGTACATGTGCATGCGTGTCCAAGATCCTAAGAGAAGGAATTGTGGTGTAGCCATCTCCCCTGGGGGGGGGGGGTGTGATTTCTCACTTTCTGTCTTTCTCTGTTCCTTTAGCAAGCACATGTGTGCTATAGCAAAAATCTCTCTCAAAAAAAGATAGTTTGTCTTTGATTCACCTGGTGTCATTTCCAAGAGGATCCACTTCTAAGATGGCATCCTTACTCACACCTCTGGTGCTTTGGTGAGACTTGTTTTCTTTTTTCACTATGTGCTGCCTCATTCTTCAGGGCCTCTTTAGGTGGCCTGAGTCTTTCACAGCATGACAGTGAAAGGGTAGCTGGCCTTATTATATGTGACTGAGGGATCCATGAAGCGAAGAAAGACTGGAAGCCCTTTTAAACAGTAGCTTCAGAACCAGGATGGTATCACCTCCCTCATACTTCATTGATCAAAGCGGTCATGTGCCACCCAAGGCTTGAGAGTGCCATTTTCCAGCTAACTTTAATCTTCGTGTTCCATTCAGAACATTTTTCAGAGTAGCTTCACCAAATACTATAATGATAACAGCTAACTTGATTGAGTACTCCCTACATTGGACATTATTTCGTTTAATCACTATTATAAGACTGTGAGACAGGACCTATGAGTATATCAAACATTTTCTTTATTACTTTATTTAATGTTATACCAATATTTATTTAATTACACAAGTAAAACATGAGCACATATCTATTAGAGACAAAGCCAAACTAATACAGAAGTATATAAAGTAAAAGTAAAATTTCCTCTAGGATTTCTTCCTCAATTTTTCTCTTTGCTGAAGTAACTATAATTAATAATCCAGTGTATATCTTTCCAGAACTTTCATTTGAATTTTCATGCCTCTGTTAGCATATCACGCTTGACCCTGATATATTTGGTGCTAAACATAATGCAGAAAATACTGTTGATGTAAAAAAAAATATGGTTCCAACATAGGGTTCCAAACAAAATGAAAATACAAAAGCCAATTACTCAGGCTTCTTCTCAGAAAATATTAACTATTTTCCAGTACCTTGAGGACTTTTAGATGTTTTAAGGAAAGGCAGTTCTCATTCTATTTTGTTTCATCACCAATCATAGGTTGTAATGCAGGTCAGAAACATAGGTGACCAATGCATGTCAGATTATATTAATGTCAACAAGCTTGGATTTCCACATAAGTGCAATTTATCATCACTTAATTATTACATAAATCTTAGTGTTAAACATCTCCCATAGAAAGAGCTAATTCTTTCTTTCTGAGGGTCTTATATATTGCTAATAAATAACCTATTTATTTTTAATGTGATTTTCATATAAATGAGTTTTACTTTAACATAGTTAAGTATATAAATATTTTAACATTTCAGACTAATGACATACAGAAAAAAAGCAAAAATATCAGTAGCATTATTTAGTTTTACGATTATAAGTAAAACTAAATAGTAGAAGTTCAACAACTCATGTCAGTATAGCCCACAGAGAATTACGCTTCCAGACTCCTAAATAAAAACTATATGTCTTTTAAAAAATCTGCCAGAGAGTGCATGCATTCAGCAGATTGAGATAGATAGATGATATAGATAATGAGAAAGTGAGACAGCACTCCTCATGGAGAATGGTCAGGTTGTACATAATGCCTTCTCTTCCATTTCTACATGTTTTTGGTTCTTTTGGGATTTTAGGTAGGCTCACACACCCCTGGAGAGTTTCTTCAAGCTGCTGGGTTCAGGACCTGACCTGCACAGTCAGTCACGTGGATCCAGATGCCTTAACCACCATGCTACTGGCTGTATGTTTTTAGATGAAGCATTATTATAATGACCAGTTTTAGTTTGAATCATTAAATCTAGGCTTGTGCTGTTTTGTGAAATATCAATTAAGCCCAATAGCAGTCATTTATGTTATGATAGTTTTCAAAATTCAAATATTTATGTCTGATTTGGTTACATTTAGTTCCATGTTCATGTGAAGTACAAATGTGCTTTTTTATTTTTTTAGGAATTATTTTATTTAATTTTATTTATTCATTCATTTACTTTTCATTTGACAGAGAGAGACACACAGAGAGAGAGGGACTTGAATCATGGTTGGCCATGTGGGAGTGTCCAGCACCTTAACCACTGTGCCACCCGCTGGTCCCCAAATGTACTTTATTTTTATAAGGCTGAATTTCTTTCTTTTTAAAAAATTATTTATTTACAGTCATTCATTGTATATCAATACATTATACAAAATGAGATTTTCCATCCAGAATACATTGTATATTGACTCAATTTCTATCCAAATATTTGTTTTGTTGAGGGGGCACCTTCTCTGTCATTTATTATTGCTTTTTCTTGACTATGCAACTTTTCTTCTTCTCCATGAAATTCCTCGTTTTTAAGTGTTCAATAATTCTCTATCATAAGATGGGTTTTTATCTTTTCCTTCACCTCTGCTTAATCTGTTAGTGTGACCTTTTATTTCTGTTAAATTTCTTTATTCCTTTTGTTTCTTAGGTTCTTGCCATAGGGTATGTGCACTTGCTGGAGAGAGGAGAGAGAAAGTGAGAGGGAAAATGAGAAATCATCTCTGGAGGGATAGACATACCATAATCCCTCTCCATTCTCCTCTTGGGATCTTAGGCACACATGCACACACAAGTGTCTGGCCTGATTTTCAAGTTACCAGGACCAGGACTCGAACAACGGTTGGCCATATGAGAGTCCAGCATCTTAACCACCATGCCACCTGTTGACCATCTGTTAAATTTCTTTTTTTTTTTTTTTATTTTGGAGAGGTTTTTGCTATAGGGCACGTGCACTCGCCAGACAGAGAGGGACATAGAGACAGAAAGCGAGAAATCACCCCCCAGGGGGGATGGTCACGCCGCAATCCCTTCTCCTCCATTCTCCTCTCGGGATCTTGGGCATGCACACACATGCACCCGGCGTGAGTTTTAAGCCACCGGGTCCAGGCCGCGAATCGCGGTCGACTACGTGGGAGTCCAGCGACATAGCCATTAGCTAACTGCTGGTTCCCCCGACCCTCTGTTAAATTTCTTAAAAGAGTCCATTTGATGTTTCTATTCCCTTTTGTCCTGCTACCCCTACTTCACTGTTCATTTTTATCAACAGGCTTTTATTCTTTCCGTTGGTCATCACTGTTTTTTGGTTAAAGTCTATTTTCCTTTGGCTTTCATGCCATGACTCATACTTGCCTGGTTCTCTGATGTGACTTCTTTCTCTGTTACATTTCTGCTGGCTATGTGCATTGACTTTCCAGGGTTCTAACTCAGAACTCTTAGTGTTAATGGTACTCTTTTGGATAAGAATCAGCTGTGCTGAGGCTTCTACTCCTATTTAGCTAGCACATTAAAAAAGAAAAAACACACACAAAAAAAACGTTCATTTTGAAGTTACTATAGATGTGCAATTTGCAATAATAGAGAGGCCTTGTATACCTATTGCACGGATTCTGCAATGGAGACATCTTACATATTTATAAGATGTCTAGGATCTAGATGTCTAAGATTACTAGGATATCAGCATAGTTTGCATGCAATCTCCCCCTTTTTTTCTTTGTATATCATTCTTTGACTTAAAAAAATTTCTTTAGAGATAGGGAAAAAGAGAGGGAGAGAAAGAGTGACAGAGAGACAGGCACTCCCAGCAGGGTCTTCATGTCACTATTTAGCCCCTTAGTTGCAGCCAGCCTGGATCATGAGCATGAGCCCAGAGTGCTGAGAGAGGCGATGGCATAAACCCAGGACCTTGCCCAAATGAATCCAGTTGTGCTACCAACTGGCTCTAATTCTGATATTTTATCATACATATGAATATATAAAACCACCATTAAAACCAAGATATAGAATTATCCTCTTACCATAAAGCAACGCCCTAACACTGACTCCGTATAGTCACTCTTCCTCTCCTTCCCTAATTTTTGGTAACTATGTAGCTACTCTGTATTAATACAATTTTGTCATTTTGTGAACTCTATATACATGGAGTCACATATGCAACTATTTTAGAATGACTTTTTTCTACTGAGCATAACAGCCTTAGTATCCATCCAAGTACCAGTTGGATTTTTACCCCTTTTCATTGGTAACTATGTAGCTACTCTGTATTAATACAATTTTGTCATTTTGTGAACTCTATATACATGGAGTCACATATGCAACTATTTTAGAATGACTTTTTTCCACTCAGCATAACAGCCTTAGTATCCATCCAAGTACCAGTTGGATTTTTACCCCTTTTCATTGCTGAATACCTTTCCACCCTAAGGCCATGTCACAGATGGTTCCTTTACCTGTTAAAGGGCATGCCTGTTGTTTCTAGTTTTTTGCTTTTATAAATAAAGCTCCCGTGAACGTTCATGTACATATGAGCTACATTTTCACTTCTGAAGACAAACGCCCAGAAGTGCTGTTGCTAGGTTGTCTTCACCAGTGTTTGATGTCATCAGTGGCTTTTACTACCATTTTAGTAGATGTGCAGTAGTAGCTTGTGCTTCTAACCTGTATTTTCCTAGTGACCAGAAATGCATGAAAAATTTTTCACGTTTATTTGCCATCCATATATTTTCTTTAGTGTAGTGCCAGTTCAGGTGATTTACTTGTTTGTTAATTAAATGGCTTGTTTTACTACTGTCATATTTAAACAGTTCTTTATACATTCTGGGCATATGTCCCTTGTTCGATGTATTTGTCAGATAGTATTTGTGGATTTTGATATTTTCTCCCAGTTGAAAGCTTATTTTTTTTCAACCTTTTCATTTCAACCTTTTCACATGGTCTTTTACACAGTAAAAGTTTTAAATTTTGAAATAGTTTAATTTATTTTTTATTTTATATGTAGTATTTTGTTTTGTTTTTAAGAAAAAATATTTGCCTAATTGTAGGTCATAACAATTTGCTCTTATGTTCTCTTCCAAATGTTTTATATTTAAAATCTATGATCTATTTTTAGTTAATTTGTGTATAAGATATGAGGTTGAGATCAAAGTTCTTTTCATATATATATATATATATATATATATATAAATATAAATAAAATCTTCAATATCAATCTGTCTTGATTGCAATAGCTATACAGTAAGTCTGTATAGGATAGTATGGTCCCTCCTACTTTATTCTTTTTTTTTCAATAATGTTTAGTTATCTTGTTTCTCTTGTCTTTCCATATAAATTTTAAAGTATACTTGACTAACATGGTTTTAATTCTAATTGTTCTCCTGATTGGAGTAGCTGGATTTAGCAAATAAAAATACAGAATACCCAGTTAAGTTGAATTTTAGAAAAATAGTGAATAGTTGTTTAGGTTAGTGTGTTATGAGTATTAAATATGGCATACTAAATAATTATTTATTGTTTATCTAAAGTTCAGTTTTAGCTGAGTGTCTTATGTATTTTATTTGGCAATGTTATCACTGTATCTCCAGCAGAAAAAAAATATTTTTATGTGGATGTTACACAGATATCTTTAATTAGTGCATTCAGTTTACTTCACCTTCACAATTAGATCTCTTTCTGAAATCTCTAGCTCAGTTATATCCTTACTACCCACCTCAGAACCTAAGTTTAAAACTGAGAATTATCCCCAGCTGTTTACTGCCTTTCACACCATTTCTAATCAGCCAGCAAGTAGATTGTGCTCTTAAAGCAACTCTTAGACATAGTCTTTTCCCATGCTTTATCCACTGTTATTTATTTCCCAGTTTTTATGATCTAAGAATTAATGTTCCGTCTTTCGGGACTTCTTTCTTGTAGTTCTCTGTATTGCTCCCTGAGTTATAATACAGAAGGAAGTGCATTACTTCAGGAACCTTAGCATATATTTCTCATCATCTTTAGTTATCCTTCCTCGTTTTCACTTTGTACACTTTTATGCCTCCTTTAAGAGTTCTTCTCTTTGGTAATACCCTGCAGGATGTCTGGACCTGTTTTGGAATTAATGTCAGAGTCTGGATTATCAAGAAAGGAAGACGAGTTCTGTCATGTTGTTTAGTAGGGACTGGGGTTCACTGAGTAACAGCAGTGGAGAACACGGTGCGTATGGAAGTGTGAACAGCGATACACCGGCAAGTCCCTAGGCTAGGAGCATCCCTGTACTGCCAGCTCAACTTCAGCAAGGACATGGTCACAGCGTGGACCAGTGTGCTTTGTAAGTCAAGAGTCCCTGGTTAGCGGCAGTACATGGCAATAAGAGAGACAAAAGGCAGTTGAGAAACTGGGTTCACAGTCAATGCGTTAGATTGTATTTGTTCACTATTCTGTGCACACAGTTCTTTGTGTAGTGGGTTGAATCTGCTTTAGCAGGGTGCTACTTGGTTAATCAAGCTATGTATTTTTTGATTCTTTAAAGAACTGTTTCTACTCAGACTGCATCGTTGGAGTGTCAATATATTCACTAATCAGCTTCTGTAAACACAGGGCCACAGGGTCTGTGTCTTCAAGGGTCACATTTCCCATGCTCATTTTGTGGACCATTCCTAGTTGCTTTGGCTGTTCTTACCAGTGGCCCCAGCTGAGCAGTTCTGCCATGGTCTCAGAGGCTTTGTATTCTTAGTACATCTTTCTTGCATGAGTAACACTCATCCTCTTTCCTCAGTGTTTTGCCCATCTCTTTGCATAAAGGGAGTATTTGTCTATACACTCGATACTCCTGTTTGGGGCAGGTAGATATTATTTCTGGTCAGAGTGCCATGAAAAAGATGATCTCTCTTAAAACAACAACCTCCTTTCTTAGGTACTTTCTCAGTTTTTCTCCTTTGAAATTGTCCTGTCTGGCTGACATACACAAGGCCAATATTTACCTACATAAATCTCATTGTATCTAGAGAAAAACCTTACAGTATAGTTTGACTTTTTTTTCCTGCTTTCCTTCCTCACTTGTTTGCACAAGGCTTCTTCCCTGGAAATTTAAGTACCCTTTAATTGTATGTGGGAGTTGGGGCATATCTGGCCATGCTTGGACATTGTTGTGACAAGTTCAAGAGAATGATTTTTCCTGGGAAATATTACTTGCTTTGCCTATAGCTGGGCAGACCTGACAGGTCTGGGTAGCCTTAGAAATGGTCTGTTTGAAGGTGGGAGCTGAAGAGACTCTAGGTGAGAACCCATCCTGAGGAATGAAGAATTGGGCCACAGTGAGTTTGACCCAATAACTCATCCTATTTTTCCTGGAGGTAAGTATGAGCCATATTGTTGAAGTTGTTAAAAATAATGATTTTAATTGACTGTATCAAACTCATGTGCCAGGCTTTTCAAAGACTAGACCCAGTTTTTTTTTTTTTTATCTCTTTGCATAATTTAAACTACAGCTCTTATAACAGAAAGCAGAAAATGTGTTTCTAAATAGCATTAAAATTTATTTTTATATCTTTGGACACAGGTATCTTCCGAGACCCTGTCAGGGTTATTCCTTGGACCTTAAATTATGTCTTAAAACCTCAAGTTTAGATACTAATTTATAAAGGTGCATTTCTTTATTAAGTTTGGAAGAAATGTCCTTGTTTATAGTTTATAGCTATATCTCTAGAAAAGCATATATATAATAGAATCTTTTATTTCCAAAACAATGTGTGGATTTCTGAGTGGCTTTCTATTCATGGACTCATTTGGAATGATTTTGGAAAGTATGTGGAACATGAGAGGTGCTCTGTGATATTAATTATTCAAATAACCTCATTTAAACCACCCAGGAAAATATCATACATTTCTCCATTTTAGAGGAAATGAGCTATCAATTACAATCATGTTTATCTTTATATTTTTGTCAGTGGCTGTTCTTTTCCATTTTTTTTTGTCATGGTCATCAAAAATTTATCACACATTTCAACACTTCTCCCTTGATTCCATCGAAAATGCTGTCAACTGCCAAACTCTACTTGCCCTCTTAATCCCTAAAAAAAAAACTGAAGAGAGAAGCTCTGGTCTACATATTAAGTTTAAATTGATTAATGGCAAATTAATAAGAAGACACAGAAAGTCACTCAGTCATCTGCACCACAGGAGTTGAATTCTTTACAACTTACTTATGATTTCATTTTGCTTGATGGAAGTGCTAGGTTTTCTGAGAATACAGAATCATACCATCTGCTTTGGTTTTCATAGTTTTGTTGTGTTCGCCTTTTAGTCTTAAAAAAGAATAACGGGACCAGCAGATGGCATAATGATTACATCGCTGGACTCCCACCTAGTTGACTGCAGTTGAGTCCCAGACCCCACGGCTTAAACTCATGGGGGGCGTGTGCCCGCGTGCCCAAGATCCTGAGAGGAGAATGGAGGAGAAGGGATTATGGTGTGGCCATCCCCCCCGATGGAGTGAATTCTCGATTTCTTCTTTCTGTTTCTTTCTGTCTTTCTGGAGAGCTTACATACACTATAGTGAAAACCTCTCCAAAAAAAAAAAAAGAAAGAAAGAAAACCTGAAAGGATAATTTATAAACAATACGACATAGATACAACACTTAAGGCTCAGGGCATATTGTCCCTAATTGTTATGAGCCACATGATATGGAAGTATCTTGCTTCCCTTTTTCTCATGCAGGGCAGGGTTGCATAGTCAGAGCTGTGTGCTTTTCTTGCATTGCTGGAACTCTAGGCAATCGGATGTGCACATGTGAAATAAAAACAAGAAACAACACAGCAAATAGAGATAGTGCTATATGTGAGAAATGATTCCCCCTGGGTGGGGGGGTGGAGAACATGCTGCAGTCTCATCTCCTCTATGCTCCTCCTGGGACTTGGGGTAAGCACACACCTGTGCCTGGTGAGTTTTTTAAGCTGCCGAGTCGGAGACTTGAACCACAGAGTCAGTCATGTAGGATCCAGCGCCTTAACCACCAGCGCACCTGCTGGACTGAGGATTTTTTTTTAATGTAATAAATAAATGAAAAATTTCATCCTGGTATATATTCGGCACTCATTATGATATCTAGAGGATTTTAAAGCTTGAACTTGAATTGATAGTAATCGAGAGAAAATATTTTATCCCCAAATGAAACCTGTCCCCTAAAGCTATAATATACTTGCTTTGTAAAATAAATGCCAACCAGTTCTAGTTTTTAGAGATGCATTTCGTGTGAAAATTGCTGTTTGAAAATAGAACACTCGTTTTATATTTCAAATTAAAAAGACAATGTACCAGCAATGGTGCTGATTTGTTTCGTCTCTTGTAAACCGGAAGCCTTATTAACAAAGAAGTCTTCTTTGAAGACATGCTCCATTAAACTGCGTTTTCAAATGTATGGTTAATTCTATAACTGTTAGATACACAGTATAATGTTTCGTGTTTTTTAAAAAATACTTGAGCCATCCCGGAATGCCTTCTGGAATAACTGACAGTGCAGTGTCTGTGTAAGCAAATAGACCTGCTTGTATGTTCTTACCGACACCCGGAGACAGCCGCAGTCATTAGAGTTAGTGTTATTGAGGGAAGATGTATTGGCTAAGACATTAACCTATTTCTAACTCTTTTGAAAAGGCATTATAGAATCTTTATCATTCACCTTGACCATCTAGAGAGCAGACCCTTGGTTTTCCAAAATACCATCTGCCGAAAACTGGACTTGTTTAAATTTCCTTGAGATTGGATGTCCTTTCTCATCAGAATTGCCAGCCTTTTTTCAGCTTTGTTAATGAAGGAGAGGCTCCTTGCATCGAATATGCTCATTACATACAAATTAGAGTTAAAACAGTGGCTTCCCAACCCCAGAAATGTAAGTGCTAATGAACAGAAAAAGGGTCGCCAATGAAAAATAACTCAGGCAAGCTCCATCTCAGCACCACTGTTTGCAGCATTGGGAAAAGGTTCTAATATTAATGCCTCTTGTCAGAAAACCCTTACAACCTCTATTAAATCATCTCTCTATCGACGTTGCTGTAGTTATAAATAGGCTCACAATGAATTCTGAATTCTCTACATGTAAATCATGCCACATACCATTATCTGATATCCTTGAATTAGGTATGCATGGCCTTGGGGCCAGAAAAGGATGGGTCGATGCAGCCAGCTGTCTCCTTTAGTAATAACTGCTGTGTGTTAAAGACGAACAGCCAGACGATAAATAGCATGTTCAAATCTGCATCTAGACTTTGAGTGGGAGAGAAATGAATAATGATTTCCTTGTTTTAGATTGGACTTAAGCGAAAGGTCAAACCTTTCAGCAAAAGGAACAACAGCTGAACAATTCAGTTAATCATAGACAAAAGTGTGTGTGTGTAAACCTGTAAGCAGCATAATTAACGGGTCTACTTGCTTTCAGTGTATGCCATTGTGCTGTTGTATTTTTACAAACCTCATTTTCTTTCATGACTATTGCTCTCTTCTTCTCTCTTCACAAGAAGGTGAGAGGTTAACAGATTAAATCCAGTTCAGAACAAGAAACTGGGAGTAATTGATACTATATTTGAACATTGTATTTAAATAAATCAAGTTCATTTTTTCAAGGCAGACAAGGGCTTTGTGTATGGATTAAATTGACTTAGAATTATATATATTTTGTCAGTGTGATGACATACCCAAATCTACTTGCACATCTTCTATGAGAATATAAACATTTCTGATGCTGACTGAGTTTAGTAGAAAAGTGATGTGCAAGTAGAAGAAACATTCTTAAATTAAAAACAAAAACAAAACAAAACAAGAATAAATTGCTTCTGTGAAAAACCTGCTGTGAGATTTTAATTTTCTTCTTCCGTATAGCTCTGGAGAGATCACCTACATCAAAAGATTGAAGTCATAATAATGCTTCTTTTATGAGAGGAAAGACCTGATGAACTGTAGTTTATTTGGAAATAGTTTTTATTTTATTATTTTATGTGTGTGTCCAAATTGTGTTTTAATTAGCTGGGGTATGAGAGCTCCACTTCTACAATGTATTCTGTTTAATTGCAATACACTGCAATAAATAGCTACAGACTTTTAATTGTTTACTTCCCCAACCTCATCCATTTCCGTGTTTCTATGTGAACGATATAAGTAAGCCTCCAGCCCACCCCCTCACCCCCTTCAGGGCGGGAGTTTTTCAGTATTGATACAAATATTGTTGCTTTTGCTGGCAAGTAATTCACCAGTGGCTCATTTCCATCAGCTTTTATTTCACAGCAATTGTAAAATAAACCACTCGTAGCACATGCTGTTAATGTCTGGTCCCTGGGGTGTAACTGATGTTTCGTGGTATGGGTCATGTGCTAGCTAAAGTGTGCATTAAACAGGGAGAAATTAATAGTACTACTACTGATTTGAGCTAAATGGTATTCAATGGGCAATGTCATCCCAGTATCCTAGCATGTTATTTTGTTGCTTTCTCTGAGAGTTTGATTTTAACACAAATTTAAGGAAAAGAATAAAGAACATACTAAGGATGAATTTCAGAAACAGAGCTGCTCAGATGCTGAAGTTTCATTTGGACATTATATCCTTTTTATTTCATTTTTGACCTTCACATTATACTAGGCAAAGCAGTAAAGCCAGTAGCATAATCATTAGAGTCTATGCTCCCGCAGAACTTAATATAAATAATGTTATTCCTGTGCATGGCTATTTGTGTATTCTAGCTATGTATTTTAAGAGTAAAAAATATAAGCCTTTTTTTCTTAATTATATATGTCTCTTGGGAATAGAAATCACATAAGTGATTTCAAAGATGAATTTCTACAACATGTTATGTATTAACATTTTTTTTGAGAGGTTTTTGCTGTAGGGCGTGTGTGCTCGCCAGAAATACAGAGAGAGACAGAGAGACAGAAAGCGAGAAATCACCCCCCCCAGGGGATATGGCCACGCCACAATCCCTTCTCCTCCATCCTCCTCTCGAGATCTTGGGCACACACGCACATGACGTGAGTTTAAGCCACTGGGTCCAGGACTCGAACTGCGGTTGACTAAATGGTAGTCCAGCGACATAGCCATTACGCTAACTGCTGGTCCCTGTTATGTATTAATTTTAACTGAACATTATTTCTTACTCAATTCTATTTCACAATAATTAAGAAATCCATCATAATACAATTTAAAAAAAAAACATAGGTAACACCTTTATGTTATTGTCACTTTTATGCTAACAACATTCCAAGATTGATAAATGGCTCACTGTTCAATTTTTAGATGAAGATGTTACCATGCTGAAGTGGTCATTTGAGCACAGCAAAGTGTTTTAGCTGCTTGTCAGTATCAAGTTCTAGGCTAGGGACTTTTATGTTCATACAGAACAGAACATTCAGCTTTACACCACTAGCAGCAAGTATGACCCCTGACTGCACTGGTGTAATTTACACATACCACTTCGCCCTTTTTTCCTAATTTATATCCCTGCCTCTGTTTAAGGAAACATGAAGTTTCTCTTGTAAGACATTCCTATGCAGCACATTTTATTAAATACTGCTGCTGCTTGTTATTCAAGGAGTATTCTTTCACGTCACCATGGACAGTGAATGAGTAAATACCAAATTATTGTTTCTAGGCGAATTACAGGGTTAGGTTCACGCAAACCTCTAGTCATATTTTTGCCAGCTGATAGATGCATAGCCTTATGTTATGCATGTTGCTGTTTAAAGACACCATATTGAATGTATATGGTTAATTTGTTAATGTTCAACCCATGGCCAGTGACACTGTAAGTCATACACGAATGAAATTTACCTAAGGAACAAATTTTCTCCATAAGCCTTTCTATGATAGAGAGTACTTCAACACTATACTTGGGAGACATTTTAAACAGTGAAAAAAGCACAAGAATCTGACAAGTGTGATGCTATGCAGACCATAGAAAGGGTACTTGCTTACATTATAGGAGTTGAAACCAAGGCCAGTAGATGGCATAGTGGTTTTGTCACTGGACTCCCACATGGCCAACCATGGTTCAAGTTCTGGACTGGGTGACCTGAAACACACAGATGTGTATGTGTACATGCCCAAGATTCTGGTAGAAAAATGGAGGAGAAGTGATTGTGACATGGCCATCCCCTTAGTGGGGGAGGAAGAGGAATGTTCTCTCTCACTGTCTCTGTCTCTCTCTTCCCCAGGTGAGGGCATGTGCCCTAAGGCAGAAACCTCTCTCTCAAAACAAACAAACAAACAAAAAACCCCAAAGAGTTGAAATCAGGGAACAGCAGGTTGTGTGGTGGTTAAGGCGCTGGACTTCCACATGGCCGACCATGGTTCAAGTCCTGGACCTGCTGGATATGCATCCATATGCATGCCCAGGAAGAAAATGGAGAAGGGATTGTGGTTGACCATCCCTCCTGGGGGATGATTTCTCACTTTCCCCGTCATTGTCTCCCTCTGGTGAGTGTGTGCGCCTGTGGCAGAAACCTTTAAACAAAAATAAATAAAAAGAGTTGAAACCAGAAGGCTGATAAGCATTGCCTTGCTCTCCCTGAGCTGGGAATGTGCCCTTCAGGCAGCAGATTTTTCACTCTTCTCTGCACGTGTCTGTCAATGACTATGGCACTGCCTCCACTATTGATTTTGTTATTACAGAAATATCGTAGCAAGTGTGTGAACTCACAAGTATGGAATCCGTGAATAATGAAGATCAACTGTATTCAGAAATATGGAAAATAGCACAAAGTGGTGGAAACCACTTAAACTTTGATTACTATTTTCATTTTTCTGAAACTCTGTTGGCTACTGCACCCTTGCTGAATTATCTCTTTCCTTTTTCAAATTTCCTGCTCCAGTGTTCCTTCCTAGAGTTTGCCACCCTCCCCCACACCAGCTCCATATTCTCTTTGCCCTTTCTTCCTCTTTCACTGGACAAGCAGAACTTTCTCGGTAATCCTTCCTGGGTCCTCCTGGCTATCATTTCTATTGAGTTTCTGCCCTCGAGTTTGGATGCCGATACACAGAATGGCCATTATTACTGTTTTTCTTCACTGCTACAACATTACTCTTACAAAACATGAGAAATTGGTTCCTGTGTCTTTTGGTCTTTTACCTTTGCACCTCCTTGATATGTCAGGTTCTATCTCTCATTCCAGATAGCTAGGACATTTTACCCAGACAAAGCTTGGTATTTTCAAAATGCAGAGAAAAGAAATCCAACGTCATTTCTGAATTATGAAATAGACTTTTATGCCAGTGGTAAAAACAAAAGCTTTGTGAAGAAGAGTTTATATATGTATTTTAGTCCATTTTGGATGATAACAGGGAATATCTGAAACGGGGTGATTTATGAAAATAGAGCTTTATTCAGCTTATGGTTTTGAGGTCCGAGTTCCATGAGTCCTCTCTTGGGGTTCTTCTGGCTGCATCACGACATGCTGATGGGCAGGAGAGTGTGGTCTGTGTTCTGTGTGGGTCTCCATCTGACTCATTTCTTCCCCTTGTAAATCCTCTAGGACTCAATCATAGAGATCTCACCTAAATCCCCCAGTCACTAATCTCCTCCTCTCAAAGGCCTCTACTCTTTGACATAATAATCACACCATGCTTTGTCCTATTTATCCTGTTACAGTCAACATATGACTTTCAGAGGGACATATTCAAATTATAACACACACACACACACACACACACACACATACACACACAGCTGGTTTTGGGGAGGCTTACATATTTTGAGATCATTAGCAGCATTAATCATGTCAATTCCCAAACTGGAAACAACATAAATGCCCTTCACTACAAAAACGGGTAACTCTATTGTGTTACAGTTGTTTACTGGTTTACTATCCAGCAAGAAAAAAATGCACAAATTTCATGAACGAACATGGGTGAAACTTATAATCATCTGCTCAATGGAAGAACCCATGTATAGTAGCACATAGGCTACTATCATAATTTTATGCAAATTTTGAGAAAGTCTAAACTACCTGAGATGTGATCAATTGGAATAGTGAGCACTGGGCATGGGGGGGGGTGGGGACTGTGAAGGGCACAGAGCTCCTGAGGTGTTACTTGTCTCTTTCTTCTTCTAGGTGGAGGTTAAATAGTCGTGTTTATTGTGAAAAAATACATTAAGGTATGTACCCATAGGATGTGAGAAATCTTCTGAATATATATTTAATAAAATAGTCCTAAATTCACCACTAATGATGTGAACCCAAATGGTACATGAATAGACTAAAAACTAAATCTATCTCTGCTTATTTGTGAGGACATCCAAATGACATTGTTAAGTAAAGGATGCAAGTTGCAAGAGATACATGTATATACTTCTATTCTGGTGGTACAAACAAATGAATACATCACTTATGTATTTGTATATGTTTATATGTACACAAGCAAGGAGAGATAATATACATCAGATGTTAATGTAGGTTAGCCCATGGGGTGTGTGGTTAGAGGTTTAAACCATGTGGTAGTCGGGAGGAATGATGAACATTGCATGTTTATATCTTTTATTATATTATTTAACTTGTTATAATTAATGTAATTAACTTTGTAATTTCCCAACATCAAGCAATGCAACTATTTCATATATTAAAAAAATGTGAGTTGAGGTCTGACTTAAACAAAATGCATTTAAGAATATGTCAATTCATGGGGCTGGCAGGTGGCGTGGTGGTTGAAGGCACTAGACTCCCACATGGCCTACAGAGGTTTGAGTCCCTGGTCTGGCAGCTTGCTTTCTCACTTTCTCTCTATCTCCCTCTGTCTCTCTGTGGTCAAATTAAATCATAATAATAATAAAAATAAATAAATAATTAAAAAAAAGAATATGCCAATTCACCAGAATAAACTATTTCCACTTGCCAAAAATAAATAAAGATCCTGTCAACTGTGAAGAGGAAATAAGAGTCAGAGAGAAGGCAAGAGAGTAAGATTCCAGGGTAATGAAGAAGAATGACAATGGATAAAGAGTAGTTTGATGTGATTGGTGTCATCACAATGTGTGCAAACGTTCCCAGCTCTCCCCAGCCTTGGCTAACACTGCAGACACCTTGACGTCAGCAGTTCTTGTTCCTGTTGTTTAGTGTTAATGCGACCTTCATGTTCCTTAAAATGCCTACAACTATTTCTGAGGCACCATAGTTGTCTACAGAAACTCGTAAACCCATTGGCTAGCCAGTCACCACCCAGTTTTTTTTTTTCCCCCTAATCAACTGAATTTTATTTGTTGTATAATAAGCCACCTGACATCTTTCAGGTAAAAAAAAAAATACTAAATTAGAATAAAGATATCACAAAATAAATTAGAGTCCAATTAAAATTAGCTTTGGGGAGGGAATATAATTCTACTCAACTAAGTAAAACATTTCTTTTTTTTGGGGGGGGGAGGAGAGGTTTTTTGCTATAGGGCGCGTGCGCTCGCCAGACAGACAGAGAGAGACAGAGAGACAGAAAGCGAGAAATCACCCCCCAGGGGGGGATGGTCACGCCGCAATCCCTTCTCCTCCATTCTCCTCTCGGGATCTTGGGCACGCACGCACACGCGCCCGGCGTGAGTTGTAAGCCACCGGGTCCGAGACGCGAACCGTGGTCGACTACGTGGGAGTCCAGCAACATAGCCATTACGCTAACTGCTGGTTCCCAGTAAAACATTTTTATAGACCACAGATTAGTTTATTTTTAACACCCATCATGCCATGAATTCATAAGGAATAGGTTCCAGTAGCTCCGGCTCCTTTCCATTGGTTCTCAAAAAGTGCTTCTCTGGGTAGAGCAGGCTGGTGCTTCAGTTGAACTCAGGTATCTTTCTCTTTGGGTTCCTTCTTTTTCTGGTCATTTTCCTTCACACATTTTAGGAAGTTATCTCTGCTCTTAGAATGCTTATTATGCTCAATACACACATTAATTCTCTTGGCAAGAATCTTGCCTTTAACTTGTTTACAACAATGCCAACAGCATGCTGGGTAATGTAGACTCTTCCAGTTTTGCCATGGTCACATTTGTGGGGCATTCCTTTTTTGAACAGTACCCATTCCCTCAATGTCTACAATATTCCCTTTCTTGTAGATTCCCATGTATGTTGCCAAAGGAACCACTCCATGTTTTCTAAAAAGCCTAGAGAACATATCGGATGCTTCTCCTCTTTCCCTTTGTGTTGTTATTTTGGTTAATTACTGGAAGATGCTGGTTCCGACCAAAAGGAAGACCATCCAGTTTTTACAAACAGAGTAATGAAAACACTCAGTTGCTCCGCCCCAGCCTTGTCTCTCCACCACCTCCAACACAGGCACAGAAAAGCCGGGTAGCACTCCCTGTCTCTGCATGTTCTCTCCATGGTCCCTCCATCAGGCCGCCGCCTCGAGAATAGGACAAAATAAATACATAATTTTTAAAAATCCCCATGTATGTCAACACATATAAATAAAGACCCGGAGCTGGCAGGTGGTGTAGTGGTTAAGGGCACTGGACTCCCACATGTCTGACTGCTGTTCAAGTCCTGGACCTGGTGCCTTGCTTTCTCATGCCTCCTCCCCACCACTCTGTCCCTCTTTGGTTGAATTAAAATAAATAAATAAATAAATAAATAAATAAAAAAGTTAAATAAAAATAATTCTTTAAAAAAATAAATAAAATAAAGGCCTTGGAGGAATCACTAATCACAAACTACAAAGCTGGGATCAGGTGTGAGACACCTCTGCAGAGAAGTGAATGGTTCTATCTGTGGAATCCGAAAACTACTGGATAAAGTTGTTAGTTACTCATCTTTACAACTTAGCCTGTGCCCAATTAGATATGTTTGTTGACAGATTTTCTTTTTGATTTTGCCAGAGGATGTGTGTATTTATGGAGAGAGACAGAGAGAGAGAGAAACAAAGAGAGGGAAAGTGAGAAAGTATCCCGCCTTGGGGAATGGACACACTGTGATCCCTTCTCATCTCTTCCTCCTTTTGGGATTTTGGCGCACATGCGTATCCACCTGCATCCAGAGTGTTTTTCAAGTTTCCAGGTCCAGGACTCTAACTGCGCAATGGGTCATGTGAGCTCCAGCCGGCTATCGCTGGCCCTGATGTTTTTGAAAACCTTTGCATTTTTCTAGTATAATATTTGTCAGCATGAGGAGAAGCTGTTGTAGTTTCCCTGCCTGTGATATCACTATGTTATGAAGTCTGCGTAGCTTCCCGGCCATTCTTCATGGGTTCACTGAAGACTGGGGCTTCAGCCTAGTCATAGCACATGTTGCTTTCTAATTTTCATCATCCCCAGGCTCTGACACTTTTATGTGTTGTCATTTATTAATTAATTGACTAGATAAGTTCTTATAATCTTGCTTATCCCTTTTGGGCTGCTGTCATTAAAAGACAAGAGTCGAATGAAAGGCTCTTTTTCAACTCACTTTGGTCACTGCATACACTTGTGATTACCCATTGAGAGTTTAAGAGGTGGATAAGGTCCTACGTGCCCTACTGCCTGCACATACTTTGCACCAGGTGAACATTAGACATGGACTAGGGTTTTGCAGCAGTGCTTTGCAGCTGCCCATTAACCCAAACCTGTCCCATCTGAATTGTAAGGTCACAAAAAGCAGGGCTAGGCTTCCACCAATTCTGATGTTTTAAACAATAAACACAATAGATAATAGGATTAAGTCATTATCATTATTTCTCAAACATTGTGTTTTAGAAAATAAAGATGAATGAAATAGTAAATGACCTCAAAAAATTCAGAGTTTTGAAAGAAAAAGAAAGACAAGTTCAGTTATAAGTAAGTGGTAGAATGCTCTAATAGAGACATGTAAAATTTTTAGAAGAGTAAATATTGAGGAATAATTAATTCTGCCTATGGGAATCAGGGATAGCTTTAAATGTTTATGATCCCGAATATCCAATATTTAACATAAATGACCTCTTGTTTAAACCCTCTGGAAAGATCTCAGTCCTTCTTTGAAATAGGGTAGTATTTTGTCACAATCTTTAGAATCCTTTACTGACTAGCACAAATCTCACTGTCAAATAAATCGATATCTCTGGGCCTCACAAGTGACATCTAGTTTGGCATAAAGGCCTTCAAGTGTTCATTTGGTTCATGCTTTAACTTGACTAATTTCACCCTATACATGTTTGTTTTTTCAGATAAAAACCAGTGAAATTTGGTTCAGTGTTCACTTAAGAATAGCCTCACTTCCATATCTGACCTCACTGAAGTTCACTCTGCCATTTGGTTTTACAAATTTGTATGGACAATCATCTCTTGAAAATCTTGATATCCCAATTTATTGGGTGAAAACAAAGGCCAGAAACCAGAGCTTGAACTTCATAGAATGTTCTGTGAATGATTACAAGGCTTTGTTACATCTTCGAAGGAATTAGCTGCTCCCTTACCTCTGAAAAATGTAATTGCCAAACATCTGCATGTAAGAAAAGATACAGATTTTATCTGCTCTAAAATCCAAAACTTTTGAGTATATGATGCCACAAGTGGAAAATTTTACACCTGACCTCATGTGACAAATTGTAGTCAAAGACTGCAATACAAAAGTAATATGTAAGTTACCTTTGGGCTATGTGTAAGGGATATATGAAACTTAAATGACTTTCATGTTTGGACTTGGTTCCCATCCCTAAGATACCTCACTATGTATATAAGTATTCCAAAATTGAAAAATTAGAAATCCAAAGCACTCTGGTTTCAAATATTTCAGATAAAAACATATCTCGTATGCAGGCCAGCAAATGGCATGGAGGTTAAGGTGCTGGATCCCACATGACTGGCAACGCGCTTTGAGTCTCAGACCTGGTGGCTTGAAAATCATGCTGAGTGTGTGTGCAAGCATGCTCAAAATCCCAAGAGGAGAATGGAAGAGAAGGGACTATGGTGAGACCATCCTCTCTGGAGAGCAATTTCTCACTCCTTACCCCCTCTTTTTCTCTCCAGTGAGTGCATATACCCTATAGTAAATAAAACAACAAACAAACAAACAAAAAACAGAAAACAAACTCCACAAAACCCTAAACCAAAAAAAGAAAAGCAAAACCAAAAAACCTCTCAACCCCCCAAAAAGACAAAAAACAAAACCAAAAACCAAAACAAAATAATACTCATTCTGTACCATCATTAGGGGGATAGTGAATTTTCCTAATCCTTTGTTCAAAGATACAGAGAAATATCTCTACCATTTCCAACTATGTCAGGTACTAAGATGTAAGGAATAAAACAATAAATTGCAAGCTTAAGAATAAATTATTAAGGAGGATTAATGCTGCATCCCACGATATTGTCAAAAATCTAGATATGTCATATTTGAGTTGCATTTTTATTATGTGCACATATTTGACTTTGAGCAAAATTATATGAGTTAGATTAATTTTTTATATGGCCTTGTGGCAACTCTATGCAAAACCATATGGGAGACATTTGGTTTTCATCAACTCCCTTTTACCCTTGCTTCCACCCCATTGCTTTAAACAGAACTTTCATTCTCTTTAACTATCTGCAGGTTTTATTCTGTTCAGAGAGAAGAGCCACTAAAATATTATGACCTCTTAGTGACAGGCTGTGAGACAGGCTCTTTCTCAAAAGCCAGCCCACAGCTGTGCATTGATCCCACATGTTGGTGGCCTGGTGCAGGCTGTGTGTAGGACTGCGTAAGGTTTGTTCTCTTTCATCTCATAGAGGGGATACTTACAGCATGGTTTCCTTTTCTCTTGTGGTCTATAAGGAAGAAGTGAAAGGATTTGGTTTTCAGTCCTGTTATTATGGTACTTTTTGCTAAGCCTAAAATTCACTTTTCAAAGAGGATAGATGTATTGGAATTAAATCTCAGAAAATCTCCACTCCCAGTAAATAATTCAGAAACATCACCATGATTATTTGCTAACTACTCTGCAGCAAGTGGCAAATATCAGTGAGTTTCTAAATTGAAGGAGCCCAAGACTGAGAAAGGTGTAGAATGCCAGCCAGCATTTGCACTTAGGTCTTCTTACTTTCTTTTTAAAAGTTAATTATTATAATTTATGATTTACATATAGTCATTATACATCTTTGTAGAATAAAGTATGGTTTTTTTTTTTTTTTTTTTTTTTTTTTTTTTTTTTTGGAGAGGTTTTCGCTATAGGGCATGTGTGCTCACCAGACAGACAGAGAGAGACATAGAGACAGAAAGCGAGAAATCACCCCCCAGGGGGGATGGTCACGCTGCAATACCTTCTCCTGCATTCTCCTCTCGGGATCTTGGGCACGCACGCACACGCGCCCGGCGTGAGTTTTAAGTCACCAGGTCCGGGACGCGAACTGCGGTCGCCTACGTGGGAGTCCAGCGACATAGCCATTACCCTAACTGCTGGTCCCAAAGTATGGTTTTCTTAAAGTATGTATATGGGGCTAATAAATAAATCAAGGCTATAAACATATTCACCATTTTCAACCTTTAATATTCCATTACATTTTGTACATTAAAAATAAATTCACTCTACTGGTTATTTTGGAAGTATATATTGAATTGTCAATTATGTAATAATACTTTACTGTGAAATACAGTTCTTATTTATTTATTTTTTTTGGAGAGGTTTTTGCTATAGGGCACATGCACTCGCCAAAAAGATAGAGAGAGACAGAGAGACAGTGAGAAATTACCCCTCAGGGAGGATGGCCACTCTGCAATCCCTTCTCCTCCATTCTCCTCTTGGAATCTTGGGCACACATGCACACGTGCCCGGCATGAGTTTAAGCCACCGATTCCGGGACTCGAACTGTGGTCAACTGCATGGGAGTCCAGTGACATAGCCACTATGCCAACTATTGGTCCCCGTGTAAAATACAGAAAAACAAAGTGATTAGAAATCAGACAACAAAAAGTCTCATAAATTAATGAGGAACTCATTCACTGTGAGTTCTTGTAAGACAATAGTACTATACTGTGCACAAAGATATAAGTCCTCAAAAAAGAAAAAACAAAACAAAATTGGAAAGAGATATTTAAAAGCAAAGACATCGTTAAGTCAGTGTTTTGGTGATTTACAGACTTTACAAAGTTCTTGATTTCAGTATTCTTTAAATTCATTCCAAAGAGTCAGCTACTTGTAACATTTTACACTTTTCTCTGTTATCTAGGTTTATACGATGAGTAATGTTTTAATAATAAATGTAGAAATGCAGCGTGAAACCTGTGGACATAACTAGCTATCAAATAATTGGTGAATTTGTACTTAAACCTGATTGGGTGTAAAATAGTTCAATGTGAATTTTTAGTCTTTTAGTTGGGGGAATTTAAACCATTGACATTCCATGTTATTATTGATATGTGTGAGCATATTCCTGTCATTTTGTTACTCTTTTTAAAAGTTTTTTTCTAATTCTTTTGTGTCCTCTTACTTCTATTTATTTCTCTTTAGTTTTCCTGGTGTAGTATTTCCTTAAGTATTTCCTGAAGAGCTGGTTTAGTTTTGGTGAAGTCTTTCAGCCTTTGTCTGGGAATGATTTTATTTTTCCTTCCCATTTGAAGGATGATCTTGGCAGGTATAGTATCTTACTTGAAAATTTTTTTTTTTCAGAGTTTTAAACATGTTTTCTCATTCTTTTCTTGCCTTCACTGTTTCACTTATTCTATGTTAGTCTAATGTGGTAATCTTTGTAAGTAATTTGGTATTTCTCTCACCATTTTTAGAATATCGTCTTTGTCTTCGATTTTTACCAGTTTGGCTATGCTATGTCTTGGAGAGGATCTTCTTATGTTAACTCTATTCAATGCCCTTTGTATCTCCTGGACTTGGATGTCCATATATGCCTCTCTATATTTGAAACGTTTTCAGCTAATATATCATGAAGGAGATTTTCTATGCCTTTACCTGCCTCTTTACCTTCTGTAATACCCATTATGTGGCTATTTGGTCATTTAATGGTGTTTTGTATTTCCCATATGTTGTACTCATTTTTAGTGATTATTATTCCATTCTTTGAGGTTGTTGGGACTAAATTGGAGGTTTTGTTTTCAAGGTCAGTGATTCTTCTGTATGTTCGAATCTGCTGCTGATACTTTCAAGGGAGGTTTTGATTTCCTACGTCATATCCTTTAACACCAGAGTTGTGTTGATACTTTTTCAGAGTGTCTCTATCTCTTTAGGAAGTTCCTCCTTCATGCCATGGAATGATTTTCTCATCTCCTGGAATTGGTTGTCTGTTTTCTCTTGCATCTCACTGAGTTGTGTTGCAATGAATATTCTCAATTCTTTGTCTGACATTTCTGTGATCTCTTGTGTTTTTTATTTTCCATTGTTGGTGAAGAATTATTGTTCCTTTGTGGGGAAGGTATTTCCTGGTTTTATCCTATTCCTTGGGACTCTTCTTTGACTTTTAGATATCTGGTAATAGATTCAGTTCTTCCTGCTACTTGGAGTATGCGTCTGTAGCTATGTTTCCGTGCTTTCCTATGGTTGAGTTAGCTCTGTACCAATTTTCTTCCTCTACTGTGGGTGGAAGCATGAAATCTACAGTGGGAGTTTGGGGTTCAGGTTTTCAGAGGGAGGTTTCTGTTAAGTAGAATTTCCATAAGAAATTTTAACCTCTGGCATTTAAATAGGAAGGCAAGGATGTAGATGGGAGTGGTGGGTTATCAGTTCCCAAGAGAATTTGAAGTAACCTGGCACTGGAGGCATTTTATACTAGATAGAGGTTGCGTCTATGTCAAGTGTGTGGGCTTTTAATTCCAATTAACATTCAGTTGTTCAAAAAACATACTATCAGTAAATGCATACTTAAAAGATAGCTGCCACTTAAAATGCCTTACTTAGTGTAGGTGCATTCCATCAAATGGCAGCTTCCTTCAAAATAAAGTAAAAGTACTATGTGAGGTTAACTGTCACTTGGTATTTTCATTTCATACTTCTGCTCAGCATATTAAGTGGCAGATACTTTTATACAATACAATTCCCTTGATGTCTTGGAGGGCAGGCTAGAAAGTTCTTTTTAATTTTTTTGATAAGTCCATATTTTGCTCAGATTTAACATTTATTCACGATGGCACCTCATCCCTTGCCTTCCTATTTAAATGCCAGAGGTTAACATTTCTTATGGAAATTCTACTTAACAGAAAGCTTTATTTTGCATAATTACAATCTGGCTCAACCTCAATTCATCCAACATTTATTACAACATTTAAAGGTCTTAGAAATACCTCTAAGATTTTCTAAAAAATGTAACAAATGGAAAAATGTTCATAAGTAATATGTCCAAGTTTCCAGGCCATTTTTCTCTCTTTCTCTCTCTCTTTTTGGTTGTAACAGCCCTGGACAACTCTCCTTGGCTCAGTTCTCACTCATCCTTTGACTTCAGCCCTGTCCTGACCAAGGCCTCTTTCAAATTAATTACTGTCAGTTCATCGCTTGGCCCAGAACCCTTGGGCTGAAGCTTGCATATATTCCACAATCTACATTGTAGCAATTTATTATTAGTAATTCCACATCTTGTCCCTATACTTTAAGCAGCATGATGTCTAGTCACACAATTTAGTTAAATGAAAATTTGAACATTTAAATAATTACAGTTTATAGCAGAGACAATGTAACTGACATGTTTTGAATAATAATTCTGGACAAGTGTGTATTTTCGTAATGTGACTGTTAACTGACCAGAGTAATCTTGGAGTGTGCAAACTTGACAATGTCTATTCAGTTTTAAAACCGAAAATACCAAAAGACCAGGCTAGTTTTTTTCTTTTCTTTTTTCCCATATATAGGTATTCAAGGTAAATAATGTGATGAATTATATATAATGTTAAGTTGTCTGAACTTAAGCATGATCTTGAAAGTTGCTGCATCAGTGAAATACGATTAATGCCAATAATTAAGTGTCGTTAGGGATTATAACGTATTAAGACATTTCTTTTTCTATTCTAACTTCCCAAAAAACGCTAATCTTGTGAATTTGGAAAAAAAAAAATCTTTTTTGCTGTCACATCAGTAACAGAATTGGTGCCTCAGAACCTCAAATGGTAAACCCAAGCATATTAATTACATCATTAAAGTAGCATTTGGTGCACTGCTGAGATACATTACAATAACAATAACCTTTCTGTTTAATAGGATGCACTACCAGCATGTAATGCAGAAGCTGCATACAATGAAGATATCCCATTCCGTCACTTCATGGCATAAATCAATATAGTCAGAGCAACAAAGACTATTTCCATAAAAATGACATTACACTATTTTGTGTGTGTGTGTGCGCGTGTGCGTGTGCGTGCACATGTGTGTGTGCATGTGGAATGCCACAATTTGAAAGCCAGATAAACTGCTCCACAGAAAGCAGAGTTGCTTGGTTACATCTGCTGAAAACAATCTGTGCTGTGTATGAGAGCTCCTGTCAGCCCAGTAATTACCACAGCTGAGATAAAGCCTGTGCTAAATGTCACCTGCCGCTGACAAGCACAGGAAGCCACGCACTGCTAAATGAGTCCGTTACTCGGAGAGCGCCTGGTTCTACTTGCAGGCGAAAAGCATTTTTCATGAGTATGAAAGGAAATGTATGTATATGATAAAAGAAAAAAAAATCAGAAAATAAGGAAAACTTGATTAAAAAAAAAAACAAAAAACATTCCCACTGCCCACTCTGAAGCATGTTAGGTAAGAAGGCTAACAGACGTGGCCAGGTTGAAGGAGCGGTATTAAAGCACTAATGAACATTTCTGTGCGTCTGGCAGTCTTCGACCTTCTACCACAAATTACTTATTAGTCAGTGCAATGCAATTTCCCACCATCTAGAATGATCCCCCAAAGACAGCTGGTTCATACTGCCAACAACCAACCAATAATATGGGGTAAGAGCTTGCCTGTGTCTGTATATAAAGCCCATGGACACTGCGTGTATTTTTAAAAATCTGAACTAGCAGAGAGGTCACTGGTGTTTTGATAAATATGTCTCACAAAAGCAAGATTAGTACTATCAGTGTGAAGAAAATACTATCTCTCCTACTCATTTTCTTCTTTTATCGCCCCTTTAAGAATCATTCTCTCCAGTTGTAATTTTATTTTAGCTGCTTTGTAGAGTGATCTGATTACTAAGAGACTCTTCTCTCTTGATTACCTAACCATTTCTTTTTTCTTTTTTATTTCTTCTTTTTCTTTTTTTGGAGAGGTTTTTGCTATAGGGCATGTGGGCTCGCCAGAAAGACAGAGAGAGACAGAGAGACATAAAGCAAGAGATCACCCCCTAGGGGGAATGGCCACGCCACAATCCCTTCTCCTCCATTCTCCTCTCGGGATCTTGGGCACGCTGTCACACGCGCCTAAGCCACCGGGTCCAGTACTGGAACCGCGGTTGACTGCATGGGAGTCCAGCGACATAGCCATTACACTAACTGCTGGTCTCCCTAACCATTTCTTGATACTTAATGAAAATTTCTTGTACTTGGGCAGAGGCACAGAGGACCTGAGTTGCATTAAACACCAAGCCCCAGAGTGAAGCCATGTAACTAGAAGGGCCTGTTTGGTACCCACCTGGGGAGGACAACATCAAGGTGATGTTGTGGAATTGTGCCAGAACTCTCTAAGAAGGCCTTCACGAGCATCTTTTACTACCTTGGTGAACTTACCAAGTTTAAGAGGCTGACTCTTTGGCTTTAGTCTTAGAAAATGTCTGTTTGGTTTTGGAACACCATGAATGGATTCAACAACTTCTTATTTTTTGGGGGGAGAGGTTTTTGCTATAGGGCACGTGCGCTCGCCAGACAGAGAAACCGAGAGATAGAAAGCGAGAAATCATCCCGCACGGGGGATGGCCACGCCGCAATCCCTTTTCCTCCATTTTCCTCTTGGGATCTTGGGCACGCATGCACATGCACCCGGCGTGAGTTTTAAGCCATGGGGTCTGGGACGTGAACCGCAGTCGACTACATGGGAGTCCAGCAACATAGCCATTATGCTAACTGCTGGTCCCGAGTGGATTCAACTTTTGAGATGCACTCTTATGAACTCATGTTTTATTTACAAAGAGATTATTTACAATAAACATTACAGACATGAGCTGAAAATAGACTGCTCAAGGAATCAAATTGCTGTTAGAAGGAATTTCCTGATGGAAATAGAGCAAGAATCAAAGGAGTGACTGTGATTTGATTACATCCCTCTCACCATTGGGATGGTCTTGTCAATGGGATGAAAATAATTGAAATTTGCTGACTGTAGGTGCCAATATATTTTCAGGTTAAGAATGTACTTGACAATGAGACCAGAGACTTCCAGGTTAATGATAATCTATTACTTATTCCACTCTTAGGTATTTACCCAAAGACTAGAAAAACCCTCAGTCGGAAAACACTTGCATATCCATGTTTATTGCAGCATTATTTACAATTGCTAGGAAATGGAGTCAACCCAAATGTCCAAAATTAGATGATTAGATTGAAAAAATGTGGCATATATACTCTATGGAATACTACTCATCCATAAAAACCACTGAGGTCCTGACATTTGATACAAAGTGGACGAATATAGATGTAATGCTAAGTGAACCAAGCCAGACTATGAAAGACAAACCTTGTATGTCTCCACTCCATATATACCATTTGCCTGTGCTCTATAGCAGAACTGAGTTTGGAAGGTATAGAAGCAGGGAGGGCAACAGGAGATACTAGAGAAAGTAAGGATAGGGGTAATATGTGGGTGGTTAATGGAGGGAGGGGAATGGGAACCAAAAAAAGTACGTTCGATTAATGAAAAAATGAAAAGTTATTTGCTGACGATAATGTATATAGTAATGTCTTTATCTTGACTGATATGCCTAGTATTTGTGCTGGAAAAAGCAATGGTGTATGCGGCAAAGATAAATGTGATTTACTGTAAAATAAAATAAAATGAAAATAATCTGTTACTTAGTAAACTCTTATTATGTACCAGGCACCTGTCCTTTAAGGCTGCTCATGCTTTATCTTATTCATTCATAACAAAGGTCTATGAGGAAAATACTGTAATTATGCCAATTATACAAATAAATGTACCCAAGGTCACAGAATTCAAGCAGCATTTGTTTTCATTTTTTACCAGCCACTTGTGAATTGACCCTTCACAAAAACCACTAGTTTTAGACAAATCAGAATATTGTCATTATGTAATAAGTGGCTGTGGGGAGCCGAGACGAGGACGTGAGGGATGGGCAGGACATGACTATGGTCAGGGTGAATATGTGGACATGGTCTTGGGCAAATGGATTGTTATGAGCAAAATGTCCTAAGATTGTTTTAAATTAAATGTTCCAAAGTATTATTATAACAACCTAATAAATTCAGTAAGGACTTAAAACCTTACATCACAGAAGTCTCTGGAGTGTGTATAAATACTAACCATAAAGTACACTCGGGGCTGACCAGTATTGACTGGCAGTCCTGCTGTTTCTATCTTGTCGTCTTATCTTCTTTAATCCTCACCCCCCAACTCAAAATATGTTCACCGTTGGCAAGTCCGACAAGTGGCAATAAATTGTATTTTAAACTTTTGTATTTCTTTTCCATAATGTAGAGCAAGAGTTAGCCAACTCTCTGGGCCACAGACTGAATTCAGTCTGTGGCCTGTTCCTGTATTGTCTGTCAACTGAGAGTTGCTTTTACATTTTTAAATGGTTTAAAAAATTTTAAAAAAGAATACTGGGGCCAGCAGGTGGTGTGGTGGTTAAGGTGCTGGATTCCCAGTTCACATGGCCAGCTGTGAACTGAGTCCAGACCCAGCAGCTTTATAATCACACTGCTGCATATGTGCCCAAAATCCTGAGAGAAGAAAACGGGAGAAGGGATTGTGGCATGGCCATATCCCCTGAGGGGGGGGGGTGGTGATTGCTCACTTTTCCTCTTCTCTCTCTCTCTCTATTTCTCTCTGGCAAGTACATGCACCATATGACAAACCCCTCAAATGAAAATACTATCTCATAATTCATGAAAAAGTAGTACACACAAATTTCAGTGTCCATAAATTTTAGTCAAAGCACAGTCACATTTATTTATTTAGGTTATTGTTTATGGCCCTTTGGGGGCTATAATGGCATAATTAAGTAGATGTGACATCAACCACATGATCCACAAAGTTTAAAATGTTTATTATCTGGTCTTTTACTGATAATACTTTCCAACTCTGGGTTTAGAGGAAAGATAATTTTCAAACTTTTAATCAGAATATGCCTATTGAGCTTGATGATGGTGAGCTTAAGCTTTTGTTCATATTCCACATTCAGCTTAGTTTATTTCTTTTTTCTTTCGACTAAATCAGGAAAACCTACTTTATAAGAGGCTAATGAAATGGTAGTGTTTGATAGTTATGACAGATGGCTATGAATATTTGGATCAAATAAGGACTCAGATATAATGGGTGAGTTCTTACTGAAAACTCTCCCTAGCACTCTCTCAGGTGCTCCTATAAGGAGCTTGAGCAAGAGGTAGCAGGTTGAATATTTCTATGTGGAGATTTAGTAGGTGGACACCTACTCTCAGCTTTGGTTGCATTTTATGCTTCAATGTATTTTGTTATATTCTTTGTCATTGTTTCAATATGATTTTCAAATGTGGTGCAAAATTCATGATAAATTTAGTTCTCCTATGAGTGAAAAAAAATAATCAAATGGAAAAAAAGTCAATCTCTTAGGGATAAAACCCTTTGCAGCAATGTTTGGTCTTGATAGGAAAACAATGTTGACATCTTATCCTGAATATGAAAAATTATGCACTTATTAGCCTTCAAAATGTGTGTTCAGCCAATCCAAGACTGTAATGGATTGTTGAATATACCACTTGAGTAAATTCTTGACCTAATAGAAATGGTCTTCATTGACATTATCAGTTACATGAAGAAATGTTATCACAATTTTTATTTCAAAAATTCAAGTAAGAACCTTTTACCTTTTTCCTCAATTATCAGGGAAAAGTTCACTCAACTTCCTTGGAAAAGACAGTCTTGTATATGCGGTCCATTTATTAACATGTCTAAAATTATGTGTACTTCGTGACTAGTGTGTTATAGAAAGGGATTTTTTGCTATTGCCTTCAGTAATTAAATCAAGAGACAAATTGCTTTAAGATATAAGCTTTAATTATATAGGTAATAAACGAAAGTATTATCATTTCAAAAATGTTACGATGTTAGAGATAAATTTAAAGCAGCTCTTAACTCTCAAGTATAGTTACATTTCTCTCTCTAAGAAGCAATTATTTTATCAGCTTAACATACAGTTTTGTCAAATAGTTATATGAATGAATGCACAGAAATACATTTTTTGTGTTTTTTTTTTTTTTTTTTTTTTTTTTTTTTGCAGATGGTGCATGCACTCACCAGAGAGAGACAGAGAGAAAGAGAGGAAGAGGGAGAAAGCACCCACCAATGGAGTGTAGTCATGTCACTATCTCTTCTTCTCTATTTCTTATCCTGTCAAGATTTGGAGCATGCATGCATATGTGCCTGGCATGTTTTTTTTCAAGCCACTAGGACTGGGATTCAAACCTAGTGATTAGCAATGTGGGACTTGGCTCCCTTAACCATGGAGTCATGGTTTTGTGTTAAATATGATTTCTTTTAAAGTTTATTTTTTTTTTTTTTATGAGTCACAGAGAGAGAAAGATTTTCTTTTTTTTTTTTTTTTTTTTGAGAGATTTTCACTATAGGGTGCGTGCGCTCGCCAGACAGACAGAGAGAGACATAGAGACAGAAAGCGAGAAATCACCCCCCAGGGGGGATGGTCACGCTGCAATCCCTTCTCTTCCATTCTTCTCTTGGGATCTTGGGCACACACGCACACGTGCCTGGCGTGAGTTTTAAGCCACCGGGTCCGGGACACGAACCGCTGTCGACTACGTGGGAGTCCAGCGACATAGCCATTACGCTAACTGCCGGTTCCCAAGAGAAAGATTTCCTAAGAACATGGCATATCTCATTATTTATCCAGATCTTATTTTACATTATTCAGTAACACTCTGTGATCTTCTTCATTAATAAATTCACATATATTGTGTGATATTTATTTTAACACACTTTATTTTTTGTTCAATACTGAGTAAAATAGTTTCCAATGTAATCTGTATCTGCTTCTGTTTGTGTTAGTGAAAATTTAGCTTTTCATGGCAAGTCTATTTTTATATATATCTTTATATTTAAGGATGATCATTTTGAAATTTTGGAGGGACACATGAGCCAAAGCTTGTCTCATTAGTTGCTCTTATCTAGCTCTTTGATTCTTAAGAGATTCAAATTTTCAAGGAAAATTGAGGCATAATTAAACGAATCACAAAATCTAATTAACTGTGGTGGTGCCTGTCAAGTGTGGCTCTGCCAGAGGTATTGCTGTGATCATTCTGTGTGTTATCCTGGCCGTGTTCCGCCATCTTGCTCTCCTTAGATACAGCTTGCCATCTAAGCCTGATCCCACAATCTAACTGGTATTCCTACAACACATTTCTGTTTCAATTAACCAGAGTTTATTCTCTTTCTTGCAATCAAGAACACTGGCTACATAGATACTTTTGGCTTGAAGAAAGAGGTTCCAGGTGAAATTTCTTTAGGAAAATGAGATCTGAGATTGGTTGTCAGTTCTAGGTGTGGTAAAGGTCATAACAACCCCATTAATATTCAGTAATTATGTAGCAGTAGTTGCCAAAAACTTAAATTATTATCGGCAGTCACCTTGAATGAAGTGCTTGATATGAAGAGTTTTTTTGTTGTTCTTGTTGCCATGTAACAGAATAAAAGGCAAGTAAAATTCAAGGAATGTAGAACAAGATAGCTGGTTCTAATAATGGTGCACAATTAACAGAGAAAATAATTAAACTAAGATTTGTCAATTCTTGTCACCTAGGAATGCATTGAGAACAAGATATTTCCCACGATTCTATCAATAGGAACTTCATAGCTATAATTACAGAGCTTGGATGACTACACTGAGTCAAACTAAAGTTTGAGGCAATATACTGCTGAAATACATGGTTTTTGAAGCAACGACCTCACCAGGTCTCTTGTGTGAATGTTAAGATATTGATTCAGTAAGAGAAGTCCTCAACAATTTAGATAGGGATCAACTAGAGTAACTGAAGAACTCTCATTCCCCACTGACTCTTTATTGATCACTTAATTGCACCTCTCCTGTTGTTTGCTGAGGGGTATCTTCTCTTGTTTGAAAACCCTATAGTTCCCTGGTCTATGGGAGCTTCCTTGCAAAATGAGCCCAGCCCCCCTTAATCTTACTTCCCTCCAAACAACCAGACACATAGGTAAAGTCAGATTCTTTCTTTTTTCTTTTTGAGAGATTTTCGCTATAGGGCGCGTGCGCTTGCCAGACAGACAGAGAGAGACATAGAGACAGAAAGCGAGAAATCACCCCCCAGGAGGGATGGTCACGCCGCAATCCCTTCTCTTCCATTCTCCTCTCGGGATCTTGGGCATGCATGCACACGCGCCCGGCGTTAGTTTTAAGCCACCGGGTCCGGGATGCGAACCGTGGTCGACTACGTGGGAGTCCAGCGACATAGCCATTATGCTAACTGCTGGTTCCGGGTAAAGTCAGATTCTAACAGACTCCAGCAGGCCATTTGGAAGATCAAACCTTGAGAGAAGTGCAAGACTTATTAGAATTAGAAGAATTACATAGCTTTGGTAAGTTATATGAACAAATATCTAACTAAGGAAGACGATGAGAATGAACTCTGAAACTTAATATCCTAGGAGAGAAACGAAATTTTAGGTCAGGTGGAATTTACCAATGCATATACACATACTGGAATTCTGATTCACAGGTAGGTCAAGGAGTCATTTGCTCTGGTATACATAAAACACTGACTCAGTGGTGCCCCATGATGAAGAAATTGTCAGAAATCATCTTCTAAAAAGTAAAATATTAAAAGTCTCAGATAATTTTATTTGGTCACAGTTAAAATTCTTGTTAAAACCTTAGACCACACATACCAAGGGTACTTCATGAAAAATGTTGAGTGCAGTTATTGACACAAGTGCTTTTGAGAAAGTAATAGCCATTATTCTTGGTAAGGGATAGACTATTTATAAACAATTCTTTCTAAAATTTCAGTTAAATCTGTACTTATTCTTTGTCTAGTCATCATGAAGTCAAATTTCTATACTCGTTTACTAAGTAGAGCAACATTATTTTTGCAAATACCTGGAAGTTGTTTTTCTTTTTTAAAAATAAGAAAAAGAGATGTTTTTCTAAGAATTATTTAATTTAATTTATTATTATTATTATTATTATTCTTTAATTTGAACAGAGAGAGACAAGGTCAGTGAAAAAACAAGCCACTAGGTCTGGGACTTGGACCACAGTTGGCCACGTGGGAGTCCAGTGCCTTAACTACCACACCACCTGCTGGCCCCCAAGATCAGGATTTTCTAAAGGATCCCTGTCAATCTTCCTGCCTCAGCTTCCCAGTTAGCTAGAAACACAGATGTGTGCCACTGCATCTGATCTGCTTAGGCTGGGATGGAGACTGAACCAAGGCTTCTGTGCAGCATCAGTCAGCGTTCAGCGGTGCCTTCTGCTTCTGCCATCCCAGCTGGACTTTGTGTATTTGCTTTTTTTTTTTTTAGAGAGATATTATAGAGATTTTTGCTACAGGGCATGTGTGTTCACTGTAGAGACAGAGACACACCAAGCAGAAATTACTGCCCCCGCCCCCGCCCCCGCCACAGCAATGGCCATACCGCAATCCCTTCTCCTCCATTCTTCTCTTGGGATTTTGGTCATGCATACACATATGCCTGGCCTGAGTTTCAAGCCACCGGGTCTGGGACTCAACTGCAGAAGGCCATGTGGGAGTCGGGTGATGTAATCATTACATTATCTGCTGGTCCCAGGACTTGTTTTTTTATAATGGTTGCTTTCTAAGAACTTCTGACTGACTCATTTATAAATAACTTTTTTTTCCTAGAAAGCTGTTATAAAGAATCAAATTTTCTCAGTCCTTTATCAGAGTAGACTGAATTTGCTTACTGACTTTGTGACAATTTAGGCATTAAATATGACCTCTCTAATCTTTTAAAATGAAATGAACTGGTATAAGGTACATTCTTTTAATTTAAAAAAATAAATTTATTCATAACTTTAATAGCTCAGTTTTTGAGCACTATCTAAAATTTTGTTCTTCTGCGCTGTATGAAAGAAGAGAGAATTATTGATGTGGATTTATTGTGTACCACATCCTCACCTGAGTGGGCCTTGCAACATTTTCTCCATCAAAGTGTTGGTAAATATATAAATGATGAAAATAACTGGCATTTTTTGCAAAGAGCTATAGCTGCCATTCTCCCCACTAGAACACTGGTGGGTAACAGTGATTTAAATGGGCACCTTGAGTTTGAGGAAAGAGAATGTCCAAAAGATGGCAAAGACCAAGAAATGGTTTGATGAATAGCTATTCCAATGGCGTAGCTATTAAAAGCTAACAAGTCCAATTATTAATAGACAGTAAAATTAATCTCATAAAATAAGTAATCTAAACCACATGACTCTTTAGTGGTACCTAACTGATCATGGAAACCCTAGATGAAAACAAACCAACCAAGAAACAGTAAAAAATAGCTACGATGTTCCATTATTCAGACTGTCGGGTTATAGGAGGGAGATTCGTATCTGAATCTACCTCCAGTATGTGTAATTGGCCTTAGGACTTGTGGGGATTTCTCTAGAGTCTGAACATAGGATTGGAATCACTTCTGCAGCAGCTGCTCTTGGTGTCTGCAATCAGTGTTACTCATCAGTGGGTGAGGTCTCCTGGATAAATGAGTGTTGGCTTTTTGTAGGAGCTTATACAGCCAACAAGAGAGAAGGCAGTGTCCAAATGCAGAGGTGGTTAGACTGTGACATGAAAGTCTCATCACTTCTGATTGCTTCTCTTCTTTCAGTGAAATAGGAAGCAAGTTCGAGAGAGACAGGATGAGGCAGGAAAATAGAGAGGAATGCATGCGATCGTGTAGGTGAGTGAGGGAGTGAATGGACTGGAAGAACATAGTAAAATTGCCAGGTAGTATTATGGGTCCATTTGAAGTGATTAAAATTTTAAACACATCTAACATGATTACAATGGTGGTGTGTATGTGTGTGCATGCACATGTGTCTGTTTCTAATCTAATCCAGCTACTTTGGTGCAAGTATGAAGTAGGCAAAAATTGCAAACTTAACTAGGCTTTGGTTTTACCCAGGGAATAAGATGAAGGGTAAGAAAACTAGAGAACTGAGGGCTAAGATCATGGGGAGATTTTAATGACTGACTGAGGAATTTACAATAAGTGGCATATATAGAGATATGAGGAAAGGAAGGGGGAAAAGGACAGAAAAAGTGGTAAAAACAATGAATTATATAGGTAATGAAGAAGAAGGAGAAATGATTGCTGTGGGTGGGGAAATAATAAGTGTTAATTGAAATGATAGGAAAGATCAGAGAATGTGAAGGTTGAAATTAAGATTTTGGAGACCAGCAGGTGGTATAGTGGTTAAAGACACTGAACTCCCACGTGGATCTACTGCAGTTCAAGTGCCAGATCTAGTGGTTTAAAACTCACACTGGACATGTGTGCATGCATGCCAAAATTCTGAGAGGAGACTAGAAGAGATGGGATTGCAGTGTGGCCATCTCCCTTGGGGGTGATTTCTTGCTTTTTGTCTCTCTGGCAAGCATGTTCACCCTATAGCAAAATTACTGAATCTGATTGACTAAAGGATATAGAAACATAATAAATGGTTGTGAATACCAGATATAGTGTGGGTGAAAGAATAGGGTCTGAGGAAGGACATTTAGAAGAAAAAGAGAGAGGCAAAGCAATAATGGGACAAAGAAATGTGGCCTTACCTGTTGAAGATAATTTTTATAGTGTTATCAACTGGACTAGGGAAAATGTACACATGTTGGAATATTCACTTTGTAAGCTAAGCAAAGAACATGAAATAAAAAATAAAAATAAATAAAAAGTAAATAAAATTAGAAAAAAAGATTTTGAAGAAGGAGGTTTAGTTTATGGTAATGACAGGATTAAAGTACATGGAATGAAAGTGTGGACAATATCACTTAGAAAGTCAGAGATTGGAAAGATTATCTATTTGATTGTTGCAAGAAGTAATTATGATTGAGGTGGATATATAATTTATTGACCAAACTGGAACACTTTTTCTTTTTTATGCCAGAAGGCATGTATGCTTGTCAGAGGACAGGATAGTGAGGAAAGCAGTCAATGGTCCTTTCCCCTATCCTGTTGGGATTTGGGGCACACAGGCACACACACCTAGCATGCCTTTCAATCCACCAGGGCCAGGAATCTAAACGTGGCTGGCCAGAGGGATCCAGCTCCTTTAACCACTAGGCTACAGGAGTAGCCCTGGAACACTTTTGAGAGTGAATGTGGACTTAGGAATGGGCCTGAGAGGACAGAGACAGAGTGGCTCAAAGGCCCTGACAGTTGCATTCTGCAAGATTTAAATTTTTAAACAAATTATTTATTTTATCTATTATTGTTATTTTAAGTTTTGCTTTAGAGCACATGTGCTCACCAGAGACAGAGAGACAAAAGAGAAAGAGAAAGTGAGAAAGCAAGCCGCCAAGTCCAGGACTCAAACTGTGGTCACCTGTGTGGGAGTTCAGCTCCTTATCGACCACACCACCTGCTGACTCCAAGATTTAAATTTTTTTTAATCTAGGTGGGAGTTGGTGGATTATTGACTGGGCCCACTGATTATTTTTATTTCATCAGCTCTATTAAATGTGGAGGGGCCCACTGATTTTTTTATTGTCTATTTTAAATAGGGCTTAGCCCACTGATCCATCTCAGTGGCTGTATTAAATGTGGCTTAATCAGCCAGACATTCCTCACTAATCTTGTGCTCACATTACCTGGGCAGGGATTTTCTTTCCTGATTGGTTTCTCTATCTAGCCACATGGGCAGATGCTCCAGCCCCTTACCCACTCCCATTTGTTAGCTTTCTCCTGCTTCATTTCCCCCCTGAGAGGCATGATCCCCATAAATCTTTATGGGGAGCTGACGGCGAATGGTCTGTCTTCTGCAACTGCTTCATGCTGGCAAGGGTGTTGGTCTTAGCTATTGGGAATCATGGACCCCTTCTTGATTTAGGTGTGTGGGAGGGGGGTAATTTATTTTTTTAAGGTAAGAAGAGAAGAATGGTCTGAATTTAAAATCAAAAGCAAGGAAGATATTTACCCCACTTCCAAGCTCAGTAATACAAAATTTGGGGAAGAGGGACCAGCCATGATTTGAGAAGGTGAAGAGTAGATGATATACTCAGAGGAGATGTAGGTTTTCTGAAAAGTTGTAGTGAACATTCAGCAGAGAGGTGATTAGTTACATCTGACAATGCTTTCCAGAAGGTTCAGTGAAAGGTTCTTGACAGTGGGGAGAGATAGAAAGAGGGAGAGGAGGCTTATGGAGGTTTGGGTACTGAAGAAAGAGAAATGAGCTAGCGTTTGTTTGTGTGGTGACAGATGTGAACAGTGGTAAAGTATTTGATGAGTATAGTGGTGGGAAAGATTTGGTGTTAGGGTATGGAAAGAATTTAGTAGCAACCTGCCAAAGTCGGACATTTGATCATGAAAGTGGAATCTGGGGAGCTGTGGTGCACAGTCTATACCCTCTTGCCCTGCCACGAGTAGCCTGCACTCACTAACCATTATCATCTTCTCCTAGATTAGGTGCTTCAAAGACTCGCTGAAAATATATATCAAACAGAAGTGGGAAGAGACAGGAAGAGGAATGAGATAACCTGTAGACCTCATAGAAAAGAAATGAGAATAATCTTTCTTGGGTCAAGGACTTGCCCTGAGGTTTTAACCTACTATGGTTTAAGGTTTTTTATTTCTGCATAGTTCAGATATATTTCAAAAAAGGTTAAAAGTATTCATTTAATTGGCTGTGCGAATGTGCAGGCAGGAATTAGAAAAAAAATATTGGAAAATTGAATAAAAATGTGATTTGTTAATAATTAGTTCATCTTTAAGACTCAAATGAAGATATACAAAGAGAATAAAAATAGGCAAAAATAATAGACAAAAGACATATCTCACCAAATTGGTTTTAAATAACTTGTTCTAATAATCAGCTTCCAGGGATAGAAGATAGAATATAGCTCACTTTCTTTGTCTCTTCTATCATTTAACCATGACTAAGTACTGAGGGCAGGTAACATTTCCAATTGCATTGTGGGAAATGTCTTGCTGCCTTGAACAACGGGTTGGCTGATGTTATTGTCTGACTCAGAAGGAGACCTCATTCTTTTGAGGAAAAAAAAAAGAACTTAGTGCTGAGATTGTACTAGGATTCTTGAAGTAAAACCTTTTTCAATATGTAAATAAGTGAAAATCATTTGCTCTTTGTCACTCTCTTGCATATCACCCCATGAGGTTCCAGACATACATTTAACTACTGAAATAACTTGAGCTACAAATAAGTATACTTGAAAAAAACTCCCTGTCTGTGAAAAGCAGCCCCCAGTAGAATATTAATGTATTTATTCAATTTCAAATCCATTTCAGGTTTTTGAAAAGTCTCAAGCTTAGTTCCTTTTTGCTCTATGACAGCTCTTTATGTACTGTACAGTTAAATGAAGGCACTATTCTCTTTGGCCTCTGTTTTGAAGAGTAAAGCAGGTAAAAGAGTGAGATTTGAGGAATGATGTGCAAAGCATTTTTTCCCTTGGAACATAATTATCTGCTTGATAGGTAGCTTGATAAACACACATAAAAGGGCTTTATGAAGCACCATTTGGGACCAGCAGGTGGTGCGGTAGTTACAACACTAGACTCCAAGATGGTCGACCATGGTTCGAGTCCTGGACCCTGCAACTTGAAACTCACACTGGTGCATGTGTATGCACATGCAAAATTTCAGGAGAAAAAAAGAAGAGAAGAGATTGTGGTGTGGCCATCTCCCCATGGGTGATTTCTCACTTTACCTTTCACTGCCTCTCTGTACCTCTGGTGAGCACATGCATTCTATGGCCCAAATCTAAATGAATACATAAAAAAAAAAAAAAAAAAAAAAAAAAAAAACCACTCCTCCTGTTTTTGGATCCGACAATCTGACTATCACAGTAAATCTTCCTGAAGTAGTCTGCTTACAAACAGAAGGTAATTTAAGTATTAAGTGAACATCCACATTTATGCTAGGGAAAACAATGAACAGGCAGAATGTCGTAAATGCCTCTTTCCTTGTAGCATCTGAACTTCTCCATGCTGCTTTTCTCTCTTCACGAAGGTCCCATTATATCCTTATTTTCCCCTTGATTCTTATTCTGGAAGAATGACCTTCCTTTATTCCTCTATCAAAACTTTTTAGTGACAGACAGTTGGAAAGGACGGACTCAAATATTCTGTCAGAAATGTCACTAGTAACAAGTGTACGGTGTGGCTTACCTGTTTTTATTTATTTATTTATTTTCTGTTAATGCTTTCGACAAAACCACAGCTCTGGATGAATCAAATAAATCAAGTAAGCCTTATTATATATTTTTTTACATTTATACAGGTTAAATATTACATATCTGAAATGACTGAGACCAGATGTGTCTTAGGTTTCTGATTCTTTTTCAGATATTAAAATTTTTGCACATGCAGTCCTGTACTACTTGGCGATGTTTCTGTCAGTGATGGACTAGGCATACAGTGATGGAGCGCTCGGCTGGTCCACGTAGGGTAGGTGCTCAGTATGCATCCGCCTCGGTTTGTATAAGTACGATCTACGATGTGTGCGCAATGACGAAATCATCGATGACACATTTCTTAGACTATATCCTCATTGTTAAGCAATGTACAACTGTACATAATGAGGTATCTTGAAGATGGGATCCAGATCTAAACACAAAATTCAATTTGGTTGCACAAACACGTTATAGACTTAGCCTGAAGGTAATTTTATACAGTATTTTTGTATTATACCATTTTGACGATGACCTGTCACATAAAGTCATGTCTGACATGTTCCTATTGTAGTATTATGTTAGGGCTCAAACCATTTTTGAAATGTAAAGCACTTAGGATTTTGGAATTTTGGATTAGAGAGGCTCAACCTCTACACTGTAATGCATGCACCCACATTCTCTTTGGTCTCTTTGTTTTGAA
Organism: Tupaia tana; assembly: GCA_026018925.1. Taxonomy (NCBI): domain Eukaryota; kingdom Metazoa; phylum Chordata; class Mammalia; order Scandentia; family Tupaiidae; genus Tupaia; species Tupaia tana. The sequence goes on along the minus strand of JAKSZU010000014.1, from coordinate 11,974,871 downwards.
GAGTAAAGCAGATAAAGGAATGAACTTTGAGGAATCATGTGCAAGACATTTTTTCCCATGAATTTATGGATAAGATAAATGAACTTTTTTAAAAGTGTAAGTTTATGTATTTATTTTAAAATTTTATTAGTTTGCTATAGAGTGTGTCCAGTCACTGAGAGAGAGAGAGAGAGAGGGAGAGAGGGGAAGTGAGACATCATCCACTGGGGGGATGGCTATACTACAATCCCTTCTCCTCCATTCTCCTCTTAAGATTTTAGGCATGTACACATACCCGCCTGGCATGGTTTGCAAGCTGCCAGGTCTGAGACTCAAACTGCAGAACTGGCTATGTGGGATCCAGCCGTTTAACCTCCATGACACCTGTTTGCCTAAGTTTATTGTGGTATAATTTTTTTTTAATTAATGGAAAGTTTTTTGTAATATGCATTTTCCATGGACTTTTTGAAGAAGCCTTGTAAAACATTTTATTTTTGCCATTCGTTGAGGCAGGAGCTTTGATCGCTCACACATGTCGCTTATTTGATGGCTCAACTTCTTGCATACAACTGTTCTACCTTCCCATGTATTTTTCTTTACCTTCACTCGTGGGCCAAGGTGCATGATGAAAGGTGCCAGTTTCTTCTCAGGAACACCCCATTCATCAAGATTGTGTTTTAATTTGTCCTAATGGGTTTTAACTTGCTCTCCATTTTGCTCCTATCTTCTTTTCTTATTTATTAACTTTAATTCCAACATCAAACAAGAAGACAACAGCTTTACTGAGACTGTTTAATCAATGCCTACAATTGCACAAGGTCAAATAGTACCTTGTGGTAATTTCTTTGATGAAGCCCTGACTGATGCAGAGGTGAACAAAGTTTTTGAGTTCTCTAGTCCATCACTTCTACCTCCAAGAATCTCTCATGTTCTCCGTTATAATGAGATTCGTTATTTTGTGTGTAGGGATGAAGATGCCCTGCTTTTCCCCCTGAAGAGACCAATCAACCACAGAAGCCATTTCACCGTAATGTTTTGTGTTGATTTTCTGGAAGACTGAGCAAAGGGAGTTAGTGAGACAGAGCAGTAGTCTCCACAAAGGGATGGTGGATGCAGGGCTTGAAAATGAATCATCGTGCAAGGTATCTGCTTGAAATGAGTTTATTGTTCAGTTTCCAGGAAAGCACTGCTTTCCCAGCAAGGCTAATTTAGTATTACTTGGACTTTCAGAATGGTTAGGTCCATGCATCAAAATATTCCCACAGCATGTCTCAGTGTCCCACTCTTTCTTTCCCTCTGCCTTGACTATAGGAGACCTGTGAGCTGTACATTCAGTCTCATTGAAGTTCTGTCACACAAATAACCAGATCCTGGGCTTCATTTTCAGCATAGCCTGAGGCACACAGAGCAGATAAACGTCTCCTTTAAAGCCACCACTTAGAATGTTTGGCTTTTAAGCATGCCATTTGCGGGGAGGAGGTAGTTAAACTGTAACTGTCATTTTCTTCATGCAAGGTAGCTGGGTCTGCATTAAGGAGTCATACTAATGAACATTTTTATATTAACATATTTTTCATACTGATTAAGTGCAACGGCCAATGATTTCCTAATGCCTTGTTTTCTCCATGCACTTCATTTCTATTAGTCACAGATGAAAGTGTGAGTACCATCCCAGTTATCACTAATAGGGTCTCTTTGTTTTATTCAACAAATGAGCAATTCAACATCAAATTCCCATCCTGAGCACTTACTTTCTTGAACTGCTTTCTGTATCAGTAGTTTTAATCCAAGTCTTATAAAAAGCTGAGCCTGAAGAAAATGAGAGGTACAAAACATTGTGTTTGTATTAGTTAAGCCCAGGGAGAAAGACTGAGAAAAAGCAAAGCAAGGGGAATACATGCACAGCAATAAAATGTGAAGTACCGTTGCACTCGCTGCCACTTCATGATAAGCTTTGAAAGGACACACTAGGACTCTTGTCAGGCATGTTTGCTTGACATGTGTTTCAAAAAAAGAACCGTACCTTCAGTAGAGGATAAATGTCTATTTTAAAGTAGAAGATGAAAGGGAGAAAAAAAGGGATTATCTGCCTCACCCCTATCATTTCTTGTTTACCATTCATCAAGTGTAACCACACAGGAGGTAACTACTACCTTGAACTTGTCGAGTGTGTCTTCTGTATCATTTTTGGTGCACTGAAAGCCAGATCCTACCCCTGCAGTAGATTATTTCATCCCAATCCAAAATGCAGTGTTGAAACACCAGATTTTACAGTGTATAAGACATATCAGCCATGGAGTTGACCAAGGATTTTAATGTGGATTATAGCCAGTTTCAGAGGGCTCAGTGATGGTGACAGTGGCAGTAAAATAGCGGTTGTGAAGGTTCACCGTAAGTTTGGAAGAAGAAAGCAGTTAAAGTGAAACCTGTATTAGACACACATGTGTCTAATCCACTGACAACAGCAATGTTTCATTTTTTTCCATCAGCCATAACTGTTACTTCCAACTTTATCTAATCAAAGCAACCTACAAAACATTTCACTCCCTCCCACTGAAAACACTTAGCTGTTCTTTTACAGAGAAAATAGGAATAATGAGAAAGATATTTTCTCATGTTCTAGACATCAAAGGTGAAAACTCACCTTTTTCATATCCTGTCTATACTTGGTCCTCTTATGTATACTAGGACTTTATTAAGACTAGCTCTTCGGTTTGTAGGTTGTACCCCATCTGCTCTGATCAGCTCAGAAACCCGCGACCACTGGCCGATGTTTCCTTTTCTTTCTCTTGATCACACTTATGTATTTCCTCTCAGCCATGGACTAGGCTTTAGTTTAGATGTATGTGTGGGTAAAGGTGGCTCTATATACAAATGTCCTTAGCTTTAATAGAATTTTTGTTTATTTATGAAAGTGGTACATGCTTATTGTTATAAACCAAATACTAGATAGTATGAAAAAGTTCATTATTTTTGTCTTCCTACCTGTTTATTACCTCTCCTCAAAAGCAAAAATATGGGGGGAACCAGCAGTTAGCATAATGGCTATGTCACTGGACTCCCACGTAGTCAACCGCGGTTCGCGTCTCGGACCCGGTGGCTTACAACTCACGCCGGGCGCATGTGCGTGCGTGCCCAAGATCCCGAGAGGAGAATGGAGGAGAAGGGATTGCGGCGTGACCATACCCCCTGGGCGATGATTTCTCGCTTTCTGTCTCTATGTCTCTCTCTGTCTGGCGAGCGCACGCGCCCTATAGCGAAAAACCTCTCCAAAAAAAAAAAAAAAAACAAAAATATGGGGACCAGCAGTTAACGTAATGGCTATGTCGCTGGACTCCCACGTAGTCGACCGCGGTTCGCGTCCTGGACCCGGTGGCTTAAACTCACGTGTGTGTGTGCGTGCCCAAGATCCCGAGAGGAGAATGGAGGAAAAGGGATTGCGGCGTGGCCATCCCCCCTGGGGGGTGATTTCTTGCTTTCTATCTCTCTGTCTCTCTCTGTCTGTCTGGCGAGCGCACGCGCCCTATAGCAAAAAAAAAAAAAAAAAAAAAAAAAAGACTCTCCAAAAAAACCCAAAAAAACAAAAACAAAAAGCAAAAATATGAAGCAAATTGGATGTGTTTATACTAAGTTATACAAATACATACTGTGAAAGTGATCGTTGTTCTTACAAAACGCTCTCTGCTTTTCCCACCACCCTCCCTTGCTGATAGATTATGTGATGTGTTCTGGCCTTTGAAGCCTGGGTGGACGTGACATGTTACTCTGGGGCTGAGCTTTGCTTTGGCTGTCTCACACAGCCTGCTGCCCTCACTACAGGACACACAGGCTAGGGCAGCTAAGGAAGTTGCCTAGGATTAGCGCTGTTTAAGGGTCCAGGCACCAACATAATAAATATAGGCGAAGTATATTGATGCTTTCTTTGTGCCAGGCAGACAGAGATTTCATTTAGTACATGTATTTTGGTCATTTGCCCAATTCTGAAGATAAAAATACCTTAGATGCAGAAAAGATGAAGATATGCCCTTGTATCATGCAAGCGCTTAGGACTGGTGGTTATTCTGAGGCTCCAAGCTGAGCTCACCATCCCACATCCTCTCTCCTTGTTCCCCGTCTGCCGCCATCTTGTCCCTCCACTGTCTCCCACAGACTGTTGAAAGCTACATTCTAATATCAAAAATTGGATTTTATGGTGTGCAAAGTGCTTAATAACTTGCGAGGTTAAGAGAATCATAATTATGACTTCCAAAAACAAAAGGTCTCTATTAAAGCAGTGGGGTCTGAATTTGCTGGTAATAAACCCATATGCCCTCCCTCCCTCACCTCCATGAAATATGAGGTCATTAGGAAAGTCACGCCTTCTTTTTCTATGCAAAAATGCATCATGATTTTCCCGACGACCCAATACATATGGATATAATTTAATGCATCTGTGCGTGCATGTGTATGTGTGCACGTTTACATGGGGTCTCTCAGTGTCACAATCCTCTTGTGACACAAAGCTGCTCAGGAAGCTGAGACAACAGGTGCTATACAGCCATGAATGGCTTTATAAGGGTGGACTGGGACTGAAACCCAGGCCTTCTCTGTAGCCTCAGCTTGCCAGACAGCAGTCTCCAGTACATTCTACCATGGCTGGGCCTGACTTTTTTTTATATATTACTTTTCTTCCTTCCTTCGTATTAGATTCAAGTTTATTTTTTTAATGTATTAACCAATCTGAATTTTAATATATTTGTTCAAATGGAAAAGAAATCGATACTTTTTCCTACTAGGCCTTGATACAGTGATCAGATTGCAGCTTATACATTATATATTTCACATTCCCTTACCATTTTTATAGACGGATTATATTTTATGGCCTTTTGATTCTTTAATAGTCTATAAACCCTTACATATTTTCTGGTTTATTGATAACAAAGCAAAAGGAGTATGGCAGTTCTAAAAGTCTCACAACAAGATCTTTGATTAACATGTTTTTAATTTAAAAAAATCCATAAATGATTAAGAAAGAAATGTTAAATATTGTTACCGTCACTTAAAAATGTTATTTTTGGCTAATGTTCCATGCAAATAGAATGAGTTTCTTAAGCAATCACTGTAAAAACAAGACTTTCTGGAAATTTTGCCCAAATAGACCAATGGGATTTTGCACGAAGTTTTGGAGCGTTTTCTTGCATAGAGTTCTCCTTTACTTGCTCTGGCGGTTACTGACTTTACCTCAAGAAAAATTATTCTTATTATAAGATCGATTTTATCTACAGTTACCAATTGACCTTTTTAATAGATCTCTGATTCTATTTCTGTATTTTCAATATTGTAATAAAACATGAACTCCATGCAGCGAATTCTGAGGTAGACTTTCTCAGTACATCTAGAACTTCCATCAGTACGAGTACCAGTAGGTACTTTGAGATAGAAAAAATAATGGAGGGACTCTGCTTGTAGTATCTTAATGTTGGCTGCTTTACTCTGTGTGTGTGTGTGTGTGTGTGTGTATGTTTGTACTTTAAGAATCTCCAGATCTGTACACTTCTTGGAGGTTGAGAGGTTGGTAGTTTAACCATCTTTGTGAAATTAATCATATACTTTCCTCTCCTTTGAGGTAAAAGTTACAGAAACAGGTGGATAGTATTGCAGTAGAACCTTTGAATGACCTAGTTCCACATTAATCTTCCTTAACTACAGACTGCACAGGGCTCGTATAGTACTAGCAACCACACCTGTTTGGAAGTCCCATAGACCTGAGTCTCTTCTGCTAGAACAAGAGCACAGCTTCACGTCGGACTGCTTCTGTGTTGCTCTGGTGTGGCTTCGCTGAGCTGTCTGCGGGGGCTGCTGCCAGTTGGAATACAAAAGCATGGCTCTGCTTGCTCTTTTGGCCAAGAGACTCAAATAACACCCCCCCATTCCTTTTTAAACCAAGATTCTAGAAAGAAAAATAATACTTGCTCAATTCTCTCATTCTCTTTTTCAGTAAGTTCCAATAATTTTCTAAATACTGTTTCATCAATGCTTTTCAATGGAGAAATACTTCTGTAAATTTGGAAGTACATTGACATTTTAATGTTGTCCCTTCTAGTTGAGAATTTTCATCCAACTGCATGAACCTGGCACATCACACATAAGGCACATTCATACGTGCTCCTCGATTTCATATGCCACCCTCGTACTTTGAGATGTGTCCATACAAGTCAGTTTGAGTTTGATAAAATCCTGTCAATTAAACTAAACCTTGTTTTCAAAGCCAAATAGCATAAGTGCCTCAGGCACCTGCAAAAAAAAAAATACAAAAACAAAACAAAACCCAGGCACACAGGCTCAAGTGGATAGTTAGGTGTGCAATTACTTGATTTATACATGTGTGTGTTTCTGAAATTACAGCTGCAGGGTTTTGTGGTCTCTGTGGGGGTGTGAACAGTTTTGCTGGCAAGCCCGTTATGACTTACTTTGGAAATTTGGCTCCTAACATAAATTCCCCTCCCATCCCTGATGGAGAACAAGGTCCATTTGTCACTTCCCCATTTGCCCTCCACCATGATTCAGAAAGAAAATAGCCTTATTTTGCTGCTCTAATTGGGAATTGCTGATTCATTGCACAAGTCCAATCATCTTCACTTTTCATTATGCAAACATGGGCTAAGGATGGCATGGCTGTTGCAGAGTTGGCATGGGAAGGGTGGCCATTCCCCTCCTCTTACTGACCCGACTACTTGTAAATTTGCTGAGGGGAGCACACTTCTTTTCACAAAGCTCTCCTGTTTCAATGGAGGGTTTGGATTGTGAGGCATTCATTCAAAAGAAGGTTCTGTTATTCTCCTGGTTTTGCAGCTATTGCAAAACAATGCCTGCCTTGAGTTCTATGTATACTTTTAACCTTTGGCTTAGCTGTGGAAAAGCTTATTGCTGCAAGCAGACTCAATCACTCATGATAGTACAACACTCTGGAGACCTTATCATCGCACCGTCTAGTTGAGTAATTAAATGCAGGGTAGATTTACAGTTCAGTGGACTTGCTCATGGTGGGGTGGTGGCCCTCTCCTCTCTCCTTTCTGAATCTTTCAACTTCACACTGCAGCTTTGCATCAGGGTGACTGGAAAATGTGAAATCAAATATTAAAAAGCAAATAGAGACTACGAAGAAGGTGGCACGTTAAGAAAGACAAGGACGTTGAAGGATTTTGCTGTCCAAGCAGAGGGAAATTATTCTAACTCGCGTGACTTCACAGCTTTGTTAATATTGGAAGATGTAGCTATTATTAGATTGCCTTTTTTTTATGAGGAAATTAAACAAGGTCATTTCAGTAACACTTAGAGAACTCACACTTTCTGTGAAACCCCTGTTTCCTCAAGGGGCTAATAGGAGCTCAACATGGATAGAAAAACTACTCTTTTCATCTATTTTCAGAATAGTTACCTAGAATCATAATGGCTGGAGATTGAAAAGCTCTATTCAGCTCTCAGCTGTAGTCTCCAGGGATCTAGGAAGCATTTTTCCTCGCTCTACAGTACATTTTCCACTGTTTTGTAAGGGTTTATTTTAATGGCCTCAAAGCTTTCTACACTTCTATAGAAAACTTGCTCCAGACTCTAGCCAATTTCATCATGAAAATGACTTTCTTACCAGGAATGAAAAGATGCTTCTCTTTTTGGTAAAAACTTACATTAGAAAAATAAAAGTAGATAGAGATTTAACACTTTTTGATTAATTTAAGCATTTCAGCATTGGGGAAATGTTTTCATGCCAAATTGGTGAAAGTGTACAGTATTGGAAATTTAAAAAAAATGATGTTTTTTATATAATATGCAAATTTCAATAATGTGTTTGGCATATGTGAAATTGACATTTGAGCTAATTATACTGGAAAGAAGCTCAGTATGTCAAAGAAGAGAGTAGAAGCTCATCTGACATCTTCACTCTTGAAATAAAAAAAATCTTGGTTTCTATAAATACATTTATTTCCCCAATCTTGGCATGGCCCACTGGTGTGTTTTTCCTAACAATATAAAAAATAAAGCAAATTACTGATCAGTTATTGCTGGAGAAAAACTTTTTGCTCTGCTCTCTCTCCCTCTTTTTTCAAAGGGTCAGTTGTACTTTATGAAAGAAATTAGACAAAGTTTCTTTTCTTCAAGAGTCAGATGATATTCCATGCTCAGGTTATAAATAGCAATACTGTATACATATCAGCTGCCTCAAATTAATTTGGGGAGCAGGTAAGTTATAAATACTACAGGTGAATAAATACAAGTATGGAGGGGCCAGCAGTTAGCGTAATGGCTATGTCGCTGGACTTCCATATAGTTGACTGTGGTTTGAGTCCCGGACCCGGTGGCTTAAACTCACACCGGGCACGTATGCGTGCATGCCCAAGATCCTGAGAGGAGAATGGAAGAGAAGGCATTGTGGCGTGGCCATCCCCCCCGGGGGGTGATTTCTCGCTTTCTATCTCTCTGTTTCTGTCTGTCTGGCAAGCGCACGCACCCTATAGCAAAAACCTCTCAAAAAAAAAAAAAAAAAAAAAAAAAAAAAGAAAGAAAAAAAAAAAAAAAGAAAAAAGAAAAGCATAAGGTGGATAGGATCTCCCTTATGAGTTTGTGTGTGTGTTCACTGTGTGTGTGTGTGTGTGTTGGAGGGAGGCTGGTTTTTTTTTTTTTTTTTTTTTTTTTTTTTTTTTTTTTTTTTTTTTTTTTTTTTTTTTTCTTTTCATACAGGGAAAAGGGAAAAAAACAGGATCAGGATGATAAAGTGACCATAAGAGAAGAAAATCCAAACAAGGACTGATTCCAAACTTTCCAGGCTGTCAAGATTTCTAAATGTAAAAGCATAAATAGCTGCTAATATGTTTAAGTGACATGAGAATAGACTGTAGGACTTAGCAAAATGGAGATCACTGCTCACCAGGGTCAGAACATTTAAGTCCAAGCAGTCAGGGTATGGGTCTAAAAAGTCCAAGGGAAGTGGGAAGAAAATACCTGGAGGCAGTATATTTTCTTCCAGGGGAGGAAATGAAATAAAGCAGTGGCTGGGAGTGTTGTGAGACTATAGGATTTTTCCTTTACCAGTGGAAGAGCTAAGGATGTTTGTAAACTGAGAGGAAAAACTGGGATGTGTGTGTGAGAGAGAGAACGAAAACACATGGAGGGGAGGAGGGGCAGGGACAGAGAGGCATGACTTAGAACAGTGTCCTCAGGGAGAGGAACAGAGAAATGAGATGGAATCTGGAGGATACTGTGCAGCTGAGAGGCTTTAGTGTGACTGCATCTGACAACAGTGCTCTAGGTGACTGGAAAAACCACGAGCGAGGGGGACGGAGATGCGACACCGAAGGAGCAATGTGTCTTGTAGTAGGAGAGTGATTCGGTTTGGTGTATAAATGGAGAGATTGGGTTGAATTTGAGATGTGCTTCTCCCCAGGGACAAGAGAGAAGGCAGGAGGTGTGGTTAGAGAGAAGTGTAGACAGGAGGTGAGGTTGTAGCATGTGAAAGTTGTCTTTCATTTTATTCCACTCCTCAGTGAAATTGAAAGGAAGCTGAGGAAAAGGATAAAGTGGGAAATATTGGGATTTTGAAAATGGAGGCTAAGTCAGGAAATTATAGCTCAGAAGAATGGGAAACAGGAGAGAGGAGGGCAATGTCACATGAGTGGCCGCGATTATCAAGTGAGTCCAGCCCGTGTGAGTGGGTTTTTCTCTCTACATAGCTTACAAGACCAGAGCAATACGTGCTTAGTTTAGTTGAACTAGGATGGGATGTTACCAGGGAAATAGGAAGGGGGTAAAGTATATGGATAGGAGTGATGATATTGATTGAACATAAAACTTAAGCTCGGTAAAGAGGGGTATGAGGACCTGGATGTAGGCGAGGAAACATTTTTAAAAATGTTAAAATCAATGTCTCAGTGGGTAAAAAAAATCTTATAGGAAATACAGTTGTGCAAAGTTTAAACTTTTCACTAACTTTCTGCAGGTTTAATGGTGCTTCGTCTATGAAATAGACAAATGATTTACCAAGAAAAGAGCATCCATGTTTTCTTATTAATACATGTATGTATGCACAGGAGTCACCAAAAATATGAGACTCAAAGGAGGGCCCGGTGACTGAGTTTTATAAGGTATGGAAAAGGCGAGGCTGAGGGTTATGTTAAGAAACAGTAAGGGAAGGAGATACAGTTAGTCTTGTGGTGCTGGGCCAGGGTTTTTTTGTGACAGGGTTTTTCCTAGACAGAGAACAGGGAGTTCATGGGAAGCCTGCTTGTACCTGCTGCTTACTGTATCGATGAACACGATGTACATTTCATTTACCATAGGTTAGTTTTCCCTTTCTTCTTTTCTTTAGCACTAATCATGTGTCTGAAGCCCCTTGAACAGTCATTTCAAAACATGCCAGAGCACTGTATCTAGAGTGGCATATTCTGCTTCACCACAGGGTCCTGAGGGAGGGAGGCGGACACAGAGGAGCAGCTGGTCAGAGACTGGGAACCTTGAAACATCATTCTAAACGAAGGACGTTCTTAGATGAAAAACTTGATTTGTAACCGCAGATATTAATCACACCACTTTTTCTTGCCCTGTGAGATCATGTTTCCATCTTTATGCCGTTCCCTTGGTAAAATAAACATCCGAGAAGAGACCTTGAGTGGGTTCCCCGTCACTCCTACCCTGGAAGGTCAGCAATTAGGATATTTATATTGTGCTTTATGGCTAAGAAGTTTACATTTTACAAACAGTGGGAAGTAAGTCTGAGAGACATTTAGAAATGTTGTGAAGGTCACAGGCTTACTGAATCCTCTTCCGAAGGCAGAGTTGATTTCACAAATAATTTAGTCACAACACATTCCACAATGTCATCTCCCTAAACACACACACATACATCACATTTTCAGAAAAGAAAATTTGAAAGGAAGGAAGAAGCTTTCCTTTGTAATTACTTTTGGAATTTAATGCTTATTCCCTTGTCTTTCCATGTCCATTCTTCTAAAACCTTCCCTCTTTCCCTGGACTATCCATTCTCCTCACTGAAGCTAGAATAATCTTTAAAACAAGTACAGCTGATCACGTAGCTTGTCTCCTTGTAAATCTTTCCAGAGCTTTCCTGTAGTCTTAGAAGTAAGTGGTCAGATGACCACTTAGTGGTAAATGTAAGTAGTGGTAAAATGTTCTGCTCTGTGAGGCAACCTTCCAGGGGAAGTCCTCACACCCCTGAGTATCCAGGGCTGGCTGAAGACTAGGGGTGGATCTTGGGGCCAAGACTTCGTGGGAGGTGCTTCTGCCCTTCTTTTTCTCTTTGTTTCTCTCATTCATGGAGTAAATAAACAAAGAAAAAGGCCTAAGTACATCTCCACGGTTCTGCCTAAATACCCGATATGGTGCAGTCTCAAACTACTTTTCGCTGACAGACCATCGTATTCTCAGCACCTCACTCACTAATTTGAACAGAAGGAATGACTAACACGTCGGTTGCCCACAGACCTCTCTTAGTCCTAGGATCTCTCTCTATACAATTGTATTGTAATATTTTATTATTGAATTATATATATTTATCTCTACCTACTTTATCATCGTATAAGCCTTAAAGCAACACAATAGGTAGGTGTCATTATCATTCTTACTTTGCGAGCTAAGAAACCCAGGTACTGGGATATTAAGCCGTTAGCCCCAAGCTTCACATCTTTCAGAGACAGGTTCTGAATCCATACAGGTCTATGGTCTTTATACACCTACCATGTCTTTCACAAAGTGTATAAGTGAATGAGTAAAGTAACAGAGCAACAAAAATATCGGGGGGGGGGGGGGGTCTTCAAAAAGTTAATGGAAAATGCCTATTATGAAAAAACCACGTTTAAAGGAAAACAAAGGTAAGGTAAACTCTAATTCACCATACATAGTTCACACTTCTTTTTATTTTTTTCCCACCAACATAAACACTTTCATTCTATTTTCCCATAAACTTTTTCACCTTACCTTGTATTGTCTTCTATATGTTCATTCTGCATATATTGCACGATAATATCTTTTCTTCAATTTATTTCCTGAAAAACTTTATTTTTTGTTGTTCCAACTTATGTTATTAAAGACTTTTACCAGAAGATGCTTTGTCTTTGCAAACTGAAAGACATCATCTCCCGAATATTTTTTTTTAATAAGGGGTCAATACTGGGACCAGCAGTTAGCGTAATGGCTATGTCGCTGGACTCCCACGTAGTCGACCGCGCGGTTCGAGTCCCGGACCTGGCGGCTTAAACTCACGCCGGGCGCGTGTGCGTGCGTGCCCAAGATCCCGAGAGGAGAATGGAGGAGAAGGGATTGCGGCGTGGCCATCCCCCCTGGGGGGGTGATTTCTCGCTTTCTATCTCTCTGTCTCTCTCTGTCTGTCTGGCGAGCGCACGCGCCCTATAGCAAAAACATCTCCAAAAAAAAAGAAAGAAAAAAAAATAAGGGGTCAATACTGATGATAGAAGCAAGAATTCATGATTTTTAGCCATTGTTTTTCTAATATCATTGTTAGTCAAAGTAAATGGTGGGAGGTAGGCTTGGGAGGTGGGCTTGGACGGTGGTGCAGTAGTAAAATGCTATGATCTGTGAGAGTGGCTCGCATCAGGAGGTTCTGGATTTGACTCCAGAGACCTCTCTGTGTAGGCCAGCAATGTGCACGTCATGAGCTGGGCTGGGGGGTGAAGTCAAGACTCTGTTGGGGGTGCTGTTTCTCTCTGTCTCTCTCATTCAAAGGAACAATAAGTAATGTTTAAAGGAAAACAAAGGTAAGGTAAATGCTAAAGAATTTTTATAACAGTTTTTTTTTTTGCATTCTCTTTGTCTTATGATGGGAAATCAAGGCTAAAAGATATATAGATTGAAATTACTTGACCTCTTTAAGGCTGTATACCAACAGACTTTTGATCAGATGTGGAAAAAATTTCAGATTCAGTAAAAATCTCCACTTTCCTGCATACACAAACTATGAAAGGAATTTATTCCCTTTTCAAAGAACCAATATTTTTTCTGTGAAGCAGAGAACCTCAGATATTTGGGGATATGTGATTGGTGTTGCTGTAACTCACTCTTTGTGGGGTTTCCTTCTACCCTGTCAGGCACAAGAAATATCCGTTGTCATATGTTGGCAGCTATAAATACTTTTAAGCAATTGTTTTAAGACTTTGGCCTCACTTTTACCCTTTTGAGTAACATGGACCATCTACCTACCCCTCCCCCATGCAGATGGCAACCCCTGATATACTGAGGGTTTCTATTCTTGTGCTTCTGTTCTCATCCAAACTCTTTTTCTTTTTTAATTTTTTTAAAGAGAGAATTTTCCTAGAGGGCATGTGCAATCACCAGAGAGACAGAAAGTGAGAAATTACTCCTCAGGGAAGATGGCCATGCCATAATCCCTTCTCCTCCATTCTCCTCTTGGGATTTTGGGCATGCACACACACGTGCCCAGCATGAGTTTAAGTCACTGGGCCCGGGACGTGAACTGCTGTCGACTATGTGGAATCCAGCAATGTAACCATTATGCCATCTGCTGGTCCCAAGTTCCTGTCCAAATTTTTAGTCACTTGAATAGGATGTTGAACTCAGGTATTGTTTTTCCTATATTAATGCTTTTTTTCCTTTTTTTTTTTTGATTTTTTTTTCTCTTTTTACTCCTAATTCTGTACTATATATAGCATGTAGTACAGAATACAACATTCAGGATGGAGTTTAACCATATTTGTTTTAGGTATTGTACTTGCACTAAATATGGGTTAAATCTCATTTGTTTTTCAGCTACATTGGTCCATATTGAGTTTACAGTCAATTGAAACCCCAACAGATCTTGAAATCTATACCATATCAAATTCTGAAATATAGACTACAATCTTTTTGCTCTACAACCATTAGAATTTCCCTTTTAAGTTTTCTTTCTGAATTCAAAGATTATTGAAAAGTATTTTTTTTCTAGACACTAATTATTTAACTATCTCTTTATTACTTACTTGTAAGCTTTTTCCTCTGAAAAATCTATGTGATGTTGATTCTTAGGGATTTATTTGAGATTTTCTTTGTGGCCTTGTACAAGGTTAATTTTTCTAAACTTTCTAATTTTGCTTGAAGAAAATGTGTAGTCTTTGTTGCTGTAAAGTCTATTAAAGCTATTTTTTAAAAATCTATGAGAAATATACTTATTTTTGGGTCTCTATGATTTATCAGTGGTTATTAGTTAATAATCTCCAACTACAATTATGATTTAAACAGTTTCCCTGTGATTCTGTCAGTAGTTGTTATATAATATTTTCAGATGTTATATAAGTGTGATTCATGATGATTATACATAACTAGAACACAGTATCTGTTTTTTTCTCATGATTATTTTGTCTGATTCTGGTTTTCTTTTGGTCCAAATTTGCTGTGCAGTCATTTTCCCTTCATTCTTCTATTTTTAAAGAGGGAGAAACCAACTCCTACTGGGGTGTAGCCACACCAGAATTTTTTCTAACCCATTTCTCCATCCTGTCCAGGTTTTGAGCACGAACACCCCTGCATCCAGCAAGTTTTTCAAGCCACGGAGGCTAGGATTCATACTGCTGTCAGTCGTATGGGATCCAGTTTCGTAAGTACAGTATTTAACCATAGTACTGTGGGTCTGGCCTACTTTTTCCTTTTCAGGTTTTTTTTTTTTTTTCTTATAGTCATTGTTCTTTTAGACAATAAAATATTTCCCTGGCTACCAGGTATTGTACTGGTTAAGGTGCTGGACTCCCACATGGCCACCCATAGTTTGAGTCCTGGACCTGGCAGCTTGAAAATCATCAACATTTCTATTTTACTGTCAGACTTAAATAAAACATTTCATTGGAGGGACCAGCAGTTAGCGTAATGGCTATGTCGCTGGACTCCCACGTAGTCGACCGCGGTTCGAGTCCCGGACCCGGCGGCTTAAACTCACGCCGGGCGCGTGTGCGTGCGTGCCCAAGATCCCAAGAGGAGAATGGAGGAGAAGGGATTGCGGCGTGGCCATCCCCCCTGGGGGGTGATTTCCTGCTTTCTATCTCTCTGTCTCTCTCTGTCTGTCTGGCGAGCGCACGCGCCCTATAGCAAAAACCTCTCCAAAAAAAAAAAAAAAAAAAAACAAACAAACATTTCATTGGACATGGTTTACTGTGCTTTTCTTTCAATACTTTGGAACTACAACTCCACTGTCATTTAAAATTTACCATATTGTTGTCCTTGAGAATTTCAAAGTTGATCTCTTTTATAAGTAATTGGATATTCCTCTCTAGAATCTTAAAGAACTTTTGATTTTTACATAATGCTGTTAATTTTCACCTTAACATGCCTCTGTATGGATTTATCCTGATATATCCAGTTTGCCATCATGCATTCTTTCAATCTGAGCTTTTCCATTTTTCTCTAATCCAGAGAATTTTAAGTCTTTTTTTTTCTAAATGGTCTTACCCCCTGTTTATTTATTCTTTGGCTATAAAATTCATATATTAACTTGTGTTCTATTCTCAGTATTGTTGTAACTTCTTTTTCATTCTTCCCATCTCCTTATCTCTTCTTGATATTTTGAGGAACTTCTTCTCAACACAATTGTGGTAGATAGAGTTGACCTTCCCAAGAGCTATTCTTACTTCTTTCTTATTGATTTTTATGACATTGTACACAGACCCAGGGGATGTATCGATATTGAGAGAAATTGATCAAGAAAGTCCAACTGGCATTGAGTATCTAGGAATGAACATATGCTCCTAGGAGCATGCATGTGCATTAGTTCTTTTTTGTTTTTGTTTTTTTTTTTTTGGAGAGGTTTTCGCTATAGGGCGCGTGCGCTCGCCAGACAGACAGAGAGAGACATAGAGACAGAAAGCGAGAAATCACCCCCCAGGGGAGATGGTCACGCCGCAATCTCTTCTCCTCCATTCTCCTCTCAGGATCTTGGGCACGCACGCACATGCGCCCAGCGTGAGTTTTAAGCCACCGGGTCCAGGATGCGAACCGCAGTTGACTACGTGGGAGTCCAGCGACATAGCCATTACGCTAACTGCTGGTTCCCCATGTGCATTAGTCTTAGGGGACTGGACCATTTTTCTGTGAGCAGAGAAAGCATACCAGAAAGGAGCCACCATGATTGGCAATGTCTTTTAACCTGGCAAATGGAGTTTTGGAGTCCAGTTTAGAGGTAGTGGTTTAGGAAACTTAAGAAGCATTTTATTTTGTATCTTGTGCATCATTATGCATTTGATCCTCATTCTCAATGTATTTGAGGGCATTATTTTATTTTGCTAGTTCTGGCTTATAAGATATGAAGGAAAGGTGACCAGTGAGTGGCATGGTGGTTAGGGCGCTGAACACCCCCATATGGCCAACCGTGGCTCAAGTCCTGGACCTGGTGGTTTGCTTTCTCACTTTCTCTCTCTCTGGTCAAATTAAAAACAAATCAATGAATAAATTAAATTAAATTAAATTAAATTAAATTAAAAAGAAAAGATATGAAGGAAAGTATCCTACAAACTTTGGGGATGTTTATTCCTTCCTACTATTAGTAATGATAATAATGATCACAACAGTTAATACTAATTATTACTGCTATTACTGTGGATTATTGTTATTAAAAGGTGCAGAGTGACCTCTACACCCCAGGGCTGAGCTTTTTCCCTGACTTCCCTGGCTCTGGTCTCTGGTTTATCACACCGAGACGTTAGCTGCCTTTAGTATTCACGGCCCCTGCTGGACGCATCACGGACTGTGTTTCCATCCGCTCCATGAGCACTGCTTGTTCCTCAGTACTGCCATGGCTGACGCCATGTTTCCCCCCACCCAGGGGTGTCAGCTGAGAGGGCCCCTCTCGCTCAATTATATTACTTGCAAGATTAGCCAATATTTTTGAAGACTGGTCCACCTTGATCTTGCCTACTTTTTTACCTTCGCATCCTCTCATTTCCATCTTGATACTGTCATCCTCAGCATTCCCAAGTTGGAACTACATGCTACGGGAAGCACAGTTATTAACTGAAAATAGTGCCTGTCCTCCAGGGGACAGGTAGGGAAGAGACAGACAAGTTAACAGATAACGATAATGAAACCACAGATACAGTAATAATACAGATATTAAAATGCTGTCGACGTTAAGGAGAGTAAAAAGTTTCTTGGCTTAGGAAAGTTGGAAATGAATTCACAGAAAAGGTGGCATATGAACTGAGCCTTGAAAATTCAGTGTTTTCATGCAGGAGAGAAAATGTCATCTACAAACAGGGAAATGGGATTGTGAACAGCGTGGTGTCACTGAAGGTCTTAGCAATTCATCTGTACCCTTTTTGAGCCCTTGCATTATCGGTGTAACAGGGTGAGATATTGAGAATTTAGAGAAGCAGGATGTACCAAATCAACCACGTTGTTCATTTTCTGCTGCCTGTAAGAGAACGGGCCTTGTCCTTGGGGGCAATGGCCATAGGTACCGCTTTATTTTTGGATTGACATCTTTCCCCTCCACAACATAGTTTTTGCTTGTTTGTTTGTTTAGGTAGGATATGAACATTCTTTCCAAGAGTCAGTCCATACTTCTATTATGTCTAACTGTTACAGGAAGTGATCAAGAGAATTACCTGGTCTGTCATGCAGGTAGGAAGGGAGGGTAGCTAGTACCAATGGTAGAATAATTCTCCATAGAGAAGATGCACGAAGGCACACAAGCAGTGTTGTGGCTTTTTAGGGGGAGGTGCAGATTGAAACGCATTTGGATGTAGACATTAAACGAAGACAGCTGGAGCAGTAGCAACTGGCTGTAAAATGCTGGTCCCTGGAAGCCTCTGCACAGATCAGAGGTGGGAGGACAAAGAGTGGGGACACACAGGTCTAAGGGTAGTGTCTGACTGGCACAGTGCAACAGAATGAGCCGACATCAAGAGTGACACCATTCACCAAAGCTGGGGGCGATGTGCCATTTTTCCTAGATCAAAGAAAGCACAGGTGTGGCTGACTATGTCCTTTTTGCCCACAGTGGCAAACAGAATCTTGAAGTCTAGATCTGATTTCAGAAAAATGAAGAAATATATTGTGCCTTCTATATCTCTGAGCATTTCATCTCTTTCAATATACCTGAGTACATTATTTTAATTTTTTTTTTTTTTTTTTTTTTTTAAATGAAGCAGTGGAGGCCAGTAGGTGGCATGGTGGTGAAGGTGCTGGTCTCCCACACGGCAGACTGTGGTTTAAGTTCCAGACACACAGGTTTGAAAATAAGATAGGGAGCTTGTGCATGTGTATCCAAAATTCCAAGAGGAGACTGGAGGAGAAGGGGTTGTGGACTGTCCATCCTTCCTGGGGGATGATTTCTCACTTTCCTCTCTCTCTCTCTCTGACAAGCACCACACATGCCCTATAGCAAAAATTTAATTTTTTTTTTTGTTTGTTTTTTTAGTTAAATAAAAAGGCTGTGGACACTTCAAGGATAGGCCTCGAATCTTAAACACCTTTGCAGCTTCAGCAGCTCCCCTTGTGCAGCATACAGAGCAGGTTCTCAATGAACATGGGCTGATGGATCAAATGAAGGCAGCGTTAGGAATTCAAAGAGGCTGACGCAGCTCTCCACCACCGATCTGATCAGCATAATTAGGTAAAGGTGTAACTTCAGACCCACTTTCACAGGACTGGAGAGCCTTATACTTCCGGTTCATGGTGATTTATTTCTTAGGGGACAAAATACACACTTAACCGTCGTGACGATTTTCTTTCTTTTTTTTCTGACACCATGGTGTGTGTCCACACAGAGAAACTGACATGGCTTTATTAAGGCTATTATCACCATAAAGAATACACAGGCAAGGACTGGGTTCTTTTACTGAAGTTCCATCGTCCTACATGTAAGAGGAGCTTGTTCAGTGGCTACTTTATTCCCTGTGTAAGTTTCAATGCTATGATTCCCAGCTGTTAGAAAAAGGTGTTTCTGATTTTTTATTTATTTAAAAATATTTTCAGTTCAGTTATTACTTCTAAGTATGGCATGCTTCTTTTTTTATTCACATTATTTTCATGTGCGTAGATCATCAACGTTTTACTCCTGAATGTCATGGGAAAGGTGCACGAGATTCATTAATCATGCAACCTCAAATTACCAATCATGGGTAGCAATCTTCGATTAGGATGCTAAATGCTTTGCACGATCTGAAGCACTATCTTTGGTTAGGTGAAATTGTCAGTAGGAAACAAAACAGAACAAACCAGCAAAAAAGTGGACTGCCTTTAAAAGTGTGTTCAAAGTCAATTAACCAGGATGTCAGAACGAATAGTACTTCCTGGCTCTCTGCTGGGCCGGGGCAATTTTATTTCTTCCTTTTTTTGACATGGGTGCCTGTGCTTACTCACTGGGCTCTTACGAAGTTTAAATGAAATACTGTATGTGAAAGCACTCATTATTACGTATTACTCTTTTAAAAATCGATCTGTTCTTTTCCCCTAGTACTGAAAATATGTTGGTTTAACTAGTGCAGTGTGTGTATGCGTGTGTGGGGGGTAGGCTTTCTTATCGTTTTCAGAGATTGGTTAGGTAAACATAAAATAGCAGCCTAACAGCAATTTTATAGGTATTTTTAAGGTGGATAGCAACAATACTATGTTTATTTTTTTATTTTATTTATTTATTTTGGAGAGATTTTCGCTATAGGGCATGTGCGCTCGCCAGACAGACAGACAGAGACATTAGAGACAGAAAGCGAGAAATCACCCCCCAGGGGGGATGGTCACGCTACAATCCCTTCTCCTCCATTCTCCTCTCGGGATCTTAGGCACGCACACACACGCGCCCGGCGTGAGTTGTAAGCCACCGGGTCCGAGACGCGAACCGCGGTCGACTACGTGGGAGTCCAGCGACATAGCCATTACGCTAACTGCTGGTTCCCGACAATACTATGTTTATATTTATATACTACCTGAAGGACCTCATACCAGAGCAGATCAAGTACCTTCCGTTCAATTAGGAAGATCAGCTCAGTACTTGATGTTCGCTCACCATTATTTATGTATGAGTTGGAGGTTCATGCTTTCTCAAAACAAGTCTTAGAAACAAGCACTTCGTTTTCCACCGGATGTGACCCTTTCAAATGCAAGCCTAATAAAAATACTCTGCCTGCTCTATGACAGCATTGTAGATGATTTTCTTAGTTAATTTTCTATTACTCATAATGTATGGATATTCCTAATGATTCCATTAGAGTTTAAATAACAGAATTCAGCACCAATGTATTTTTACTGAGCAGAAGAAACATAATTTCTCTGGAACTGCAGCTGTTGGAGTTGAAGATGAGGCTCTTACTATCCCTTAGGGAGATTCCTGCCTCTGCCAGCTGACTTCGTTTTTATACAGCCAGCGATTTATTAGATTGCTT
Organism: Tupaia tana; assembly: GCA_026018925.1. NCBI lineage: Eukaryota > Metazoa > Chordata > Mammalia > Scandentia > Tupaiidae > Tupaia > Tupaia tana. Next base: position 11,954,526 of record JAKSZU010000014.1, on the reverse strand, counting down.
TGCTCTTAAGTGTGATAATAGGCCTTATGCTTAGCAAGGTTTAGAGACTTCCAGTGCATTAATATTTTATGGCAATGACAGGCAAGACACATTTTGTTTACCTAACAAGACAAGCCAAGCCAGGGCTGATGTGTATTGGAGATTAGCACTTTTAACTTGGAGGAGCCCTGCCAATGATATACTTAGGGCTTTTCAATGGCTCTTAGAATTGTAATCCAATCATTTCCTTGCACGGTGCATTTCCACTCTGTGCAAAGAAATCATCACAGCCTTACCGTCTGGCCTGTATAGGAAGCGACCTCACTGTTAATTGTCTAATGTTAACCACATAATGACCATGACTTTTCTAGTGTCTTCTTGTCTTCTACTAAAGATTTTATTTTACTTAGAAATCACTCACCCATGAGCCAACGCTTAGGAAGATGCATGTATATTCTGATTTCATTCTGAAGATCCATTCCATTGATTCAAGTCCCCTACTAGGGACATTCGTGTCACGCTGCTCTTGATTTCTGGAATGCCGGTGCTGTCGGTGCCTTGCTTTTCATGAGCTATTTGATACAATGTCATTCTGGGGCCTCCTACGGAATAGAAGTAGAAATAAAACATCGCTATGGAAATACACCAAGGGAGTTATTACAGTACCGTTTTATTTTTCTTTTCTTCATTAAGGAAAGTGAACAGTTGCATCAGTTTCTTTACTGAACCCAAATCATGGAACTCAATCTAAATGTTGGAATAGGGAGTCTCTCTAATTTCCAATTCTCTCAGTATATCTAGTTTATATGTATATGTTTGAACATAAACATATATGAAATATCTCTCCCGTGTTCTTAAGGTTTATTCGTTTTTCAGTTGAATTACTAGGTATTTACTATTTGTAATGTTAAACTCTATTTCATTAATTGCTTAGCTATTTTATTGCCAGAGGGCGTGTGCAGAGAGAGAGCGAGAGAGGGCAAATCACAATACCCTCTAGCTTGGCAAGTTCCCACCACAATCCTTTCTCCTCCATTTGTTTTCCTATCAGCATTTTGGGCACACATACACATACATCGGCCTGTCCTTCAAGTTCCCAGAGCTGGAATTCAAAATGGCTGGCCATGTGAAATTTGGCTCCCAACACTCAGCACTTAACCACTACACCTTGCGGCCAGCCCATGAATGTATTTTATACGTTAGTTAATAAACCTAGAGGATGGATTGTAAATAGTATAAGAGTAATTTAAAGTTTATTTATTTTTTCCATGACAGAGAAAGTGACAGAAAGAGTCAGAGAGGCGCCCCCCAATAGGATCTTTACGTGGTTATCTATCACCAGCCTTAGCTGGCCACGATTATGGGAAAATGAATGACCCTGGCGTGGGACCCAAGACCCTCCCTTGATGCCTCAGCATCAAGGATCATTGCGCCTCTGCTGTGTCACTGAAACTGGCCTATGGCAACAATACGCAATGGGATCTGAGGTCTCTCCTGTTACGTACTTCGCCTCAGGAGGCAACCCAAGAATATTGTCTGTTCCGTGTTGTCTATATTATCTCAGTCTGTTCCAAGAAGACAGGGACTTTGTCTTCAAAGGGACTGGAAAGCTTTTATCAAACTGCATATAGTGCAGCTTTGTTTTGGAGGGAAAATGGAGGAGGGGGAAATGGCAGACACAGGTTTAGAATGCTGCAGATTGAGTTATTAAAGGGGAAAGAGGCTCAAGTACATTGAGAAGTTAGTATGTGCAAAACCAGAAGTCATCATGCATATGTAGATTTACAAGAATCACTAATACCCACGGTGTTCCAATGAGGCATAAACACACACCACGGCGTGCCCTGCAGGGTCTCTGTGTGTTCATTACTTTTAATACTATTCTGTGCAGCCTCAGAGGGACGCAGCCAACTCCCACATCTTGCAGTAAGTGTAATCTCGCCGCGGCTGGCACTCAGCCTGTGCCTGACTAAGTCGGCCGGTGTTTCTCAGAAGGGGAAAAATGGAAAACATTTGGTTTAGGTTTGCAGACGGCTTTAGTTTTTTAAAGTGGAAGGGGTGGTGGAAGTGGGTTGGAGTGGATGTTTTCACTTGATCTCACGTCTTGGAAATTGCAAATACACAATAAAATGAAATTAATCTTTTATGTCTCTCGTTAGGGTTTTTAATTGTTGTTTTGAAGGATGGCGACGTAAGGTGGAACCACTGACAAAACAAAACAAAAATGGCAGTGAAATTGTGCCACCTCGCTTTTCTCTTTTGGAGCCTTTCCTTGTTCTTGCAATTGCCTGGAAAATGTTTATTGAAACACTAGTTAATTCAGTTTTAGTAAGGACCAAAGCAATCAGATGTATCTTTGTCTCTTTATCTTCCGTTCCTAATTTAGGTTTTAAGAAACACTGTCTGATGGCAAGCTCTCCAGAAGAAAAATCAGAGAGCCTAGAGAGGGAGGGAGGAATAGAGATTGTGCTAAGCTTCATCAGTCGGGAAATAAGGCGAGAACGAATTTTCCAAGTGCTGGAAAGGAATGGGATGCCCGGGCACGCACTCTGCTTCAGCCTGAGAGTTGCCCTGTGTTCTCACCTTCTGACTGTGTTCCAGAAATATCTTTTCTCGGTCTCCCTCTCTTCCCCAAAGCTCTAAGGCTCTAAAGGCGCTCAAACCTGAGAGAAGCTCCACATACCATTCTGCTAGGAAACAGATGACTCCAGCTTCCTCAGGGAATGTAGAGGCCCAGTGACTTGGAGCAAATCACACGGCTGGTGATTGGTTTTGTCTCTGTTTTTATAAGTGATTACAAAGAAAACCACTTCACTAATCCTCAGACCTCTGCTCTCAGCTGGGATCTCTTCCAACCAGGCCTGCTTGACGGAACCCCTGGAAGGAGGAAAGTGCATGAGCTTTGGTCCAAAAAATTAGAAAAAGCAACAAGACCCTGGAACCAAAAGTTTCAATGTGGGCCAGAATTCAAGGGCAATGATTTCTTTTCCCTTTTTCCAGCCTCATATTCAGTATTCCAATTTGGTTCTTAGATCTCCTCTCAGCTTTCAGAGGCTTCACAGAAGGTTGGGACTTTTTGTTGTTGTTGTTGTTGTTGTTGTTAATATTCATTTGCTTTGTGCTCTTAGAACGTGAGATTCTAATTTGCCATTAGAAAGTGTAGTAATCAAGATACCAGTGATGTGTTTTAAGTAGCTTGAAATTGTGAAGAGCTAGAATACTGAGTTGTTGGAGACACAAGACAATGCTTTGTGCTGAGTGAGGCCTTAGAAATGAAAGAATTTTACAACAAATCTCCCAAGTGAATGAGTTTCTCAGTGCTGAGACAAACAATAAACAAATCCTAAATTTATTTGGTATTCTTCATATTGGCTTGTACAAGGAGTCTTCCAAAACTTCAAGGAAAATCCACGCTATGAAAAAAACTATTTGTGAATTTGAAACATTTTTTGTCCACAAATAAATTTATATTTTAATTCCATTTTTCCCCAACCTTTTGAAGTCTCCTCACATTAGTTTTTATTAAAACACCCACCTATGGGTTTTTAAACTTAAAGTCATCCATCAATCCCACTCCTGGGTATATACTGAGAGGAAATGAGATCAATAAATTGAAGAGCTAATCTGCCCTCTGATGTTTATGGCAGCGGTACTCACAATCGCCAAGATAAGGAATCAAAGTGTTTATCAACAAATGATGGGATAAAGAAACTGTGGTATGTGTAAGTAACAGAATTATATTCGGCCATAAAAAGAATTCAATTCTGGCATTTACGACAACACAGATGAACCTAGAGGACATGTAAGTGAAACAAGCCAGATACAGAAAGATAAATACCCCATGATCTCACTGCTATGTGGAATGTAAAGTTTATGTCATGGAAGTAGAGAGTAGATGGACAGTTACTAGAGTCGGGGTGGTTAGGGGAAGAGAGGGTTGGGGAAATGTTGGGCAAAGGATATAAAATTACAGTTGGGTAAGAGGATAATTTAAGAGATCTATCGCACAACATGGAAACTACGGTTAGTGCAAATATATTATACTCTTGGAAAAAGAGTGGGTATTCAGTGTTCTCACCACAGAAATAACCATGTGAGGTAATGCATTAGCTAATGACTAGATGTAAACCCTTCCATAATGTGCATGTATTTAGAAGCGTTTGTTTTACATGATAAATATATAAAGCTTTATGTGTTAATTTTTAAAAAATGTTTTTTGGGGGAAGAAAATCTAAATCAATTGCCTGGCCAGTGAGGAAGGCAGTTTCAGGTTCTGAAGTCTGAAAGCCTACACTGGAATCCTAGCTCTGCGATCAGTTTGCTTTGTGATTTTAGGTGAACGACAGAACTTCCTGGCCTCTCTTTGCTCATCTATAAAATGGAAATCTATAATAAGCAACTCCCCCTCCCTCCTGGGTTGCTTAGAGCAGTAAAAAATGCATGTAAATATTTTATACAGTACATGCGACACAAGGAGTACTTAATAAAAATCAATGTCACCTTTCAAACAAGAAACTTGCTTTATGCTTTTCTCCATTTCCATACCATGTATGCGTTTTTGAAAGGGAAGAATGACTGAAAGATAGTAGTGAAGGGAGAGAGTAGTTTATAGGGAGATAGTGACTTACAGTGATTTTCTCTCTAACTCCCTTTTCACCTTCTAAGAAGATGAAAAGATCAGTTGCTTTTTTCTTCTAACAAAGTGGTATTAGAAAAATGTTTTGTTTAGAACATGGTTGTGTGTTTTCCTTTTTATAAATCATAAAAAGGGCAGGCAATTACCCCTCCTGGAATCATAATGGATTTAATGTGCTTGAGATCTTGAGTATTTTCTAGCATTTATGGGCATAAAATGCAAACAAATAGAAAACAAGGTTATATGAAGTAACATCTGTACTTAGAGTCATATTCATTTTATGATAATGTTTTCTGTTACCTTAAAAGTACATTGTGGGGTCAGCAGGAGGTGTGGTGGTTAAGGTGCTGGATCCCAATGGGCTGACTGTGGTTCGAGTTTCTGACCTGGCAGCTTGAAAAACATGTTGGGCAGGTGTGTATGTGTGCCCAGACTCTGGAGAGGAGACCGGAGAAGGACTGCAACATGATCATCCCCTTAGAGAATGATTTCTCACTTTCCCTCTCTCTCTGTCTCTATCTCCCTCTGGCAAATGCATGTGTTCTATGACCAAAATCTGAAAAAGAAAAGAAAGTACACTGTATGGCCATTTTTGTCTCACCCAGAAAAATCTTGATGAAAAGAAAATCCATGAGTAATTACATAAATTCTGCACATAAGACTTAGTATTTTGTTTAATGCTGTTAGCTATTTCATGCTACAAGTATTTGTACAATGGTCAAAACACTAGAAATAATTAGTCTAAATGTGTTTAAACCTCAACAGAAAACACTTGTGCTCTAAAAGATCTAAATATTTAATGAGATTTTTGAAAACCACAGTTATAGCTTTTTATAGAAAAGGAACTTTACCTTTGAGACCTGAAAAAAAGACTGTTTATTATGCGAAGAAAGAGACTTCTTACATTTTAATGTATAATTTAATAAAAATTGTACTATTCCAATTTTACAATCTACAGCTTGAAAAGAAAAACAGAAAAGTCATGTCAGAAAAATATTTTAGAAGAGTAGCACCTATTTATTTTTTAGGAAAATGTCCAAAGTATACAGAAGGCAGAAATCTTACTCAGACTGTTTTAGTTTATTGAATTTTCTGTACCTCAAAAATCATAGCACAATTCTCTGGAGGCACCTATAAGGATGTATTACATCATAAAATACACCAAGGATAGTAACCCATGTTATTAAACTGTCAACATACATTATACTACAATTTGTCCTCAATCCAATGCAACTGAAAGCCACATTGTTGGCAGGAAGTTTAAAACATAAGACTATTCTCTAATCATCTAAAGCCTAAGGTACTTTGGGGAAAAAAATGCTGTAATAATCGCTTCACTACTCCATAGCGGCATGTGTGAATTTCATTGGTTTTGTACAGCAAATGTTCAGCTATTACAAGAAAGGATTCAGAAGGATTACCACTTAAAGGCTTTTACTAGCGATGCCGTCGATGTCTCATTTCACAGCATATTAATAGTGGTTTTGTAGCATACTGGCAGGGAGAAATACATCTTAGAAACGAGAATTTAACTAATGTTTAATTTTGGAAAAAATATTTTACAGAAGATCTAACATTGTAACATTGTCAATGTTGTCAAAACTGACAATTATGGTGTTGGTGCAGCTTCTTAAAATGGGAAATTCAGGGGAACCAGCAGTTAGCGTAATGGCTATGTTGCTGGACTCCCACGTAGTCGACCATGGTTCGCGTCTCGGACCCGGTGGCTTACAACTCACGCCGGGCGCGTGTGTGTGCGTGCCCAAGATCCTGAGAGGAGAATGGAGGAGAAGGGATTGCGGCGTGACCATCCCCCCTGGGGGGTGATTTCTCGCTTTCTGTCTCTATGTCTCTCTCTGTCTGTCTGGCGAGCGCACGCGCCCTATAGCGAAAAACCTCTCCAAAAAAAAAAAAAAAAAAAAAAACAAAAACAGGGAAATTCAGGTCATACCACAGAAATGGGGACAGGCTAGGTGCTGCCAGTATTTTCACAACAGTTTGTTTTGTTTTGGAAACAGATAAGATCTTCATGAAATGGGGACTTTGCCAAAGGAATTAAAAGTTCTGTCAAAGACGATGAAGGGCTCACTCTTGTGTGTAATGTGTTGTTTCGTGACATGTTTCATATGCCTACTTCCTGGGAGACTTTCAAAGTAAGGGAAAAGAAGACCTAAATTAATGGTCCACAGTAAATGTTTCTAAAATTTCATCTTGAAAGCGAGCAGAGAATACAGCAAAGCAGTGAACACAAGGCTGACTTTCTTTTACCTAAGGTATCCTCACTTCAGAGTTTGCAGGTATACTCAAATACACGTGGTGATGAATATTTCTGGAAATAACTGGAATCATATGCATGGTTTTATTTATTCATTTACATATTTATTTTGTGAAAGCCATACCTGTAATATCAGGCTGCCTTACAACATCAGGAAAATTCACAGCATGAGAAATATGCCTCTTTTCTTATAAATAAGTTCTTTGTTTTCCATTGCATAGTGAAACTGAATTGACATGAGAAGTAAGGAAACCAGATGGGGTAAGGCAACAGCTTCCCCCATGGTTGCCCCACATCCGCTCAAGTGTCATGTCCTCCGTAAACCTGAAACCAGAGTGATATTGGGAACACACAAATCCGACAAAGTAAGTCTTTCCCCTTTACTTTTAGTGTAAAAATGGAAACATAAGAGAGTTTTAAAAGTTCATGAAAAATGGAATGGAAGTACAGATTTATTTTGGTGCAAACAATTTGAAATCTATGCATAGATTTTTTTTTTTTTTTTTGGAGAGGTTTTTGCTATAGGGTGCATGCACTCGCCAGAAAGACAGAGAGACAGAAAGCAAGAAATCACCACCCTAGGGGGGGATGGCCATGCTGCAATCCCTTCTCCTCCATTCTCCTCTCTGGGCACACACGTACACACTCCCGGTGTGAGTTTAAGCCACCGGGTCCAGGACTCGACCTGCAGTTGATTACATGGGAGTTCAGTGACATAGCCATTACGCCAACTGCTGGTCCCCATAGATTTTTTCATAACATACATTTGTTATAAAGTTTTTGTAGTCCCATTATCCTGGAAGTGACATACAAGACTTATGTGACCAGCCTTCTGCCGGATGGCCTAATTCCATCCAATTCAATAGATTATGCCTTACATTCTACACTCTGGTCGTAGCTTTCTGCTTCTGACTCCTGTTGTGTAGGTCACCGTCATTTCCTTCCACTCTCCTATGCAAACCTAGACCTCAAGAAATTCTTCCCTGACTTGTTCTTCCTTGTGTTTTCCTAGTATATCTATCTCTATATATCTATCTCTATCTATCTGTCTATTATCTGTCTATCTACCTATCTATCTATCTATCATCTATCTATCATCTATCTATATCTATCATCTATCTATCTATCTATCTATCTATCACTGTCTGTCTATCTATCATCTATCTATCTATCATCTATATCTATCTATCTATCTATCTATCTATCTATCTATCTATCGTCTCTCTCTCTCTCTCTCTCTATCTATCTAACTATATATACACATATACGTGTGTGTATATGTGTATGTGTGTTTGCTAGAACTTTTTGGGTTTATTTTCTGTACTTATGGGAATATTTCTTCATCTGTACCCTCATCCAAGAGAATGCCAGTTTCATAAAGAAAAGGATATTATTTGGAGTTTTTGTTTGTTTTTAAATATCTCCCTAGGCTCGAGGACTGTCCAGTGCATAGTTAGCACCAGACAAACATTTTTTTAAATAAAGAAAAGAGTAGAGAATTGCAAGAATGAATATAAGAATCAGAATGCGTTCATCTTGATTTTCCCAGCAGTGAGTAGAAAGCAAGTGCACTCGATCATGTGCTAGCATTCCTTCTGTAGAATCTGTGATAACTTGAGATGCAGGCAAGGTGTAATGAAGATAGATATTGATCAGATTGCAGAGTCTAAAGATTTTTTGGTATTTGCAGTACTATGGGACTTTTGTTAGAGATGAATGCCTCTTGCCTCAGAGACATGCATTTGAATGCTATTTCAGAATTTTTTCCCTCCAGTTTTGGCATCTGTCTGTCCCTGTAATACTCTTTGGGAAACCATCAGCCACTGCTTTGACTTTTGTTCCTGATTTATATATGTTCATCTTTGGAGATCTCTAGCCTCTGTGACTAAAGATCTTCTGCTCTGTCAACACTTAAATAGCATGTATTGGGAACCAGCAGTTAGTAATGGCTGTGTCGCTGGACTCCCACGTAGTAGACAGCGGTTCGCGTCCCGGACCCGGTGGCTTAAAACTCATGCCGGGCGCGTGTGTGTGCGTGCCCAAGATCCTGAGAGGAGAATGGAGGAGAAGAGATTGCGGCGTGACCATCCCCCCTGGGGGGTGATTTCTCGCTTTCTGTCTCTATGTCTCTCTCTGTCTGTCTGGTGAGCGCACACACCCTATAGCAAAAAACCTCTCAAAAAAAAAAAAAACAAACATGAATTAGCTCCATTATATATATATTTTTTGCAATGATGGTACCAATTGGGTGTCCTATGTGTTCCCAACTGGTCCGTATACAGTCACATACTTAATTACTTATAGCCTATATAAAAATTAGTCATAGTGAAAGATTTGATGACAAAATATGTACAAGCAATGACTAACACCAAGTCTATATCTAAGAAATATAGGATGACATATATAAACCGAGTCATACATGGTCTAGTGCCTGGGAAAAAGTAGGTAGAAATAACGATGACAGTAGCTTGATGTTTACAGAGCTTTGCTGCCACTTTACCGGGGAACCCAGAAAGATTTCCTTATTTCTGTTGTAGTCATCTTCTACTTTACATGGTTGAACTTTTCATTCTCATATTGTAAAACACAAAAGTCAGCAAAATCAATGTAAATGAGTTGTGTATAATAATTTTCAGTTATATTGGCATATTGGCAGCATAATTAGCATACTATCTACTAGTAACTCTGTAAGAATTGTTTTTGATCTATAAAAATTGCATCTAACATGTGTCCTTTTCTGTGTGCTATATTTAATTTGACCATGTGTTCCTGGAGTGTTCTACTAGCTAAAGTACTGTGAATTTCTCTTTTATAATTTATTGTGAATGGAAATGCCCCTCCATAACACTCTATTGATTGTACTTTCTCCCTATATCAGGACCTACAAGAAGGAATCCTATGAAGTCCGGTGTATAAGCTCACTGAGTTTTCCCTCAAAGTAAGAACTTCCTAAAAACACAATTCTGTAGAAGGGACAGCTAGGCATCTGCCAGAGACTTATGTACTTCATGTTGCAGAATTGTTGAGTCCCTGAATCGCCTTTGGTGGAGAGATACTACTGAATAAGAAATGTGTTTGGAATTTACAGGAGCAAAATAACAATAACAATAACAATAATAATAATAATAATAATAAAATTAAACTAAAAAATCTTGTGTTAATCCACTGAGATGTCTGTTAAGCTACTGAGATTTCAGGATTTATCTGTTAGAGAAGCTATTGTAAATTCACTAATGTAATTCCTTACAGTAAAAAAAAAATGGCACTTAGCTGGAACATAAAAAAGAACAGGATGTCTTCCGTAGTTGAAAGGTGCTAACTGGACAATCCCTGATGATCGTGGCCAATAATCCCTTAAACAAAGAAAATCATTGGTTTACTCTTATTTTCCTATGTAGTTTTTCCAACTTCCTGTAATATGTTTACATAGTGAAAACTTTTTTTTTTTGATATGTTTTTACTATAGGGCGCATGCGTTCGCCAGACAGAGAGAGAGACAGAGAGACAGAAAGTGAGAAATTACTCCCCCAGGGAAGATGGCCACGCCGCAATCCCTTCTCCTTCGTTCTCCTCTCGGGATCTTGGGCACGCACGCACACGCGCCTGGCGTGAGTTTTAAGCCACTGGGTCCGGGACGTGAACCGCGGTTGACTACATGGGAGTCCAGCGACATAGACATTACACTAACTGCTGGTCCCCATAGTGAAAACTTTTAATTTAAGACATGAATTTTTTGTTTGCTTGTTTTTGTTTTGTTTTGTTTTGAGAGGTTTTTGCTATAGGGCGCGTGTGCTCGCCAGACAGACAGAGAGAAACAGAGAGACAGAAAGCAAGAAATCACCCCCCAGCGGGGATGGCCACGCCACAATCCCTTCTCCTCCATTCTCCTCTCGAGATCTTGGGCATGCATGCACACGTGCCCGGCGTGAGTTTTAAGCCACCAGGTCTGGGACGTGAACCGCGGTCGACTACGTGAGAGTCCAGTGACACAGCCATTATGCTAACTGCTGGTCCCTGCTTGTTTGTTTTTAATTTGCCAGAGGATGCCTCCATTCACCAGAGAGAGAGAGAGACAGAGAGAGAAAACAATCCCTAATGGCACTTGGTCGCACTGCAGCCCCCTTCTCCATTTCTCCATCCTTCAAGATTTGGAGCATGCAAGTACACAAGCCTACCCTATTTTTCAGGATGCTGGTTCAAGGACTCCAGTAGTGCAGTTGACCATGTGGGTTCTGGCTCTCTTAATCACTAGGCCATGGAGCTGGTCTTACCATATTTTTTAAAATGCTTTTTAAAATTTTCCTATGAGAAATTTTATTAAATATAGTGTAAGTTCAGAATAGGCAAATGTGATTTTATTGATTCATCTGGTGTCTGGTAACATTCCATAATCTCTCTGTTACTCTGTGAGTACAGATAAAAGAGGAATAAAAAAGATTCTGATAATTCATGAGATAATCATGTCCTAATATATTCAAAATGAACAGATCTGTGTGATCCACAAACACCCAAAGTCTGTAACTCTCTCTTTCTGTTTTGTTGTTGTTGTTGTTTGTTTTTTAAATTTGCTACAGGGCACATGAACTCAGCAGAGAGAGAGAGAGAGAGAGAGAGAGAGAGAGAGGGAAACAAGGAAAGAGAAAATATCCCAACCAGGAGGAGATGGCCGTGCCACAATCCCCTCTCCCATATTTTCCTTTTGGGGCTTTGGGCACCACGCACACACCTGGCATGTTTTTCAAGCTGTTGGGTCCAAAACTTGAACCTTGCAGTTAGCCATGTAGAAACCAGCTGCTTTTTTTTTCTCTTTAAATATTTATTGTGATCTGTGACTTACATATCATCATTATACATCTTTCTAGGGTATAGAATGACATTTAAAAACATGTATACAGAGTGTAATAAACAACTTGAGGGGACCAGCAGACGGCATAATGTTTACGTCGCTGGACTTCCACATGACTGATCATGGTTCAAGTTCTGGATCCAGAGGACTGAAATTTATACCAGACCCATGTGTGTGTATGCCCAAAATCATAAGAGGAGGATGGAGAGGGATTGTGATATGGCAATACTTCCTGGGGAGTGATTTCTAGCTGTCTCTTTGTCTCTCTGGTGAGCACATACACCCTATAGCAAAAATAGTTCACTCTTCCCCCACAAAAAACAAATTGAGGATAGAAACATATTGACCAAATTCAACATTTAACTTTATATTATGTTGTGAACATTTGGAACCCACTTCAGTGATTATTCTGCAAGTAGGGACTAAATTGTTTACGATGTTGTTTATTGTGAGATATAGGTCTAAAGAATAGCATATTGATTAAAAATCAGACAACACTCAATCTCATAAATTAGTAAAAATAATCTTAACATAGCTATCAAAAGAAGAGTTTGTCATTTCCATGTAGAGATTGTGGGAGATAAGTTTATAATCTGAAAAAAATTTTGGGGTATCAGTCATGGTCCAGTTAGAGATAGGTAAAATTGTATTCAACAATGGTTGATTAGAAAGAGATAAAGAACACTTTTACCCACGCTCTGTGAGTTCCTGTAAGACCATAATACTGTGCTGTGCATAAAGAAAGAAATCCTTAAAAAAGCAAAAACAAAACAAAATTGGAAAGAGATGGTCAAAAGTGAAGACACAGTCAAGTCAGCAGTTCGGTGATTTACAGGCTTGACAGTTGTTGGTTTTAAGCGCTTATTAAATTCAGTCCCAAAAAAGACTCAGTTACTTGTAATATTTTGGACTTTTCCTCTATTATGTAGTTTATACAATGAGTAACAGAGAGAGCAGAGAGACAGAAAGTGAGAAATCACCCCCCAGGGGGAATGACCATGCCGCAATCCTTTCTCCTCCATTCTCCTCTCAGGATCTTGGGCACGCACACACACGCGCCCAGTGCGAGTTTAAGCTACTGGATCCGGAACTTGGACCACAGTCGACTACATGGGAATCCAGCAACGTAGCCATTAGGCCAACTGCTGGTCCCCAGCATCTTGTTGAGTTTTGTTACAATGAATATTCTGAATGATTTTTCTGACATTTCTATGATCTCTTATGTTTTATCTATCATTGGTAAGGCACTATGATTCTTTGAGGGGGAGCTCTTTCCAGATTTTCTTTTACTTCTTGGAGGCTCTGCTTTAATTTTTAATCTTCTGGTGATATTTACTTCTTCCTACCTCTTTGGAATATGTTTCTGTAGCTCCCAGGTACCTGGGGATAACTCTCTCTCTATGGTAAGCACACATGTCCTCTGGCAAATTAAAAAGAAGAAGAAAGAAAATATATTAGAGGTAAAATGTTTATATTAGGACATAAATCTTAGGCTGTCCATATCCTAGGCTGGGTTGGTTGTAACCTCCTGTGCTACATTGAGGTTGACAAGTCTCAGCAGGCTTTTTACCATTCTGTGGTCTTGCAGGTGTGGTGGCCGCAGGCTGCTGCCCATAGGCTGGGTAAGCAGGCTGGGTGCCAAATGCAGACTGAGCTGCAGAGGAGGCCTGGGTGGTGGTGACCGTAGCAATGGTGGTATCATAAGCACCAGTACTCCTGGACAGGCTGGCTGCACACCTGGGGGCAGGTGGAGTAGTAAACTAGTAGGAGGCAGTCCATAAGAAGTTGCATAGGTGGTTTGCCCACAGGTAGCAGTGGTCTGAGCCTGGGTATAGCTGACATAGGTGGGCTGTCCATAGGTTCCATAGCTTTGTGGCCCATAAGCCTGGGTTGGACTGTGCATTTTCCTGAGTGGGCTGGGTGGGGTAAGCACTATAGCCCTTTTGGGCTGCAGCTTGGCTATAAGTACTTGTAATCTGTGGACGCCATTTTCTCTCACCTTCTCCTCGTTTTCTCAACATCCGTATCTCTCTTCCTTTGCTTCTGCAGTCAGTTTTTCAACTGAAATGAGTGTGTGTGTGTGTGTGTGTGTGTGTGTGTGTTTATCCACACAATTATTTCCTTCAGACATTTTTAAATTTAGAGAGGAATAATTATAGGCTGAGATTTAAAAACCTGTATCATCAACCATTACACATAACCCATGTGTTTCATCATTAAGTATGTTCTTAGAGCTTATATTTTCACTCCTACATTTGCACCCATGTGATAGATCATTACATTTTTGACTTGGTTTGGCTTCACTTTAAATATGTATGTTCTTTTATGCAGTACATATTTCCTCTTGTCTCTATATAAGCCCATACATTTGTTAACTTTTTCATGCATACATGCAGATCAGTGAGTACTCAAATTTCAAATGTACTGCTGTGTAGATGGCATGACCAACAAGTAACAGTGCGCTTCCCCTTGTGTAGGGTGAAGCTGATGGATTAAGTTAAGCAGGTAACAGTGGCCATCACTAAGTTTATTTTCTCTATTTCAAATAAAAGGGTTATATTGGGTGTGCATCCTGGTATTTGTAGTAAGTTTGTTTTAGTCATTCTTCTAAAGTTATATTGTTTTTTTTGTTTGTTTGTTTGTTTTTTTTTTTTTTTTTTTTTTTTTTTTAGGAAACAGGTGAAGTTTTAACATGAGCTCATATTCATATTCATACTTGCTCCCAGGCCATGAGTGAGAATTAGTGAAACATATAAATTCATTATTTCGTCTACATGAATAACTTGTCTACATGATGACAAAAGACTATTTTGACAAGTGCTTCCAGCTTCTTGGCTGACCTGTGGAAATGTATTTTGGGGTAGTGCAGACATGGCCACAGAGAGACTACAACTGGCATTAAAAAATTATTTTTTATAAATTATGAAATAAAGTTTACATTAAAAAGCCCATAAAATATAAATATATATCAAAGTAAATTAATTACAAAATGCAAATCCATCTGAGCACTACCCAAGCCAATAAATATAATGTCAATAATGGATTTTTTATATAATGGCTTTAATATGTTTGTTTTTTTATTTTTTATTTTTATTTATTTTTTGTGGGGGGGAGAGGTTTTCGCTATAGGGCGCATGCGCTCGCCAGACAGACAGAGAGAGACAGAGAGACAGAAAGCAAGAAATCACCCCCCCAGAGGGGATGGTCACACCGCAATCCCTTTTCCTCCATTTTCCTCTCGGGATCTTGGGCACACACGCACAGTCGCCCGGCGTGAGTTTTAAGCCACCGGGTCCGGGATGCGAACCGCGGTTGACTACGTGGGAGTCCAGCGACATAGCTATTATGCTAACTGCTGGTTCCCATGGCTTTAATATGTTGCAATGTCTACATATTTTTTCATAGATTCTTATTGGTTTTAGTCATCCTATGTTAGGGTCCGACACTGATGTATGCTTTTTGAAAAATAAATTATAAAGGTTTTATTAATTGTAGAGTAATGTTATTTCTTACTTTCTCAAGTAATACATCAGAAGCATTTTAGTTTTACTTTGTCTTCAAAGCTATAAGAAGTCACTATGTTGATTTTCTTATCTTTTATGTCCTAATATAAACATTTTACCTCTAATATATTTTCTTTCCTCTTTTTAATTTGCCAGAGGACATGTGTGCTCACTATAGAGAGAGAAAAAGAGAGAGAGAGAGAGGGAGACAGAGAAAGTATCCTCCATTAGGGCATTGTCATGCCATAATCCCTTCTCCTCCGTTTCTCCACCCTTTCAGGAGTCTGGGCACACACAGGTGCCAGGTGTGTTTCTTAAACTGCCAGGTCTGGGACTTGAACCACGCTGTGCACTGTGCAGGATCTGGTCCCTTCATCGTTAGGCTATTGGTCCGGCCCTCACCTTTAATATTTCTAAAGTTAGAGAGTACATAAAATCAGAAAATAACATGAAATTCTCCTGTGTTGCAGTTTACTGTCTAGAATGCTATGGGAATTGATTGTATCTGTTTTTCTTATTTCTTTATGATGTGCACAGCTGGCAATCTAATTGTTTTTGCCACTTGTTATAAACATGTTGTTTCTTTTCTGAGAGAGTATTTGTTACCTGTTAGCCTGAGGATTAAACCTAAGTTGCTCGTTTTTATGTTAAAAATAAATGAATCAATTTTGACATTTATACAAGGGGACTACAAAACGTCTGTAAGAAAATGAAATCAAAGTCTATTTATTTTGTTACAAAAATTTTGAAATCTATGCATAGTTTTCACATTAGACATTTTCCATGAACTTTCGAAGACCCTCCCCCCTTATATCGCTATTTTAATCTCTGCTGCCCTTAGAAGATAATAGAAATAGTCTCACCCATCAATTACACTTGCTAGAGCATTTTTTGTAACCACTTTCCTCTTGTGGGGCTATTTAGACTTTTCAAATGTACACAACCTTCTCTCAGTGGAGGGTGAGTTGTTTTGAGATGAACTGAGCACATCGTAGCAGTTATTAGAAAGTAGATTTTATTTTATTTTCTCTTTTTAAATCCAACGGTTGTATTAGGTATGCAATTTGTGGCCAACTGAGTCTTCTTATTTGATGCTCATAATTGCCCAGTGAGTGAAGCAAATGGTATATGATGAACTGCTTTTGGTGACTACAGAAACAGACACTCTGGAATGTGAAATGACATGGCCAGGATGGCACAATTTATAAATAGCAAAGTCAGGACTTGGACTCAGGGTTCTAATCTCAGTTCTTACACTTATTGCACCAAGAATTTATTTTTACACCGTATTGAGAAAGGAAGCCAATTGCATGAGTTGATGATTAAGGCTTTTCATTTATAGTACTTTGAAAAACACACATTTCAAGATATTATCTGTGTGTTTTATAGCTGAGGAAGTTAAAGCAGAAACAGATTCTGATTAGCTCAAGGTCAATGTATTCAGTATTTAGACTTTTAGCCACAGAGAATGGTGGAGATGCTTCTTTCTATACCTAAAATACGCTATGCATTGTTGTTCAAACAAAAAGGATGACTTATGGGTGGAAGCATTTCTTTTATTATTAGAAATAGTTATTAATTTTTTACCGAGACATCATAACTAAAATGACCGTAGCTAATCTGTTGTATTTGTATGTTTTAAATGTTGTAAAGAGAAAATATCAAGCAAGTTAGGTCATTAAACATAACCTTTTGAAAAGATGTAATGTAATCCAAGGTCCCAACAGAACTTTAAATTTGGGTTGTTGTGAAGTGCACCATTTGGTGAGAGAGAAATTAAACAAAGAAATCAACCGCCATTATTAGTGCAGGGCTTACTCTAAATTAATGAGGTGTGCTGTAAATGAACCGTTGTGGTAAAACTAATGGAGCCAGAGGAGATGCTATTCCCAGCAGTCTACATATTCCTCTCACATGATCAAGCAAGCCAGTGCCCAGCCAAGGGCGTTGTATTGGTTGGGACAGGTTCTAAACTGTAAGTAAAGGGCAGTGTCTTTTAGATGGGGAAAATCACATGAATACGAAAAGTCATTTTATTTTCCGCTTTCAAAAAAAATGTATCTCTGACTGAAGAGATCATGAAAAAATGTATCTTAACATGATCGTAGGGCTCAGGAAAGAAGCCATGGGAAAACCTTAGTATGGGTAACAAAATAAACTTTTTCATTATTTTCGTGTAGAATACACTGGCCAAAACTTCATTTGGAGTTAAAACTTCCAGTTTACTTTGATCTAATTTTGCTAAGTGGCGTCCTCTCGCAATGGAAACCAAGTGTTTGGTGTTTAATTATAAATGAAGATCATTCCTGTGTGAAAAGGGTATTCCTTTGTGAACCTGTGGCACATATTGCAAGAGATATTCAGCATGTTCAGGTGTAAGTGGAAGCTGCAGCTTTCTTCGTTTGATCCATAATATTTTCAACTATCACTTTTCTCTGTATGTTAGCAGGTAAAGCAGAGAGACCTCTGTGTGTGGATGTGGTGGTGGTTCTGGTAGCTGATGGAGGCAGTGGTGGGGTTTTGAGTGTAGAAAAACTGAAGGCTATATAGAAATTTGGTAACCAAATGTAACTTCTGTGGCTCCCTTTGAAATCAATCCAAGAGTTTATCACACATCCACTCTAAAAAATATCCAACATAAGACCCTGCAAATACATTAGAAACTATTTCATACTTTTAACATAAAGGGAGGAACCATGAATAATTTTTCAGAATGAATTGAAACTTGAGACATATCTACTGATATTGACTCTAAAGTGAAACTTTTGAAGGAAACAGATTTCTGAGTGACATCAATCTAGTGGCTCTTGATCTTAGCAGAAACAACTCTCTGTTTAAAATGCACATACTTGAGGATACTCCTTTACTACCCAGGATTAAAAAGTACAGCAAATATAATCTCCCTACCTGGCAACACTCACATGTGAATTCCCCCCCCCCCCCCCCCCGCATCCACACACACACAGATTGATGAAACATCTTAATTATAATATAAAGGAGGAATAATGGAAGGTGATTTATACTCAAATATTTCAGGCACTAATAATGGCGATTGATTTCTTTGTTTAATTTTTCTCTCACCAAATGGTGCACTTCACAACAACCCAAATTTAATAGATAAATTCTTGTGTATCTTTATGCTAGAGGATATATTGAAGTAGCTGGATGCTCAAACCCATGTGTGGAATCGCCTTGACTGTGACAGCTATAAATATCGACTGCTATGGCAACATCAAGGCCACATCATGATTTTTTGACTCAGTGGGTCATTCTTGGCAAACTTCCAGAAAAAACAAAGCATAGTTTTTCTTTATTTGGTTACTACACGTTTGGAAAAATCAGTATATGTTAAAACTCTGGGAAAAAAATGCTTCGCATTTATATGTTAAACACAGCTGGTGTCCAGTTTCAGAAAATTACAATGATTTTCACTTACGTGGGTGGCCATCTAGCAAAACATTTCAAACTTGTGTGAAGACTTGGGACGAGGATTTATTGTGAGTATTGTCTAGAGGATCACAGGATGTCAAGTATTCATCTTTGCCTTCCAAAAAATTTATCTCCCCTAATTGAACAAGTCAAAAGTGCCCTCATGTATTTGCCTAACTGGGTGGTGCTGCTTTTTTTTTTTTTTTAATTGCATATTCTGATATGCCTTGTTTTATTACATATTAAGATATTGTTACTGCTGAAGCCTTCATAATATTTTGACCTACATTTTGCATGTAATAAAAATCGAGGATGGAGGGAGTAACTATGCATTTTTAAAATATGAAAACAGAACATTTAGCTAAATAGTATCAAAGCACCCACTGCATACTTCCCAGAACAGCTCTT
The DNA here is from genome assembly GCA_026018925.1 of Tupaia tana. Taxonomy (NCBI): domain Eukaryota; kingdom Metazoa; phylum Chordata; class Mammalia; order Scandentia; family Tupaiidae; genus Tupaia; species Tupaia tana. Next base: position 11,935,450 of record JAKSZU010000014.1, on the reverse strand, counting down.
TGCAGAGTAAAGAATTATAAAGAATCAAACCAGGCAACACAAAACCCCACAATAATTTTCATTCTTTGGCCACATGTTCTGGCATGATACGTTGGCCCAGCAATTCGCCAGGAGCAGCACTGGGCTGGATCCAGTCCCTGCTCCGTCACAGATTAGTTATGGTACTTGGATAAGTCACCTACCCACTCTCTCTGCTCTTTTCTCATCTATAAAACAGAATAATGCTCACGCCATCTACCTTATTACTAGATCACAATCGTACTACATGTGAAAATATGTTATTTAGCGCTGACAGTCAGGAATGCATCTTTTAGGTCTCCAGTTAGTGGGAGATCTGTTTATCTCTGTTGCTATTCTGACTTGCAACTGTGCACTGCAGGCTTTATATGGTTGAAAGGTGCACAGTTTTAAATGTTTGAATTTACCAGGAAATGAGCTGCCTCCCAATTAGTAAATGGTTAATCCAAGTAGCCCTATGTATATGCGGTATGTCAATATGCATAATTATATGTACATATCTTGGACACATAATGTTTTAGCTCACTGATTCTCAAAGCATAGTCCGAGTTTTCCTCTCAGCTCCTGACACTTTTAAGTATGTCCGCAAGGTTATGCTTTACTCAAGAGAGTGCTGAGATCTTGTTCACCGTTGTCAGTCTCTCTCTGTTCAGAGGCATTTTCCAGAGGCCACGTGACACGTGACACTCAGGGGGATTTGATGAAGAACCGGCTATGAGCATCCAGCTGTTCTCCATTATAGCATCCTGAGTTGCTGGATATAAAACAGTGTTACTCTTCTCACTAGATTTGTGTGTATATCTGAAAAATACCTACTTTTCATTTCGAATCCAATAAACATCAATAAGTAGAGCTCACACAAACAAAAGTGTTCTGGGGTCCTTATTTTTTTTTAAATTAGGAGGGTTCCGGAACCAAAAAGTTTGAGAACCATTGATTTAGCTTCCATTCTAATTCTGTTGTCAGTAAAGAACTGGCAGAACTGGGTTTTCTTTAGGAAGCTTTTGTTTTCTGGTCCTGTCTGGAGGGCCATTATTATAGTCCTCATCCTACATTACTTTAGGTTCTTTGTCATTATTGAGATTTGTGTGGAAATCGTTGCTTCTTCACAACAGAATTGTTGTAGCGTATGTCGGACTGGTTCAGCTCCTCTGTCTTCCAATGCTGTCTTCTCCAGTGACATTTGCAAATGGGGATCTGCATTGCTTTGGTCCACGTAATTTTCACAGTGCCCGAAGTATGCCTCCTTTCCATCTGCACTATGATGTAACTACATACTTCAGGCTACTTCCTTAAGAATTTCAATGAGGCAGTAGATGGATTTTATGATCATTGGCTTTTTGGCAGAAAGGAAATCACTCCCCAAGATGTATGAACTGCAATAATGGCCCTGCTCTGCAGAAATAACTGACTCCACAGGTTTCTCACATGCAAGTCCTTAGCCCATTTCTGGCTACTGCCACCTAGCATGTTAGCACGGCATTCTATAACCATGCTCCATAGTCTAGAATGTCTAGTATAAAATGCATAAAGCATCTTATGAATACAAAGATATATTATAAACTAGGTTATTTTTTAAAATTTTCTCTTTTCACTTAAATATGTAGTTTTCTTTAATTGGTGTTAAAATGGAAAGGTTGATTACCTTGGTATGTCTAGTCAACTCTCTAGGTAGCTGCTACACTTTTCAAATAATATTAGTATTTACTTACTGCGTAGATGATAGTATTCTTGACAATGAATCTAATCTTACTTTTAATCCATCCAACTATCAATACATTAGCTAAACCATGTAAAACTTACTTCCCTGACAAACCCTCTCTCCATTTTCAGCATTACTTTGTATTAGGAGGTGTTGATATAGTTTTATAAATTATTTTGCCCAGTAAAAGAGAATCTAGTCAGACTCCAACTTATGAAGATTTATGTATATAAGGAGAAAGTAGAGCCACCAATGGAGAGGCAGTTTCTCAGTTCTCTGTGCAGGGAACACCTCTTGGTTTGCAAATGGAAGATTTAAAGAGAGAGTAACCAGAACATTTCCTATGAGTTGTTTCAGGGAGACCTCAAGTCCTGTTTCAGAGAGACTTCAAGTCTTACAAGCGCTAGTCAGAAGTGCTAGAAACTTGTAAGTCCAGGGAACCTTGCATGCTACAGTTCCAACTTGGAGATTTCCCACAGGACATCCCACATTAAAAATTCTGAAAATCCCAGAGGACAGAAACTTGCTTAACTTTGCTTATTTCAATATTTCTTAACCTCATTAGCTATAGAATCTTTTTAATAAAAGAACATGTTTGACTCTATTCTAGGAGACATCTGTTATGTGAAGGCATCGTTTGGAACTCAGGGACTTAGAGAAAATCCATCTAAATAGTTACAGAGCTATATCACATTTCTGTTGTGCACACACATCCATCTTGACTTCTTCCCGCACCACGCGTTGGGGGACTGCAAAGCGGATTGATCCTGTATCGTAAGCTGGAGGGTAGAGGTTTTCTGTTAGGAGGTATGTTATCCACAGGGGCATGCCTGGCTGAATAAGTATTACTAGTACTATTTTGCGACTGTGGGATGCATTTTATGGGCTTCCATGGGAAAGCATGTTCTGAATTGCCAACCCCATCTACTTAATATTACATTCTTAAAAGATTATCAGTTGGCAATGTAGGAATCCGAAGTACTATTTTTTTCCCTTAAGGTTTGGGGGGATGCAATATAAATTTGAAGTGTACTGAAGAACACAGAAAATACTTTGGCAATAAGAAAGAACAATTTAGGATGAAAAGAAAACTGAAAGTCTGGAAACCTTTTCAGTCCAATGCACTACTGAATTTGCATCACGAATGACAAGCCGCCTCATGTATATCCCACAGAGGGATAATCATCATAAACAAATATTTCTTGAAAAATATCTGGCTTGTGTAATGTTAAAGCAGTTTTTCTGAGGCAAGGATATATGATGGAGTATATCCACTTGAACACACACAGCCTCTAGGGCCCAGGAATGCAAACATCTATTCGCTGTTGGCCCTCTCTTCCAAATCTCCCACCACCCAAACTGGGACTTTAGAGCAATGAACTACAAAGCGAATAGAAGTGTGAAAATGCTGACTGAGTATACAAAACTTACATTACAACTAAAATATATCTGAGCTGCCAAGTTGCTTGTGTTATGCAGCAAGCCAAATATAGTGAATAAAAAAATTGTATTCCAAAATCAACTTCAAAAGAAAGACTTAAAAAAAAAAAAAAACTTTTGGAGGTTTTGTATCAAAGTGACTCTAGCCAATTAACTTATCCCAAATCAGCTCTCTCAAGCAGTCCTATCAATTATTTAACCTATGGTGCAAAGTTTTTGTATTAAACCAACCTCAGAATTCTTCAGAAGTTTGGCATCCTCAGGAGAAAGTTCTAAGTTTCTAAAGACATTGAAAGAAAAACTGAAGAAAAAACCTAGCTTATTATAATAAATTGAAAATATAAAATAAGTAATCGTCATATGAGAGTAAGAATTAAACAATTTGGAGCAATTGACCTTGGTTACTTCTCTTCCTGGATAGACCTAGTGCTGCTCAAATTTCTTTATCATTGTGTCTTCAATTTTCAAAGGATATTTTAATCCATTTGTTTTTTTTCTTATACTAATAAGAGAAATACCTGAATGTGGTAGTTTATAAAGAATAGGGACCAGCAGTTAGTGTAATGGCTATGTCGCTAGACTCCCATGTAGTCGACTGCGGTTCGAGCCCTGGAACTGGGCTTAAACTCATGCCAGGCGTGTGTGTGTACGCGTGCTCAAGATCCTAAGAGGAGAATGGAGGAGAAGGGATTGCAGGGTGGCCATCCCCACTGGGGGGTGATTTCTCGCTTTCTGTCTCTCTGTCTCTCTCTGTCTGTCTGGTGAGCGCATGCGCCCTATAGCAAAAACCTCTCCAAAAAAAGAAAAAAAAAAGAATAGAGGTTTATTTAGCTCACGGTTTTGGAGGTCTAAAGTACTAGTTCCACATTTGGTAAGGGTCTATATGTGGGTGGGGACTCCCTCGAATGTCTCAAGGCAGCACATGGTGAGAGTGTAAGAACGCACGCGTCTGTGTCTTAATGTGTTCTTGTGAAGCTGCTAGGAGTCAGTGGGTACCCCGCTCTGATGACCCTTCGATCCCGGTCACCTCCCAAAGCCCCATGTTGAAAAAAGATGATTTATTTAACCCCATTTGTTGTTTTTATTATTTTTTAATTTGACCAGAGAGAGACAGAGAAGGGGAAAGTAAGAAAGCAAGTCACCAGGTTACTCAAACCATGGTCGGCCATGGGGAGTCTAGCACCTTAAAGCCACACTACCTGCTGGCCCCACCAAAGTTCCATTTTCAACACCATAATCAGATCAAGTCTCTGGCCTCTTAATATCTTCCAAATACCACCAAAGTTCAATACCTAAATTTGGAGGTGAGGGATAGATGCATTCAAACCAAAGCAAAGGAATATCCTAATTTTATTTTAGCCAATTTAAAAAATAAAAAAGTCACTTAAATAAATACAGAAAAGGTAGCTGTCTATGCTTTTTAAGTCTCTTTGTTTCTCTTTCATCCTTCTTCCCTCCCTCCCTTCCTTCCTTTTTCTCTTTCTTTGCCTTCCTTCCTTCCTTCTTTCTCTCTCTTTCTCTTCCTTCTTTCTTTCTTTCCTTTCTTTTTTCTTCAATAAATATATATATTTTTATTTATTTTTTTATTTTTTCATTTTATTTTCTTCCATATATTATATCACATTGTTATTTGTCTTACAAAATGGACATTTTGACAGGTGAACATTTCTCCCTAGTACTGTTGATAAAACTACAAAATATCTTCAACAGATAATACCACACCTCTTTGTGCCATTAATGTTTTGCCTCCCTGTCCCTCCCCCAAATGTCCTTTCTTTTTTGTCTTCTTTTTCTTTCTTCATAAAGATATTTACTCTGGGAATTCTAATGTATTAATTTCCAGCACCGTATAACTAAAGAATTTACCAAAAAACAAATTAATAGTAACATTTAAATATACTTTCCCTAGAGATGATGCTAAGGAACTACTTTCTGCTTACATTTCTGCAATTGTTCCTTTACATTTATTTCTTTGACTAATTGCTGTTCCCTATCAATTGGATACATGCTCTTGATGGACATGTGACAAAATTACCTGGACTGAATTCTTACAATCCAGTATTATCCAGGGAGCTTCATAAAAATGCTGTACTTGGGCAAGAGTCTGTAATCAAAGCACTTCAGTACTTCCATATATAAATGGTCTTCTACTCCAACTCTTTATATAGAGTAGACTTGCAAGAAGCATGTTTTCATGTTTATTTCACTTATGTTTCCATTACAGAAGCACTACAATTCTTGAATTCATTTTGCAGAGAAATATCTTCTCTTGGATATACTGGATGAACACAGTAAGGAGAATCTGCATAAGCCCCACTGCTCTTTAATAACAGCTCATTAGATATTTGTCAGGAAAAAAAAAAAAAAACACTAGAAGAAAACAAATATTTTTGTTTCACAGAAACATCTTGAACTACTTTACTATGCTTTTGGGTCATGAAAACTCCAAACATATTTTGTCAAACACTCTTTCTTCAACTTTGAAGCCCATGTGGATAGCTAGGGAAAAGCAATCTGTATGTTTCTAATTAATTTACACTTAACTCATCAGAATGTTGTTTTCTAAGAGCTATTTGATGTGTAAGACCCCTTATGAGACTTTCAAATATGGTTTCTAAGCATTTTTCCTTTGAACCAGAAAGTCACTTTTTTTTTTTTCCTGAAGCAAATGAAATTCAATTCTCAAAAGGCTTAGTGTGGTTCAAAAAAAAAAATTGTCGGACTCACACAATCTGACAAAACATGTTCTCTCAGTTAAATGGATTAACTCATGCAGCAGGCACAGGGAAGTAAAGGGCATTTCATATCATTAGGCAAAGATTTACTTAAAATGGCCCAGTGTTAATGAAATTTTTGTTTATTTAGCAATACTCTTAGATACAATTACATTAAATACACTCATGTTAGTGGGATAGCTATTGCTGCAGGGAAGTACCAAGAAATTAGAAACATTTTATCTGAAAAGTGCACATTGATCTTTACCATATATGTGAAAAAGCTTTATTCTAGTATTATCTTCCTGGTTTCAGTACTAAAGTCAATGTTGCACACAGGGGACTCACAGATTGGCATCATCCAATATTGCTTCTCTCACCTTTAGACGGGGATCCTGAAAGTGGCAATTACTGCAGTGAAATACAATGACAGAACTAGAGCACAACCATTGACAAATGTCCCAGGCATGTCATGTTTCATTATGTTTGCATAGCCTGAGTGTGTATGAGGATTATATTTTTATCTAAATTTCTTCCTTGATAGTAGTCTTTCAAGTACATTTTTTGCTTTCTATGGAATAGCCACCTAGCTTAAAATAGTCACACTGATTTTCAAATTCATTGTATCATAATTGCCAGGCTTATTTTATGTATTTATTGTAGCAAAAATTTTGTTTAGCGGCTTCCTGTCAACCCACATTCTGTGGAAAAAAAAATTCATAGGGCTTTTCTTAACTGTCTTGTCAGGCTCCAATATACAAACATCCTTAGATAGGCCTTTAGGATTTTTCTACCATTTATATACAATTTCTCCTTCTATTCAAATATCCATGAACTCGTCATCCATTTCATCTTCTGGTTAGTGATTACTTAGTTTTGATTTTTTTTACCTTCTTGAAAGACAATTTTAGCTTCCAGGAATATATGGAGGGTTTTGCAGTATTATCATTGAATTTCTTGAGTAGTTATATATTCTTATGACACTCTAGCCAAATGAATGATCCCACTGAGTACATACAAGCTATCTAAATATAAATTTCTATTGCCAGGTCAGTTTTTTTCTTAATCTAGTCTTCCAGAACAGTTTTTGTTGGAAAAGCATGCAAACCAAGGCAATCGGAGCATAATGTTAAAGAAAATACAAATCTCACAGAATTCAGAATGTTTTGTGTAGAAGTAGGTATTGTATAATTTTGGAGATTTTTGATAGCGTCCGATCAGAACTCAAATCTCCATTTCGTAGATTAAGTTCAGAAACATTTTCATATATACCATCCCCAATTTCAGTATACAAGTGGATTTTTTACACGAAAGACCCACTGACCCATCACTGTTACTGTCACTGAAACACTGGGTGATTGTTACATCCATGTATTTGTTTGTGAGGAGATTGAGAGTTTGGGTATGTGTACTCTGCCTTCAGTGAGTTTAGAATTGAAATCTAGAATTCCATCTTCTTCTGTACGTGGGTGTAGAGTCACATTATACAATTTCCCAATTTTATCTTTTAATGTTCAGCACTTTGCCTTTAAAATGAAGTTTAAAATGTCATTGTGGGACCAGCAGTTAGCATCATGGCTATGTCGCTGAACTCCCATGTAGTCGACTGTGGTTCGAGTCCCAGGCCTGGTAGCTTAAACTCACTCCAGGCGTGTGTGCATGCATGCCCGAGATCCCGAGAGGAGAATGGAAGAGAAGGGATTGCGGCGTGGCCATCCCCCCATGGGGGGTGATTTCTCGCTTTCTGTCTCTCTGTCTCTCTCTGTCTTTCTGGCAAGCGCATGCGCCCTATAGCAAAAACCTCTCAAAAAAAAAAAAAATGTCATTGTAACAACCCTTGAAATAAGTCTACTTCTTTGATTTCTGGATGTCCTTGCATAACTCTAAATGAAAGAACTTGCCAGGAGAGAGCACTTTGAAAGACAACACAGCTCATCCTCATTCTCCCACCCAGGAGACTTTAATTTGCAGGCAGCATCAGCAATGAAAGATGAAGTGACTCTGGCAGTTTCATTGCAAGTCAGAAGAACATTTAAATAGAGCAGTGCACATGTACTTAGGTGTTGTCCTATTCCCTGATAAGAGTCATAATAAACAGCGAAAGCATACTTTCCACAGTCATGAATCGCTATCAGCAACCATTGCAGTTCACTTGTGGCTTATATGCACATGAGTTCAGATCAATTCTCCTATAGGATAAAATTCAAAATATCAAAAGAAGGAGGCACTAAGTAATTACTTTCCAGGAGCTCCAGTTTGACTATAGTTAGGATACAGGTAAATAGGATTTTTGCTAACAAGAGAGAGAGAGAGAGAGAAAGAGGTGGTAGGAGAAAGGTGACTTCCCAAGTCTTGATAATAAAGAGGAAATATTTTTTATTAACTTTCAAGAGGTTTCATAGGCATTTACCTATTTATTCGAGTAGACATTCTATTTAAACAGAGTGAAAAAACTACCAAAATAAGGTTTTAAATCATCCATCCCTGATGCAACTATCAACTCATACTACATTTAAACATACTGGAAATTGAATTATTCTACTATTAAGTGATTAAAATTCTTTTCAACAGATTCATAGTCTTGATTATTAATAAAAACAGTTAATCCATACCAGCGTTCTCCCAACTGTGCTATTGAAAATGTAAGTTAAGATTTATAAGAACAAAGTACTCACAGACTGATTTGAATGGTCTGAAAGCTGTTTGCCAAATACACAATTTGTGAAGGAGGTATCATGGTTTTGTTATTCTGTCCTTTCTTTGAACTCAAGGGTAGGATAAGAGCCATGCTATTGGAACGAAAATGCTTTCATCCAGGTTAGCAGTGTTTTTTAGAAGAGATAGAAGGTCTATGTGATTTTTCTCAAGTAGCAAGAAACCCGTACTATTGTGAAGAATCACCCACATATTTCAGTAGATGAGCTGTTATACTTCTTCTGTAAGACAATTTGCTATCTAAGTTTAGAAACCCCCTTGGTATATTAGTTTGTTGTTGTTTTAGGTATAGAAGTATTATATCCCCAAATGTGATACACTACAATTTGCTTTAAAAAGGAAATATTTCCAAATACAAGTCGATCGTTGAAGTTGGATAGCAAGATACTTCACATTTTTCCAAAAGAAAAGAAAAAAATATTTTTAATCATTTTAACCGAAGGAAAACTACTCTAAAAGAAAGAAGACAGTGTGATGTATAAAATTGAAAGGGTAAGTTGCTGCTTGATCACATAAGTGTCTTTTGTAGGTTGGAAATGAAAAATATTTTTAATTTAAAAGTGAATTTGGATTTCTGGGCATGCTCACTGTTCATCACTTTAAAAATATTAAAGGAGTTTGATTTAATAGAGTGAACCATCTCAGGCTAAGAAGTACTTCACTTTGCACTGCATAAGCTCAGATGTTAGAACCCGATCACTTCCCAGCTGAAGAGCTTATAAAAAACGTGAAGTACTCTAATAATTTTAAATTACTCTATATTGCACATTTTCAGGTCTCTGATCACCTCCAAATTCAAGTGCTTATAAAACTGCTCCCATAATTTTAAATTGCTATGTGCACAGTGATTTAAAATTGTGAGAGTGCTTCAAAGTTTTTTAATAAGTGCTTTAATTTAGAAGCAAGTTGAGCAATACTCCAGTATAACTTCAAGAAATTATCAAATTGATATAAAAATTTATCTTCTGGAAAGAAAATTACATTATGCATGAAAGGGTGTGGACTCCAAGTACATATATGTGGGGATTGAAGGTAGGTATCAAGTGCTCAGGAACAATCCTAAAATCAAGTGTAAGAATAAGGCCCTGGAGGTGTTTGTTTTGTTAATTTTGCTCATTGCTTGCATGAGGCTATAGTTCTTAAACCTCTACAGGTATTGCAATTCCCTTAAAGTGGAAAAAAGTGCATTTAGAGGATTTCGCTCTCAATTTTCAGCATCTTCAAAGATGTCTGGGTATTTCTCTTGAAATTATGGGAAAATGGCATTGTTAAAGTGGAAGGTAGCTTAGAAAATAGAGGGGCGAGAGCAGGAGAGGCAAAGAAAGAGACAGAGACAGAGACAAAGAGACAGAGAACAGGAGAAAAAAGAGGAGGGGGAGGAGAGGACACAGCAGGGCCCCATGGAAGTTTTGTTGAAGAGACCCTTCCCCATTTGTCCTCATGGAGTAGGCAAGGACATTCCTGATTGCTTAATTTCTCATTTTAAAAAGATAAATGCAGCGTTTTTAAAGTGTACTTGTGGAGGAATCAAATTGTTTTCCTGCGGAACAACATTCCTCTAATAAACCAATGTTTTTGTTCCCTCAAGAGGCACATTTAAATTTTGTTTCCTGACTGCATGCCATTATTATTACAATGTACCACTCAGTTTGCCTTCAAATAAGTTACCTTTAGTCACAGATCTATTGTTATGAGAGAGAGACTATTCTGTGATGGGCAGTTGCCAGCTCCTGCTCCCACGACCTCTTTGCTGTTTCAGGTCAACATGGCCGCCTTCAGGACTTCTCTGCTGTTCAGGTCAACATGGCAGCCGTTTGCTTGACCGTGTTGAAACTGAGTTGTGACCCTCTAAAAGGAGTAAACCTTCAGTATCTTTTAATTATTATTTTTTTTAGAAGAAAATGTAAGTTCTTGGGAACCAGCAGTTAGTGTAATGACTATGTCGCTGGACTCCCACGTAGTTGACCACGGTTCCCGTCCCGGACCGGGTGGCTTAAAACTCACGCTGGGCACGTGTGCCTGTGTGCCCCAGATCCCGAGAGGAGAATGGAGGAGAAGGGATTGCAGCGTGGCCATCCCCCCTGGGGGGTGATTTCTCACTTTCTGTCTCTCTGTCTCTCTCTGTCTGTCTGGCGAGCGCATGCGCCCTATAACAAAAACCTCTCCCCCCCAAAAAAAGAAGAAAATGTAAGTTCTCAAAATGAAAACTGATTAGAATTAAAAGTATCTATCCAGATTGACTGACAAGAGAGGTCCATTTAAAGGTAGATGTTACATTCAAGTCTCTTGACCCTGAGGACACCCCCTCCCTCCCTGAGATAATTATTTGAATGTATGCCCTAACTTACAGTAAACCATACCTTCCTGTAGTAATAGATGACATTTATCTAAAAACTGTCTTTAATGTACTAAAAAGAAGCTTGTAACTTCCCTCTTTGTCAAAGAAATCAGTTTCTTAACTGTAGGGATTAAGATGTAGAAGTTTGTATAACACATATCTTAAGATGTTTTGTAGGACCATAGTCATTGGCCACATCACTTCCAGATGCATCAAAGACCTGAGTTCGCCCCCTCCAGAACAGAACATTGATCATCTAAGGCCTCACCAATCAAGAATGCCGAAGAGATGATCACACCCTCTTGAACCAATCACTGAACTAATCGCGCACTTGGAACCTCTACCCCTAATTATGCCCTTAAAAAACACTTGTGGGGAACATCTCGGGGAGACCAGGTTTTTTCAGCGTGAGCTGCCCGCTCTCCTTGCTTTGCGCACTGCAATAAAGCTATACTTTTCCTTCATCACACCATGTGCCCATAGTTTGGTTTTATAGCGTGTGGGCAAGCGAACCTGGTTTGAGTTCGGTTACAGTGTCACTTGGCTTGTCTGCCTGTGCTGCCCAACTGTACCTGAAATATGGAACCATTTGATAGGAACACAGGCCTCTGATAGACTTAATTAGCATTTTACACTAAATTGAGATACATAAAAGATAAGGATTCTCTTTGTCAAGTTGTTGAAAGCTTATGATTTATAATAACATATTGTGATTCTTTGTACATTTTCAATTCTTGCTACTGCCCCCAGCACAGCCTTACCTTTAAACAAATAACATTTACATTTTACTGAGGTGCTAATGAAATAAAAGGAACTTGACAGCCTGATTCGGTAGTTCATGATTGATTATGGGAGATGATATCTATCATTGATTTCTAAGGTATAATAAATTAATGAACTGTGAGTTATTATTACACACATTGTTATAAATATTACCCATGCACCAAAACATTTAAAATAGTTCTTATCCTCATTTTCAGGTTATATGAATGTGCCTTGAAAATAACTGTATCTCTCTCTATTTTTTTAAAATATGGAAGGTTAACTTTTGTAACTACTGGGGAGTAAAACTTTCTGAAATGTAAAACCATGTATGTATTCAAGGTAAACAACAGAAAATACATATGCGAGATCTCAAAATGAAAGTCACTTTTCTCAGGACAATTTATCATTTACTCAGTATCACTATGTTCTAGGACATTTCTAGCATTTTAGAAACAAGATTGCATTTTGTTTCCCCAGTAGAACACCCACAAATGACTCGACAATACTGGCTACTCAGATGATAAAGCCTCAAAGAAAGAAATTCCCGACTCCATTACAGTGGTTAGTTTGTTTTCGCCGCCTGAATCTGGTTATAATTTCAGGCTAGAATTATCTCAGTGTTTTTCTGTCTGACATGATTTGTTTCTACCGCTCCAATCTTTACACTCATTTGAAAAAAAATCTTCCACTATACTTTTCTTCGTCCTAGGGAAATGAAGGCTGTGGAGAGGGAAAGACAGCAGTCTCATTCTTTTTCTCGAGTCAATTCTGTGCAGTGAATAAGATGTTTTTTTTTTCTTTCTTGTCTTTGTCAATGAAAGACCATTCCTTTAACTACCCAGCTTATTAATCATATGCATTGCCTTAAGATATTGCCCCAAAGATCAATACCCTGATTTCCTTTCCATCTGCCTAGACCAAGATAATTAGGCTCTTTACTTTGTTTTGTATATAAGGAAGGAGGCAATGTAGTGCTAGTAGGGAAAAAAGGCGATCTCCCTGTGGTAAATATATTGACATTTACAGACACCGACAGCGCGCAACATGGAGAGAGTAATGAGAAATTTGACTGCTTTTTCCCTCTTTCTCTGCTTCCTGCTTTAGAGCTGCTGCATCCCACAGTGAATTACTAGCTACAAAGAGAAGGGACTGCTTAGGGACTGACGATTGAGAGCATTTACAATTAGCTGAATTGATTAACCTTTACAAATGCTGTTACTTTATGAGGTGTTTTTCTCAGCCCTGGTTGAACAGTATGCCTTATTGATTCAACATACTCCTTTACGGAAGCCCTGATTTGTCTGTGACTCCACCAGTTATAATGACTGCCATGGTAATAGCTTCTGCACGTTCTTGGGAAAACTCGACACTGAGACTGATTGGCATTATGCAAATGGCACCCGTGTCTCCCTGTGGGTGATGTGTGCAGCTGGCCGAAGCCAGGGTGCAGACCTGTCTCCTGCATTCCATCCCACGGCTGCAGACAAAGCCCATGCCAGTTTCTGTGCCAGCATCTCTGGGATGCTGAATTTGTGGCCTGGCTTGAGATCCCTGGTTTTTATTGAGATCTCTGTAAATAATTGAGGGTGTGTGGTGTGTATGTGGGGGTGTTGTGTCAAAGGGCAGAGGGTGATGACAAATCTTCTATATATATATATATATAATTGCATCTAGCTTAGTATTTTGTAAGATTATTGATTGACTTTGGATGTCTCTTTGGCTAGTGATTCCATCGTCTATGGGAAAAGCACGGTTCTTGCAATCATTTTCATTCAAAGCAGCAGCTCTGGTGCTCAAAACTAATACATATCACCTGGGAACGGCAGCTTTCCATTGTTCATGTTCCCGAAAACTACATGAAAACAGAGTAAATACCATTTGCCTTTTCCTCCCTTCTTGTTTCTATCTCTCCTTATTTTTTTCCTTCTGTTTTTCCTTTCTTCTTCATTTTAAGGCAATAATTTTTTTTTAATCTTAAAAATAAAAGAACTGACGGCTTGAAATACTACAAAGAAAAATCCCTCAGCTGTCCCACCAGTGTCCCTTATATGCTTTCTGCTCCCAAGACTGGCTACATGATTTGCTTGTGCGAGATGTAAATGCAAAGATGTTTGATCATAAATTATTGAACATTTCTAAATGGTGACAGCAGAGCCTTAAATTTAACTCAAGGCTCTCCTACTGTGAGGTGTGCAGGGACCGCACAGGTCACACGCCCAGGTAGAGGCTTGCCCTTTGCCCTGGACACCGCTTTTCGTGCAAAGACAGGGGGAGACATGGGCCTGCGGTAGTGGTATTTGTTTTCTTTCCCGATTTGAACTTAAATGTTTCTGATGTTGAGACTGGTTTATTCTGGGTCATGCAGAACCACGTGTGCTTACTTCTCACTTGAACTGCTGCTTCGTTGGGCCCAAGCTGGGAATACCAATCTTGCTTACATCTTCTGTGCAGCAAGGGAACCCAAAGCAGACCCCAGTGACCTGCAGCACTTCTATCCATGCCAGTTATGAGAATGGCACATCTGCCCCTTTGTGCATCTAGTGACAGCCAAAGAAAGTTTGTTTTGTTTTGTGTGATTAAACCGAATATTTGGCTTGATGCACATGCAAATATATGTGCATTTATTCTAATATAACACATACACATACTCAAACACACAGGGTTTCTCATGCATATATGTACATAGCGAAATTGAGTTTATGGCATTCCAAGACACAGATGAACAATGATGGAAGACAGCCATTTTTTAAAATGAAGTAGTGATGCATTTTTATAGGAAAAAAAAAAATCAGAGAGCTGCTCTAACAAAGTCTGCAGTATTCACAGCATGACAAACAAATTAGAAAACAGCAGATGCAGCACAAATTAAGATGTATTTAGCACAGCAGCCCATCAGATGTGTGAACGTCTTTTGTAACTCAGCTTTGCAAGGTTGATGTATTGCACTTTAGACAGCTGATAATGAACCCTCCTAGCAATTAGAAGTGGAAATACCAAGGAGTTAAAATTGTGCTCAGTTCCCAGTGGGCCAAAAAAGGAAACAAAACAAAACAAAACAAAACTCTAAAACCCCTGTGTGAAACTTACTTCTTTACATGCTTGCAAAAACAAAGAGAATGTCTCAATTTATATACTGGTGTGTTTGAATTTCTCTTGCCTTTTAAAAATTCCTACTTCATTTTAATTACCATCGGATTGTAAAGTGTCATTAAATAAGTATGAATTCTGTTGCAGTTACACACATTTTATGGCCAATACAATGTCTTTCTTTTATGGGATGCATTATTTAGTAATCTTACATTAAGACAATAACTTCAATCATTGTGCCTTCAAATGGCAATAAGCATGGTAATGGCTTTACTGAGCTGCTTCCTATCATTTTGTTTTCCCTTTAATATTAGAGCATTGTTTTTATTTCTATGTGGAGAGTATCCCCCCGCCCACCTCCGATTTCTATCTTCTGAGAGTTGGAGCACCTTTACAGTAGGAAACAAAGCAACAAAATCCATCTAATAGGCAAAATTTTATTTCACCCTAGTGAGAAGGCTAATGTACTGTTTGCTTTTAAAAATCAATATTTGGGGGCCAGCAAGTGGCGTGGTGGTTAAGGGTGTTGGACTCCCACATGGCCAACTGTGGTTCGAGTTCTGGATCTGGCAGCTTGTTCTCTCACTTTCTCTCTCTCTCTCTCTCTCTCTCTCTCTCTCTCTCTCTCACACACTCTGTCCCTTTCTGGTCAAATTTAAATAAATAAAGGTAAATGAAATAACTCTATAAAACAAATTTAAAAAATCAATATTTGATCTAAGCAAGCCTATCCTTTCCTTCCAAGAAGAGTGGAACCTGGCAGTCACTCTAGAATTAGCAATATTCTAGCACTCTGTCAAGTATGAATTCTGAAGAATTTAGAGAGTTTGAAAGAACTCCCTGGAAAATAAGCCAAACAACATAGAGGTGGAAAAAAGTAACAAGAAAGGGGACCTAATCGGTAACTTTTGCATAGGAATGAGAGATCTGAACGGTGAGCTAAATTCTTACCATTCTCCATGAAAAACTGCACTGTTCTAATATTCATGGTCTTAAAAAAGTCAGTATCACAAGTAGCATTTTCTCTTTATTCTGATTCCTCCTATTCTGTTGTTACAACCTGTATCCTTAATCTCAGACTTTCAAAGAGCAACCTCTTAACATTGAATTCTAAGTGAAACTGAGAGGATAAGGAGGTGAATAGAAACAATGCATTCACATTTTGTAAGACAACTAAAAACGAAAACGTGAACGTGCTAATTTGGCACATCATGAACACGTACAGAATTAAAAAAAAAATAATTGCTAGAGGATGTGTGTGCTTGCTGAAGAGAGAGAAAGTGAGCGAGACAAAGTGAGAAAAGGGAATGGTCACACCACAATCCGTTCTCTTCCATTCTCCTCTTGGGATTTTGGACATGAATGCACATATGCCCAGAATGTTTCTCAAGCCACTTGGTTCTGGACTCGGTTGGACATGGGGGATCCAGCCACCTAACCACCACATCACAGGCTGGTTTTAGAATTTTTTTTTTTAATAAGGGGGTATGCTTTTCTCACTACTGGAGAGGGTTGACACGTAAAGCATTATCCTGGGTCCCTGAATAAACTTAAAGGAAAATTAACAATGTCAAGAGTTATTAATGTCCTGAAGAGAAAGGGTGAGAATGTTCTCATTCCTTGGAGAAAGGACCTACGTAGGTCACAGCAGCCTTAGCTTCCAAATGGAACAGAACATCCACAGAAGGAACTGATAGCATCTACACCTGAGAGGGCCCTGAAGGAGCTTCTGCGGGTGGCCCCTGCTGCTGTTGACATGGCTTCCAGGAATACTGGTTAGTCAGTGTGTGGTGCTAAAATCTGTAGCTGCCATTTGGGCCATTCCTATGATGGGGAGCTTCACCACAAGAATTTTCATTAACCGAATCCATGGAGCCTTAGGAGAACCATGTCTCCTGGTGGTTAATTCCAAGGCTGGTCACCAGCCTCTCACAGAGGCGCCTTCTTTTTCCTGCCTCACAAGGCTCTGTGAAACATACTTTTTCCTCCAGGCTACGTGGGCATTGCCATTCCTGCAACAACGAGGAAACTCAGCGGGTGGGCCTGATAAGGTGTCTGTTGGCTCCATTTCCTGTGACTATCCCTGGGAAGTCATGCCTGATCTCCACTTCTACAGAGATCCTGAAGAGACTGAAGGGAAAAGCAGCCAAAAAAGGCCGTCATCAAGGAGGAATGTCAGGGTGAATGGTCTTCATGAGCCCCTGAATTTCCTGCTGCTGCAGAGCAGTCTGGAGGCACAGAGGTGCTCTCCATAGCTAGTCAGCAGGTCCTCACTGAAGCAGCTCCTGCTGCTCAGGCCTGGGAGAGTGGGAACTGGGTGGGTGGGAACAACCACTGAAGGGGCTTGAGCTGTTCTGCTCTAGCCTCTTACACAGAAAGTGGAGCATGGAGAATTAGAAATCATGCAGCCAAGCTAAGAGGCCATAAACTAGGGGGGCATAGACTGGAATAGGCTTGCGGTGTAGGTTTTATTTCTTTTCCTTTCCAGTGTTTAAAAATTGATGCAACTATTTCAAAATCATATTTCATTTACATTTAGATTTCTGCCTTTCAATAATCAGCCAGTGATGGATCTGCATTCCCGTGTAGGCCCAATGGGGACCTGGTGGCTTCAGGTGGGCCAGCTCTCCCTCATACCCCCATGCCTAGCCCCTTCTTTTCCTCCCCCTGAGCTGCCTATTGGTTGATGCCTATCATCCTGCTTGCACCACTGCTTTTCTCAGACCCTGGAAGCTGTTATGACTCAAATGATTTTCTTATTATCTCATCTGTCCAGCTCTTATAAGCATTTATGTTTATGGCCTCAGCTGTTCTTAGTATCTTCATATAAGAAAACAAAGCAATAAATTAGGAAATGTTTTTCAAACCTGACATTCTTGATTGTAATGTCCATTTTTATTTGTACAAGTAATTGAGGGAAATGGATTAACTAGAATAAGGAGAGATTTGTGGTGACCATGAGAAAGAAGTACTAGAAGAAAACATGAAACACTGTACTGTATTTCCTGATGAAGATTTTGAACTCTCTTTATCCTTAATATAAAGAATGATAATCCCTTACTTCTGTACAATGTGTTGGTACTCTTAAAAGTGTTGTTACATAATAGAACTTCAGCCTGTTTATGAAGCTTTTCTCTTAGAAAAGAACATGGATAGTAAGTGATAGATAATCCCATCTAAGATAAACTCCATTGTGGGTGTGGAAGGTAAATTAAAGTTTCTTCTGGCTGTATAATTCTGTTTTTCATTAAGGCTATGACCTTTTCTAAAAGAGTAGTAAATTCACAGACAAGGAACAAGGTTAATAGAACATACTGGTTTTATATGGCTACAGTTTAACTCAGGTTTCCCCTCATTATACTGATTTATGAGGCAGGTGGTATTAAGAATCACCTAGCTTGTTAAAACTATTTTCATCTCAGTATTGTCAATCTAAAGCATACATGATGTTTAGCAATAGAGAACTTGGGTATCTCTGTTAAGCCAGGCCTCAGATACTCCCCTGTAGAAGTCATTTGACAATTTTGATTTTCTATATTTCTACCTTAGTTTGGATTTATAGGGAGAATGATGTCAGGATGAGTGTCCAACCTATAAAGATAATGAGATCCCTGAGAAAGAAGGAGTCTCAGATTGCAGAAGCTGGATCCTGGGCTTGCCACTTATTTTTTGTGCAGCCTTTACCCCTCTATGAAAGAAGAGAATGACATCAGCAGAACCTAGCCTCTCGTGAGTGCCAGGACTCAGGCCTGCCATGGGCACATGGATGATCCCCACTCCCTTGCTCCCATAGTAATGGTAACTGTCCATTCTTGCAACAGTCTTCACTTCCTCAAGACAGGAAGTATTTTACAGCTCCCCTAAAGTACATGTGCTTAGTCACAATTGTGAAGATCTTTTTCAGAGCCAATATTCAACAATTACTTGAGCATCCAGGAAGTTGCTTACACAGACAGAGGTGGTGGGTACAACTAGATTGAAGGCTTAGGTGGTGCACAGCTCTGAAGTAGTGAATTTTCTGGCTCACTCTTTGCCTTTTTCATCTTCCAGTAGTACTCAGTAACTAATTGTCCAAAGTCCTTTCAACTCTTAGATCTTATGACTTTTTCTCTTTGAATAAGTTTTTCCTTCTGATCTTAGATTCTTTGCTTATTCCACCAAAATGTTGATGTCCCACCTCCTGGGCCCTACTTGGTAGGTAATCTGATATAATAGTGTATTGGAAGTATTAATTGTTAAAGAAGTTCTTACTCTAATTCCATCTGCATTCTAATCAGGACATCCACAACATGGCATACAAACACATGATCATTACAACCAATGATAACATTACAAATATCAAATGGTTACTGGCAAAAGGGATTTGGGGGCAGGGTCAGCAGTTTTTCCTGACACTTAGTATTTATATATATATATATATATATATATATATATATATATATATATATATATAAAATGAAGAGGATAAAACTAGGATAACTCAAAGCACAGTTTTATTAATGACCTTCAGAAATGACCTCCTTAGGGCCAGCTGATGGCATGGTAGTTAAGGTAGCTGAATCCCACATAGCCGGTGTGCTGTTCAGGTCCTAGACCCAAGCAGCTTGAAAATATGCCAGGTGGGTGTGAGTATGTGCCCCAAATCTCAAAAGGAGAGTGTAGGAGAAGGGATTGCAACATGATCATCTCCCCTGGGGGATTCTCTCTCTCTCTTTCTCTCTCTCTGTTTTTGGTGTGTATATGTGCCCTGTGGCAAGTTTATAAGAAAAAGAAAGAAAATGACCTTCTTAGCACTCACAGGTGCAATCTTTCAGAATGGGAAAACTCCAGGTTTCCTTTATTTATTTATTTATTTATTTATTTATTTATTTATTTATTTATTTATTTATTTTGAGAGGCTTTTGCTATAGGGCGCATGTGCTCGCCAGACAGAGAGAGACATAGAGATAGAAAGCGAGAAATCACCCGCCTGGGGGGATGGTCACGCCATAATCCCTTCTCCTCCATTCTCCTCTCAGGATCTTAGGCACGCATGCACACGCGCCCGGCGTGAGTTTTAAGCCACTGGGTCCGACGTGAACCGCAGTCGACTACATGGGAGTCCAGCGACATAGCCATTACGCTAACTGCTGGCCCCCAGGTTTCCTTTTTGATAGTGTCTGCATGATGCCAGTGTTAGGCATTTTTATCATTAATAAACATTTTTATCTGCTTTGGAAAACTCTCTGCTGGAATTTTGGGTATGAAGGTGAAGGCAATCTCTGCAAGACTGTAGGATGAGAATCAGTCACACACTAAGCCCTGCAGCATTATAGGTTAGGAGAAAAGTAACCCAGTTATGACAGAATGATCATTTTATTGAACACTAGAAAGTACAACTTGCTGTATGGTTTGGGAGCACATTTAAATTTTTTTTATTTTATGATTTCTTATTTACAGTCATATATACAGTAAATTGTTTTAAGAAAGCAGAATTTGCTCTTTTAAAGTTTTATTTTTTACCTTATTTAACATTCAAACTATAGTATTTGACCTTTATTTTTATGCTGTGTAATATTGGTAGTTATTAGAGGTTATCAGCTCATATGATAGTTTTAAAATTATACAAGATTGCCAGGCAAAGTACTCCAATTGCCTTTAATCAGTAAGTGAGGAGGAAATATCTGTTTAGGCCTTTAAAAAGGGAAAATTGGACTATTTTGTTACTGACTTAATTCATTTTAGTTTTAGGTGTATCCCCCCTTTCTCCCCCCATCATATTCTTGGCCTATCTGTTTATCAGTACATAATGTACAATAAAAGGAAACATAAAATACAGCTGCATTTTATTTAAGGAAAAAGCACCTCTGGATATAAAATCATTTTCAGATAAAGGCCAAATATTATTGTTGCTTTGTTCAAGTAGGTTGTTTTCTGTTCATGCTCTGTTCATCCTGCGCTTCTAGCTTTCTATTGAATGAGCTCTCTATTACCATCTAGCTGCACAAGCTTTTACTTGTATTGCTTGATGACAGTGCAGTATTAAGCTGAATAGGGTAAGTAACCCAACTGCGGTCTTTACAGAACAGACCTGCTGCTGACAGTGTTGGAGCCTGCCTTCCTTCTTAGAAACACTAGGTTCATTAAAGGTGGGAATTTGGAAATGTCTTACTTTTGCATTATGTGTTTTTTTTTTTAAATAAATGATTATTTTCTTGCATGTCTAAAGATGGATCATCTATAGTAATAATTTCTAACATTGTATGCATTGTTAAAGTTCATAACATCTCTCATAAATTTTTTTTTTCTTTTTTCTTTCTTTTTTTTTTTTTGGAGAGGTTTTTGCTATAGGGCACGTGCGCTCCCCAGACAGACAGAGAAAGACAGAGAGACAGAAAGCGAGAAATCACCCCCCAGGGGGGATGGCCACACCGCAATCCCTTCTCTTCCATTCTCCTCTCGGGATCTTGGGCACACACGCACACGTGCCCGGCGTGAGTTTTAAGCCACCGGGTCCGGGACGCGAACCGTGGTCGACTACATGGTAGTCCAACGACATAGCCATTACACTAACTGCTGGTCCCATAAATTCTTTCTTTTAGTAGTCACCACAGCCCTGTAAGTTGAATATTCTTATTCTTGTTTTATAGATGAAAAACATGAGGTTCAGAAATAGCATGCCATTTAATTAATATCCAATATCTAGTCACTGTTGAATCTTCTCTTCTAACTCCAAGCTTGGGTTACTAGGAGACTAATTTTTAATGATTCTTTACATTACAATCCTGTTAATGGTATTTTTCCTTTATTGAAATCATGCTTTTCTTTTTTTTTTTTCTCTATTACTTAAAAACACCCAGGGGCCAGCAAGTGACATGGTGGTTAAGGTGTTAGACTTCCACATGGCAGGGTGTGGTTTGAGTCTCAGACCCTGACAGCTTGAAAATCACACTGGGCACATGTGTGTGTCCAAAATTCCAAGAGGAAAATAGAGGAAAAAGTATTGCACCATGGCCATACCCCAGGAGATGATTTCTCACTTTCCCTCTCTCTGTCTCCCTCCAGTAGGTAGATGCACTCTATCACACACACACACACACACACACACACACACACTTTTTTTTTTCTTATCTCCTTTTCTAAAATTGCCCTTTTCAGAAAAGAGGAATGACCCTCATCCATCCTGAATCTACTGCCATGGACTGAAATGCCCACTTCCTACCCCTAACAAGGAAACAGTTCTTAAATGCATTCTTTTGAGAAAAGGATTGACAACAGCAAAACAAAGGGGAAGTTTCATGGACTACTAAAGGAATTGGAGCTTTATGTCATCCAGACAAAAACTCAATTCAAGGAACTATTCCTGATTATATGTCTACATAATGGATTGTAAGTCTAATTGCTTGTTTCATTCCTTGTTATATGTCTATATCTGTCTATCTATTTATCCTTCAATCCATATGTATGTCTTAGAATTATAACTTAGAAAGGACATGTTTATTATTACAAGGGAAAATACTAAGTAACAGTTTTCCTGCCAGTAGAAATTATTTAAAAATGCTAACCAAGTTCTCCTATTAGATTATATGGTAAATATTTTCTAAAAATGGAATAAGCAAAATCAATTGTTACAAGGTTTTGTAAAACTATATTGCTAATAATTAAAATTATAAATTTATAATTTACGGTGATGATATACATGGTAATCTATAAATTATAATAATTATAATAATCCAATGATTTGGGGAAAAAAAACTTATGGAAAAACAGTTGTCAACCTCACAATTTTTAAGAGTACACCATTTCTTTTTTTTTTTTTTTTTTTTTTTTTTTTGAGAGGTTTTCACTATAGGGCGCGTGCGCTCACCAGACAGACAGAGAGAGACATAGAGACAGAAAGCGAGAAATCACCCCCCAGGGGGGATGGTCACGCCGCAATCCCTTCTCCTCCATTCTCCTCTGGGATCTTGGGCATGCACGCACACGCGCCTGGCGTGAGTTTTAAGCCACCGGATCCGGGATGCGAACCGCGGTCGACTACGTGGGAGTCCAGCAACATAGCCATTACGCTAGCTGCTGGTTCCCAAGAGTACACCTTTTTTTAAAAGCGTATACAAGAAGAGCCCTGAGAAGTCAATTCTATGGCAACTGAAAAGCATCTGCAGAATCTAGAAACACATGAAAAACTTGACTTGACAAATGGAAAAATTAATCACTGGCTCCCATTTCTCATGAATTGAAGGTTGCCACTGAGGGCGTTAAATCTCTAGTAATTTAGGGTTGCCCTACATTTGGGCCGAACAATCTCCCATTTCCCAGGGCATTAGAGAAAACCTTCAGGCAGAGAAAAGAGTCAGAGGGGAAACTACCAGCATGGGGGGCCCTGTCCGTTATGGCTGTACGTTAGGTCAAGGGTGGACTGAAGACATGGGCATGGCATCACCAGTACCCTGCACCATCCATGCTCCACATTGAATCCTCTCTACCACTGATACTTGAAGATGGTAGCTGACCACAGTCTCTAAAAATTACTTCAAACCAAAAGTTCAGTGAGACAAATAATAGTTGCAGCTGCCACAGCAGGTTTCGGGGTCATAATTAATATGCATCTTTTCCTTCCTTTACCACCTAAACTAGGTTTCCCTCCCCTCCAGCACTCCTGCTAGTCTTCATTGCTTATCTGCCAAAGCAGGCGATTTTCACTCCTAAATATCCAAGCTCATCGTCACCATGCTCTTGTTTAGCTGTGGTTAATGCAATTGCACATTTGTTTTTTATAAACAAGTCTTCTAGGTGAAAGTGAAGAACACATTTATTGTTTGAATTCTCTACTGGGAGGATTGCCCTTCCTTGCTGTACTTGAATGTCACCTCTGGAACAAGGTTAGAGTCTGACCACAGTTCATTTGTGGCTGACATAAAACAATTGAGTCAACTTATCTATGAAACAGACCCAAGATTTCTCCCATCAGGGTGAGCTTGTGAGCTGAGAGAGATGTAGCCACGCAAAAGAGATGGATAATAAATATTCTGGTCCATTCATTTGTGTAAATTATTTGGACCTCTATATTGCTTAGATACATCCTAAATGTATCGTTTCCAGAGTTATGACTGAAACTTTTTACTGAATTTGCTTGTCCTTATAAGGTGGGGTCTGACAATATCTAGCTCACATTGACATTCCTAGTCTCATTGCAATTTAGTATCCCATGGTTAGACAGTTTTTGCCGGAACTAGTAGTGTGACGAAAGCTGTAATGCAAATAGTGAGCATTTCTCTGCCCCAGGGGACCTGGCCTTGCTCTAGTACCTGGAAGTCTGCTGTAACTCTCTCTGGGAACTTACTCAAAATAGACAGTTCTAATATACCACAGTCATCTCTAGTACCGTGAGATCAGCTGGGTCATTTGATCCAAGTGAACAAACATGCTGCATCATAGTCTGGACTGGCTACCAAACATCTTCGTGTTCTGGACCACACACTAAACTTATCGGCCAATTAAAAATACTTGAATGTTTGATCAAGGATGGATGGGCTGAATGTATTAGTCTTCTACTACTGCATAACAAAATACCATAAATTTATGACTTAAAAATTACCCACTTATTATCTTACAGTTTCTGCATGTCCAGGCACAGGTGAAGTGGTTCCTCTGCTCAGGGTTACCTCAGACTGAAATCAAGGTGTTGTCTGGGACTGACAACTCAGATCCAGGTTAATGAGAGCTTGTGATTTTCCTTTGCCAAAATAGACACCAGCCGTCTACTCACTTGACTTCTGTCATTTGTATAAATCAACAATGCTTTCTATCTTGTTCCTGGGATTACAATTATTTATGTTCACTGCTGCAGATCTTAGCCAAGATTCCCTGGTTGTCATTCTTGCTGTCATTTATGAAGATCACATCCACCTTAATTCTGATGTTTAACATCCAAGTCCTGTTCTTACCATTCTAAAACCCTACTATTCCCATGATGCTAGAGATCCCAGTCTCTTCACAACATCTCTTTACACCAATGTGCACTACAGGGAACAGCTATGTTTGAGTTGTCCTCAATGATACCAATGTTATAGCATTTTCTTTAATGAAGGGAATGACCTTTGGTTTCTCTCAAGGCAATTTTCTGATCTAAAGTAAAATATCTCTTTGTGATAGCTATGCTACCAGGTACTACAGCTCTTTGGGTGAACATGTTAAACATGCTATTTTTTTTTTTCCAAAGCAAAGATTCTACTTTCCCATTCCATTATACTGAGATCTGACTCAAGAAGCAATGAAGGAAGGTAATGGATGGATCTTAAGGAGGCACCTGGGGATATAGTCTTTAGGCAACCGAAGGCTGTTTTCTTCTAGCAAGGGTGCATGGGTCACTTTCTTAACCCAATGGCTCAGGAAATTCTGGGATTTAAAGCTCTCAGTATATCTATCAAATACACCCACCTCAGGTTTCAGCTACCACTCCTTCCCCATATGAGCCACAATGGTAATGTATCATTCACAGTTGTATATTCAGCATCTTTTCTATAGCTGAGTGTTCAGTGTCCTTATAATCAGATACTATTACAGGGTTTTGAGCATAGTTTTCTCTCAGGTTGCAGGGAAAAAAATGCTATTTAAAAAAAAAAATCTTAAAAAAGTGCAATCTCTGTTGGTAGGAATGTAAATTAGTTCACCTCTGTGGAAAACAATATGGAGATTTCTCAAAAACCTACAAATAGGTCTTCCATATGAGTCAGCAAATCCACTTCGTGGCATCCACCCAAAGGAGAAAAGAACACTCAGTTGGAAAGTTTACCTGGGGTTTCTAGTTTCCTAGGTTCTCAAATGGGCAAGAATTTGCCCTTTGCAGAATAATAATTTACTATCCAATTAGTATTACTCATAGATTTTGTGGAGAAAGGATAAGAGTTACAGAACCAAGCACTTAATGTGAATATGGGCATCGGAACTAAAGGAAAAACTTAGGCAAAAATCAAGAAGAAAGAACTCGTCCAACTTAGATAAAACACTAGAATTTATTCTTTATGAACTGTTTGCTAGGGAAATAGTCAGTAATAAGTGGTGTGTTGTGTAGTGATTAGAATGCCACCGGCTATGCCACCAGCACACATGGTAACCCATAAATAATATGCATGGGAGGAAGTGGTTTGCATGCTGCTTGCTGTGCCATTAGCAAGCTGCCTAGCCTTGTCCCTGTTATTTAATCTTTTTGGATCTCAGGTCCTATCTTCAAACACTAAACATGATGGCTCTATAACAGCTCAGGTCTCACCCTCTTGTTATATGCGCTGGAAACATTTTCTCTTCATCACAGTTCTTTCCCAAATATTAGATAAAGGCATGCCATTCAATTTCAAAGACTGAACAATCCAGGAAAACGTTAGTTTTTGTTTGTTTGTTTTTTGGGGAGAGGTTTTTGCCATAGGGTGTGTGTGCTTACTAGGGACACAGAGAGCGAGAGAAAATGAGAAATCATCCCTCAGGGGGATCATCATGCCTCAAATCACTCCCTCCCCCTCCCCCTCCCCCGGGATTGTCATGCCTCAATCCCTTCTCCATTATCCTCTTGGGATTTTGAGCAAGCACACTCACATGTGCCTGGTGTCAGTTTCAAGCCACCAGGTCCAGGACTTGAACTATGGTCAGCCATGTGGGAGTCTAGCACCGTAACCCCTACACTACCTTCTGGCTCCAGAAACCATCAATGTGACCTCTACAAAGTGACTGCACCCCAATAGTTCTGGTCTAAGATTTATGAAGATGAGATGTCTTTAAGCTATATAATATATCATCAGAATTCCAGACATTTTCGTGACAAGGAAATTGAAACACATATAATGTAAATATGATACCACTGACAAGAATCAATTGTTTCCTGGATGTGCATGTCAGTGCATGGAGAGAGAGGGCAGAGAAGCACACTACAGTTCAAAGAATTTCAATTGCAGGGTTGATGAAGATTGTCTGATTATCTACAAGGCAGAAGTATTTACCCTAGGGCAGTGTGGCGCAGGGGGCAAGTCTTAGCTTAGAGTCAGAGGAAAATGGGATTAAAGTTCAGCTCAGTGATTAGCAGCTAAATTTTAAGATATTTGCTTAAATTCCTTGCATATTAATTTAATCATCTACAAATTGGAATCATAATACCTATTATATGGTTTTATAAGAATAAAGAAAACCTTAAAGTATTTGGTCCCTAGTGGGTACTATATGGGGTTTTTAGCTTAAGTTTTATTGTGTCATTAACCTTGAAATCTATTTTGAAATCCACAGTGCTGACACATGAAAATAACCCAGTTATTTAACAGTTTGAGAAGTATTTACTGAGAGTCATTTTTGGATCAGAGACTGTGTAAATGCTAGAGATCAATGACATCTCCATATAGACATGATTTCTACCTCTTTAAAATGTATACTCTAGTAAGAGAGGACAAAAAGCACAGGCATACCATTATAAACTGTGCTAATTTCTCTGAAAGAGGTTTGTAGGAATTATGGAGAAAGGAACAGTAACATATTGGGTAGTGTTGACTAAAAGAGAATTCCATTTTAATAGAGGAGGGTCATGTATCTGTTGAAGTTAAGAGAAAAACAATAACCTATTACAGTAAATTCAGGAGAATGTACACGGTCGCAAGATACTGTAGAGTCACAGAGTAGTAAATAACTCAATCAAAGGCAGTAAATAGGTATCAGGGGTTGAGCCATTGTGACGCAGATAACTTCGTCTTGGAAGAAGTTGGGCTGGGTTTGGAATAAAGGATCAGATCATTGGTTGGAGTCTGGATTAGGAGTAAAAACGTCTGCAGCCAGTTTTACCACCTACGGATTTCTCGGATACTGTAGTGCTTCAGTGTCTCCCATGACTTGGTCAGGGCAAATAAGGAGGTCTTTGTGAACCCCTTTGGTTTACTCATTACGTCTAATATTATCACTGTGTGCTAAGAATATTTAGAAGGAGTAAAATAGTTAATTATACGGTAAAACATGTCATATGAGGAAAAATTAACAGCGTAAAAAATAAGCAGGCGTCCAGGTAACTAGAAACAAGGAAATGTACCAACAGTGATTTCACTGGGAATAAATGAAAATATTGAAGACCATCTTAAGAAATATCTGCTCAAAGACAGCAGAGAGCTGTGACAAATTAAAAGGGAGTGAAAAGTTAAAAAAAAAAAGGTCATCTTGGAAAAGAAATAAACCAAAAGAAGTGGGCCCACATTTGACAAATTGAAAGTGATAAAAGTAGTATGTATTTAGATGTCACTGAAACATTGACTATAATAACAAAGGAGTTGAAGATGTCTTAAATGACACCAGTAAAGGAATGGACAGATCAGATGCACATAGTCAAATGTTAGAATGCTAAATAGAGCAAACTTAGAATCAAATTAAGCATTTACATTTATCACCAAAGGTGGATTTCCAAAACACAACATTGAATAACTGACAAGTTGCCCAACGAGATGCAAACATTTATATGTATTTCTAGTATACAAATGTTTTTGTATATTTCTATCTGTGTAAATATTTAAGAAATAAATAAAACAGGTGTGTTTTTTTGTTTGTTTTGTTTTTTTGCCAAAGAATTATCTGGTAAAGGGAGACGCCGCAGACCCGTGACCCGGAGGAGCTCGGAGCGTTGAACTCTTCACTTCTGCAATAAAAAATGGCCTCCAATAAAATTACATTGCAAAAAATGGGTAAGAAACAGAATGGAAAGAGTAAAAAAGTTGAAGAGGCAGAGCCTGAAGAATTTGTGGTGGAAAAAGTACTGGACTGACGCATAGTGAATGGGAAGGTGGAATATTTTCTGAAGTGGAAGGGGTTTACAGATGCTGACAATACTTGGGAACCAGAAGAAAATGTAGATTGTCCAGAGCTAATTGAAGCATTTCTTAATTCTCAAAAAGCTGGTAAAGAGAAAGATGGTACAAAGAGAAAATCTTCATCTGACAGTGAACCTGATGATAGCAAATCAAAGAAGAAGAGAGATGCTGTGAATAAACCAAGAGGCTTTGCCAGAGGTCTTGATCCTGAACGAGTAATTGGTGCCACAGACAGCAGTGGAGAGTGGATGCTTCTCATGAAATGGAAAGATTCAGATGAGGCAGACTTGGTACTGGCAAAAGAAGCAAATATGAAGTGTCCTCAAATTGTAATTGCTTTTTATGAAGAGAGACTAGCTTGGCATTCTTGTCCAGAAGATGAAACTCAGTAATTGTTTGCATTGTTTTTATATACATAAAATCTGGGGCTTGGATTTTGATTTACTAGTGTGGAGAAATAACTGCATTCTAATAGAAAAAATCAAGTTTGATATGCTTGTTTTGAAAGTAGTATTGGGGAATTGGGGGGGGGGGGTTGCATCCCAATAGCACTGGTTACTTTGAACACATAAAAGCTTTTCTGTAGTTGCTTCCTTATTGGAAAAAAACATTTCATACCATGATATTTTATCCTCTGTATTTGGGAACAGGTTTTCTAAATGTTGGGGAAATGTTTCATTGTCATGAACTTGTGTTTGACTCACATGCTTCAGTACCAGTCTGGGGTTTTTGTTTTCCATCTTTGTGTGTCTGTATACATAAGATAATACGTAAATGGCGTTCTGTTTTTGAAACCTTCACCAAAACAAAAACTGTGTATAAGCTCGTATGTCTGAGATACGGTCATGCTGAGCAACCTCAGAATAAGAAATTAATTCCTCCCAATTAAATGGAAAGTTTTCCTGAAGCCATAACCTTTCAAATGAATGATTTTGTAATTGGGTGATCTAAACAGGATAATTTAAAAGCAACCATATCAGAATTTTTATCTATCTGTAGTCATGTAAATTCAATAGTTTATTTGCAGAATTCCTGAAAGGAGAAATTGTGTATGGTTACCAGCAAGCACCCCTCCCAGATGACAAAAACGGACAAATCCCAGAGTTTAGCTAAGAAAG
This sequence comes from Tupaia tana, assembly GCA_026018925.1. NCBI lineage: Eukaryota > Metazoa > Chordata > Mammalia > Scandentia > Tupaiidae > Tupaia > Tupaia tana. The sequence goes on along the minus strand of JAKSZU010000014.1, from coordinate 11,905,745 downwards.
ACTATAAGTGGGCATTTTAATCCTCTAGTAAACTTCCTTTACAAATAGTTGAAATCCTTATACTCTACTGACTAAAAGGTCATTATTCATGAAATGTCTAAGATTTGGCTCATGGAAACTTAATCAGATGGTTAAAGAGGTTAGCAGTTCAGGACTTGCTGGCATAAGTGAGTGAACAAATCTGTGATCTAAACTATTGTGCATGTTTCTTTACTTAATCCCAGTTCATTCTTTACGTGTAGGCCTCAATCTTTGCAGTATTTGGGTTATTGATTCAGCAGAAGCAAAGAACACCCATAACTCTGTAGTAATCAGAATGTTACCCAACTGTATATTGTTTACTTTATTGTAAATACCGGTGAACAGCGGTCAATAAATAGTTTTATATTCCTTAAAAAAAAAGAGAGTTATCTGGTAAAATCCTACATTAAGTCATTACTCCTTTTTATAAGAACTAATAACACGCTAGACAGCAAGACAATCCCTACAAAATAATAGTACACATAATACTAATGAAACTATTACATTTTGTACCCCTTTTGAACTGTTTGATCTCATTTAGAAATAATAGCTTACATGCTAATCTGTCTTTCATCTGGGTACAAATTCTTTCCTTAACTAATACTCCATGTATTTTGATGGATATGAATGTAACAATGGAAGAAATTGTTACAAAAGTATAGAAAGATGCAAATTAAATACATGGCATTGAATTTCTTTGGTAGGTGGTATGGGACTGGAGATAATAAAAAATGTACAAAATACTTTGGATAATATATGCTTTGATAATGATATTAGGTCATTAACTGGAGTGTACTTTGGGTTGCAATTTGTCTAATTGGGGTCTATGAATAGTCATAGAAAGAAGATATTGTTCAATTTAATATATTATTTAACTTAAAATTTTATGAAAGTCAAAAGGAGAGGTTTGTTTTTTTGTTTTGTTTTGTTTTGTTTTGTTTTGTTTTGTTTTGTTTTAAGAGGAGGCTGTAATCCACTGTGTTGAATTGATTATTTAAGGGAAATATTAATAAGTGAACTGAATGTGAGTCATTAAGAGAATTTTGGGGGCTTCTATGTGATTTTAGTTCTGCAGAATTTTCTAATACAATTAAGTTCAGCCATTTTTCACCTGTTAATAAATAAACTGTTCATTAAAATATTTATATGAATAATTTATAAATGGTCAAAGCAACTTTCAGACTCTTAGAGAAAAGTTACAGTGCACATCTTTAAACAGTGATTTAATCTTAATCTCTTTGATAGCAATAGCATATACTTTCATTTTTACTAGAGATACTTGGTGTGACAAAATATATCAGAAAGTGTGTAAATTTTTGTTTTTTGTAGAGATTTTTGTCTATAGGACACATGTACTTGCTAGAGAGACAGAGAGAGACAGATGAGAGGGGAAGTGAGAAATCACACCCCCCCTCCCCCCACCCTCCCAGTGTGGAGAGTCATGCTGCAATCCCTTCTCCTCCATTTTCCTTTTGGGATTTTGGGAACACACATGCACACCAGCGTGAGTTTCAGCTGTGGTGACTGAACTGCCATCAGCCATGTGGGACTCCAGTGCCTTAACTTGGAGACCACTTGCTGGCCCCAAGTAGGCTTTAGTTAGTGTGATTGCTTACCACAGTGGTTTGCTGTACAGTGCTTGTCTTATTCCACATTAACTACGGTGTGTATTTGTTTTTTCTGTTTTGTTCTTTCATTTCCAAAGCCTTTCTCATTCTTCAATCTTTTCAGACCATATTCATTATCATATAGTCTTTATAGTATATTTGGTCATTCATTTGATACCATATTAACATCTTTTATCTGTTTTGAAGAGTTCTTATACATTAGGGCATTCTTTGTTCACTTCTTTTCTTTGTCTTTCTTTTCTCTTTTTTTAATTGCCAAAGGATGTGTGTACTCACCAGAGAGATGCAGAGAAACAGAGAAAGAAAAGGGAGACAAAGAGGGAGAGGAAGCACTGAACCCCAGTGGGGGTATTGGCATGATGCAATCCATTCTTTTCCATCTCTCCAGCCTATCAGGATTTGGGACATACACACATACACACCCGGCATGTTTTTCAAGTTACAAGGGTAGGGATTGAAACCAGGGTTGGCCATGTGGAATCCAGCTCCCTTCACCACTAGGCTCTGGTGCTGGTCCTGTCCCTTCTTAAAAAACATACCTATATATGCATGTATGTTTAATACATAAACATATTTATCCATATACACATTCAAAAGGAGAGTTGCTTATTTCAGGAGAGACACTGAGGAACTGAGGTCAACTGAGGAAATTGCTGAGTTATTTTCAGTTTATTCCTGAGCATAGGTCAACTAGTGAAATGGATGAGAATCAAACACTGTTTCTTTGGTTTCTCTCTGTTTCTTTTCCTCGCTCCCTTTGTGTTTCTGTCCTTCCTTTCCCTGGATGAATCAGAAAAATGGCATATGTAGTGTTTCTAAAGGGTGATTTTACTGAAAAAATGATAGATTACTTTATGCATTCAGTTAACTGCAAGATAGCCATATTTTTACTTTATAGATTATGGGAATTTCAAACTCACTTTCATGGGAATGGAATAAATAAAACTTAAACATTGTAGCTCTATGAGTCATCTCTGCTTGTGAATGTTTATATACTAGTTTGTGCACTTTTCACTTAATTTCGGGGTGCTGACACATTCAGCATTTGATGTGATCATACAAAAATCATTTCCAAATGAATCTTGGAAAAACATAGATGAATGTTTGTTATACTCTGAAAAGATGTGTATAATTGCTGTTATTTCTTTAGAATATTTTGAAAAATTTGCCAGGGTAACAATCCAGGCCTGTAAAAAATTTTCAGTCTTGTTAGAAGTTTATTCATTTTATTGATCTTTTATTATTTATGATTCATCTTTTCAAAGAACGAGTTTTTTGGTTTTATTGATTTTCACTGTTGTTTTCTGTTTCAAATTCTTGATTGCTGCTCTTATCTATATTATAAGATAACCTCCTTTCTGATTGACTATATTTTATTTTGAACTTCTTTTTCTAGTACCTTGAGATAGAAATTTAGATTACCCAATGGTGTGGTGGTTAAGGCAACTGGATTTCACATGGCTGACTGCACCATGTAAGTCCCAGCCCTGGTGGCTTGAAAAACATGTTAGTCATGTGTGATGCATGCCTCAAATCCCAAAAGAAGGTAAGAAATGGAGTTGAAGGGATTGTGATGTGATCATCTCCATGGGAGTGAGTCCTTACATTCTCATGGTCTCTCTAAATCTGTCTGGCAAGGGCATGTGCCCTCTGGTGGGAAATAAAAATAGAAACTTGGATTATGACTTGAAATCTTTCTTCTATATAAGCATTTAATGCTATACATTTTTCTATAAACACTGCATAAACTGTACCTTACAAATTTTGATATGTCGTGTTTTCATTTTCTTTCAATTCAAAATATTTTCTAATTTATCTTCTTTTATCATAGATTGTTTGAAAGTATTTTTGGGGGACCAGCAGTTAGCGTAATGGCTATGTCACTGGACTCCCACGTGGTTGACCGTGGTTTGAGTCTTGGACCTGGTGGCTTAAACTCACGCCGGGCGTGTGTGCGTGCGTGCCCAAGATCCCAAGAGGAGAATGGAGGAGAAGGAATTGCGGTGTGGCCATTCCCCCTGGGGGGTGATTTCTCACTTTCTGTCTCTCTGCCTCTCTCGATCCTTCTAGTGAGCACAGGCACCCTATAGCAAAAACAGCTCCAAAAAAAAAGAAAAAAAAAAGGAAAGTATTTTTTGGGCCAGCAGGTGGCATACTGGTTAAGGTACTAGACTCCCACATGGCTGATTGTGTTTTGAGTCTTGGACAGGAGACTTGAAACTCATGTCGGGTGCATGTGCCCAAAATCCTGAGAGGAGAAGGGAAGAGATGGGATTGCAGCATGGCCACCCCCCTGGGGGAGGGGGGTCTCACTTTCTTTCTTTGGAAAGTGCATTTGACCTATAGCAAAAGTCTTTCTCTAAAAAAAAAAAAAAAAAAAAAAAAAAAAGAAAGAAAGAAAGAAAGAAAGAGAAAGAATTTTTTTTACGTGTTTCAATATTTTCCTGTTGTTTTATTGTTATTTATTTCTAGTTTAATTTAATTATTTTCGGGGTGCTTACTTATCATGATATTGTTTCCTTTAAATTGGTTAAGTTTTGTTTCAAGTTCCAGGACAGAAAAACAAGGTTTGTTTCATGATTCATACTGATGAATGTTCAATGTGTACTCGAAAGAAATATATATTTTGCTCTGGTTGGTATAGTGCTTTATTAAAATCAATTAGATACAGTTGATACATGGTGCTTTTTGGGTTCATATCTATTCTTGATTTACTGTTTCTTACTTTATTAAGAGAGAGATGTTGAAAATTCCAACTAAAATTGTGGATTTAGGTCTTCTGTGTGTTATGTCTGTTTTTGCTTAATGTCTTTAGAAACTGTTATTGGGTGAATGAACATTCTTTATTAGGGAATGTAATTTGCATTACCTAAGTAACACTATATAAAAGAGGGATGAGGATTTATATTTTATTGTAAGACAATAGGTCATATATAGGATTTACTAGAGATGAAAAGCATATAGTTTTTGAGAACATAGTTATAGAAATCACTTCATTTTAATTTGTGAAAACAATCCAAATCTGAGAAAAGTTTGATTTATCTCTTTTTAGTATGTCATAATGAGAAATTCATAAAACATTTTCCAAGAATTACAAAAAAAGCCTTAACTAACTTTGCCACCTGGAGAAGATAATTACAATTTTAAAAAATGAATCTTTGCAAACTAGATTGTAAATGAGAATGTCATGAACTCAGCACCATGTAGCTTGCTTTGCAAGATTATTAAAATTAGAGAAGAAATGCCATTTTCCATTTTAAAAAATGAATATTCTTAGAGAATCAGCTAGCTCTTTCTGTCAGATATTAAAGCAGTATAATTTTGTAACATGCCATGTTTCTATGTAATCTCTGGTGTTTCCCATATTACTAAAAACATTTTCTTTCCTAAAGTAGTTTTAATGTAATTATTATTCTTGTATTATTGATAAGATTTTTAGTTTTTGTTTAGAAAGGATTTATATACCAATTCATCCCTCTCCTGCATTCCAAATGGCATTTTATTTAGAATAAAGCACCACTTTAATGATCTGTTCCTTTCTCATCCTGTCTACATTTGGGAAAACGTTGGATGGTTCTGTTACTAGGGGATATTTTTAGTCTCTGTTTCTGAATATTCCAATAGCCTATACTCATTTAGATAGTGTTATAGAGAAAGAGGCTCAAAAGTATGTGAATGTTCAATTTCAGAAGGAGAACAATAGTATATAAAGAGATTTCAAAACTATATTCTCTTCTGCTTGCACTATACAATTTCATAGTAGAAGGCAGCCTATTAATTTTAGGATATAAGAATAGTTACTTATAACTCCTTCTCCCTTCATATTTGTCAATAGCTGAACACAATTTGCTTTTATCCTTTAAAATAAAATTTATTAAATACTTTTTATGTATTTATGATTTTCATTCTTTAGAAATTACATGTTTATGAATATTTTCTCATATATTTAAATTAATTTGCCAGAGCTTGGAAAAACAGAAGTTAAATTAAATTAAATTTGGTCAGCAACTTTTATTTTCATTATGTTATAAAATCCTCTTTTATGATCAAATTTAACTTTATAGTAATGGTATTGGCATTGCATAGATTTTTAATATCCAGAATTTATAAAGAGATAGACTGTAACACAATGATTGTTGGCGATCTCAACACCCCATTATTTCCTTTAAACATGTCAGTGAGACAAAAAATAAGTAAAGAGATCCAGGACCTAAATGATACCATAAATCAGATGGACTTTATAGACATCTATAGAACTTTCCACACCCCCCCCCAAAAAAAAAACCCCACAAAATACACACTTTTATCAGCCCTGCATGATACTTTCTCAAAGATTGACCACATGATAGGGCACAAAAACAACCTTTACAGATTAAAAGGCATAGAAACTATATCCAGTATCTTCACTGACCATTATGGAATTAAATTTGATATTAATCTCAGGAAAAACCCTCGAAGATACAAAAATACATGGAAACTAAATAACCTACTTCAGAATGACTTCATAACGATTGAAGAGATTAAGACTGAAATCAAAAGATTCATGGAAACAAATGATAATGAGTACACAAGTTTCCATAATTTATGGGACACAGCAAAAACAGTCATAAGAAGGAAGTTCAGAGCAATTAGTGAGTCCCCCCAAAAAACATAGAAAGGTGGCAAAAAGACAACTTAACATCATGCCTCAGGGAATTGATAAAACAACAACAAAAAAAATCCGAAAAATGCCAGGAGAAAAGAAATAATGAACATTCAAGCAGAGAATCCCCCCCTCCCCAGCTCCAGCTTGAGCTGCCCTAACCCAAGTGAGCCTCTTTCTCTGTCATCAAGGAAGGCCCTTTTTTCCCCCTTCTCTTCTTTCTTTTGTTAATTTCCCATTTCTTACCCCACATGACTGCCCCCAGCTCTCCAGCAGAGCCCATTTTGATCTCCAGATCCCTGGGGAAATTGTGCCCAACTTTTTCTTTATTGTCTTTCATACTCTGTTCTCTTCCATCTTATATTGTCATCTCCTGCTAATCCTCCCCTCATAAGGGGCTAGAAAGGTCTAGAATCACAGATTTCAAATACCCTGGTACTGTGAGGCTCCCCAGGATCCTCCCTTTTACTTAACCACTTGCAAAAAAGGAAAGACTGCTTTCCAGATTCCTGAATAGAAGATTCCTCCTGTGTAGATCACATTGCAAAACACTGCAGAAGAGAGACTTTGGCACATATCAGTCCACAGTAAAAGGGAAGCACACATGTTCCCTACGAAGAAACATTCTCCATAAAGGTATCCAAAAGTGAATACCTCTCCCCATGGCTAGAAGTAGAAGAGCCTCAGGTCTGAATAAACCAGTAAATATGTCTCCATCGAAAAAACACAATAACTCTTTTCCATCTCTTGAAAAAACAGAAGATGTTACCAAAGTGTCAGAGAAAGAATTTAGAACATTCATAGGGACAGAATTCTATGAGTCAGAACAGAAAAGAGACAATGAGCTAGGGGGATTAGGAAGTCCTTCCATGATATGAAAGAAGAAATGGACACTCTAAGAAAGAATCAGATGGAACTATTAGAGATGAAGTCTGTAATACAGGAAACCAAAAACTCTCTCAAAAGTTTTAAAAGTCGATTAGACCATGCTGAAGATCAAATCTCTGATGTAGAAGATAAAACCTCTGACTTAGAAAAAAAACACCAAAAAGATAGAGAAAATAACAACAACAACAAAGATGATGACAATATACGAGAAATATTAGACTCCATGTCTTTTCCTGGCTTGGTAGCTCATTTCTGTTTAGTGCTAAATATTATTCCACTGTCTGGATGTACCACAGTTTATTTATCCATTCACTTACTGAGAGATATCTTGGTTGCTTCTGAGGTGGGGCAATTATTAATAAGATAGCTATAAATATCCACTTGCAAGTTTCTATGTAAGTTTCCAGCTCCTTTGGGTAAATAACCCAAATCCCAACAAGGATGGAAAAATGGAGGAGATAGGTGAGATTGTTGCATCATATGATGAGAGTCTATTCAGTATGTAAGAAGGTTCCAGACTCCTTCCAAAGGGTATCATTTTGCATTCCCACCAGCAATGAATGAGACTTCTTGCTCCACATCCTTGCTAGCATCTGGTATGTCGGTGTTCTGGATTTATTCATGACAGTCTGTGGTAGTATCTCAATGTTTTATTTGCATTTCCCTGATGACATCTGGAATGGAGCATCTCTTCATATGCTTATTTGCCATCTGTGTGTGAGGGGACTTCAAAATTTTGTAGGAAAGTGGAATTTAAGTATGAGTTTACCTTGGTGTAAACATTTAAAAAAATCCATGCATGTTTTCATAATACACATTTTCCGTGAGCATTTTTGAACACCCTTACACCTTTTTTGATAAGTTTTGTATTATTTTTAGTTGTGTAAAACATATATTTAAAACTCAAATTTATAAGTACATTGTATATAGTTCATTTTTTTGTGATATATTTATAATGTATTTATAGTAAAATCACTAAAATTATGTGACAGTTTCTTTTTTTTTGGCGAGTTTTTGCTATAGGGTGCATGTGCTCGCCAGAAAGACAGAGAGAGACAGAGAGACAGAAAGCAAGAAATAACCCCCTGGGGGGATGGCCATGCCAAAATCCCTTCCCCTCCATTCTCCTCTCAGGAGCTTGGGCATGCACGCACACGCGCCCAGCATGAGTTCAAGCCACTCAAGCCACTGGGTCCGGGACTTGGACCATGGTCGACTATAAGGCAGTCCAGCGACATAGCCATTATGCCAACTGCTGGTCTCTATGTGACAGTTTCTATAGAAAACTTAGCTTCAATGGATTTGAAGGGTTATTACTATTTGGATAAAACCCATTTAGCATTTGTAAATCAGTATCTCAGTGTGTGAATTGAGGATATGCTGTGCATGCCACAAAATAGACATACTATAATTTCTTTTTTTTGTTTTTGTTTTTTTTTTTGTTTTTTTGCATTTTTTTATTATCATCATATTCTTCTTTATATTACATTGAATTACATATAACTTTACATTGTATTACATTACTTTTTCAAAAGGGAATGCCATGCATGTCAGTCAGTACAGAGACATTAATCTCCCCGCTTCAACATTCAATATCTTTTCTATGTTTTCCCCAATCATTATTATTATTCTAATTATTTTTTAAGACAGTCCATCGCTATTTCTCATGTTGCTTGTACAAATACTTTGCCCATCATGAAATACTTCTCAGACAAATCCAGTTGAGAATACTATACATGTCAACATCAACAGTTAATAAGCCATATCTGTTTCTCACTAATGTCCTGCCTCTCTATTGTTCATTTGTTATCTTTCTCTATCCTCTTCTCTTCACTTCCCCCATTCCACACTGTCCTATTCTCATTAAGTACCTTCACTGCTTTTATGTCCTCCAATTTTTTTCCACTATCATAGAATGCTGATAGTCGGTATATATTGAGTGGATACATACAATATCTTTCTTTCATATCCTGGCTTACTTCACTCAGCAATATATCCTCCGTATCTGACCACTTTCTATCAAATTCCAGGGCCTTGTTATTTTTTATGGCTGAGTAGTATTCCATAGAGTATATATACCACACTTTTCCAATCCATTCATCAGTTTGTGGACATTTAGGTTGGTTCCATGTCTTGGCAATTGTGAATAATGCTGCAATAAACATTGATGTGCAAGCACTTTTCTGACTGAGCGTTCTCCTGTCTTTTGGGTAAATACCCAGAAGTGGGATTACTGGATCAAATGGTAGTTCTATTTGTAGATCTTTGAGGAACCTCCATATTGTTCTCCACAGTGGTTGAACTAGTTTACATTCCCACCAACAGTGTAGGAGGGTTCCCTTTTCACCACATCCCCGCCAACACTTATCACTTTTTATATTCTTAATCTTTGCCATTCTGACAGGGGTTAGGTGGTATCTCATTGTAGTTTTTATCTGCATCTCCCTTATGATGAGGGATGTTGAGCATTTCCTCATATGCTTTTTGGCTATTCGTATGTCTTCCTTAGAGAGACTTTTGTTCAGCTCATTTTCCCACCTTTTAATTGGGTTAATCATTTTTTTTCGCATAAGGCACTTGAGTTCCCTATGTATTCTGGTTATCAGTCCCTTGTCTGAGGCATATTTAACAAAAATATTTTCCCATTCTGAGGGTTGTCGGTTCACACTTGTTACTGTGTCCTTTGCTGTGCAGAAACTTCTTAGTCTAATATAGTCCCACTTGTCTATTTTAGGGATTATTGCCTGTGCCTTGGGGTCTTATTTAAGAAGTCTTTGCCTACTCCAATGTCCCCCAGAGTTTCCCCAGCATTTTCCACCAGTAGTTTTATTGTTTGAGGTTTTAGGTTAAGATCTTTGATCCATTTTGAGTTGACTGTTGTTAGTGGTGAAAGATGGGGGTTCAGTTTCATCTTTCTGCAGGTGGATACCCAGTTTTTCCAGCACCATTTACTAAAGATGTTTTCCTTTTCCCAATGGATTGACTGATATCCTTTGTCAAAGATCAGTTGGCTGTAAGCTTTGGGGGTTATTTCTGGGGTCTCTATTCTCTTCCATTGGTCCACATGTCTGTTTTTATGCCAATACCATGCTGTTTTGATGACCACAGCTTTATAGTATATCTTGGGATCAGGGAGTGATATGCCTCCTACTCCACTCTTCTTGCGCAGGATTGCTTTTGCAATACGAGGTCTTTTATGGTTCCAGACAAATTCTATGATTGCCCTTTCTAGATCTCTGAAGAATATCTCTGGTATTTCGATTGGAATTGCATTAAACATGTAGATTAATTTGGGTAGAATTGCCATTTTGATTATGTTAATTCTTCCAATCCAGGAGCATGGAATATCCTTCCACTTTTTTATGTCACTTTCAATGTCTCTTTTAAGATTTTCGTAGTTTTCTTTATAAAGATCTTTGACTTTCTTAGTTAGGTTTATCCCTAGGTATCTTATACACCTTGTGGCTACGGTGAAAGGGATTCCTTTCTTCTGCTCTGCTTCGTTCAACTTGTTGTTCATAAATAGAAATGCTATAGATTTTTGGATATTGATTTTGTATCCTGCCACTTTACTGTATTCACTTATTACTTCAAGCAGTTTTTTCATGGATACCTTTGGGTCTTCTAAGTATACCATCATGTCATCTGCAAATAAAGATATTTTCAATTCTTCTTTGCCTATTCGAATGCCTTTAATATTGTTCTCTTCTCTGATTGCAATAGCTAAGACTTCCAGTACTATATTAAAGAGCAGTGGAGAAAGTGGGCAGCCCTGCCTAGTACCTGTTTTCAGAGGAAAAGCTTTCAGCTTTTCCCCATTCAGTATAATGTTAGCTGTAGGTTTTTCATAGATGGCTTTTATTGTGTTGAGAAATGACCCTTCTATACCAATCTTACTGAGAGTCTTAATCATAAAAGGATGCTGTATTTTATCAAATGCTTTCTCCGCATCAATTGAGATGATCATATGGTTTTTATCTTTCTTTCTGTTAATGTGGTGTATTACATTTATGGTCTTGCGTATATTGAACCATCCTTGCATCCCTGGTATAAAGCCTACCTGATCGTGATGAATGATCTTTGTTATATGTTGTTGGATACGATTTGCGAGTATTTTGTTGAGAATTTTCGCATCTATATTCATCAATGATATTGGTCTGTAGTTTTCCTTTTTTGTCATATCCTTATCTGTTTTGGGGATGAGGATGATGGAGGCTTCATAAAATGAATTTGGAAGGTTTCCTTCCTTTTGAATCTTTAGAAATAATTTTAGTAGGATAGGGGTTAACTCTTCCTTAAAAGTTTTGTAGAATTCACAAGTGAAGCCATCTGGGCCTGGGCTTTTCTTTGTTGGGAGGTTATTTATTACTGATTCAATCTCCTGGCTTGTTATAGGTCTATTCAGGTTCTCTATGTCTTCCTGATCCAATCTTGGTAGATTATATGCATCCAGGAATTTGTCCATCTCCTCCAGGTTATCTTGTTTGTTGGCGTAAAGTTGCTCATAGTATCCTCTAATGATATTTTGTATTTCTGCTATGTCTGTGGTAATATTGCCTGTTTCATCACATATTTGACTAATCTGGTTTCTTTCTTTCTTCTTCTTAATCAGTCTAGCCAATGGTGTGTCGATCTTGTTAATCTTTTCAAAGAACCAGCTTTTGCTTTCATTTATTTTCTGTATGGTTCGTTTATTTTCTATTTCATTTATTTCTGCTCGAACCTTTATTATTTCTTTTCGCCTGGTATTTTGGGGATTTGTTTGTTGTTGTTTTTCCAATTCTCTGAGGCATGATGATAAGTTATCTAGTTGCCATCTTTCTGTCCTTTTCTTATGTGCACTAATTGCTATGAATTTTCCTCTTATGACTGCTTTTGCTGTGTCCCATAGATTCTGGACACTTGTGTACTCATTATCATTAGTTTCCATAAATTTTTTTATTTCAGCCTTAATTTCTTCAGTAGTGAAGAAGTCATTCAGAAGTAGGTTGTTCAGTTTCCATGTGTTCGTGTATTTTCGGGGTTGTGTCTTGAAATTAATCTTGAGTTTAATTCCATCATGGTCAGAGAAGATGCTGGGTACAGTTTCTATGCCTTTGAATCTATAAAGGCTTGATTTGTGTCCTAATATATGATCTATCTTTGAAAAGGTTCCATGTCGGGGTGAGAAAAATGTATATGTTGTGGATGTAGGGTGGAAAGTTCTATAGATATCTGTCAAGCCCATTCCATTTATAGTATCATTTAAGTCCTGTATCTCTCTATTTATTTTCTGTCTAGAAGACCTGTCTATAGGAGATAATGGGGTGTTGAGATCTCCAACAATTATAGTATTTCTCCCTATCTCTCCTTTTAGCTCCAACAGTCTTTCCTTCACATATTTAGGTGCACCTGAGTTGGGTGCATAGATATTTATAAGGGTTATGTCTTCTTGCTGGATTACCCCATTTACTATTATATAATGCCCTTCTTTGTCTCTTCTTACAGTCTTTGTCTTGAAATCTATTTTGTCTGAGATCAATATCGCTACTCCAGCCTTTTTTCGATTTCCATTTGCATGGAGTATCTTTTTCCAGCCCTTGACTTTTAGTCTATGTATGTCTTTATCCATAAGGTGAGTTTCTTGTAGGCAACAGATAGAGGGTTTCTGTTTTCTTATCCAGTCAGCCAGTCTATGTCTCTTTACTGGAGAATTTAATCCATTGACATTCAATGTAATTATCGATATTTCCGTACCTGATCCTATCATTAAGTGAGCCATTTTCTTGGTTGCTCTTTGTTCTCGTATAACTGTCTCTGATTTTTTAGTTTTCCTGGTATAATACTCCCTTCAGAACCTCTTGAAGAGCTGGTCTGGAGTTGGTAAATTCCTTCAAATTTTGTTTATTCGAGAATGTTTTTATCTTTTTTTCCCATATGAAAGATAATTTTGCCGGGTATAATATTCTTGGTTGAAATTGTTTTTCACTCAACACTTTTACTATGCTTCCCCATTCTTTCCTTTCTTGCATTGTTTCCGCCGAAAGATCCGATGTTAGCCTGATGGGGTGACCTTTGTAAGTAACCTGGCGTTTCCCTCTTGCCAACTTTAGTATCTTGTCTTTGTCTGTTGTTTTTGCCAGTCTGGCTATAATGTGCCTTGGAGAGGATCTTCTTGGGTTGATTCTACCCGGGGTCCTATGTATTTCCTGGGTCTGGATATTTGAGTGCCTTTCTAGATTTGGAAAATTTTCTTCCAGGATCTCATGGAATAAATTATCTAGGCCCTTATTATTTTCTTCCTCTTCTGGAATACCTATTATCCGGATGTTGGGGCACTTGATAGTATCCAGTATTCCTCGTATATTATCCTCATTTTTCATGGTTGTTTTCTCAATCTTCCTGATGCTTTTTTCTAGGTCAGATGTTTTGTCTTCTATGTTAGATATTCGATCTTCTGCCTGGTCTAACCTACTTTTAATACTTTCAAGGGAGGTTTTGATTTCCTGTATCACATTCTTCATTCCTAGAAGTTCCATCTGGTTCTTGTTTAAGGTATCCATTTCTTCTTTCAAGTCATTGAAGGACTTCCTCATCTCCTGGAGCTCCTTGTCTCTTTTCTCTTCCATCTCAGTTAGTTTGGTCACTACAAATAATCTGAATTCCTTATCAGACATGTCCACGACGTCCATTGTATTGACTGTGGGTGATGTAGGCTTGATGATTTCCCTTGAGGGAGAGGCCTTTTGTTGGTTGCTCATATTTCTGGAGCCTCTGCGATTGTTCTTAGTCATTAGGCATTCTATATGTTTCTTCCTAACTGATTGTTAATACTTCTACAGGCTTAGAAAATTGATGATTTCCCTTATGGTTGGCCTACCTGTTGCTCACAATTACCATTAACTGTTGCCACTACCCTGGATGGCCCAAAGTCCTCACTGTCTCTAAGGACAGGTGAGCCTACAATTGACTGAATAAGCAACACCCCAAGAGCAAAGAAAAACAAACTGAAAAAAGGAAATCGCGCGGCGCGCAAGCGCGCCGCGCGCTATTCAAATCACCAGAATTCAGAGTCCAAAGGCTAGTGGGAAAGTGTCAGAAGATGAGTGACAGGACCAGGTTGGTCAGGTCTGGAGCCTGAGTCCGCCTGGTGCCCGGAACTGCTGGCCGGCTCGATCCGGATTGCGGGTGGGGTGGGGTGGGAGTTCGCCTTAAAGTCCCAGACAACCAACCTGGGGTCCAAGGAGGAGAAACGGTGGGGATGCGTGGAGATTCGGAAAGGTCGGGCCTGCAGCCTCAGTCCGCCTGGTGCCCGGAACTGCTTGACATACTATAATTTCATGTTTACTGATGAAATATTTATTTTTGTAAAAAGAGAATCAATACATCCTCTGCCACCTACTTTGTAGAAAAATGTCATGTTATAATGGAAACAGATCTCCCTAAAGATGGTGATATTTATCTTAAATTTCATAAGCGTACATAAACATTATTCACACTTTTGGCTTGCATCTTCTTTTTTCAAAGAGTAGAGGTTATATATACACACTGTTCAAATATCTGGATAAAAAGTAGCAAACTCCATCCATTATAAACTTGCTCTGACTACACGACGCTAAACATCTGGCTATGGCTGTAACTAAGAGCTGAACATAAGAGCGTTCTCCATTTCTAGTGTCATTGTGTTGTCAAAGATGATACCAAGTAAGAATCGGTTAGGAAATGTGGGGAAAAAAGAGAAGGGAGCTAATCCAGATAAACAAAACCAATGTGTGAACAGCAGCTGATGCCAATGAAATCTGTAAAAATAAGAATCTGAATATAATGTTATAAAAGAGATTATTACGTTAGCTGTCATGTCTGTTTCACTGAACAGTGAGAGCAGGTGATCAGTGATTTCCCAAATGGAAGGCCAAATCAGTATCATAGACAGTCTCTCCATTTCTATTTTCAATTCAGAAAAGTAAATTTTCTTTCATTGGGGGGAAGGAAATCACAACTCCATGGGTCACTGTGATAGCTAATGAAAGGTAAACCTCACAAATTTTTTTTTAAGGGTTTTTGCCTTAGGGCACATGCACATGAGAGAGACAGACAGACACAGAGGGAAAGTGAGAAATCACCTCTTCCAAGGAGAATGGCCACGCTGCAATTCCTTCTCCTTTTTCCTCCCGGGATCTCGGGTACACACGCACCTGGTGTGATTGTCAAGTCTCCTTGTCCTGGGCTCAAACCATCGTTGGCCATGTGGGAGTCCAGCTACGTAACTGCTATACCATCTGCTGGCCCCAACCTCACTATTTTTAATCTCATCTGATCAACCAAGGGGGGAAACGGCCTTTAATTTATAGTCCATTTTGCTTTTAACTATAAGTTATTGACTTTTATCTTCCCCCCAACCCCAGATTCTGAAGCACTAGCACTGCCTTTCCCAGACTTGACTATTTTGCTTAGTTCATTTGCAGAAGATTTGAAAACTACTAGCATTGTGAGGGCACTGGGCAAGTGTGGCATTGAGACTGCTTTACAGCATGCGCACGTGCGCGTGCACACACACACACATACACAGAAAAGGAGCAGCTGGAAAGCCTAAGTGAAAACAAGTAGCTGAGTGGGGAACCAGCAGTTAGCGTAATGGCTATGTCGCTGGACTCCCACGTAGTCGACCGCGGTTCACGTCCCGGACCTGGTGGCTTAAAACTCATGCCGGGCGCGTGTGCATGCGTGCCCAAGATCCCGAGAGGAGAATGGAGGAGAAGGGATTGCGGCATGACCATCCCCCCTGGGGGGGTGATTTCTCGCTTTCTGTCTCTATGTCTCTTTCTGTCTGTCTGGCGAGCGCACGCACCCTATCGTGAAAATTTCTCAAAAAACAAACAAACAAAAAAAAAAACAAGTAGCTGAATGCATCTGGCTCCCAGGTCGTTTGTGCGTCAGCCATACTGGAGGCATGAGCTGAGATTCTGTGACTGGTGCCACTGGAAGTGCGTGGCTCCTCAGGCTGGGAGGCTTGAAGCAGCTCAAGGGTGGCCCAAAGTAAAAATCTAGAGAGAACTGGGAAAAGTTGGAAGAGAAAGCTCATGAAGGAGGAATGCACAGAAGACGGTGTAGCTCTGACCATTTGAACAAATTAAGCTCTTGCCCTTCTGATTAAATCTGCTTTTAGGAACCTGGGATTCCTGGAGGAAACAGGATGGGTTGCTAGCCATGTCCGCAAATGTCTTCAAGGTGTCAGAGATTGCAGTCCTATGGAACTGTAGTCCTACTCAGGTGGTTTAGAGGCAGTTTCCTTCCTTTCTGTTTTTTTTTTTTTTTGGTATATACAAGGGCAAATTAATCTAAGGAAAATGAAAGTAAGTTTTCCATCTTTTTTTTTTTTTTGGAGAGGTTTTTGCTATAGGGCGCGTGTGCTCGCCAGACAGAGAGAGACAGAAAGTGAGAAATCACCCCCCAGGGGGGATGGCCACGCCACAATCCCTTCTCCTCCATTCTCCTCTCGGGATCTTGGGCACGCACGCACACGCGACCGGCGTGAGTTTAAGCCGTGGGGTCCGGGACTCGAACCGCAGTCGACTACGTGGGAGCCCAGCGACACATCCATTACGCTAACTGCTGGTCCCAGTAAGTTTTCCATTTTAAATGCTTTTAGCATGAGGTCTTGTGAAAGCCAGTTCCCGCCGTATGTACCGTTCTCCACATGCTCGGAGAACTGGGAAGCGTAAGTTATATCACAGGCACGTCGAGTTTCCCATGAGAGTCTACCGAGGAGAAAAGAAGACAAATGCTGCAACAAAGGGAAAAAAAATTTGGTTGTCCAAGAATTTTTAGTGTATGTGTGCGTGGATGAATTGCACATACATATACATATGCATAACACTTGGTAAATTATATTCTGAGATGCACACTTATTTGAAGTTACAGAGTACCTTATTATTAATGTGCATATGTTATATGGTGATGTTTTTGTTTTCCTCAGAAAAACTGTTGTTTTGTAACCACACCAATACAACATGTATAACTGGGATGGTTAAGTACATTCCACCCCCAATCCTTCTGCCCAGACTGGTTGTTGAAGGTGAATGAAAAAAGAAACTGTTGTCCTGTTATGTTGTCCAGTGTGTGGATTTTGCTAAACTCAGGCAGGGAGTAGTTGCTTCTCTGTACTCTCTCTTAGAAAAAATGTATTTCCTTAGGATTATAGGGAAGGTCAGAAAGTTAAGGAGAGGGGTGTTTAGGTCATTGGTTCCAGAGTTTCTCATTGAGTAGACAGTCCTACCTATAGCTGAGGGACCTACACCCTAGTTCAGAGTACGACTGTCCTCCAAAGGGCTCTTCCTTCCCCTTAATGATGCTACTGCAAACTGAATTCCTCCGATTTGGATATGAACTATTTGAGATCACTGCATGTTGTGGATATCTCGGAGAGCAGTTGTGGGGGGAAACTTCTATGGGTAGGAGGCAGTTAGGAATGGGTGGTGTGGCCTAGGTAGTATTATGATTTGTGAAATGGATATAAGCAGAAGGGATTGTTAAAATGGGAATAAGAACAAGGACAAAGAAACAAGTCTAGGAATGTATGTGTCCTCAAGAGCACCCAGGCCCCACTTCTTCATGAAAGATTTAACATTTAAATACTTTTTTCTTGACTTATGGAGATAAACTATAAAATTTATCATTATTATTATTATTATTATTATTATTATTTGGAGAAGTTTTTCACTATAGGGCACGTGCACTCGCCAGACAGACAGAAAGAGACAGAGAGACAGAAAGGGAGAAATCACCCCCCGGGGGGATGGTCACGCTGCAATCCCTTCTCCTCCATTCTCCTTTTGGGATCTTGGGCATGCACGCATACGTGCCCGGCGTGAGTTTTAAGCCACCGGGTCTGGGACGCGAACTGCAGTCGACTCCATGGGAGTCCAGCGACATAGCCATTACACTAACTGCTGGTTCCCTCATTATTGTTTTTTAATTAGCTATAGAGCATGTGCACTCACCAGAGAGAGAGAGAGAGTAGGAGCGAGGGAGAGGGAATGTGAGAAAGCAATCCACCAGGCCCAGGACTTGAACCATGGTCAACCATGTGGGAGTGCAGCTCCTCAACCATCATGCCATCTTCTGGGCCATGGAAATAATTTTTAAAATTTGCCTTATTTGTATGTATTTTTAATGGTATCTCTTTCACAAAGTCTCCTTTATGCCTGTTTTCACATTGTTGGATTGGGAAAAACAAAAATGAAAGTGTAGGTTAGGCAGGCATGTCTTATGCCACATCATTGGACATTTCAATATGGAGTCCAAAATTGCAATTGTGATGTCCTAGCTAGGTTACTTTAGGACTTCAAGTTAGTGACTAACAACGACGTCAACATCCGCCCACAGTGAAATCGAGGCTCTTCAAGTGATGAGATCTCAGGAAGCAGAACGAAGACTGTATTTTCAGACAAATGCAAGAGATCTTTTAGAACAGAGACATCAGCCAGTGCTCTCTGGGAATCCACAGATATGTCTATTATCCCCCAGTAGGCTAGTGTTGCTTTACAGTTTTCTCCCCCACTCCCCCCTTTTTCCAACCTGTAGGGCTTTGGGACCAGCAGGTGGCATGGTGGTGAAGGCACTGGACTCCCACATGGCTGACTATGCTCAGAGCTCTGGTCCCGGTGGATTGCTTTCTCACTTTCCTTTCTCTCTCCGTCTCTCTCCGGTCAAATAATAATAATAATAATATAATAAAATGAAATAAACAATTTTTTTAAAAAATCCATAGGCTTTCTGAAAGCCTTCAATTGTTTCCATTTATGGTTATCATAAACTCCACTATGATTTACTAACAAGTGATTGTAAGTGCAAGACCACTCTAAACCCTCCTAGCCAGAAAAGTCTTCAGAAAATAGCACTCCAGTGATAAAATAGGCAATGAGATGCAAAGAAATTAAAAGGTGTACTTGAAATTATTGATATTTTTAGGAGTATTTAAGTTTCTGGCTCACAGAAACTTTGGTGTTTTGTTAACTATAATATCTTTGCCTATGCATAAGCATGACTTCTTTCTATCTAACAATTTCAGCAGTTCCTTTTAACAAATTTTGCATGGTAACATTGGATTAAGCTGAGTTTTAGTCTCTCTGTGCACTTGGTGGTGATAATTATCATGGAATAATGTAGGCTTGGTCTGTTCTTCAGTCAAGTTTATTAGATTTCCTCATGTACATGATATTTGTAAATATTACATAAAATCTGGCTTAATCTGGCACTCTCCATCTAGGTTTATTATATCATTGTACTAAGAATGTCAAAAGATAAATTCTATACCATTTTGGAGACTCAAGATATCAGATATTGAAACTCTATTATATAAATATATTAAATCACTCCTGGCCAATTTAATTAAAATATGAGATTCATGTATCTGTTATGAACATCTTTCCACATGGTTCTGGTGCACTGTCAAGGTAGAGAACAACTGACTTAATAAATTCTGCTGGGACAAATGAAAGATGTTCTAACTGAAAGTTTACGTCCACACTACTCAAGGCTTTAGACTAACACTTCACATTAGTGGAAAAACCGATCTACTTTGAAAATGAATTGATACTTTGATTTTTAAATACTTTTTTTTTTTTGAGAGGTGTTTGCTATAGGGCGTGTGCGCTCGCCAGACAGAGAGACAGAAAGCGAGAAATCACCCCCCAGGGGGGATGGCCACACCACAATCCCTTCTCCATTCTCCTCTCGGGATCTTGGGCACGCATGTACACACGCCTGGCATGAGTTTTAAGCCACCGGGTCTGGGACTCAAACCGCGGTTGACTATGTGGGAGTCCAGCGACATAGCCATTTCGTTAACTGCTGGTCCCAATTTTTAAATACTTTTAGTCTGCAAGCATAAGTTCTTATAAAAAGATAATCCAAAGAACAAACATGGTGGGCCAGCAGGTGGCATGAAGTTAAGGTGGCCGACTGAGCAGTTGCAGTGCTGAACCTGGCATCTGGAAAATAAAGGCTGGGAGTATGTATGTGCATGCTCAAGATCCTGATAAGAGAATGGGTTGGAGGATGGCCACACACCTGAGGGGAGTGATTTCTCAGTTTCCCTCTCCTTCTGTGTTTCCTCTGCAAGTGCACATGTCACAACTTATAGCAAAATAAATAAATGAAGTTCATTACTTGAAATGTCTGTGAACTACAGACTTGAGAGTTTTCTCTGCCTTCAAGTACGGTGCTTTATCGAGTACTTGTTTTTGCATCAAGAAAACGTTCATTGTCAAGGTTGTTGCTGATATGTGCTTGTGTGTGTTTCTACTAGTTTTAGTTTATTTAGAATGACTTAAAATCATTCAACTGCTAGGAAATTCTGAGGTCTCTTTTATAGCTGTCATGATATGCTTAAGTCATTCAACTATGATTTTTTTTTTCAGGCTTTATTGTATTATTAGGTACTTAGGACATAAAGCAAATTCAACCTTCTAGTCTAAATCCAGTCAGCAGCTGCCAGTCAGATATTTAACTAGGTCTTCGACTTTGTTACCTTCCTTAGACAGCTGGATCACCTGAGCACACTGCTGTAGTGGGGAACTGCCTGATGGAATACTCTTGTAGATGGTGTTCCAGAGATTGTAGAATAGAGAGACTTATAGGCCAAATGAAGATGCTCAAATCATGTGGTTCATTTAATTACTTTTCAATATGTATCAAGAAACAAAAGGAAAGTATCTGTGTAGGTTTGCACATGTACAATGGTTGAACAGGTCTGAGGTAGAAGGGACACACTACCCGAATCCTGCATTACAAAGTGTTATGCCCGTCTCTCTCCCTCTCTCTCATCATGCTGCTCTGCTGACCCTGGATACCAGGACCATAGTTCAGGATTAGAAAGGGTGTTCAGCAGAGAGAAGGTCCTCTGACCCATCACTTGCTCACTTTATTTGAGACACACAGGGGCAAGCATGCCTGACCAATAGCCATAGATCACAGACTGCTTGCCCAGAGGTCATGGTTTTTATCTGCATGTCTCTAAAAGAGGTCAATGGAACCAAGGTGGGTGTCATCACTGGGTAACAGTGTCACGATAGGGATCACATTACTGACAACTGGGAGTAATATGACCCATGATTTATGACTTATCTATCCTTCCATCTCTTCGTATCTATAAGTTAACTAATTTGTTCCATCATTTTTATCTGTGTTCAGCACATGTGGGCTATATTTATTATATGTCTAACACATCTCACAGGTTAGCAACCTAGGAACAATATTGAGCTGATCTTGTACATTACATTCATCTCATTTGTGTATCTTGTTCTCCACAGCAAAGTTGGATATCCTTAAATAATATAGCAAATGCTGAGACCAGTAGATGGTATAGTGGTTACATTGTTGGACTCCCACATAGTTGACCTCAGTTCAAGTTCTGGACCTGGCAACTTAAAACTCATGCTGGGCATGTGTGCATGTGCCCCCAAGATCCCAAGAGGATTATGGAGGAGAAGGAATTGCAGCATAGCCATTCCTTCGGGGGAGGGGGTGATTTTTCACTTTCTGTCTCTCTCTGTCTCTCTGGAGAATGTATGCAATCTATAGCAATAATCTTTCTAAAAAAATATCAAAACCTCCCTTGACAATATTAAAAACAGATTATATCATGCAGAAGATCAAATCTCAGATTTAGAAGACAGAATCTCTACCTAGAAAAATTCACCAAAAAGATTGAGACAATAACCCCCCGAAATGAGAATAAGATACAAGAAATATTAGATGCCATTTTTTGACCCAAAAAAGTATAATTCATACTCCAGAAGGTGAAGAGACTGATAAGGGCATTGATAATCAATTCCATGAAATCCTGGAAGAAAACTTTCCAATCCTAGAGAGGCATTCAAATATCCAGACCCAAGAAATACAAAGGACCTCTATTGAATCAATCCAAGATCTCCAAGGTACATCATAGCCACATTGACCAAAACCACAGACAAAGACAAAATACTAAAACTGGCAAGAGAGAAATGTCAAATTACTTATAAAGGTTATCCCATCAGGTTAACATCTAACCTCTCATTGGAAACAATGCAAGCAAGGAAAGAATGGGAAAATATATTCAAAGTGTTAAGTGAAAAACAATTTTAACTAAGAATATTATACCTGGCAAGATTATTTTTCATATGGGAAGAAAAAACAAACACATTCTCAGATAAACAAAACCTGAAAGAATCTACCAACACCAGACCAGCCTTCTAAGAAGTTCTGAAGGGAGTGCTATATTAGGAAAACTAAAGAGAGAGATTCACAGGCCAAGTTAAGAAGCTCAAATCACGTGGTGCATTTAATCACTTCCCAATATGTCTCAAGAAACAAAAGGAGGGAACCAGCAGTTAGCGTAATGGCTATGTCGCTGGACTCCCATGTAGTCGACCGCGGTTCGGTCTCGGACCCGGTGGCTTACAACTCACGCCGGGCGCGTGTGCGTGCATGCCCAAGATCCCGAGAGGAGAATGGAGGAGAATGGAGGAGAAGGGATTGCGGAGTGACCATCCCCCCTGGGGGGTGATTTCTCGCTTTCTGTCTCTATGTCTCTCTCTGTCTGTCTGGCGAGCGCATGCGCCCTATAGCAAAAAAAAAAACCTCTCCAAAAAAAAAAAAAAAAAAAAGAAACAAAAGGAAAAAAATAATAATATAGCAAATGCCAATTACAACTTCTTTAGGATCTTATTTATTTAGGATTGTAGGATTTAGCAACCAGAAAGGGAAAGACACACCTTCCTGGGTTTTTTTTTCCAATAATTTTTATAGAATAAAGATGTGGGAAAAGAGGTTGGAGAAGGCTACTATTAAAAAAAAATGATCTGTCAATGATAACATGTATGGTAATATCTTTGACTGGACAGATATACAGGGTATTCATGCTGGGAAAATTCATTTTGTGTGCTGTAATGACATACAGTGGTTGAGAAAAATTAATAATAATAAAAAAGGAAAGCTATCTAGAAACAATCTAGGTATAATTTTCTTATTTCTTTCTTTTCTGTCTCTTTTGTTCCCTCTTCCCTTTCTTTTGCTAATTACTGAAAAAATTGCATATTATATATATATATTACTTTTTGCATACATTATATACATACCTATTATCTGATCTTTGCATTCTTTGGCCTACATCATACAATGGTAAAGAAAGACCAAAAAGAAACACACTCTAGGGGATATATGGAATTTAGCATTTATGAACACTTACCATATATTCTTCTTTATTATTATTATTATTATTTTTACTTTAAGAGAAGCTATCTTTTTCTTATACATCATTTAAGAAATTTATCTAAGCCCTGGGACCAGCAGTTAGAATAATGGCTATGTCAGTGGACTCCCATGTAGTTGACCATGGTTCGCGTCCTGGACCTGGTGGCTTAAACTCACGCCGGGTGCGTGTGCATGTGACCAAGATCCTGAGAGGAGAATGGAGGAGAAGGCATTGCAGTGTGGCCATCACCCGGGGGGTGATTTCTTGCTTTCTGTCTCTCTGTCTCTCTCTGTCTTTCTGTCAAGTGCACGTGCCCTATAGCAAAAACTTCTCAAAAAAAATTTTTATCTAAGCCCTGAAATATAACATAGAATTGATAGGCTACTTACTCTCTTGAAAAAAGATATAGAATAGATGTTAAAATCTGACTTTTTCATATTGGACTTGTCTTCCAGTTCTGGCTGTCATTTTCCAACAGTTTGACCTTTCTTGAGTTATTTTCCCTTCCTGACTGAGCCTTATTTCTACCATGAGGAAATCAAAATAGTAGTACCTACTTTTTAAAGGTTTTTAAAAATATTCATTATACTAAATTATATTTAATACAATGATATATTAAGTAATAATGGTGAGTTAAATTATATGAAGAGTTATATTTATACTGTCTATAGCTATTTTATTAGAATTTTTGCTAGATAAAATTATATTAATGAATTACTACTTAAAATTTTTTATTTACAAATCATAAGATTAAATTATTTTTTCCATACTTTAAAAGGAAGTTCAAGGTAGGGGTAGAGTCTGGAGTTTAACTCCTTGTTCTTGGGTAGAGTCTTTTAAGTGTGAGAAAAAGCTGTTGACTTCATGTTTGAATCTAGGCCTCCTTGGACAAGCCATTAACGTCTTCGTTAATCCTTTTTATTTATATGTACAGTGTTCCCCCACCCTCTTATCTGCAGGAGACACCTTCCAAGATTCCCAGTGGATACTTGAAACTGAAGGTTACTGAATCTCACAGTGTTTTTTCTATCTGAAAACGGAGGCAGCTACTAAGTGACTAATGAGTAGATAGTGTGTACAGCAGGGATAGGCTGGATAAAGGGATAATTCACATACCAGGTGGGGTGGAGTAGTGCAGGCTGGGATTTCATCATGCTACTCAGAACAGCATGAGATTTAACACTTATAAATCGTTTATTTCTGGAATTTTGTAATATTTTCAGACTACAGTTGACTACAGGTAACTGAAACAACAAAAAGTGAGATCATGAGTAATGGGAGACTACTGTAAAAAGGGATCAGAAAAGTACCCTGAAATGTTAGTCAGCTGCAATTAACTGTTGAGAGAGGAAGGGAGGAAGAGAAAGAGAAAAAGGGAAAGGAGGAGGGGGAGAGAGAGGGAAATACTGTTAAATATATTGGCAGACGAGTGTCAGCTGATTTGCTCTAGATGACACATAATAATATTTGAAATGTTTTATCACTTGAAAAGTGTATCCTTGAGTATTATAATTTTTGAAATTCTGAATGGTAGTTTATTTTTTAATTTTTTTTTCAAGAAAAAAACAACACATAAAACAATAAACAAAACTCCCACTCAAAGCACTGAACCTAGTTTTGTATGTACATCTAAACCTTGACTAAAATTTAGATCTTCTCATTCTTTTTATTTGCAATTTCTGTTTATTCATATATCTCAAATGTACTTTAATGTACTCACTTTCATCATCAATATGCAAGAATTCTTTATAATGTTAAATTTTAGAACTACTGATTCTATCTATGAAGGTTTAAATGTTACATTAATTGTCATCTCATAATTAGCAACTAAAATTTTTGAGAAGAATATTTAAAAATCATTTCTAGACATTGGATATCTTAATCCATTTGGACTCTTACAGCAAAATACCTTAAGTTGGGTCACTTATTTTTTAAACATTTTTTATTTTTAATTAATTAATTAATTTACATTCATTCACTGAGCATTGTCACAGCATATGAAATGTGACTTTTCATCCAGAATATACTGCATAGTGGCTTAATCATACCTGTTATCATCAATAATTTTCCATTACTAGTTTCATATATATATATATATATATATATATATATATATATATATATATTTCCCCCTATTTCTTACCCTCTACCATTTCCCACCCTCCTACAGTTGTTTTCCATTCCTTTTTCCCCCTACATTTTATTGATTCACAGAATTTCTTAAATAATCTAACTACTTTTAATAGCAGGTTCAGCCAGTATATACATATCTGTGAATACATGTCTGACTTTAGGTGTGAAACTGAGTAGAATGAATATACTACAAGGTAGCACCTAGCTGATGCTATATAGCTTACTAAGGTCATTAAATAGGTATTTTTAAATATATTTTTAATTTCAAGAAAATCAGTTTTAGCTTTAATAAATCAAAGAAATGCTAAGGAACCTGGCTTAAAACTTAAAGTCAGGAAACAGGTTAGGATTCTGTTCAGATAGTAGGTACATGAACCTATTGGCAGCGCAAGATAGGACAAAAATCTTTAAAACCAGAAAACAAAGCCTAGAAAAAAGTCAGCAATGTTTTAGTCAAAAGTCATAAAATTCTATGTTACCATTTCAGTCTCATGTACTTAATCTATATTCTGTTTTGGTCTGATCTTCTCGATTAAATTCTGGGATATAATATTCAACTTCAGACTTGTCCCTATCATTAAGTTGGCCATTTTTTTAGTTTTTGCACTCTTATTTCTGTGTGCCTGTATTTAATTTTCCTGGGATAGCACTCTCTGGTCTGGTGTTGGTACATTCTTTCAGGTTTTGTTTATCTGAGACTGTTCTTGTCTTTTCTTCCCATATGAAGGATAAACTTACTGGGTACAGTATTCTTGGTTGAAATTGCTTTTCCCTTAACACTTTGAATGTATTTTCCCATTCTTTCCTTGCTCTCATTGTTTCCAATGAGAGGTCCATTGTGAGTCTGATGGGATATCCTTTGTAGGTAACTTGCCATTTCTCTCTTGCCAATTGTCGGATGTCTTTGTGGCTTTGGTCAGTCTGGCTATAATGTATCTTGGAGAAGATCTTCTTGGGTTGATTCTATTTGGGGTCCTTTGTATTTCTTGGGACTGAATCTTTGAATGCCTCTCTAGATTGGGAAAGTTTTCTTATAGGATTTCATGGAATAGATTATCAATGCCCTTATGAGTTTCTTCACCTTCACGGATACCAATTATCTGGATGTTTGGATGTTGGATGGTATCTGGTATTTCTCGTATATATATATATTTTTTTTTTTAGAGGTTTTTGCTATAAGACGTGTGTGCTCGCCAGAGAGACAGAGAGAGATAGAGAGACAGAAAGCGAGAAATCACCCCCTGGGGGGATGGCCACGCCGCAATCCCTTCTCCTCTATTCTCCTCTTGGGATCTTGGGCACGCAAGCACACGTACCTGGCATGAGTTTAAGCCACCGGATCTGGGACCCGTACCACAGTCGACTATGTGGAAGTCCAGCGACATAGCCATTACGCTAACTGCTGGTCCCATTACTCATATATTATTCTCATTTTGGAGGGCAATTTTCTCAGTCTTCATGGTGGAATTTTCTAGACCAGCGACTCTGTCTTCTACATCCGAGATTCGATTTTCTGTATGATCTAATCTGCTTTTAATACTTTCAGGGGAGGTTTTCACTTCCCGTATTATAGCCTTCATCTCTAACAGGTTCATTAGATTCTTTTTTATGCTGTATATTTCCTCTTTTAGATCTTGCAAGAAATTCCTCATCTCCTGGAACTGATAAGTTCCTTTTTCCTGCCTCTTCTGGAGTTCATTGTCTATCTTCTCTTTCATCTGTTAGCTTTGTCACTATGAATATTCTAAATTCTTTATCTGAGTTTTACACATGAGGATGAAGAGGAGTTATTTTTTTTCCCTTGGAGGAGAGGTGTTTTCTTGCTTTCCCATATTTCTTATGACCCCTGTGCTGATTTCTAGTCATTTAATGGTGCATTTCTTCCTAATTCTTGAAGTTCAATCTGAGTGTTCAGAGGCGTGCAGAAGGAGGTGATCTGCAATTTCTCTTCTGTTTCATTTTCAATCTTTGTGCATCAGATTTAGTGGGAACAGAGGAACATTCCGATCCAAATCATATTCAGATATTTGGATCCTGTTCACTTGGACCTGTCTAGACACTTAGTGCGCAGAGGCCACTATAAATGAATCTGGAGGGAGAAGTCTCAGCAAAAAATCTTTATTTTTAGTCAAGAAAAGCAATATTTTACAGCTCAAGTTTTGTATCCATCTCCAAGTTGGGTCATTTGTAAACATTAGAAATTTATTGCTCACAGTTCTGTAGGCTGGGAAGTTCAAGATCAAGGTATCAGAGGATTTGGTGTCTGGTGAAGGCTCTGCTTTACAGATGATATCTTTGCTGAGTCCATCACTTGGGGAAAGAGACAAACATACTCCCTTTAGCCTCTTTTATAAGGACACTAATCCCTTAATCACTTCCCAAAGGTCTTACCTCTTACCTGTCACATTGTAGATTAAGTTTTAACATATGAATTTTAGAGGGCCACAATCTTTAGAGCGCCACAATCTTTAGACATAGCACTGGACAATAGAAAACATAAAATGTTGATTTTTGAAAAATAGAAACATGACGTGAGGCCATAGGTAATTGTTCCAGCTTACTCTCTGGAGGCAGTTTCTAGGCTGCCTGAGAGGGAGGATAAATTGAATCAGAACCTAGTGGTTTCACTTCAATCCTAATAAATAGTATTAAAGAAGGAGCTCTGCTGAGATGGAGAAAGATTCTGGAATGTACAGAGGGGAACCCTTAGGACGTTTACTTTTCCTTTTTTATTTTAATTTCTTTCATACATTCAATTATGTATGTCACTTAGCTTGTAAAGTGAATATTCCAACATGTATACATTTCTCACCAGCCCAGTGTAGAATACTATACACGTTATCTTTTTTTTGGAGAGGTTTTCGCTATAGGGCGTGTGCGCTCGCCAGACAGACAGAGAGAGACATAGAGACAGAAAGCAAGAAATCACTCCCCAGGGGGGATGGCCACGCCGCAATCCCTTCTCCTCCATTCTCCTCTTGGGATCTTGGGCACTCACGCACACGCACCCGGCGTGAGTTTTAAGCCACCGGGTCTGGGACGCGAACCGTGGTCGACTACGTGGGAGTCCAGCGACATAGCCATTACGCTAGCTGCTGGTTCCCTATACACGTTATCTTCAACAGATAATAACCCATTTCTTTGTCCCATAAATGTCTTGTCTCTCTATTTTTCTCCTTAATGTCTTTCCTTAGACTCTCCTCCTCTAATAGGTCTTTAGGTGAATATAAATCTGTTCAAGCAAGAGAAGCCAACAAAACCCACAAAAAAATAAAATAAAATTGGTCACGGAAAGTTGTCAGACTCACTATAATGAGTTCAAAAGAAGACTCTGAAAGTATCAAATTGATACAAAGTACTAAACAGTGCACCTAAAATATTCCTGCAGATTATAGAATGAAATCAGCACTAAATGACCTGTAAACAATGTCCACAATATAACAAAAATTACTAGACACACACAAAAGGGAAAAACACACTGAAGCAGACATGAAAAAACAACAAAAAAACTATATCCAGAGAAAAACCAATTAATAGATTCAGATTGATGGCAATGATAGAATTAACATACAAGGACTTTGTTTACTATTTCCAAAAATTGAATGCTAGAGGGTGTGACAGGGAGAGAAAGAGAGAGAACAAGAGAGAAAGAGAGAGAGAGAGAGAGAGAGAGAGAGAGAGAGATAGAAAGCACCCCCAAAAGCAGCCTGGTCATGCTCCAATTCCTTTTTCTTCCAGTTCTTCATCAAGATACCAGACATGCACGTGTGCACCTGGCACGTTTTTCAAACTGATGCTCAGACATGTGGGATCTGACTTCCTCTGTACAATGCCTACCTGCTTCACAAAAGAGCTGGCCCTACTACTTTAAATATGTCAACTATGCTCCAGAATGTAAGAGGAAGCATGAATATAAAAAGAGAAAGACATAAAATGATAAATATGGAATGTTTAGGAAAGTACAATATCTAAAATGTCAAGTATATTGGATGGTGTATTTTTTTCCTGGCTGCTGAAACAAATTACTGCAATGTGGGAGATATAAAACAAGAAAATTTGTTTTCTCACAGTTCTGGACTCTAGAAGGTTTTAGTAGGGTCATGTTTCCTCTGGAGACTCTAAGAATCTGTCTCTTGCCTCTACAGCTACTGTGAGGTGCTGATATTCCTTGGCTTGTTAATGCCTCGTTCCCATCTTCAAGGTCAAGGTCAGAAAGATCCCTATTCTATCTAAATTTAATATGCTCCCAAACTTTCTTTTTCTGTTCATTTCTTTATGTTTGATCATAAAAATTTCCTTCTTTCTTTGACTTTTTTTTTTTTTTAATTTTGCCACAGGGCACATGAGAAAGAAAGAAAGGGAGAAAGAGAGAATGGGCAAACAAGAAAATATTCTCCAATGCCACAATAACTTCTTCTCCATTTATTCCTCCTTTTGGGATTTTTGACATGCTTGTGCATGAGCATGTGTGTGCATATGTACACACACACACACACACACACACATCCAGTATGTTTCTCAAGCTACTCGGTCTGTGGCTCAAAATGCTTAGTTGACCATGTGGGATCTAGTTGCCTTGACCACCACACTACCGCTGGCCCTGAATTTATATTTTGACCTAATGTAAGGACTTTGTCCTTTAATTGTAATATTGTCCATTCAAGGCCAAAAGTATCACATGACAAAGAACTTCTGTTTATCAGGAAAAAAGTATCCAGTTTACAATGAAGATACAACTAGCATAAACACCTATATATAGAATAATGTTGGAGTAAAATAATATTTAGAGGACAGCCACTGTTAGGTTTCATTTACCAGTTATGGTTTGTCTCGCCCTGTTCGGGCGCCATGTGTCCTGACCTGGGGGGACAGTCAAACAGGTTTCCTGAGGGAAGGAGTGAGAGCCAGGACAAGCGGTGCAGTGTCACAACACGGAGATGACACAGCATCTTCAGTGTCGTCTGTTTATTGTGGGCAGCACGGTACAGCACGGAGACGACGCAGTGTTACAACTCTTCAGGGTCGCATTGTCTATTGTGAGCAGCACGGAGACGACGCGGTGTCACAGCTCTTCAGGGTCATCTGGAGACGATGTAGTGTTTCAGCTCTTCAGGCTCTCCAGGATCGTCGTCGTCTGGCTACTGTGGGCCAGGCATTGGGGTTATATACACGCTGGTAGGCCGTGATTGGTTGTAAACGGTGGGCCGTGATTGGTTGTAAACGGGTTATGATTGGTTGCTTTTGGACCAATCATGAGGTGCCGGATATGAAAATCTGAGGGATTCTAGTGGCCAATCAGAGCAAGGTTTCGAAGGTCAGGTTTTTTGAAGGGAACCAATCATGGCAATTGTTTTGTTCTCTGAGAAAGCTTGGCAGACTTGCTGGTGCGCAGACTTGCTGGTTCGCTGACTCGTTGGTGCTCAGCCTTCCACAATGGTTTATTTTCACTTTCTAATTACTTATATATTTTTTCTATATCATTTTTTTTTATTATTATTACAGTGTTCTGTAACTGCAGTCACACAAAAAAATTCACCGTGCTTTTACTGGCTTCAATGGATATTTTAATTTATATTTCTTTCATTATTTTTATATAATCTTAATTTATTTTAATTGAAAATTTTCCACCAGCTAGAATGATATGTGGAAAGAATATTTCATTGAATATCTGAGATTTTTTTCTCTGATCTGCCGAAAGCTATCTTCTATTATTGCATTGCTGTGGCACATTTGTTGAAGAAAACATACGTGTCTTTTCATATTTGTTGAAAAACAAATAATCATATGAATGTAAATCTCTTTCCAAGTTTTAGATTATCATTCCATTGATCTATTTGTTGATTTTTATGCTAATATGACATTGCCTGACTTATGTAGTTTATAGTAGATTAGATTTCCCAATGTATACAAATTTGTTCTTTTTAAGGATTAGTTTGAATAATATAGGTCCTTTGTATATATATAAAATTTAGAATTGCCCTACGAAACTTTTTCTACAAAAATGTTTGCTGGGGTTATTATCACTGGGATCGTATCAAATACTTAGATCAATTTTGGGTAAACCTGCTTCTAAATAATATTAAATTGTCTACCCTAAGAACATATTTTATCTCTTTAATGGGGAGAGGGAGATTTTCTTTCATTTCTCTCAGTAATATTATGTAGGGATCCTGTGTAAAAGATTAATATAATGATAAAGTGTATCATGAAATATTTACCTTGTAATCTATTATCTTGCAAATGTCATTAATTATTTTTAATACTTTTGCAAATGTTTTGTATTTCCTAAATAAAAATTTTTCATATTTAATTAAGAACAACATTCTACCCATGAATATACTTTTAAAAACTTGTTTATCACCATGGTTAGAACATCGGTTAGATATTACAAAAGTAAACACATACAAAGCAACATTCCATCAATCTGAACAAAAATATTTTGTTTTCAAATACATGACCTTCTCTTTAAGTGGTATGGGTTTCATAAAATAAGGATATTAAATAATATTAGTGGTGAAATAAGGAATAGACTTTTCCTTCCCTCAACAACAAAAGGCAGTAATAATTTCCAGGAAAAGAAATGTAAATCATTTACTCTTCTATGGAGTAAACCAAAATATAGTTTAATTTTTCAGAAGTTTATATGATGTAAGAAACACCAAATACATTTGATATTTATATTAGGAATATTTTTATTCTAATATGATTATTGTAGTGACAATTTGATCCATAGACTAATTTGATTTCTACCCTATTGTCTATTTTTTTTTAAAATCAAATTAGTCTATGGATCAAATATATATAGTTTGAATAATATAGGTCCTTCCTTTGTGTGTGTATATATATATACACACACACAATGGTAGTACAAACACTGTATGTGAAATTCCAACTTTTAGAATTAAACTATAACTAGTATTGGGGCAAGTGGCATGGTGATTAAGATGCTGGACTTCCACTAGGTTCGAGTCAAACCTGGTGGCTTGAAAATCATGCCAGACACACATGCGTGTGTGCCCAAAGTCCCAAGAGGACAATTAGAGGAGAAGGGATTGCAGCATGGCCATCCCCCTTTGTGGAGTGATTTCTCACTTTTCCTCTCACTGACTATGTCTTTCTCTGGCAAATGCTTGTGCTCTATGGCAAAAAACTTAAAAAAAAAAAGAAATTATTATTTATGGCTATAAATAAAATGTTCTCAATTTCTGCAACGCTCTAATAGAAGTTCCACTGAAAGAAGATACAAGGCAAATGAGAAAATGAGAGGTGGCAGTCAGGATAGGGATGCCTGTAGCTTCAAGCAATATGAGGATTAAGAGACTTTGAAAAACTGAGGCAATGACAACTAGATTGACATGGTTCAAAATTATGGAAAGAAAAGGTAATATAAATACGAATGCAAATATAAGTTAAGAGTTTACAAGAACTAATCACAGTGTCTGGTACAGAGTTCTTTATACAATGATCACATCTGATTTTTCTTTACCGGAAAATTCCCAGCATAAACGTGGTATAGATATTGGTTTTGAGAGAATTTTCAGGAAGCAGACAAACAGGATTTAAATCCCATAAACTATTTTTTCCCTTTTTCTATTATGTCCATTAATTATATTTTCAAACTTAGTAAATTATTGTGGGGTTTTTGGAATCAGACAGACCTAGTTTTAGATCTTGTTTTGGTCATTTATTAGTTGTGTCTTTTAGAAATTTTTTTTCTGATTTCCAATGTTCCAACTTATCAAAAGGGGCTTCTATTATCATCTCACGGGCATTTTTATCAGCATTAACTGTATGAACATATTCATAGTGTTCGACAGTGCGTAGATCTGTGTGTTTTTACTCCTTTCTCTTATAGCTCTCTAACTCTTCTACTAACAATTTCCTCTCATATTTTCACTTAAAATAATATGCAGGCCATAGAAAATATTTTAATATGGCTAAAATTTCTAGGCTTAGTTAAGGTCAGTTCACATTTCTGACCTGAAAGTAAGGGATTCAAAGAAATGAATTGTCCAAAGCAAAACATTATGCCAAGGTATACTTTAATTTCTTCCTTTAATTAATAGCTTGTGCTTTAATGTGACTTAGTCTTTATGTTTGATTGTCCTAATTAATCACATTTCAACTTAATAATAAAAAATAACTTTGTATTTAGGAGTAAATGTAATCATAGAGCAGAATTATGCTTGCATATAAGTGGAAAAATGACAAACTATGTATTTTGGACTTGCCAACATTGTATTTGGCCTGTGTCTTTTCTGGTCTGGTAAGTTTTTAAAGGGATTCTTCTAAAATATTATTTGTAACTAATTTAGTAACAGCAGTGGTTAAGATAAACAAAATTGTTCTGCTAAAAAGTACTTGTTTTCTCACTTTTCTTCTCTTTCTCTGGTCAGTTTCAAAATAAAAAAAAAACAAAACAAAAGAATGACAATGAATAAAATTAAATAAAATCATTCTTTAAAAAGAAAAACAAAACAAAACAATGTACTTGTGGGGCCAGTAAGTGGCATAGTGGTTAAGGTGAACTCCCACATGGCCAATGCCAGTTCAAGTCCTGGACCTGGAAGCTTGAAAATCACACCAGACATGTGTGCATGTGTGCCTAAAATCCTCAAAGAATAGGGAGAAGGGATTGTGGCATGGCCATCCCCCCAGGAAGTGATTTCTCACTTTCCCTCTTCTCTGTCTCTTTCTGGCAAACAGATGTGCCCTATGACAAAAACCTTAAAAAAAGAAAAGTAGTTGTTTTCCTTAAATTAGTTTCCTTTTTTTCTATTTTCATTTTTTGGGTAATTTATCTTAAACAATAACTAACTTAAGTGCTTTGATCTCACTGAGGAAGAATATTTTTCCTAAGCTTTCCTAAAAAGGTCTAAGCTTCTGGCTCTATTAGGAGGCACACAAAAAATCAGGAACTATTAAAACCAGTGCAGAATTTATCTTCTACATTTAACAATGCATAATGAGAAATCATTCGTAGTCAACTCTATTAGCAATGAAAACATTGCTAGAGCTGAAACTGAAGCTCCACTTCAAATTATTGAAAAAGGAAAAAAAAGTAAAAAAAAAAATACAAACATCCTATTGGTAATGATGCTTTATAAAAAAAATAAACCTCTAAATACACAATCACATAGTTTTTTTTTTCTCTATTAGAGCCTGACAATCTTTTGATTAAATGAAAATTTGTCTAGTCAAGGTAGGATATATCCAAGGCACTAAATTGATGGTGATAAATCCGAGACCGCCAGCAAACACAGAGCTTAAAATTACATTGATCCCTGCTCGCCCCTTTGTCTATTTGACCATGACATTGGAAGAGCTTGACTCTGCTGGCTATGAACACTGTCATATACTTTTTTTTTTATAAAAAACTAAAGGGCCATTTAAATCTTATATTTCTAGTTCAAGTCAAGAAACTGTTTCCCTTGTGGTGTCACTAGTGATTATAAAATAATACTTAGTTACAATTAATGAAGGTAATCTGGAAAAACTTGATTTTCACTAGATTAGTCTAATTTTCAATATGATAAAAATTGTGTGTAAAAAGAAAATAGACAAATAGTCAAATCTTGACCTATTATGTAACATGATGTGCCTTCGTAGCCCAATTGAACTATTTCCATAAAGCCAAGGATAATCCTACACATGCAAACTTTGAATAAAGTATATTGTGGGTTCTAAACCGTAAAGGAGAGCGTTTGCTAAGCAATAGCAAAGTAATTATAAGTAATGTGTAGTCATCTAACTTTGAATTGAATTCTCTTCTGTCTTCCTTAGCCTATGAAAATTCACAAGGTCATTTTTTGGTCCAGAGTAATTTCTGGAACTCAGCTATCTCATCACTGTTTTAAGCAGAAAGGAGTGAAAATAAAGAAAGGCATAGAATATGACTCACTGCTGAGCCAGCTCCCTTCCAAACCATTCTCAGAATCCCCACCCCTAGCTGCAAGGGAGGCTGGGAGTTTTAAAACAAAACCAGGTTTCTCAAGGAAGAAAAGTGGGCAACTGGCATTCTGTCATATAAAGTAGCAATTAATTTAATGAAAAATTACAGTCAAGTTATATATACAATATATCTTCTTAGAAAAGTAAGCAGAGAGAAAGTACTCTTAAATTGAATGAAAAGGCACAATTGAACTTCCAAATTAATATAAGGAAAATATAAATAGTAACACAACAGCAAAATTAGCAAAAGGAAGAGGGGGGAAATGTTTTAAAATAAATATAAAATAAGATGGGAACATAAAATAATGTATTATGGTCCTTACAGTAAATGAGAGGACAGAAAGTGGGGTTGGGGAGGCAGGACAGTGGTGTGGCAGTAGAGCATGATGTTCTGAAAAGCTGAGTCACACGGAGAGTCCCAGGGCACATTCAGAGACGTTCCTGTGTGCACTGGGCATACGCGGGCCATGATCTGGGATTGGCTGAGTGTGCGGGTGGCTCATGGCTTCAAGATTTCGTTGGGAGTGCCTTTCTCTTTGTTTCTCTTGTTCATGGAACAAATAAATAAATAAACTAAAAAAAACGATAAGGCTAGGTTAAGGCAGAAAACCTAATTCTATGTTGTACACACGAAATTCACTTGAATCAGTAACTATGAAGGTTAAAAATAATAAGATTAGGTGAAGAGACAATAGAAAATTGAAAACAAAAAGAAAAGAGAATGATTAATACAAATATTGGATAAGGTGTTCTTTAAAATTAAAAGAGGCTAGCAGTTGGCAGGGTGGTTAAGACACTGGACTCCCATATCATCAACTACGGTTTGAGTCCTGGACTTGGTGGTTTGAAAATTATGCCAGGCACATGTGCATGCATGCTCGAAATCCCAAGAGGAGAATGGAGGACAGAGGTTTGCAGCATGGTCTCCCCTTGGGGGGTAGGGGTGATTTCTCACTGTCCCATGCTGTGTCTCTCTCGATCTTTCTCTAGAACTTGCATGCACCCTATGGCAAAAACCTAAAAAAAAAAAAAAAAAAAAAGGAAAGAAAAGAAAAGTAAAAGCATTAACTAAGATAAAGATAACAGTCTATGAAAAAGATTAACTACTGACAAAGCAATTAAGAACAATATTTCAAATCTCTTGAATATTATCCGTATCATTGCTTCTAATGAACTGTTTTCTGTTTTCTTTGAACGCATTGGTAAGGTGTAAGCAGAGATATTCAGTTAGGGTTTCAGTAAAAATTCTTTGAACTGGACCTGCTCAGATGAGTTGTAGTTTCCAAATACTCTCCTTCAGTCTTATTCCTGTCTGGCACGTGAGTGTGGTGGCACGTGAGTGTAGCAGCTACCTTGTGAAAACGAGGTGACTCTGAAGTCACCGAGGTTGAGAAGATAGCTGAAATCATGTAACTTTGGGAATGAAAGCTGTGCATATAAACAATGTCCTGCAGAATAAAAAGATAAGAGATCTTCACGATACACAGAGCTGATGACAGGCAGAGCTGCTGTGCCTATCTCAGACTGCAGTTAAATAAGAAAAAAGAAATCCCTATCTTGTTTAGGACTCTGTTATTTTACTTCTCTGTTATTAGAAATAATAACTAATTTCTCTGTTACTAGTATCATGTTAACTGATACAAAAGGAAAGCTTTGAAAAAGTACAGCTATAATAGATTAAAAAGGATTTCCCAAGGGCTGGTCCTGTAATCTTGTAGCTAAAGGAGCTGAGTCCCATGCGGCAGACTGTGGGTTTGAGTCCCAGTCCCCGTGGCTTGGAAAACATGCCGGGTCCATTTGTGTGTGTCCCCCAAATATCAACAGATGGAGAAATGGAAGAGGGATTGCAATGTGACCACACACCATTGACAGAGAGTTTCTCCCTCTCACTCTCCATTCCTTTGCATCCTTCTGGCAAGCACCCACCCCTGACAATGAAAAAAGAATGATATCCTTAATGTGAATAGATTTCAAACACTCAAAAGGGGTTACACTGATATTCTGATTAAGTTTATTTGCGTTGATTTATATAGATATAAACATTATACTCTGTATTGATACATGTCTGCTTATTGTCTCTAGCACTTGAGCAGCAGGGCTTTACTTTTAATTAAACTCAAATCATGAAGTTTACTTGACATTTTATAATGTTAAAATATTCAGGTATGCCATTTGACCTCCCTTGGAAGATTCATAAGAAACCTTTCTTTTTTTTTTAAATTTGCATAGGGTGTGTGTGTTTGTCAGAGAGACACAGGGGTGGGGGGAGAGAGAGAGAGAGGGAAAGGGGCACCCATTATCTCTCTCTCTTTTTTTTTTTTTTTGGAGAGGTTTTCGCTATAGGGCACGTGCGCTCGCCAGACAGACAGAGAGAGACAGAGAGACAGAAAGCGAGAAATCACCCCCCGGGGGGATGGTCATGCCGCAATCCCTTCTCTTCCATTCTCCTCTCGGGATCTTGGGCATGTACGCACACATGCCCGGCGTGAGTTTTAAGCCACCGGGTCCAGGACGCGAACCACGGTCGACTACGTGGGAGTCCAGCGACATAGCCATTACGCTAAGTGCTGGTTCCCGGGGCACCCATTCTCAATAGGGCACTGTCATTATGCATACAGTCCCTGCTCCTTCATTCCTCCATCCTGTCAGAACTTTGGCTACATAGACATACGGCCCAGGGTGTTTCTCAAGTCCGCTGGGCTGGGATTTGAACTATGGTCAGTCATGTAGAATCTGGCTTCTCTAACTTCTAGGCTCTGGAGCTGATTCAGGACTTTTTATTTTAAGTTATACGTTCAGGATCTTGGGTATTGTTTTCTAGTCATTATTGAATTCTTCATTTGTATCTGATAATGACTTTTCAATTGTAGGTCATAATACTTTTTTTTGAAGAATTAATTAATTTTATTTTATTTTATTTATTCATTAACTTATTTTAATTCAACCAGAGAGACACACACACAAACAGAGAGAGAAAGAGAGAGGGAAAGTGAGAAAGAAAGCCGCAGGTCCAGGATTTGAACTGTAGTCAGTCATATGGGAATGTGCAGCACTCTAACTACCACGCCACCTGCTGGTCCCTGGTCATAATATTTTTCAAGTGGTATTACAATCGTCATTTCCAATACAACATAATATCGGCCAAATCAAATCTCGAACTCATACGTCACGGTAAAGCAAATTCTCTTGGGTATCAATAATGGCGACAATGTCAGAGAGGCTTTTATTGTGACACAGTATTATTATAGTGTCAGGTAAAAGGCTGGATCCTAAGTGAGTTTTAGCATTCATAATCTTTGGCGTAAAGCATAAAACATTTTTTTTTCCCTTGTCCTTTTGGTTGTTTTAAAAATCTGATTTTCATATAGATTTGTGTCCCATTGTACTCTAAATATAATGTAATTCCAAAGATGTCTAGCAGTTGATAACTAGGCATATATTAAAAACAGAAAGTCGTAAGTAGTATGAACGTACATATTCATGATGGCTGTCTAATGTTTTTTTCTAGTCAGTAGACTAAGTCATACTGTCTATTTCCATCCAGTTGAAATATTATAAATCACTTTTTAATATCTTTTTATCTGAATAAGAAAAAAAAATCATTTGTATTATAGACATGTAAATTAAACTTAAAACTACAAAATCTAGTTTGAGGCTTGATACTGTGGCCATAAATCATATACAATAACATTGTAAATGAGATAACTGTAACATTATATTCTCTGGGCAAGGTTAATAGATTCAGTTCAAGTCTAGCAAGAAATTGTAGCTGACATTT
Organism: Tupaia tana; assembly: GCA_026018925.1. Lineage (NCBI taxonomy): Eukaryota > Metazoa > Chordata > Mammalia > Scandentia > Tupaiidae > Tupaia > Tupaia tana. The sequence continues at coordinate 11,866,491 of JAKSZU010000014.1, read as the reverse complement.
TCCCATTTCTTTCAGAAAAGCCTTTATAAATCCTCAACTTCTAAATTGGACTGGATTAGGTCCCAGTGGAGAAAATCCTAGATTTAGTGTTTTTAATTTCCTAAGTTACTGAGTGGGAACCAACTTTATAACTGTAGTCAAATATGGCTTGGGGACTTTAACAGTCAGGTTATTTTTGTTATTCTCATCTAATTCCAATATTAAAACTAATCACATTAATAATAACAAAGGAAAAATGATGGTAAAAGTAATAATAGTCTATAACTCTAAAGAGCCTGTCAATTTGGTTAACATGGTTAACAATGGAAAGAAATACAAATAATTCTTTCTTGGATGACTAAACAAAACAGCAGGTCTACCACTTGCAGTTTCAATTCACAGCTCTTCACTCAGGTAACAACATTTGTGTTTTCTGTGTCCTGTTTCTGGCCGTTGTCCAAGTTTCCTCTAAGAACTGACATGTGGGCAACATTAAGGTCTTCCCACTGTGGGGCAGTGTCTGCACCTCCCAGCTGAAGGCCCAGAACACTTAGGTTTCTAATCTATCTGGTGCATGGAGAACACGCCATGTTGTAATTGGTCATTGGCATCAAGATCTTCAAAACACTGAGTGTTCCCTGTGGGTAGAAACTGAGTGATCTCAAGATGGGGAGATTGCTATCCACCCACATTCCCCATAATGTGCATTTCTTCTCATTTTCTAGGACTATGGTGTACTTTCTAATCCCCAGATACCAAGATTACTATTATTCTTTTTAAAAGTTATTTATTTATTTTTAGGTTTTTGCCATAGGGCACATGTTCTTGCTAGAGAAAGAGAGATAGTGAAAAGGGAAATGAAAAAATCACCACCACCCCTCCACACGCACACACCTGGGAGGGATGGCCACACCATAATCCCCTCTCCTCCATTCTCCTCCTGGGATTTTGAGCACATTCACACATGCACCCAGTGTGATTTTTCAAGCCATCATGTCTGGAACTTAAAACACAGTTGGCCACGTAGGAGTCCAGCACCATAACCACCATGCCACTTGCTGGCCCTATACCAAGATTATTTAAATGGCCTCATATTTGCAAGAAGTTTCTGTGTATTTCATTTTATGCTGTGCATTCTTGCCAGAATACTCTTCTTGGAAATCCATTTCATTATTTTATTCCAAGGCCCAAGTCCTTGAGGTCTTTTTTGTCTTTCAAGGATTAGATATGTCCTTTCTTATGTCCTTCCAGGCCTTCTCATAATGGGCTCAATGTAGCTGAATTTTGGTCTCCTTCCTGTCCTCTTTTTATAGGAAAATTCATTCCTGTCCTTATAAAGTAAGGAGGATAATATTCTAATAATCCCAATAAGGAAACTCATGCCTGCCTTTACTCTTGCTTTTCTCGTTTGGATGTCCATAAAACTCATGTGAAACCATACACAATGCCATGAGAGTACATGTGATTCACCCAGGTGAAAATTCACCTGATCCCTGAGTATTGCCATGGCTAATTCATGCTACATTAACTTTCTCTTATTTTGAGTGCTATAGCCTTACAATAATATGTTATAGTATATTTAATTTCCTTTAGGTTGTATTCTTGTTATTCCTTGAACATAACCTAAAGGAAATTAAACCCCAAGTGCCTTCAGGTCAAGAATAATATCTTTTTCTACTTTTATATTACCTATGTATTTAGTGAAGTTCAAGATGTACAGCAACTGACAGTTGAATTTAGTTATTTGTTTTAGTAGGTTGTAAGTCCCTTTCTTAAGGGTTTACTGTTCCAGGCATATTTCAGGTAGAATACATTTTTGCCTTGTCTGCTTGTAACCGGATTGTATATTAGTATAATAAATCTTTCACTTTTTATTTAACCATGTGATTGAATCACTGTTAAAACTGCTTGAAACCTGGTTACATTGTTCTTTTCGGGTAATTTGGGAATCAGAATGGTGCTATCTTTAAGCACCTTTTCCTCCTTAAGCATAATCATCTCTCTGAGATGCACCTCCAGCTCTGTGCTTAAGGACATAGAGTATTTTCTCAGTGTTTTGCACTGTTACAGTATTCCATATTCTCATATTTGATGACCGCATACTGCCAGGTTTAAATTCTCAGTTCCTAAATGGTAGAGATTATTTTTTTTTGTTTCAGCAATGCCAAAAACATATATAATAAATGTGGGTATTTGATGTGCAAATCCTGATGCAAAGATTCCAATATCGTAATTAGACGCAGCATGGAACCCTGAGGCTGATGGCACTCACTTTCATAAGAAGAATGACCAGGAATGAAGGATGATTTGAACATCTTCTTTATGAAATAAAATATTAGCAACCCATCTGTCAAATATCGAGCTTACAAAGGAAGGAGGATAATGTTCTGATAATACAAATTGTGCCTCAAAATTGAGATTTATAACCGATTTTAGGCTTACAATTTAAAAATCTTTATCACAGACACAAGAACTTGTCAAAACGATAACCACATCTTACATGACTGGCAGACACATCTATTAGGTTCTGTTTTAAAATTTCATTATTTATTAAAACTAATTCAATAAAAAAAGTAGCTTTCTGCCCATTCTTTGGTGACAGTGTTTATATGGCATCAAGTAATGAATCAGTAATTTTAAAAAGCTTCAAATAGTAACTTGAACTATGGTCTTAATAAATTGCTAACAGATTAATCAATTGCATTTCTTCATTTTCAACAATTTGTTGTCATTGTATTAATTTAATCCCTTCAATAGCTACTCATCTTTGATGCTATGTTGAAAGTTACTCTGGAGACTTGGATTCAAAAAAGTGTAACATTCCATGTGCTAAACTACAGATACACAACAACACACAATCCTATACATCACATACATACATGGATAAAAGGTTAACTTACATAAGAGCCTAGTATGTATTTCTATGGGACAATATGACTGAATGGGTACTACTGAATAAATGAGCTGCATGTGTAAATATTATGAATTGAGAAGAGATTATCACTGGGTAGGAATTATCAGGTGAAAGAAACATCAGATGAGAGCGCTCCTCTAAGGTATATCCTTGTAATTCCTTGTTTTAACGTTTTCAGTTTACTCTTTTCAGAAGACTCCCTGAAGACCCACTTTATGTGGATTTATACTTTGTGGAGGGATTCTGTGTGTGTAGCATATGAAGCCGACGTGGGGAGACTAGCAGAAATGCTTCAGCATCCATCTTCATTTCAACTGTGCTTTCTGTCTGATTCTCTGTGATGGTATTACTCAATGTGGGATACAAGAAGATCTCGGATGAATTGTTCTTAAGTATCAAGCCTTCTTTATTGTGTATCTTATAACTGACTGTGTTTTGCACATTCTTATAACCCACCACTTGGAGTGAATGGCATATCACAGTACTCGATATTACTTTAAATGTAAGCGTGTGAGACAGTAGGTGACACGGCGATGAAAGTACTGGATCCCACATAGCTGACTGTGCAGAGCTGTGGACCAAGGGGCTTTGAAAGCATGCTGTTGCATGTGTTCATGCACGCCCAGAATCCTGAGGGGAGAATGGAGGAGAAGGGATTGCAGTGTGGCCATCCCCCTTGTAGGGATGATTTATCTCTTTCCCTCTCTCTCTTTCTCTCTGATGAGCACATGCGCGATATGACAAAAAATTTTTAAAAAAATTTGTGTGAATGATGGACAGAATGCATGTGTTCTCAGTGTGGCACTGAGAAATGGTTCATGTAAAAATGCAAAGGAAGGGGTCGTAATGGAGAGGACCTTGAATCCTGAAAAGAGCTCCCAACCACCCACCCCCACATACACTGTAGACATTTACTTACAATGCATTTCCACAGTAAAAATTATCATGAGGAAAGAATCTATCATACATTTATAGCCAATTATAGGTGGGCATTTTAAGACCAGGTTATCAGTATTATATATGATTGTTTTAAAAAGGTATAAACACTTTACATAAAAATATGAAAACCAAGGAAGACATTGTGACAAAGATATGAAGTGGATATATTAGATCTTTTGCTTACTTTATTAACTAAAATAAATAAAAATACTATTCAGACATTTTTGAAAAATCAAATAATACTGAATGGTTCATGATGATAAACAAAATTTCCATATCTTCCATTGTTTTCCTCCACTCTCATTCCTCAGAAGGCATTTACTATTTTCATTTTTAGTTCTTTTATCTGCTTACAGATTTACTGATCGATTTATCAGTGATAATGTGTGTTGACTGCATTTTATTATAATGACTATTTTATTTGCCCTCTCATCCTTCCAATAACCTATAAATATATTATTGATTTAAAATGCCATTGTTTGCTTCTGCTGTTGTAAATATACATCTAAAATTCTATAGCTTTGTCTCTTACATTTGAAAGTCTTATTTTTCTCTTAGCTTCTCTCTTTGCTTTATCCCTTCCAATATTATCAAGGTTGAAAATGTATTTTGCTCTTTAACTATATTTAAATCCTTCTATTGACTGTTGGAAACAACTTAAAGCTTGAAAATCAATATGTATTTTCTAAAAGCAATTGTTCAAATTCATGCTACATTTTAATTTTTGTTTTAAATAACCCCTTTCTGGAATATATTTCAGTTTCTACTAATGCTTTTATTTTCCCTCATTGAGACAACTGACATACATTTTTATCAAAAGACCTCTACTTTTAAGCTGAGGAATTTAAATCATTTACATTTAATGTCATTATTGATATTACAGTAGTTGAGTTTAAAAGCACCATTTTGCTATTTTTTTTCTATAGGATCCACATATTATTTGCTCATTTTTGTCTTATTTTGCTCTCTCTTGAACAAATAGAATATTTTTTAGGATTCTATTTTATCTTTCTATTGAGTTATTAGCAAAACATTTTTGAGTGCTTTAGGGCTTCAATAATATATCTTTAACTTATACAATGTAAGCTCAAGGGATATTATTCCAGTTTTTACTATACAAATAGTATAAACCCAATAACAATATGCTTCCATTTTACTTCTTCTGCCCTGTGTACTATTATTGTCACATATTTTACATACATATGGGCTATAAGCTCACAACAATGCTATTATTTTTGCTTCTAACTGTCAGTCATCATTGAAAGAGTTTTACAATAAGGGAAAAAGCGTTTGGAATTACTCATACAGATACATTTCTGGTGCCCTCATACTTTTGTGTAGATTCATATTTCCTTTTGGTATCATTTTCCTTCTGCCTGAATGACTTTTAAATTTTTTCTATGGTACATGTATTATATTAATGATTTTTAATCCTTTGTATAGCTTGAATATTTTTTTATTTTGCTCTTATTCTGAAAAATATATTCATGTGGTATAGTATTTCAGTCAGATCATATTTTTCTATAACTTAGGAAATGCACTATCTTCTGGCTTGTACTGTTTCTACTTAAAAGTGTGGTGTCTTTCCCATCTTTGGTCTTCTATATGTAAAATATCTTTTCTTCTCTCCATACATCCCTCCCTTCCCATAGCTGCATTCAAGATTTGCTCTTAATCACTGGTTTTAAGCAAATTGATAATGATGTATTTTTTTATGTTATTGTATTTGCATTGTATTTAGCTTTTTCTTTTTTTTTTTTTTTTTTTTTTTTTTTTTTTTTTTTTGCTGTAGGGCATGTGCGCTCGCCAAGAAGACAGAGAGAGAGACAGAAAGTGAGAAATCACCCCCCGGGGGGTATGGTCACGCTGCAATCCCTTCTCCTCCATTCTCCTCTCGGGATCTTGGGCACGCATGCACATGCTCCCAGAGTGAGTTTAAGCCACCAGGTCCGAGACTTGAGATGCAGTAGACTACATGGGAGTCCAGCGACATAGCCATTATGCTAATTTCTGGTCCCATTGTATTTAGCTTTTTGATCTGTAAATTTATTATTTTTACCAAATTTGTCATTATTTTTCCAGTTGAACATATATCAGACCTGGATATTATCTCAAAAAATTTTATAATCTGTTCATTTTCAATTTTCATTTTCTTTTTTCTACGTTTTATTTCACATGGTTTATATTACTACATCTTTAAGACCTCTACTTTTTTTTCTTCTGCGGTGACAAATCTATTAGTACCAGCCAGTGTACATCTCAGGCATTTGTTAATGTATAATGTCTTTAGAAGGGATTGCGGCATGGCCATCTCCCCTGGGGGTGATTTCTCACTTTCTGTCTCTCTCTCTCTCTGGTGAGTGCACATGCCCTATAGAAAAAATATCTCTTTCAAAAAAGAAAATAGTTTTATTGTATATTATCTCCTTACTCCCCACTATAGTGATTCATGTCCTTGTGTGTCTTATTATTTTAGAGAATACTTTTCTTCAGCGTGAATATTATTTACTGAGTGCTTATCATGTGCCATTATGCTGGCCCTGAGGGTACCCACTCAGGGGCAAATACAAATAAGACACAGCTCCCACCCTAAGCAAACCTTTGGTCCTAAAAGCAAGACGGATCCGTTAGCAACTGATTTAGGAACAATGGGAATGTGGCATATTAGAAGCTGGATTGGTTCAAAGACAAATATGATGGCTGAAAGTGGTAAAAAAAAAATGGGGAAAAAATGGACAATCACTACTAAGATCACTAATTTCTTTCTAGTTATAAAGTTGGCAACTGTCCTAGAGAACATAAGCACATGTTTTGATGCTAAACTTCAGTAAGAAATAGATTAATTTTATTTTTTCTTTCTAGAGACGCATTTTAACTGATGGATGTTAAAGAATGCCTTATTGTTAGGTGAAACAATAGTTCTAGCCAAAAAGGAGGAGTTTATAAATATTCACTAAAATAGCTTTTTAGTTCCATTTAGCCATCATGGACCTAAGGAATGGAACCTGATGTTGAGGATTCAGCAGAGATTTCTGGTAGTAATTTACAGGCAGTTCTAGCACACAACACAGTTAATGCTATTAGTATTACATGTGATAGGTAAGACCTCCTCCAAACTGTGTATAGATAGCATCTGGTACAGAATGACAGTATGTAAAGCTGACGTTGATGAGTAAAGTCCTATTTGGAAAACACTTCAAGTAATAAAACTGAGTAGTGATTCACTTAACATAAATTTAGAGCATCAATTATTTGCATGCTTTCAGTAGAATATTAAAATAATTAAGCCCATTAGATATAATGTTCTAATATGTATTTATTTTAAATATATTTTACATTAATTGCAAGCAATAAAATATTTATTTATAATTAAAAATGAAAAAGAAACTCCAAAAGCTGAATATGAACATTCAGATCTAGTGGTATTACCTTCCAGGGCATTTATAGAAGAGATGACAACTTAGGGTCACATAACAAAAACCTGATAACAAATGTTTACAGTAGTTTTATACATAACAGTAAAAAAACAGAAATCCTGGGACCAGCAGTTAGCGTAACGGCTATGTCGCTGGACTCCCATGTAGTCTACCGCATCTCGAGTTTTGGACCCGGTGGCTTAGACTCACGCCGGGCGCATGTGCCCAAGATCCCAAGAGGAGAATGGAGGAGAAGGGATTGCAGCGTGGCCACCCCCACTGGGGGGGTGATTTCTCGCTTTCTGTCTCTCTGTCTCTCTCTGTCTGTCTGGCAAGCGCACACACCCTATAGCAAAAACCTCTCCAAAAAAAACCCCCAGAAATTCTTCACTAAGTGAAAGATTAAATTGCTGTAAATACATACATACATGGTGTATGACTTAGCAATAAAATGGAATACACTAGTGATACTTGTAAAATCTTGGGTAGGTCTTAGGGACATCATGTTGAATGGAAAATGCAATTTTAAAGCGTTCATACCATATCACTCTATTTGTATAATATTCTTGAAATAACAAAAGCATAGGACCAGCAGTTGGTGTAATGGCTATGTTGCTGGACGCCCATGAAGTCGACTGTGATTCGAGTCCCAGACCTGGTGGCTTAAACTCACACTGGGCGCATGTGCATGTGTGCCTAAGATTCTGAGAGGAGAATGGAGAAGAGATTGTGACATATCCATCTCCATTGCGGGGGGGGGGATTTCTCGCTTTCTCTCTCTCTGTCTCTCTCTGTCTTTCTGGTAAGCACATGCACCCTATAGCAAAAACCTCTACAAAAAAAAAAAAAAAAAAAAAAAAAAAAAAAATAGAAAAAAGAAAAAGAAAAGAAAGAAATAACAAAAGCATCGTAATGGAGAACATATTGGTAATACCCAGGGATTAAGGAGAAGGTAGATGGGAGGGAGGTGTGTGGCAATGAAAGTGCATAGCCTCGTGGGAATGTCAATGTTCTGTATCTTTTTTTTTTTTTTTTGGAGAGGTTTTTTGCTATAGGGCGCGTGCGCTCGCCAGACAGACAGAGAGAGACAGAGAGACAGAAAGCGAGAAATCACCCCCCAGGGGGGATGGTCACGCCGCAATCCCTTCTCCTCCATTCTCCTCTCGGGATCTTGGGCATGCACGCACACGCGCCCGGCGTGAGTTGTAAGCCACCGGGTCCGAGACGCGAACCGCGGTCGACTACGTGGGAGTCCAGCGACATAGCCATTACGCTAACTGCTGGTTCCCAATGTTCTGTATCTTGATGCATCCATATCAACTTCTTGGTTGTGATACTATACAAGATATTACCTGTGTGGTACACTAGGTAAAGGATACATGAATTGTTGTATTATTCTCATGTGAACCAATAATAATCTGAAAATTAAATAGCTTAATTTAGAAAAATAAAGTGAAATAAAGACAGAATCTGTTGCTAGCAAACCTACTTTATAAGAAATATTAGAGGAAATTTTTTAGGCTGAAAGAAATGACATCAGATGGTAAAACAAGTCTTCCTAAAGAAATAAAAAGTGCCAGTGAAGGTAATTATGTAGGTAAATATAAAAGATGGTATGTGCACGTATTTTCTTTTTTCTTTTCTTTATTTATTTAAAAGATGATTGAAGGAAGCAATAATTATAAAACTCTATTTTTGGACTTCAAACATATAAAAATATATGTGACAATATTAACACAAAAAGGAGGGAGGAAATAAAGCTACATTAGAGTTCTATATTTTACTAGAATAAAGCTACTATTAATTTGAAGTAGATTATGATAAGGTATATGTCATAATTCTTAGGGTAAATAATAAGAAAATAATTAAACATATTTAAAATAACAACAAAGGAATTAAAATGGTACCCTGGAAAATGTCTACTTAACACAAGAGAGGGAAATATAGGAGAAACAAATAAAAATATAGAGGACATACAGAAAACAATTAACAAAATGACAAATATAAATCCAATCATATTGATAATTACATTAGATGTAGAAGAAATAAGTAACACTTAAGATTCAAATAGATTTGGGACCAGCAGATGGTATAATGGCTATGTTGTTGGACTCTCATGTAGTTGACCTTGGTTCAAGTCCTGGACCCCGTGGCTTAAACTCATGCCGGGCACGTGTGCATGTGTGCCCAAGATCCTGAAAGGAAAATGGAGGAGAAGGGATTGTGGCATGGCCGTCCTCTCTGGGGGGTGATTTCTCGCTTTCTGTCTTTCTGGCTCTGTCTTTCTGGCAAGCACATGCTCCCTATGACAAAGATCTCTCCAAAAAATGATTCAAATAGATTAAAGTCAGAGAATGGAAAAATACACCATGAAAACAATAACAATACAAGAATTGCATTGGCTATATTAATATCAGAGAAAGTAGGTTTTGAGTCAAGAAATATCATTTGAAACAAAGTCATTTTGCAATATGACAAGGGTCAGGGTATAAGAAGAAATAACAATGATAAATGATAAATACTTACCAAGAGAGACCCACAATGCATAGCAAAACATGGAATAGAAGAGAGAACTAGCCTATTCAACAATAATAAAGATTTCACACATTTTTTTTGGAAAGTGTGACATATATACACTACAGAATACTACTCAGCCATAAAAAACCAATGAGACTCTGGCATTTGATAGAAAGTGGACTAATATGGAAGATTTACTGTTAAGCAAAGCAAGCCAGATTATGAAAGAGAGGCATTGTATGTCCCCACTCAACATATACTGAATGTCTGCACTCTATGGCAGAAACTGAAAGATTGGAAGGTATTAAGGAATAGAGAGCAACTGTGGATATTAGAGACAGTGTGGGAAGAGGGTAGGAAATGAGAGAGAGGGAATTAAAGGAAAATAAGAAAGAAGGAAAACATTTAAGGGAAACAAAAATGGAAGATTATATGGATGATAATATGTAGGGTAATATCTTTGACTGAACCAATATACAGTGTATTCAGAATGGAAAAATTCATTTGGCATGCTGTAATGATACACGGTGACTGAATGTAAAAAAATAAATAAATAATAAAAAAATTAAAACAAACAAAAGATTTCAATATCCATTCTCAGTAATGGGACAATAGATCAGCAATGATACAATTTGCATAGCACCATAACTAACTCGATCCATTAGAAAACCACACAATGATTCACTCTGATAACAGCAGAACACTTCTCTTCACAATGCATGAGAAACATTCTCTAGAGTATATGCTATGCAATAAAACAAGCCTTATAAATTTTAAAGGACTAAAAAAAGAAATCTCACTAAGATGAACCAGTAAAATCCAAAAACAGAAAAACAAAACTTCCCTCTTCAAATGAGTCTATATCAAAATTCCAACATCCATTAAATCATTAATATTCAGAAAGAATGATGAAGAAATTGGAGCATAAATGTACTACAGATAAAGTTATTCATAATGAAAAATTGGACTCAGTTAAAATATGTTTAATTAGAATAATCAAAGATAAAATAAAGTAATAATACTTTAAAAGCAATAGAAAGCCAAAATACATGAATTCTAGAACTTGTGGAAATAAAAAATAAGTATTTTATAACTACTGAAAAATTATAACCCTTGAAATATGTATTAAGATATTGGAAAAATGAATTTATAAATTGTAATGAGTAATCCACCTGAAACATAGCTGTGCTTCCCTTTTCCCTTTCTTACACATCAATTAAAAAGGTCCAGAAATAGCACAAGTTTTGATCTGCTTCCTGTTCATTCATTCATTTATTCTCTCATTTAACAAATATTTTTTTTTTTTCTTGGAGAGATTTTTGCTATAAGGTGTGTGCACTCACCAGAAAGACAGAGAGAGACAGAAAGCGAGAAGTCACCCTCCAGGGGGGATGGCCACACCACAACCCCTTCTCCATTCTCCTGTTGGAATCTTGGGCACACATGCACATGCGTTTGGTTTGAGTTTAAGCCACCGGGTTCAGGACTCGAACTGCGGTCAACTACATGGGAGTCCAGTGACACAGCCATTATGCCGACTGCTGGTCCCTCATTTAACAAATATTAATAGGCACCTACCATGGCAGGCAATATTTTGATGCTGGGAATAAAGAAGTAGACAAGATAGCTATCATGAACCTGACATTCTAGTAGGAAAAAGCGAATATTAATGAAATTCTGTAATTCATTCTGTAATAAGTGATGTAAGAGAAAGAACAATTCCAAGTTTAATATTAATTCTGAATATAGATAAAGCATTCTTGGAAGCCTCACTAGCTCAGAAAGTCAGGATTTGTTTAAAGTTAGGAGGGAAGTACAAAGCAGCCCCTGAGAGTAAGTATAGCCCAAGACCTGTGCTGGCCATTAAGGGCTTGAATTGTTATGGTAGGTAACATGTCATCGCACTAATAAGTATTTTTACTTTAGAAGCATTAGCCAGAATTAAGGATAGTAAAGCTAGTACAACAAATATAAAAATCAGGGCTTAACAACTATTTAACACTGTATAAATAAAAGCTTTCCTTCATATTCATTCAGGTAGAGAATTAATCAAGGAGAAAAGAAAACTTAAAGATGTAGCATGGCAAGAGAACGGAAAACATAGATGATTAGGCAGGTTTCCTTTGTTTTTTATTTTCTTAATTTTATTTAAACTAAGACCACGTATTTCAAGAAAGACATATTTTTCCAAATTTGTTATACTGTACTGTATATATGAAAAAAATTATTTTCTTCTTTGGACTGCTTCTAGTACAGGAGCTGTACGTTTTAACAAGTAACAAGCACATGACTGTTGTCCTGATACACCAGAAAGTTCATTTTAGGGGAAAAAAAGTGCATAAGACCTTTTATTTCTCAATATTTATTAGTGGCACAAATAGATTTGATTTTTTTTTTTTTTTTTTTTTTTTTAGGTTTTTGTCATAGGTCTGTGTACTCACCACAGAGAGACAGAAAGAGAGAGACAGAAAGTGAGAAATCACTCCTCAGGAGATATGGTCATGCCACAATCCCTTCTACTCCATTTTCCTCTTGGGATTTTGGGTACATGCGTACCTGAGCCTGGTATGATTTTCAAGCCACTGGGACCAGGACTCAATCCATGGTCAGCCATGTGGGAATCCAGTGATTTAATCATCGTGCTACCTACTGGCCCCCAAAATAACGATTTTATTAAGTCATTAAGAAGTTCATTTCTCAATTTCCCATCAAAATTAATTTACTTTAATTGAATTAATTTTATTTAATTAAATATTTAAATCTAACTTATTCCTAAAATGAGTACTACTGTTCAATTTAATTCTGAAGATAGTGAATTATACCACATTTGCAAGTGTTAAACCAAATTATATTGGGCAGAGAAGGTTTCTGTACTAGCATATTTGAATTCTTGCAAACAAACCATAAGCTAATTGAAGAGTCTGTTTCCTAACAAATAGCTGAATCACAGCAACCCTGCTTCAGTCAGTCTACTGTTAAACTGTGTTCAAATGGACAAACACCATGCTATAACCAATCCGGCTCTTGCTCTACCTCACTTCATTTTCTGCACATCACTTTCCTTTTCCTGTCCCTGAATATTGTTCAACCACATGGCAATTCAGAGTTCCTCAGAACCAGTTCTGGGGGTGCCCAATTAGCAAATCACTTTGCTTAATTAAACTCTGCTGAATTAAATTTGTCTAAAGTTTTTCCTTTAATCCTATAAACATGTTAATTCCTGAATACATATTCTAATGATAGACAAAACATAGATATTTTAGAAAAATGAAATTATTTGAGGAAAACCCTTCATGTTTGCTAAAAACGTGAGATTTTCATACCAACCTCTAAATGATAAATCAAGAGTATGTATATATTTTTTTCTTGGGAGGAGCAGAGAAAACATCTCTAATACATACTTATAACTAATGCTTAGTGCAGAACACACATTAATTCAATGATCTTTAGTGATGCCTTAGAGAAATTCTGATGTTGGTGAAAATTACTTCAAGGAAATGATTTAATCACCCCAGAAAGGACATCATTTAATTGATTTCTGCAGCTTACAACAAATCTGAAAAATCCAGGAGTATGGCAAAATATCTTCATACAGGCCTACCTTAAATATATATTGCAAGTGCAGTTCTAGACCACCAGAATGAAGTGACACACAGATATTTTTGGTTTCCCAATGTATATAAAAATTACACTATATTGTAGTCTATTTAGTGCAAAATAGCTTGATGTTAAAGAAAGTGCATAGCTCAATTAAAAAATATTTTATTGCTGGAAAATCATCTGAGCCATCAGCAAGTCTTAAACTTTTTCCTAGTGGGGGTCTTGCCTTGATGTCGATGGCTGCTGAATGACCAGGTAGTGGTTGCTGAGGGTTGGATGGGCTGTGGCAATTTCTTAAAAGAATGATGATGTTCATTGCACTGATTGCACATTTCAAGACATGTTTCCCTGGAGCACGTGATGCTATTTGATAGCATTTTACCCTCATCAGAGTTTCTTTCAAAATTGGAATCAATCCTTTCAAACCCTGCCAATGCTTTATCAACTAAATTAATTCTCTTTTGTTTCAATTTCAACAATCTACTTCAGCCAGAGTAGATTCCATGTCAAAACCACTTTGTGTGGCTTATCCATGAGAAACAACTCCTCACCTTTAAAGTTTTATCATGAAATTGCACTAATGTAGTCACATCTTCAGGCTCTAATTCTAGCTCTCTTGCAACTTTGATCACATTGGTATTTTCTTCTTGTTCTGCATTCTTGAACCCCTCAAAGTCGTCCACAAAAGTTAGAATCAACTTGTTCCAAATTTCAGTTGATACTGATATTTCGGCCTTGTCCCTACAATCACAAATGTTTTTAATTTTATATATATATATATATATATATATATATATATATATATATATATCTTAAATAATGAGACTTGAAAGTTTAAATAATCCCTTGATCCATGAGCAACAGAATGGATGTTGTGTTCACAGGCATAAAACCAACATTATGTCAGAATTATTTGATTGATGTCTCCATCAGAGAGCATGGCTGAGCAGGTGTCTTGTCAATGAACAATAATAGTTTGAAAGGAATCTTTATCTGGGCTCAACAGTGGGCATAAAATATTCAGAAAGCCGTGTTGCAAACAAATGTGCTGCTATCTAGACTTTGTTGTTCCATTTGTAGAACACAGACAGAGTAGATTTAGTATCATTCTTGATGGCTCTAGGATTCTCAGCATAGTAAATAAGCATTGGCTTCAACCTAAAGTCACCTATTGCATTAGCCCTTTAAAAGAAAATCAACCTGTCCTTTGAAGCTTTGAAGCCAGGAGTTGACTACTCTCTTGCTATGGAAGTCCTAGATGGCATCTTCTTTTAATATAAGGCTTTTTTGTCTATATGGAAAATATGTTGTTTAGTGCAGCCATTTTCATCAACTAGCTTAGCAAGATCTTGTGGATAATATGTTGTATCTTCTATACCAGCACTTGCTACTCCACCTTGTACTTTCATGTAATGGAAATGGTGTCTTCCCTTAAATCACATGAACCAACCTGTGTTAGCATAAGACTTTTTCATCTGCAGCTTCCTCACCTCTCTCAACCTTCATAGAATTAAAGAGAGGCCCTTGCTCTAAATTAGGCTTTGGCTAACAAGACTACTGTTGGTTTGATCATCTATACACATCACAAACTAAATTTTCTCCAGATCAGAAATAAGCCTTTCTACTTGCTTATCTTTTGTGTGTTCACTGGAGTAGAACTTCTAATTTTCTTCAAAAGCTTTTCCTTTGTATTCACAACTTGATAACAGTTTGATGAAAGAGGCTTAACTTTTAGCCTATTTCAGCTTTGACATGCATTCCTCACTAAGCTTAATCACGTCTAACTTTTGATTTAAGATAAAATATGTACAACTCTTCCTTTCATTTGAACATTTAGAGGCCACTGTAGGATTATTGATATCACTGCGTCTCAGTAAATAGGGGGCCCGAGAAGATGAAGAGAGATAGGCAACTGCTCCAGACAGTGGAGTAGTTAGAACACACACATGATTTATTGACTAAGTTCAACATCTTATATGGGTGGGGCTTGTGGTATTCCAAAATTGTGAACACTCATCACAGGTCATCATAACAGCTATAATAATAACAATGCTTGAATATCATAAGAATTACCAAAATGTGATACAGAAACGTAAAGTGAGCACATGCTGTTGGAAAAATGGCACCCACAGATAGGCACAATGCAGGGTTGCCCCAAAGTTTCTATTTGTAAAAACTGAACTGTCTGCAAAGCATGACAAAGCAAAATGCAATAAAATAAGGTAGACCTATACTTAAAGTCAAAGACAAGATGAATCACACTAGATTTTGCTGTATTTGGATAGGCGGCAATTTCGGGCTTACCCCAGAAGACAGGGAGAAGAAGGGGCAGAGAGAGCAGACAGAGTGAGGACTATTCACACATTATCTCTAAGGCATCAGATGCAGAGTCACATATCACCCAATGAGAAAACACACGATTAGAGTTAAAAGGTTTGAGTTCTTTGTCTCTACTGATGCATGACTTCAGAGAAGTACTTAACATTTTAGCTCCAGCTTAGCAAGCAGAATCAATATGAGGCTATAACACCTTCCCTTCTGAACTCACTGCATTTCTAGGAAGATAGAGCAATGGGGTTAAAACCCATAACAAACATGAAACTGTACAGAAATGTAACCCCACTCCTCAAACAGGTGAGCTCAATAAGATTTCACAGGAATCAGTAAAGAATCTTTCCCAATATAACATGTGCAATCTGCAGTCGCCTGATGTTGGCAAGTCTCTTTCCTGCTGCATCATTAGCTATCAGTACAGCTCTAAAAAAGAATTGTGTTTCAAATAAAAAGTAAATTAGCCAGTCTGAGGGAAAAGAATATTAGTATACATAACATTTGAAAGATATCTGCTCTAGTGTGAGAAATTTGGCCCATAATGATACCAGCTGAGTTGCTGCCACGGGTTCATCTTATGCACACCTGAAATTCCTCACCTGTGCCATTTCCAGGTCCCATCCTGAGCTGCTCCCCACCATTGCCAATTTCTGAAGGTGTGCCCAGGTGTGTCTGCTCTGTTCTTCACAGAGAAAAGAATGAAGAACCAGCTCTTGCTAGATTGTCATGTCGAAGAGGTGACAACGGAGGTGACAATGCAGTCATTTTATTTCAATGGACCAGCTGGAGTCTGTTGGCTCTCGTATTTGGCTTCATGTCTTCATTTACAATCTATCAGTTTTCCCTCACCTCCCATTCCCAACTCCCATCCTCTACTGATGAATTTCTGTAAGAGTGCTAACTTTAGGGAAGGCACAGTCGGCGAGCTAGATCTCTGAGCCTTCTTCCAAAATTAGAAGCAAGTTTTTAAAACATGAAACTCTTGTGTGTCTAGTTTTGATTTCTTTTGTTAGGTAACATTTCAAGAGTAGAGTAGGGAACCAGCAGTTAGCGTAATGGCTATGTCGCTGGACTCCCACGTAGTCGACCGCAGTTCGCGTCTCGGACCCGGTGGCTTACAACTCACGCCGGGCGCGTGTGCGTGCGTGCCCAAGATCCCGAGAGGAGAATGGAGGAGAATGGATTGCGGCGTGACCATCCCCCCTGGGGGGTGATTTCTCGCTTTCTGTCTCTATGTCTCTCTCTGTCTGTCTGGCGAGCGCACGCACCCTATAGTGAAAAAAAAAAAAAAAAACCTCTCCAAAAAAAAAAAAAAGAGTAGAGTAGAAATCAAGGATATTCATTTCAAAAAAAAAAAAAAAAATGTTGAAAAAAGCATCACTGATACCCTCCAAGAATTGTTTGCTTATTTATTTATTTATTTATTTATTTATTTATTTATTTATGAGAGGTTTTTGTTATAGGGCGCATGCGCTCACCAGAAAGACAGAGAGAGACAGAGACAGAAAGCGAGAAATCATCCCCCAGGGGGACGACCACGCTGCAATCCCTTCTCCTCCATTCTCCTATCAGGATCTTGGGCACGCATGCACACATACCCGGCGTGAGTTTAAGCCACTGGGTCCGGGACTTGAACCATAGTCGACTACATGGGAGTCCAGCAACATAGCCATTACGCTAACTGCTGGTCCCTGCATATTTTTTTTAGAGAAATTTCTTCCAACCCAATGAGAAAGAGTAGTCAATTCAATTGTTATCTACATAAAATACAGAAAGTATTTTCTTTGATCAGAGGGTTCACATAGTCACCAGAGAGAGAGAGACAGAGAGAGAAAAGGAGGAGAACGCACCCCATCTCTTATGGGAAAGTCTTGCTGCAGTCTTGACTCCTCCATCTCTCCCTCCTTTTGGAATTTTAGGCATGCACTCACACCTGGAAAGTTTCTCAAGCCTCTGAATCTGGGTCTAAAACCACATGGTTGGCCATGTGGGGTCCAGCTTCCTTAATTACCAGACCATGGAACTGACCCAGGAAATGTTTTATTAAAGTTTAGCCATAATGTTTGTTATTTTCCTAATTATAATAAAGTCACATGACCCATACTCATATCCTTGCTTTGAGATCAAGCTATCTTCTTCAAAATCCTGCTACAATCACAATGGTTGCACCATAAAATTCAAATAGATATTCAAGGCGTCTTTATCCAACCCAAGTTATTTCCTTGGTCTTAAACTTCCTGTTCCCTTTGCCTCCTCTGCCTCCCACAATACACTTCACTAAGTTATTCCTAATTGATTCATAAACCAGTCTGACCTCAAAGAATCCAAGTGTAGATTTGTTTATATGTTTTTCCCTAAAGCCCCCTCTCTTCTCCCTGCATGTTAAAACCCTCAACCTCCTGAACGCTCAGCTGCAGGTGATATTCTCTGAAACTGGTGTCAGCTTCTTAGTTGAAATTCATCACACCTTCCTCTATATTCTCATGACACGCTTGTGCATTTCTCTCATGGCATTATGGATTTAGATGATTATGTGCCTGACAGTCTAACCCAATAGGCTACATGAACCTTAAAGCAAGAGACTCTAAATTGTTCACTTCGGTTCTACCAACACCTAACAGCCTTGAATATTTATGAAACAAATTTATCAAAAGAAGATGATAAAGGATGAATTCAAGAGAAGAGTTTGAAAAAGTGATCATTTTGAAATTATCAGATTGCCAACAGAACATTTTGCTCTGTCTCATCCATTCACACTCCCACTTTCTGATTCACTAATAGTAATAAAGCAAAAAAAGAAAAAGAAAACAAACTTGTGAAGCAGAACCAGAGATGTATAGGTGGTCAAAGATTGTAATGAGTGACTTTTTGACTGTAGTATTTGGAGGCTATCTGTCCACAAAGGCATCCCTGGAAAAGAAGCACAGATCAATAGTACATGAAGTCATTGTCCACGACGTACACAGCATTTTTGTCGGTCACTGAAATCAGCTGGGTTGGCCGGCTTCAGCCTTTGACTGTTTTGCTTTATTTTCCTGTTTCTAAATTGGCACTGGAAATTCAGATTGAACAAAAATCCCAGAGTTAATAAAACAAGCCGAGGTCTGTGTGAGGAACTTTCCAAGATCACTTCTGTCACTGCTGCTTTCTGTTTGGATCAAGTGGTTACTTTACAGCAGGGTAGCTGCTTCCAGCACGAAGAGGCTGTGAGGAGAGGCTTAAAGAAAACAGTGAGAGGGAACCAGGAACAGAACAGATGGGGAGAGCTCCACCAGAGCTGCTTTCCACGATTTCTTTCTCCTTGCTCCACCAGTGGAATGAAAGAGTCAACAGGAAGAGTAGCTTGAAGCATGTTGATAAATTTTTCCTCATTTTGTTTTTGTGCACATGCCCTTCTCCCTCTCAGTCTGAATTAGTCATTAGTCTTGCAGTGGGAAGATGGAGGAGAGTGATGGGTTAGGGCTGTCACAGGTGGAATGCAGAGAAAAGGAAGAACATTTTGCTTCAGATATTTAACAAGATAAGAGTCTGGTAAGCCAGACTTTACAGAGAATACCGTCTGTTCCTCCCTAGATGTCTGCGTTTTCTCTACATAAGGTAGAGCCTCATCAAGCTCAAAGAAGGTGACAAGAATCTCATGTTTGGGTCCTGAAATACTTGGAAAGTACTGAGAGACAGAGGCAGGAAATTAAAGTGTGTATGAGTTCTTCCCCATCTGACATGTAAATGATGAGGGGAAAATGTCTAAAGAAATTACTTTTATCTGATTAATGTTTGGGAACAGTATAGAAGAATGACCTCTTAGATTTCCCCTCTCGTTTGCCTACCTGGAAAGTGGCCCTATCCAATGTGGTCAATGGCATAAAATGGCACGGCAGAGGAAGGGCCAGAGTTGAATGTTCTGAGCAGCCCTTGGATCTTGGGTATCCTATGGAGGACTCAGGAGTTCCTGTGAAGCCCTTAAGGGGTTGTAGCTAGCCTGGAAGTCAGTGCTCCTGCTTTGGAGATACCTGGTGAGAGGGAGAAGGGCTGGTCTGATAGCATGGCTGGGAGTGTATTCCAAGGCCGTGAGCTCACTGTAATGGCACCTGTGGGAACCAGAATGATGCCGAGTCATCCAGAAAGTTCTGCCTGGCAGAGAAAGAGGAGGTGAGGTGGAGAGGAAAGGGGGAGAAAGAAACAGAAAGGAAAGTTACGGGAGGCTGGGCAGAGCCTTTTAGAAGTTACATCAGTTTTCAGGCCAGTTGGAGCAGGGTGGTTAAAGTGACTGGATCTCATATGGCAAACTGCATGATTCAAGTCCTGGTCTGGTGGCTTGAGAAACACATTGAGCACACGTGGGTGTGAGCCCCAAATCCCAAAAGTAGAAATGGAGGAGAAGGGATTGTGAATTGACCTCCAACCCCCTGAGGAGGGGTAGTGTTTTCTTACTCTGTCTCTCTCCAGCGAGTGCATGTGCTGATAACAAAAAAAACCACACTGGGTGCATAGGCATGTGTGCCCAAAATCCCAAAAGGAGAAATGGAAGTGAGGGGATGTGGAATGCCACTCCCCATGGAGGGTGCTTTCTCACTTTCCCTTTTTCTCTCTGTCTCTCTCCTAGTGCACACATAATCTAAAAAGAAGATATTATACCAGGTTTCAAAGCAGTAAAACAAACAGCAAGCAGGAGGACAAGACTCATTGTCTCACAGGTCACAGGAACCCTGGAACAGTACAGGACATTGATTGTGGACAAGGTCCCTCATTAAAGCTAAACTGAAAACTATAAGGACTAAATTATTGCATTTGATAAGGATTATTCTAATATTATATATATTATATATAGAGAGACTATATATATCTTATATAGAGAGAGACTATACACACACACGCGCACACACACACACACACACACACACACATATGGATTAAAATGCTTTCATTCTATCTATTGGATGGTCAGAAAAGTCATGATGCATTTTGGGATAGAAAAATTTGTCATGACTTTTCAGACACTCCAATAGATGAAGAGAATTCATCGTGATGATCCTGAAGAGAATTATTGAAGAGAACTAACAATATGTATTTGTGAGATGCATCTGAAGATGATCTGAGTAAAATAGATTTCTCAGCATATGGTAAAATTCGGCCGTGGCCCTTTTTCTGCACTCATTATTGAGGCTCACTTAACTGAGTGCATGGCTGGCTGCTCGTTTTTCTAATACTCTGGTACTTGAAGCTGGGTGATGTGTCAACAAAGATAACATTCTCTGACCAAGCAAAGCTGCTCATCTCTCCATAGGACACTTTGCTGTTGGAACTTGAAGTAAACTTCTACAAAAGGCATTTGATAAGAGAGTCTCAGGAACTGGCTCTGCATGAAAGGAAATTGATAGCTTCTTTTATATTTCTTTTTGAGACATTTTTGTTATAGGGAGTGTGCACTTACCAGAGATACAGAAGTAAACAGAGAGACAGCAAGCAAGAAATCATTCCTGGAGGAATGGTCACACATCAACCCCTTCTCCATTTTCTTCTTGGGATTTTGGGCACACATACACATGCGCCTGGTCTGAGTTTCAAGCTGCCAGGTCCAGGACTCAAATTGTGATTATCCACGTGGGAGTCCAGTGCCTTTACTACTATGCCACCTGCTGGCCCCTCTATTTCTTTTTAATTCTTTCTCATTATATATTTTTCTTCTTTTACCTTTCCCTTACTTATCATTGTACTTCTTTACTTTTTTATTGGAGCTATTTCAAGTCATCATAGCTTTAATTTCAGAAGGCTGCAATTCAGTAATAAATGAAAAAGAGTAGTACTTACTGTTTTTACATTTTATCACCAACACTATACTTCAATATATACTGCAATTTTAAACACATAAAATCAAATACACATAAAAAGTCAAAATTTGTATGATACAAAAGTGTATGATTTAACACAATTTACTTACACATGAGATAATGTTGGTGTCTGCCCAGGATTTAGCTCTAAGAAGAAGCAGAAAAAAAGAGACAGAGAGACAGAGTAGCAGTGGACACAGGCAGACTGAACACAAGGTAGTTGTTTCATTGACATGTTATCTTACACAATTACATTATTTTTTGTTCAGCTTTAAAAATGTATCTATTCCACATAGTTACTAAATAAATATAGTTCTTTGAAATATGAACTACCGGAGGAAAGACTTCATTTTGAACTTATATATTGAAAACCAAATCTTGTAGTGTGTGGGAATACATCAACAGATGACTAAAATAAAATATTATGTGATATTCATTTTGTCATGCACGATAAACATTTTGTATCAACATAAATTGATACTTTAATTTCATTTTTCCATGAACTTTTTGAAGTCCCCTTAGAATAGACATTTCAATAATATATCATTTTATAAGTGTGAAATAAAGTTAATAGAAACAGTCACCAGAATCCAAAAATTGATGAGACTATACACTCAAACTGGTGAAAATGTTGCGGAAAAACAGACGCCGAGGAACGAAAAGTGGCACTCCGGAGAGAAAGGAGAACTCTTTACTGCTCAGGAGGGCACGGAGGAGTTGACGCTCTGAATCTCCAGCCCTGGCGGGGAGTTAGGCACAGTCTTTTATAGGGGAGTTGGGGTAGGGGGAGTCTCAGCAAGCTAGGGGCCTCCTATCAGAGAAAGAGGCCCAAGATTTGCCCTACAAAAGGAAAGTGGCAGGTAAGCAGGTGTCTAACTTCTCAAAGGGGAGGGAGAGTGAGTTCTCAGAGGAATGGGAAGTTTCAGTAGTTACCGGCCTAGGGTTATTCACAAGTTCTGAGCCTCTCTATATATAAAAAAAAAAACATGCAGTGGTCTGCTCTGATTCCTTTGCTTGCTTTGTGACTTGTGATGAATCTTGGTCTCTAAGACTTTTTTTTCAAAATTTTTTTACATTCAATTTCTGTGTATCATTACAACATACCAAATAAATTTCCCCATCATGCATACATTGTATATTGGTTCAGTCAAAAATATTACCATACACGTTATCATCAACAGATAATTTTCCATTTTTGTGCCCCTTAAATGCTTTCCTTCTTTCCTATTTCTCTTGAGTCCCTCCCTCTCAACCTTCCTCATTTCCCACCTTCATCCACAGTGTCTATAGTATTGCCATTGTCCTTCACGCTTTTATTCCTTCAGTCTTTCAGTTTCTTTGACAGAGGTTTCTAATTAGAAGTCCTGAGGTCCTGTACTGACCAAATTTCCATAAATCTGCAGATTCTTCACAACAATTTGTAAATCTTTTAGAGTTCATAAAAATCAATTAATATCCAAGTCTCCACTACCTAACACACAAACATACCTGTGTATATACTCTCATGTATTAGTCAGGGTGATGCTATAGCTACACGCTGTGGCTGGGTAAACATTTGATATAAGCAGAAAAAAAAAATAGATAAGGTGCTCAAGCCAGAGAAATCAATGCTGTCACACACAGTTCTTGCTTGAGCTGGACTTCAGGAATAAAAAAAGATGAATTACTTGCAATTACTTAAAAGTGGTTCCAGGACTATTGTGGAATTAATTTCTTTTCTCTTTTCTTTTCTTTTCTTTTCTTTTCTTTTCTTTTCTTTTCTTTTCTTTTCTTTTCTTTTCTTTTCTTTTCTTTTCTTTTTCTCTTCTCTTCCCTTCCCTTCCCTTCCCTTCCCTTCCCTTCCCTTCCCTTCCCTTCCCTTCCCTTCCCTTCCTTTCCCTTCCCTTCCTTTCTTCTCTTTTCTTTCTTTTCTTTTCTCCTCCTGCTCTTCCTCCTCCCTCTCCCTCCTCCTCCTCCTCCTCTTCTTCTTCTTCCCTCTTCTATTTTTATATGGCTAGGTAACCTGGAGCCACTATTTACATGTTCAGGGACACATTTTAATGATTCTACAAGAATGTAGATGTGATTTGCTGCTTATTTTATCTTCACCTAAATGCTCTAGCCTGCAGTTTCACCTTCAAGTTCATTAACTTTCACAGATATGTGTATCTATTTACTATATGACCCTGCTTATCTCACATACATGTTTGATCATTCATTAGGATATGCTGAACTCAAAGAGATGCCTACAGGCAGGAATGTGGTCTGCTAAAAGCATTCACCCTAAAACACACCAGCTAATTGGGATGCAAATGCTCAGAGAATCCACTCAGCAGGGAAGAAAGAAAGATAAACCAACATACAACTAGTTCATATTTTTATCCTAAAAATTATTATATAATTTGACGTAGCATGATACTTATCTAAACTGATTCTTAAAGTCCGTTGAAGATTGCCCATCTGTGCTCATTGACATAAAGAAGAAATCTCATTAGGAGAAGAAGTGCCATTTCTGGGTAATCTCCAAAATTGTTTATAACATTTCCTCACAGAAGAATACCTAGTATGTATAAAGACCATTTGCTTGTTTTCAAATCATTTTAATGTAGATGATTTACCAAACATCCTTTCAGAGTAGAACATGACACGTTCTGCTGACATGCATGAAAAGAAACAGAATGAAGAGAATGTACATTTCTGTGAATGGTAAAGTTATGATTTACTCAAAGATTTTGACCCTGTGCCATGGGTTTAATGTCACGGTACTTAAATCTGTTTATCATTGTATCTCTGCATAATGCATACGCACTTTCTCTTCCCGATTTTTTCCACTGGACCATTTGTTAAGTAAATATTTAATGTGTATCCAGTACACATATGGCACAGATTCCCCCTAAATTACGGCCCTGTCAGTGTGCATAGGGCTGGATTGTCCATCTATTTTTATCGTCTTTTCCCCACTCCAGCGCCCTCATTAGACTGGGAAACAGTGGCTGCCAAACCCCTTTGTTCTCTCTGCTAATGCTTCAGTTTCTAATCTCCTCAAATATTTTATGATAAATTCCTCTTCATAATACTCTTAGATCCATTTATACACAGTATACCCTTGTTCATAAAACAAAGCCCATGGACTATTAGCATCCTGTGAAATGCTAATAAATATTTCATAACATTTTCAAAAATAATTTTGTGGCTAAGTCATTTTGGAAAGGTTGGAAAGTTAAACAGAATCCTTGATTCAGGACTGCTTTGAGCCTTTAATATGGTAATGTGCTTTGTGGTGCTCCAAAAGGCAGATCAAATATATGGTTTTCCCAAAATTCTTTGACATAAGAATGCTTTTTGGGGAGAATACTTAAGAATCCTGGAGTTCTACAGTGCTTAGTTTGGGGAAAACCACTAATGGTGTCTGATCCACTGATTAGCTTGATGATTGTCTGTTCGCTAGGGAGCAACTATGTTTGACAGTTTCATATCCTATAAACACTTTATGATTTTACTGGACATTATATTAAATTAAACTCAGTCTCAGAGCTTTGTGCAGATTCCTTCTCTAAGTTCTTTAAGCACACAAAAAGTATATTTAGAAAGAAAATATTTCATGTCAATTCAGAGAACATACCAGAATTTTATTGATATAATAATATTTAGTGTTTATAAAACAATATGTTAGCATGGTTTAACGTTTCAGGAAATGGACTTTGGATTCACACAGACTTGAATTTTACTCTACCACTTACCACTTAATAGATACATGATTTTTCTTTTTGCTATTAGGGCATGTATGCTCACTGGAGGGACAGAGAGATAGAAAGTGAGAACTCACCCCGTGGGGGATGACCACACTGCAATTCCTTCTCCATTCTCCTCTCAGGATTTTGAGCAAGCACACTCACACTCCCGGTGTGAGTTTTAAGGCCCCAGGTCCAGGACTCAAAATGTGGTCAACTACGTGAAGTCTAGCGACGTAACCATTATGTCATCTGCTGGTCCTGATATGTGATTTTTCTTAGTTTTTTGTTTGTTTGTTTGTTTGTTTTTTTGAGAGGTTTTTGCTATAGGGCGCATGTGCTCGCCAGACAGACAGAGAGAGACATAGAGACAGAAAGCGAGAAATCACCCCCCAGGGGGGATGGTCACGCCGCAATCCCTTCTCTTCCATTCTCCTCTCGGGATCTTGGGCACGCACACACACGCGCCCGGCGTGAGTTTTAAGCCACCGGGTCCGGGACACGAACTGCGGTCGACTACGTGGGAGTCCAGCGACATAGCCATTACACTAACTGCTGGTTCCCTGTTTTTTTTTTTTTTTTTTTTTTTTTAATAATTATTTATTCAATTTTATGTGTTCATTCATTTATTTTAATTTGACCAGAGAGAGAGAGAGAGATGGAAAGTGAGAAAGCAAGCTGCCAGGTCCGGGACTCAAACTGATCATCCATGTGGGAATTGTCCAGTGCCTTAACCACCACACCACCTGCTGGTCCCCAGTCTTAGTTTTTTTAAATCTATTAAATGAGGATAATATCATCTTCTTTATTGAATTTTTTTTTTTTTTTTTTTTTGGAGAGGTTTTTGCTATAGGGCGTGTGCACTCGCCAGACAGACAGAGAGAGACAGAGAGACAGAAAGCAGGAAATCACCCCCCAGGGGGGATGGCCACGCCACAATCCCTTCTCCTCCATTCTCCTCTTGGGATCTTGGGCACGCACGCACACGCGCCCGGCGTGAGTTTAAGCCACCGGGTCCGGGACTCGAACCGCGGTCGACTACGTGGGATTCCAGCGACATAGCCATTACGCTAACTGCTGGTCCCTCTTTATTGAATTTTTAAGGGTTTACAGAAAAATTATGTCTCTGTATAATTATAATAGAAATTATATATTTTTTCATTGATATTATTTTATATATCATTTCTCTATGATGTTTCCACACTAGGACCTAGAATATTGTGTCTACCTTTGTAGGAGTTGGGATAAGGTCCTCTAACTAAACTGGTATACCCTCACTCCAGCTGCTGTGAGTGTTGGCTGCTGATGGTTCATGCCCGTCCTCTTTTTCCACGATTGTTCACAGCTGACAGGACTACCGGGAGATGCCTAAGAATTGTGCATGCTTTCTTCTTCAAAAGCGGACCATGGGGGAACCAGCAGTTAGCGTAATGGCTATGTTGCTGGACTCCCATGTAGTCGACCGCGGTTCGAGTCCCGGACCCGGTGGCTTAAACTCACGCTGGGCGCGTGTGCGTGCGTGCCCAAGATCCTGAGAGGAGAATGGAGGAGAAGGGATTGCGGCGTGATCATCCCCCTTGGGGGGTGATTTCTCGCTTTCTGTCTCTCTCTCTGTTTCTCTCTGTCTGTCTGGCGAGCTCAGGCGCCCTATAGCGAAAACCTCTCCAAAAAAAAAAAAAAAAAAAAAAAAAGCAGACCATGGATAAAGTTTGACAGATACAGTAGATAAAAAAGCCCACTCCTTTGCTTCTGGTAGAACAACCTCAGTGCTAACATTTGTACTCCAAAGCTCTCCCAGGCAACTAACTGAAATCTGACTCCTCAGACCCACAGCTTTGCCCACTCTCGCTGCCCTATTCGGCTTCCTTCACTCCCTTCACTTCTCTTCACAGGTTTCTCCTGAGACCAAATATTTTCTCTTTTTTATTTCAGGTTCTTTCTTCAAAAGTAGACCCTAAAATGGTATCTTTTCTTCTCCAACTAATTATCATCATCATTTTTATGAGAAACAAATAATTATTTAGAGGTTTATTATGCCTAAAAATTCATGACTAGTTTTTGGATTTCTGAGAATTGGAAGGCTCAATTTTTTACTCAGGGAAGCATGTGTTTTTAAGATCATGAGGACCCACTTCCCTGTCAATACTGCCAGTTCAAACCTGTGATCCTCCTCTCCTGTTTAGTAAGTACTCCTGGAATACAAAAAATGCAAATGCTTGTTTCCAAATTACTCTAAAATTGGGTAATATATACAGGACCAGATTGTTCATCGTGCAGGCCAATTTTTGAGTGACTCTGGCATGGCCTCCTTACTGTGGAGTTGGCTCAGAGAACCTCTATCCGTTAGACTCTAAGCCACATTACCCTTAGTGCTGGGGCCCTTTGAAGACAAACATATAGTTTAGAAAAGTTAAAATAAAATCCACTTTATTTATTAACAATAAAAACAACTCTTCCTTATCTTATAAGTAGGATTTCTCAGCACCTCCCAAACTAATTTACAACATAGTCATTTTTAAAATACAGAGGTAAGAGTTAGCTACATTTTGATCAGAATGAAGAAAATGATTATAACAAGAGGAAAAAAAAATAAAGAAGTCTTCTGAATCTGTTGTTCCTACCACACTTTCCCTCCAATCAGTTCGCATTGTCAGGCAGTCACAGAACGAGGTGACCATTACAAATTCACTCATTCTGCAATGTTTATTGGACACTAGTATGTATTGTGATTTGGTGTATTTATATTAAGGCTCTTTTTTGTGTGTGTGAGAGAGAGATCTTTGCTATAGGGAATGTACGAATGTATACTACCCTGAGATATGGAGAGAGACAGAAAGCAAGAAATCACCCCCTGGGGATGGCCAAATTGTAATCCCTTGTTCTTCAATCTCTTGGGATTTTTTTTTTTTTTTTTCTTTTTTTGGAGAGGTTTTTGCTATAGGGTGCGTGCGCTCGCCAGACAGACAGAGAGAGACAGAGAGATAGAAAGCAGGAAATCACCCCCCAGGGGGGACGGCCACGCCGCAATCCCTTCTCCTCCATTCTCCTCTCGGGATCTCGGGCACGCACGCACACGCGCCCGGCGTGAGTTTAAGCCGCCGGGTCCGGGTCTCGAACCGCGGTCGACTACATGGGAGTCCAGCGACATAGCCATTACGCTAGCTGCTGGTCCCAATCTCTTGGGATTTTGAACATGCATGCACACACGCCCGGCCTGAGTTTTAAGTCACCGGGTCTGGGACTTGAACTGCGGTCGACTATGTGGGAGTCCAGACACTTAACCATTATGCCATTTGCTGGTTCCTATTAAGCCTCTTTTAATGGGGGATAAATTAAAAGATTTTTCTCATTCAACTTCTTCTTAGCCAGATTTCAGCACTTCCAGAGGCCACTGTACAGACATCAAACACTAGGGAAAGTTTCAGGGGTGAGGGGAAGGACTTTCTTAGCCTCTTGGAGAGGTCTGGCTGGCAAGGAGGTCCTGACGACTGAGCTTCTGTTTGTGCCATTTGCAATTTGCTTTGGTCCTACTCTTGTGACCAGGAGTTGTTTCTTGGGGAGCTGCAGTTAATTTTCTGATCCAGCAGCCCTCCTGGGTAATTCCTGGGGACCTTGTCATTCGGTAGCCACACACTGGCTAAAGGGTAACTTTCAGGGCCAGGTATCTGAACGTTGGACTGGGAACCTTGCATTTCTGTCCCTTCCCTTCCGTGTACATCCTGATATCCTCCAGCTTTCCCTGCATTAAGACCACATGTCGTTTCACATGAGCTGTTATACGGAACTTTCATGCCTCATCAGAATCCGCTTCTGATTTACGCAACTCTGTTTGACCCTCGCTTGAGGATCAAGACAGCCCTAGTGATTAAGAACATTTCCATGGAGAGAAAATGCTTCATTCCTGCTTGCTGTGTTACCCTCACACGGAACAGAAGCATTTCTAGCCAAAACAGCCATAAAGGAATGCGTGAATGAATAAATACATAAGAAAAGTTAAGACATGAGACAAGTTGTATTCTCTTTCAGAGGATTACTTTACCAGCCATGTCTTTGATGGGATTCCAGGAGCAGCAAGAATAATCCTCTGTATGCATATGAGAATTTAGATTACGCTGGAATTCAGCAATTCTGCTGGATCTGTATAAAATAAAAACTGTTGACAATGAGGCACAGGTGTATCAAAGCCATTGTCTAATTCACACACCTATTGCAGAGACTCGAAGTCTAACCCCTATCTTCGGGCCCTCGATGCTCTCTATAGCATCCCTGTACTCCCGTGGTCATCATCTTCCTGTGTATAAACGCACATCATTTTTTGTGTGTCTCTTACAGCAATAAGCTTTGACATCTAGATGTCGTTAGCAGTATGATGAATGTTTCTTTCCTACTAAAGTACACGTCTATTGATTCATTTGGGTAAAGTCTGCATGATCCGTTTGTTTTTCATCTCTATAGCACAGAATAGGAACTTAATGATTGCTGAAGTTTTTGAATAACTTACTTCCGAGGTTTCCAGGCTAGGTTTATTTATCTCAGAACAAATCCTGGAGAAGGTTAAGCGGTGGTCTGGACTATAGTTAGAAGAGCTTATTGTCACTACAGGAATCTTAAACCTTAAACTGGACTAGCTATTATTCTGACCCAGTTTCTCTCTCCTCCCATCTACTTATGCCAATTAACTGATCATTGAGAGGTCAGGTCTGGAGCATAACTAGACTGTTTTGTGAAGAGAGGAGAAATGTGTGTGGTAAGTGCTTACTAAATGCTTTTTCTTGTCAATGATGATATTAGACCCTTTATCATTCACATATAAGTTCTTGCAAGATGAAATGTCTCATTGCAACAAAAGTAGCAGTGATATTAGGGAAGCAGAATCCGGGCTTCCTGTCTGGCACTAATCACTATGAGGACTAGACACGGGGCTATGACAGTGGCTTGCAGGCAGTTATTAGCATGAGAACAGTTCTTTGTGAACATGCGGAGAGGTCAATAAGTACATGATTATAAATTAGCTCGGTGGACTAGTGTGGTCATTAACTGGGTCGAGTGTTCCTATTTCGTATAATTGTTTGCTGCACCTGAATTAATTTGAGTGTTTAAATCTCGCATATTAATTCCGTGCTGCAGGATGTAAAGCTTTGGATTAATCCCTTTAATACTCTTTAGTATAAACACCTTAATCAAGCAACAGCTTTATAATTAGTTCTACTTACAGGCTGGATATAATTTACTAGTTTTACAGCTCATAAGTTACTGCAACTTTTTAATCATAGCAATTACGCTTTCGAATGTAAGCATAAATGGACTTTTCTAGTTGATTCCAAGAATGAAACCAAGGTAGTCAAAATCGGGAGATTAATAAAATCCAATATATGGATACACTTTGTATTTTTATGGCAGCTCAGGTTCACTCATCCTTGGAATTTAATCACCAGATTAAGGTAGGCTATTGAGCTGAGAAGGTAATTTTTTTTTCTTTAAAAGGAAGTACAATTCTATATATATTACATATTTCTTTTGTTGGGTGTGAAAAATGCTGACGTGATTTAATTTTATCGCAGCAGTGAGGACACTGACAATATCCCTCTCGTGTACTAAACCTAGTAAGTAAATAATGGTTTAGCTACTAAGGATGTGCTGATCCACTTTGCTTTTTATCTATTTTTTTCCCTGAGGATTTTAAAGTACAAATCATCTCTGACATTGAGAACATTTGTATGGTCAGGCTACATAGTTGAGAAAGAAGCACTTTAAATTAAGTCTTAAATAGGCATTTAAATTAGATTTATAAAGAGAGTTATTTATATTAATTAAGGTAGAATTAATTATTTAAAACACTTTTCCGAGGTTCAGAAATAGCATAAAAAATAAAGATCTCCCACTTGGTTGCTAAACTTCAATGAATATACATTATTGGCTCATTTTCTTTAAATATATTTACTATCTTCACATATTTTGCTCAAAGATATTTATTATTTTTGATTCTGCTGTAAGTTTAATATATAGATAATTCCCCCCCCCCCCCCAGACTTTAGGACTTTTTAAAATTTGTCCTAAAGTAATTGAAAATGATGCAAAAATCATGATAAAATATTCTGCTTTCCTTTACAATTCCCCACTGCAAAAACAAACAAACAAAAAGAAAGAACTATTTGTAGGGAAAAAAAAAAAAAACGGTTTTGTACATGGGATAAAACAATATAAATTCAAAACTGACAGAAAAGGGTTAGCTCTACCACTTGTCTCTTTAGAACATTCAAGTAATCCCTTTACTTTTTCCATCTTTGCTAATTGTTCTGATCTCCATGGTACCCTCACATACTTCCTTTCATTCATCCTGAGTGACTCTGTAAGGGAGATTTTTAGCCAAAAAAGTGTTCTTGCATCTCAATCTTTCTTATTGTCTTTCCTTTTGGATTCTCTAGCTTAATTTCATTGCCAAAGACTTTTAAACCAGTGAATTCCAACACTTTTTCTAGATCTTCAGCAGATTCAAAGTCCACATAACCAAATTTCCTAGATGTACCGATTCTGACATCCACAACAGCAAGATCACTTTTAGCGAAAACATCACTAATACCAGTTTTTAATTCAGGAATAGATTTGTTACTGTTCAGGATTCTAATAAACAGATGAGAGGATGTGCTTGGTTCTGTGGCTTCCACCTTCTGTTTCTTGGCCTCTTCTGCTTGGTCATTTCCTTCTTTTGTTTTCCAGGAGTTTCTTTGACAGGCTCTTCTTCCTCCTCATCTTCCTCATCCTCACCATCTTCCTCATCATCATCGTCATCTCATCCTCATCTTCATCATCTTCTTCATTTTCAGCCATGGTCTTGGCTTTCTTTTTTTGAGAGATTTTTGCTATAGGGTGTGTGCACTCGCCAGAAAGACAGAGAGAGACAGAGAGACAAAAAGCGAGAAATCAAACCCCCCCCCCCCCCCCCGGGGGATGGCCATGCTGCAATCCCTCCTCCTCCATTCTCCTCTCGGGATCTTGGGCACACACACACACATGCACCCAGTGTGAATTTAAGCCACTGGGTCAGGGACTTGAACCAAGGTCAACTATGTGGGAGTCCAGCGACATAGCCATTACGCTAACTGGTGGTCCCAGGTCTTGGCTTTCAGAGGTGCAGCTTTTGCAGGTGTTTTCTTTCTTTGGCTGGTGTGGTCTCCATGACTTCTTCTTCAGACTCATCTTCCTTATCCTCATCTTAATCTTCCTCCTCTTCCTCCTCCTCTGAGGCTGAGGCAGCAGCTGCTGCTTTTAGCACTGCTGGCTCAAACTCATCCTCATTTTCGTCCTCATCATCTTCCTCACTGCCATCTTTCTCCTTATTGCTGTCTTCCTTCTTGGCATTCTTGCCATTCTTTGTCGCTCCGGCTAGGGTGGCAACTCCTTTCTTACCAAGAGTTGCTACCAACATTTACCCAGCGTGGCTCCCTTCTTGGTCAGACGTTGTGACTGCTTTGGTTGGTGAAATGGTCTTCTCGGAAGCTATGGCAACAAGGCAGCTGCTTTTCTGCCTGGGTGACCACTATTTTCTTGGCAGGTGTGGCAACTGCAACCGTTCTTGTTGGTAAAACCACCACCTTCTCTGCTGGAGTTGTGGAACCTCCCTGCCTTTTTTCTCCACTGCTATCATCTTCATCTTCTGACATTTTCTCATCCTCACTGTCTTCTTCTACCTTCTTTGGAGGAGAAACCATTTTGGGGGGGTCACTTTGATTTTTTACCAGCCTGCGGTGTTGTGAGCGGGTGGCACAGATGAGTCTTGAGGAACTCCAGTGTTGTTGATGGTGGCCATGGGCACTGAAGATCCCAGAGTGCCTACGCTCTGCTGCCAACTAGAGTTTGAGACTCTATAGATAATTTTTCTAAGGAAAATAATAGGCTAACTCTTTTGTGTTACAACTGTAAAATCTATAATTAAATGAAATGATGTATAGGTGTATATAAATAGATTTATAATTTTTATGAATTTATATGTATATTTGTGTGTATATATAAATATAAATAGATTATTATATGTTTTCATATAGTGAAACATAGACAATGGTTAAATATTTTGGTCATGCCAAAAAAAAAAAAAAAAGAGTCTGATTACTTTGTGGTTAATTTGGTCGCAGTGAATTCTATTGATTATAAACATGATCAAGATAATTGACAATATTGTAGACCAGGTCAGAGGTTGCATATAAAAACAATTACTGTGGGATACTCTAAGAATGTTAACTTATAGTGATTATATAGAGTACCTCTTGCTTAATTGGCATAATGACGTTGTTCTTAGTTTATAATCGACGGGTATTGTAGAAACTTAGTTTATTAAGCAGTTATATAGAACTTTATCATTGAATACAGAATTTTAGGAAACATTCGGAAATAGAGACAAATCCTTTAGGACAGGAAATATGCTGGAATGTAACCCACCTTCTGTGATAAACAGCCTGGCCAGAGATAAACTTAAGCCAACTGGAATCTTAGGGATGTAGAAGGAAGCAGGCTTACAAGAACAGAGATACTTCCTACTCATCAGGGAAGCTTCAGGTTAGCAATTCCAGACCATGTGAAGTGGGGTCCCTGAATAATCATTGAATTCACCCAAGAATATAGTGTGGGCAAAGAATTCAATTCAATTCATCTGAGGCCAGGAAAGCACTAAGCCAGCTTTCCACCTCTGGAGGCATCAGAAACAATGGTTCACCAATGGGGTGGCGTGACAAAGATGAAAGCAATAGGCCTTTGTGCTGTGTTCTCCCTCTAGTGGCAGGCCATAGTTGAGGGGGGGGAATAAATCTTAACTGTTGAATGAAAACTGGAAAGGTGATTATCATAAGGTTCATAAAAACAAATATATGAAAAAAAAAGGCAACACTTCTTTTACCGGGGGCGGGGGGGGGGGGGGGGGGGGGGGGGAGAAAGTCCCAGGCCTGGGACTTGAACTGTGGTCTGCCATGTGAGATTCCAGCATCCTCAACCACTATGCCATCTGCCAGCCCCTTAAAGTGAAATCTTTAGGTTCCTAGAAGTATTTTTAGAGGTTTCCAAGTAATCTGAAAGATCAAAACAATTTTCATAATACTATAAAGACATTATTTGTTTTTTTTCACCATGTTGACATTTGCACCAATGTTACAAAAACCATTAAGAGAAAAAACTGCTCACCCATTAGCCTGAATCAAGGCAGTAAATATCATTTTTGCTAGAGGTCATTGTATTCATCACCATTTCCCACAGGCAGCTAATAAAAGTAATGCCCTGCCCAGCTATCTTTCCTCCCATTCTTACGGTGATGCATTTCCTGAAGCCAGATTTAGCATTTATTTGCTCTTGTCTTTCAATGTTTCCTTTGTCTCTTCCCCACCAGCCAAGCTGTCTGCTGTAAATGTTCCATTGCACAGTTTCCTCCATTGCTCTGACTGTCCCTTTATCTTCAGTTATCGTCTTCCTCTTCTGAAAAGATTTTGTCCTCTTTGAACAAATGTTTGGAGTTCTCGGCCACTCCCCTGATCCTGTTAAATTAACCCAAGCATTGTCCAGTTGCTTCTGAATGTTGTTTTCTGATTTTTGAAATAATGATTAAGTATTCTGATAACTTTATTTTTAAATTATTATTATTATTATTATGGATAAAAGAATGTTGTCTGGCAAAAAATGATCATGGGCCCAACGCATTCTTCTTTTGACAGACGACATTCAGGGAGTGAAGATGGTGAGTCACTTATGATTTACATTGTCAAGAAATAAAGCTGCTTAGCCCAGCAAGAGAAAGCACATGACAGAAATTTGAAGGGCAGTCTTGTGACAGGCAAATTTAATTTAATCTACCAGCTTTAGGGTAGTCTCAGAAACTTTGTTTTTCAGGAAGCTAAAATCTCATTATTAACTGGAAAGAACTTTTGAGAAACGAAGGAATTTCCTCAGGAGTGAAGAGCATATCAGAATATGCTACCCATACAAATGCCAATTTTGGTACATGAAGTATAAGAGAACTTCAAAAGTTCATAGAAAATAAATTAAAGTACAAATTTATTTCGGTGCAAACATTATTATTATTATATTTTTTTTGAGAGGTTTTTGCTACAGGGCACGTGAGCTCGCCAGACAGACAGAGAGACAGAGAAACAGAAAGTGAGAAATCACCCCCCCAGGGGGGATGGCCACACCGCAATCCCTTCTCCTCTGTTCTCCTCTCGGGATCTTGGGCACGCACACACACTCGCCCAGCGTGAGTTTTAAGCCACCGGGTCCAGGACACAAACTGCAGTTGACTACATGGGAGTCTAGCGACATAGCCTTTACGCTAACTGCTGGTCCTGGTGCAAACATTTTTGAAGTCCATGCATAAATTTTTTTAGCATCCCCCATACTTTGAGCTGAAGTCAACTGAGAATTCAGATACAGTCTGAGCATTCCTTATCTGACTAAAACCAGGAAATTTTAAAAGTTGAATGTTGCCATAAATACACTGGCAGGGGGAATTTTATGGCTGTAAAGACAAAAACATAGTACCAAGATGAATCTGCACAAGTAAATTTTTTTTAAATTAGCCTGTACCCTCCAGGAATTTTCCATCTATTCACTTTCCCACAATTTAGTATCCCTACAAGTCTAACTTCTTTAGTCACTTCACAATTTACCACTCTTTGTTTAAATGCTATACAGGCTTCCATGTCTAACCACTTCTCAAGGTTTTCACGCCTATGAGCACATAAAAATATTAAGATCCATACGATTGTATGCTTTGACTCCTATCGACCTGTCTAATCAGTTTAATTTTCAGACCCAGTCACTAAGTATCAAAGGATAGAAGAAAAGATTTCCCTCTCCAATATGAGAAAGCTGAAACAACTTTATAAATTAAACTCTTAGGGATTAAAACTGTGGTTTTCAAACTGTACTCTCAGGAGATAATTAGCGCAACTGGGAAGAATGACAGTAAGCAAGTGGGGGTTTATAGCCCTGTTTTGCAATAAGAGAACACTGTTAGTGCTTTAAATTTGCTTATGCCTTTGAATAAGACAAAAAAAAAAAAAAAAGGCCAGAAAAATTTTTTAGAAGGATTTTGTTTATACCCGAATTCTCTTTGAATTCTTTGCCCGAGAGCGTTGTGGCTCCCAGCAGTGGCGGTGCCAGAACCTAAGCAAGGTTTTCTACATCCCTGAGAGCGTACTGCAGAGTATGTGTAGGCCCCTTCACCTTTTAAAAAACCTAGTGTTAAGAAATCTTTTTAAAGACACAGAGCCTGAAAGTTCACTTTCCCATCATCCACATTATCTGATGTCACCCCTTCCAATTCAGCAGATACGTAGCGTGGACGTGTGTGTAAGGCCCTGAACTGCAGCCTGAGGTAGACATGAAATGAAAAACCTGTTTCCTTGTGTTAGGGCATTTTTAATCCTGCCAATGGTCATTGTAATTCTTTGCCATGGGAAGAATCCAAAGGGAGCCCCACATCTCTGGTGCTCCTGGTAACATTCCTCAAGCTTCTCCACAGCCTCATCCTCTCTGCTTCCCTCGCCCAGCGCGCCCTTTAGACTGAGAGAACACCTGGCCGCCACCCCTTTTCTTGTCAAGTCATTCCTCACACTTGTCTCCCATCATCTGTATTTCCTTTAGTCATCAGACATCTGTTCCCTCCCTGCCTAACTTCTAAACCCTGCTCCTGTGCCTTTGGAAACTCACAACTTGTTAAGAAAAATCTCCCATAGGCACCCACTGGGTGAAACAGAAACCCAGCTCTCCCCTGACAACTGTTCCCTCCACAGTCCTCTCCATTGTATCTCCCAAAGTTCTTTAAATCTCAAATGCATTCAGTTGGGCTAGGCGTTCTTTTCCGTCTTCTTGAATTCCGTGCTTATTTATTTTTTTTGTTTTGTTTTTGTTTTTTATACTAACCATTTAGAGCTTTTTGAAGGCATCATACTTTGAGCTGAAGGCAACTGAGAATTCAGATACAGTCAGAGCATTCCTTATCTGACTAAAAACAGGAAATTTTAAAAGTTGAGTGTCACCATAAATACCTTTACAAGGGGAGTTTTATAACTATAAAGGCAAAAACATAGTACCAAGATGAATTAATAAGACTATTATCCCTAATTTCTTCCCTTGAATTCCCTAGTTTTGAAATTTAGACCATCCAGTTATGCTACTCCACCCTCCATGGTCATCTGTAAACATCTGGGTCCCCCCCCCCCCCCCCCTTATTTCTTAAAGATTTAATGAACTGGCTCACTTTCATTTTTCCAGTGCCAATCCTTGATAAATTCCATAGCTACACAGGTGATCCATTTAATAGTTCAGCCTTTCAACTTATTCACCTCCTTTCCTTCAAATCTTGTTATTTGCCCTTCCCGGTTACCTGATTCCCATGATCATACCCTTAACCTCATTATTACCATCAATTGCACTCCACCCATAGTTTCAATTCTGTTGTTCTACTTTCTAGTCACCAGTTCCTGCTCTTAAGCTATTGTGTCTCTCCATTCAGATCTATTTTAAACCCACCTACAATCCATTATTCTTATCGCTTTTCTACTCTCAACCATCATGTTATCACTTCTCTTCTTACTCAACCAGATTCAGAGCATCATGATTATCACTCTCTTGCCTTTATCTGCTTCCACCTTGCCCCTATCTTGCTTCTATGAACATATCAACTATACCCCAGTTTCAGCATCTCTGACTTGAATGTTCATCTCCAGAATACTCTTTATGTTCTTTCACTATCTACTTAAATGTCATTTTTTCATAAAGTTTTTCCCTTATACTTTATATAGTACAGTACCCACTCTTCAAAGGGCCTGTTCTCTTCATTTGTTTCCATTTTCTCCATAATAAAGTACCTATCACCAATTGGCATATTATGCATTTGTGAGTATATTACATGACTCTTTCACTAGAATATGAATGCTGCAAGAGAAGGAACTGTCTTGTTAGCTATTCACTGGTGTATTCCCAGAACCTAGAATGATCCTGGCCCATAGTGGGTGCTCGAATAATGCCTCAAAGAGGGGCTGAGTGGATGCCCCATGCGCTCACAAATATACAAACACTTCACATACTCTTCATTGGATGGGAAAACCTCTCTTCCCACTGACTGCAAAGAACTAAGGTACCCAGTTGGTATAGTCAGTCTTATTTTAACACAAAATCTTAAATGTATAAATATTGTTGTACTTACTAGACTGAAATAAGGCTAGAAAAATATAACACATTTATGGTAGGTTTTCTGTAATCTGAGTCTCAAAGTAAAGTAGGTGAAGCTTGTTTAACTTAGTATAACCTTTGGTTTTAATCCTCAAACTCATTCTTTTATACATTTGATAGATTTATATTTTTGAATGTTACAGTCTTCTGCTATTGTCTCTTTTTGTTCTCACCATGTATGAACTATGAATGGGAAATGAAGTGAAAGGGGACAAACTCCTAAAATTCCTCTTTTATCTCCTTTGATTTCCTTATTGGCAAAGCATTATCTAGTCAAGAAAGACATCCTCCACAGCCTTTGGGTGGTGTTCTTTGTTACAGGAAATCTTTTATTTCATTCCAGCAAAGAAATGAACCAATTTGATATGATTCTTTTATCCCAGAGAAAGGGCACAATTTCTTTATTTTCAAGGTTGTGCATTTTTTTTTAAACTGTAAAACATACTCCACTATTGAAGCCATAATTATATGCACTTGTCAATCAATCTTAACCTACTACACTATGGTTATGGCATTTTATCTCAAAAGAGAAGGATTAAAGGCTTTGCGTGAAATGAAAGGTACACACAGTCAGAGAAGTATAATGCATGTCATTAGCTATCTGGGAAGGGAGAAATGGACAGAGACAGATTACCAATATTTGATTTCTCACAGGCATTAAAGAAGTATTTAAGGCTACCTACAAAATAATGTTAGAGAATTTGACACTTTGATTCCTATTTTGTTCTCTTGGCAATTATTTAAAAGAGCTCCTTCATCCAGCAGCTACATAAATCAAATTTGAAAAGGATAACATTTTAACGTGAGATTAAGAAAAGGGGGAAAAAATCCTATTTTAATGTAAGTACTATGCCACAACTTCAAGAGAGGGTTTTAAATGTTATTTCTCCAAATCCATTTTATTTCTTTGGATACAGTTTTTACGATGACTGGGATATCTAGAATTTAAAAAGAAAATATATTTGCTGCCCTTTGGGTCACTGATCTCTGGCAGTTGAGAGGGAAAAGCAACTTAAGAAAAGACGGCAGAAGGGAAGCCAAAATTGAAGTGGTAAAGTTATTTTCTAAGAAAGATTGGTATAGCTCTGTTCAACATTAAAGCCATCATGAAGATACTAGTCTGAAGGACTAAAGAGCCAAAATTGTATCTCATGGCCTGAAGGATGGTGTGTTTTGAAGTGAACCTTGCTGATCAGCAAAGCAATACAACATTTAGAAAATTGAAAATAATTACTAAAATTGTTCTGGGTGAAAATTGCCTGTAGAATTCTTGTGAAATAAATTTTGTGGTTGACAGAAAATGTTCCACATACAAAAAAATGGCAGATGACACTTGAAGCTTTTGTTGTCAAAGCTTTTGATTGTTACTTGGTCTTTTTTGTGTGGGCTTTCAATCAAAAAACTTGAACAATTTACTCCAGAAAAATAGTGCATGATTCTGAGATCTGCCAAATCCAGGGAAAGATGATGGAAATCATGACCTAAGGGGGCAGTCAAATGGCATGAAAGACGTGCTCAAGACAGATCCCAAACAGCACGGGGGGATGACATAGAAAGGGCTTGGCATCTCTTTACCTTCTCTAGGACATGCTGGTAAGAAGAGTGGACTGTGAGGCCCAGCCTGGTGGCGTAGTCTGTTGCAAATTGGCCTTCAGTGCTGGAAGCCACATGGATGGCCGTGAGTTTGGATCTCTGGATCAGCTTGAAAACATACTGGGTATGTGCCCAAGGGCCAGCCAGCTGAAGGACTGGGAAAAGGGGCATGCCGTGTGATTAATCCCTGCTCAGGGTGCTTGGCTTTCTCTTCTGCTTCTGTGTGAGGGCATACACACACTCTCTATCAAGAATAAAATAAAATAAAATAAAACATAAAAAGAAAACTGTGAAATGGTAAAATTTAAGGCAAAATCTCTTATTATGTCATTAGAAATAACCCTGGAATTGGGACCAGCAGTTAGTGTAATGGCTATGTCGCTGGACTCCCATGTAGTCGACTGTAGTTCGAGTCCCGGACCCGGTGGCTTAAACTCACGCCGGGCGCGTGTGCGTGCGTGCCCAAGATCCCGAGAGGAGAATGGAGGAGAAGGGATTGCAGCATGGCCATCCCTCTTGGGGCGTGATTTCTCACTTTCTGTCTCTCTGTCTCTCTCTGTCTGTCTGATGCGTGCACGTGCCCTATAGCAAAAAATCTCTCTCTAAAAAAAAGAAATAACCCTGGAATTAATTTACTGCTTCATGTTGAAAGTAAGGTAGAAATGACTGACATAAGATCTTATTGTCAATCACTTTTAAAATGTCTTAAAATATTTGTTCTTCAAGTGAGTTATATTTTAATCTCACACAGTACGTGAAGAGCTGCAGCAACTTTACTTCAATAATGAATGAATCTGATCTGTGTACACTATAGAAACAGAAATAGAATGCCACACTATGGTCAGAATTTTTATTTTAGATACTTATTCCTTCTTCCTAGTTCATAACTCCTAATGCAACATGCAATTTATGATAAAAGGCGATTATTTTAGCTTCTCTTTTAGATTTATTTCATTCACTAAATATTTACATATCCTTCTAAAGGATCACATTCAGCAAAATATTGCCAATATGTGTAGATCAGATTTTGGTTTTCAATAGTGTGTTTTAATATTGCTTCTATCACACATCTTACTATTATAACATTAGCATGCTACCTGAAACGTATTGAATAATGAATAGGTTGCCAACTGGATAAGGATCTAAATTAAGTATTGATTAATGTATTTCTGAAAGCACTTAAAATAAAGATGATAAGAATTCGGAAATTTTTTAATCTTATAAAATTTCTTGAGGTTTATTACCTCAGGTGTTTGTGTTTATTTTCAGAATATTTGATTCTTACCTTATATATTGTTTATTAAGAAATAACATTAAGAAATAACTAAGAAACAGAGTAGAAAATATGCTCATATTAATTAGACGTAAATGACATAACTTCCTACTTTGGTTTGTTTTAATACTTAAGAAAAAACAACCCTTTGAGTTAAGCGTTGATTTAATTATTCCTTCTGAGCCTCCATTTCTTAATCGGAAATAAAGGGGTGATATTCTTTTATTGTTTAAGTAAATGTATAACTTACATTCAGTAAAGTTACACATTTTAATTAGACAACTTGGTAAATTTTAACAAATGTGTACCTTTATAACATTAAAGAAAGGAATTAAAAAAGATTCCACCCAAAGTGAAAATATGTAGCATATTTATGGAATAGAAGACTCTGTTGTCAAAAGTGAATTTCCCATAAAAATTGATCCATTCATTCAGTGAAATCACAAAAGTCTAACATTACATGAAGAGTTTTAAATAGTGTGTAGAGAAAAGGCAGAAAATTCAAAAATAAATAGAATTCAATATTCATAGATGGTAAAAAATTAAAATCACGCAAAAAACAACAACAACAAAAAAAAACAGAAAAAAAACCAAATACAACTAGGCAAGCCCAGTCACTTCATAGGAGTTAAGTGCTATACAGGAGAAGCCATATCCCATGTGGC
Organism: Tupaia tana; assembly: GCA_026018925.1. Lineage (NCBI taxonomy): Eukaryota > Metazoa > Chordata > Mammalia > Scandentia > Tupaiidae > Tupaia > Tupaia tana. The sequence continues at coordinate 11,824,514 of JAKSZU010000014.1, read as the reverse complement.
TGACTAGAGTTCAAGTCCCAGTCCCGAAATCTTGAAAGGCATGTTGACGGAATGTGCCTGCAAGGATCTGGATGGGAGGCAGCATGGGAGGGGAAAATGTTTGAGGCGAGACCAGGCCCTACTGAAGGTGATTCCTCTCTCTCTCTCTTCCTCTCTCACAAGTACCCTGTGGCATTAAAAAAAACAATAACAGCAATGTGAATTAGAAATTGAGAAAAGTCATCTGCTAAAACCTGTTAGCATTATGCTTGATGGAGAAATGTGGACTGCTTTCCTCTAAAGATGGGGATAAGGAAAGGGTGCCTGCTCTCAACCACTACAATTTATATTGTGCTAGTGGTCAAATTTCTCAAAATAAGGTTAGCAATAAATTGCTTTAAGGTCAGAAAGGAAAGCGGAAAATTGTTTTGATTTGACAGTGACTTGGTGTCTGAGTAAAAACACACTTTCCCAAAAATCAAAAACAAAATAAAAAACTAACTATATGAACTTACACGTTTAATAAACAATGTCACAGGATATAAAGGGACACAAAAATGTATTGCATTATTACATATTTAAAGCAAAGACTTGGAAAATGACAATTGAAAAAATTCTATTCACAATAATATTGAAATGATAAGCTACTTATAAATCAGTTTAACACAAGTTATACAAGAGCTTTTGAGTGAAAGCTGTAGAAAATTAGTGGAAAGAATTAAAGAAGAGGCAAAAAAAAATGAAGACACTATTAATAGAATGAAAGACTTGATATCATTAAGATGTCAATTCTCCCCAAATAATCTATAGATTAAATGCAATCCTAATAAAAAAAATTCAGTAGGATTTTTTGGGTAGAATTTGATAAAAGTAATTCTAAGATTTATACATGGCTGCAAGTGATCTAGAGTACAATTTTAAAGAACGAAGTAAGAAGATTTGCACTTTCTGATTTGAATATTACTGTAAGGCTATAGTACTTAAGGTGGTCTGGTATTGGTGAGAGCATAGACATATGTGTTGGTAGAACAAAATAGAGAATTCAGAAATAGAATGACACATTTTGATAATCAAAGGCATTTCAATAAGTAAAAGCTATTCTTCACATATTTTTATGTCACCTAAAATAAAAAGTTAACATTCACACTCACCTCATACCACACACCAACATGAACTTCAAATACATTGAGACTTAAAAATAATAGATGAAGAAAATCTAGGAGAAATTCTTTGCAGCCTTGGAATAAGCAAAAATTTCTTACATATAATCCAACAAGCAAAGCTACAAAAATATGTATAAGTTAAAATAATAAGTAAAAATAAATTGCGCCTTATCAAAATTAGAAACATTTTTCTATTTGAATGAAATCATTTAAAAAATCAAAAGGCAAACTATGGAAAGGGAAAACATATTAGCTATGCATATATTTTTGCAAAGAAATTATATCCACAGTATAAAATGAATTTTATAACCCAATAATAATAAGACCAAAAACCTACTTTCTTCAGATGTCCAGCTTGTGGTTGAACCCATCTAATTTTTTTTAGTTCAAAAGTTATATTTCTCAGTTTAAAGACTTCTATTGAATTCTCCTTTCCTTACGTTTTTACTACTGTTTGGAAAGTTTCTTACCTCTTTGCTAATCTAAATTCTTTAACATATGTGTCATAGCTATTTTAACATTTTTCCTATTAATTACACAATATTGGTCATGTCTAAATTTGTTTCTAGTAGACATATTTTCTTTAAACTATTGATGATGTTTTCCTGTTCTTTTGCATGACTAGTAGTATTTGATGATAGACATTGTGGTTATACATTGTAGAGACTGTTATTTTTCTTTTATCTTGCTCTAAAGAAAGTTGTGTTTTGTTTTGGCAGGTAATAAATAACAGGTATATCACTTAATCAAAAAGAGGCTTATTTATTGGATGACTCTATTGTAGATCTGGGGATCCAACCCCTCCAAAGAAGGAAAGAAAAAAAACAAAAAAACAGATAAATGTGAATCTCAACATGTAGTTTTCTTTTTCCAAGTGTGCTGACCATTCTTGTTACTACCTAGTCTCCATTCAAATAGTAGTTCTATAATATTTTAAATGATTATTGGTGGAAGGACTTTCTGACACAAATTATTCTGCCAGTATCTGAAGCTGAAATTTTTTTTTTTTTTTTTTTTTTGGAGAGGTTTTTGCTATAGGGTGCGTGTGCTCGCCAGACAGAGAGAGACAGAAAGACAGAAAGCGAGAAATCACCCCCCAGGGGGGATAGTCACACCATAATCCCTTCTCCTCCATTCTCCTCTCTGGATCTTGGGCATGCACGCACGCCTGGCATGAGTTTTAAGCCACCGGGTCAGGGATGGGAACCACAGTCGACTACATGAAAGTCCAGCAACATAGCCATTACGCTAACTGCTGGTCCCTGAAGCTGAAAAGTTTAAATATTCCTACGATGGTACTTTGAATGGAATTTTTACTATTACTTCAAAGTTGTGTTTAAAATTCCAAAGCTGAAGACTGTATATGCTAAGTAATCATCATATCTTCCACAGATATGCATAATAAAATTCCTAAATCAGGGAAGAAAATTTTGAGAGAATCACTCAGAGTTTGAAAGTTTATCAGGAAAAAGTCATAAATCATTTGTTGGTTGGCTATGTCTTTAGAAAATACAAATGCTCTTGTATCCTTGGGCTCTCTATATATGAAAAGAAATAGAACCAAGAAAATGGCAATTGTAGAAAAATATAGCAGGTAGATTCATGCCCCACTGAGTTGTGACTGTTTACTATACCGGGTACATCGTGTTCGTTGAATCCGATGGTCTAAGATAGTACATGTGAATATGAAATACGCCCTGATCTCAACCAAAGGTGGGCTTGATTAAAACAGAATTCTATCATGGGTACTATAGTCAGTTTGATTGTACTGTGAACCTATTAGATTGAACTATGCATAATAGGTTATTTGTTTCTAATGTAATCAAAGTGCTTACTCTTTAATAATTGATTTTGATAAATGGTGTTGCTTCCTTCTAGTTGCTGTCTAATTGTTATCTTATTACTCTATAAGAAAGAGTATCGTTTTTTGACCCCTTTCTTCCCTTGGATTTTTTCCTATTCACTTTTTATTTTTTTGGGGGGAATCTTTGACTTTAATTATGCAATGACCCCTAAACAGGAATCACTATAAGCAAAAGAACAATGCTTCACTCTAATAAGAATATTGAACAATTTCTATATCTTTCATTACATAGGGGTCATGGATCTGGCCAAGGTAAATCCAGAATCCAAATAGAGGAAGGCTGAATGTAAAGTTTGGAAACACTGATCTTAGGTAAACTTTTTACAAAATGAAAGGTAAACTCATAGAGAAATAAAGACATATATAAAACAAATACCTGAATTCAAGTAAGTTAGTGAGTGACATAAGGGTCTCTCTCAGAATTGACTGAACATATCTCTCTACTTTGTACAGCATAATTATTGTTTACCTGCAAAGCATAACCATTAAGTTCTATGACTTTTTGTCAGATAGAACCATGTTTACATTTAAGCTCTCCCATTGAGTAGCTATGTGAAATTAAAAATTAATTCTCATACTTCTCCCATCTGTAAATAGAATTAATAATGGTATTTGGATGTAAAGATGCTATCGAGAGTAAATAAGATAAAGTTTTAGCACAATCCATAATTGAGTAGTAAACACGTGATCTGTAATCATCATCACTGTCATAAATGTAATCGACACCACCTTATCCCTCATCTCTTTCGTGTCGCTATTTAAACATCTCTGTTTTCAGTGTGGTCTTTTTCTGGATACTTATTTAAGCTAGCATTGGGGCCAGCAGATGGCACAACAGACTGGCTAAGTCTAACCAGGGTTCGAGTCCCAGATCTGAAGCTTGAAACTTGCACCGGGCGCATGTGATGTGTGTGTGCCCGACATGCCGGGAGGAGACTGGAGGAGAAAGAATTGCAGCATGGCCATCTCCCCAGAGGGAGATTTCTCACTGTCTCTCTCTGTCTCTCCAGCAAGCACACATGTACTGTCACAAAAATCTCTAAAAAAAGAAAAACACAACTAGCATTGCTTAATTTTTTTTGTTTCTCTTTTCTGTTTTTCTTTCTTTCTTTCTTTTCAAGAGAGTTTTAGTTGTTGTTTTTGTTTTGTTTTGTTTTGCTATAGGGCACATGTGCTTGCCAGAGAGACAGAGAGACAGAAAGTGACTGCTTGTTTTTCTTTATGATTTGACATTATCATACTATAGTTTTCCTTAATTATATTGCTTCCTTTTTGTCTCCTCCTACTAGACTGCAAGCGTATTAGTGCAGGATTATTTTGTCTAGTTTATACGTTGTTGTATTCCCAGAGCCCAGGTAGAGAGCAGATACTCAGGTGGTCAGTGAATATTTTTTGAATGAAGAAATGAAGAATAAAATATGGTGTGTGATGATGTAGCTCTCTTTCTCTCTAATCTGAAAATACTATTTGTTCTCATTTTCAGCTGAGTTTTCTTGCTTTCACATAGTATGATAATATGAAAGATCCTCTCTATTTATTTTTGAGAGATTTTTGCTATAGGCTATATGCACTCACTGGAGAAACAGAGAGACAGAAAGTGAGAAATCTCCCCCCAGGGGGCTGACCATGCTGCAATCCCTTCCTCCATTCTCCTCTTGGGATTTTGGGTACGCACACACACATATCTGGCATAATCTTTAAGCCACCCAGTCTGGGACTTGAACCATGGTCGACTATGTAGGAGTCCAGAGACATAACCATTAAGCCATCTGCTGGTCCCATCTGCTGGTCCTGAGATCTTTTCTTTTCCTTGTGACAGAAAGAGTCCATGATGTTGTGATAATACTTTTGAAATTGTTAACTGGTGGCTTTTTTTTTTTTTTTTTTTAATCCTATAAGCTTAGTTCCCATTCGGTCTGACTCTAGAGTTTGCCACACTCTAGACTTATGAAAAGATTGTTATAACCAAAAACACAGTAAGAGTTCATGTTTTAAAATCATAGAACCTAAAGGAATGCTACCTACAAAAAACATGTGACGGGACCAGCAGTTGGCATAATGGCTATGTCGCTGGACTCCCATGTAGTCGACAGTGGTTTGCGTCCCGGACCCAGCGGCTTAAAACTCACGCCGGGCGCGTGTGCGCACTTGCCCAAGATCCCGAGAGGAGAATGGAGGCGAAGGGATTGCGGCGTGGCCATCCCCCCTCGGGGGTGATTTCTCACTTTCTGTCTCTCTGTCTCTCTCTATCTGTCTGGCAAGCGCACGCGCCCTATAGCAAAAAATCTCTTAAAAAAAAAAGTGACAATTTCATGCAAGACTTTCTCCCCTTGTTATTGAAATAGATTCTCTGACTGTGGGAAGTTGGAAAGTTGGAGGTGAGCGCTGGAATCAGAAATGATAGGTTAAAAGGTTCTTGAAAAAGGGAGCCCTGCACATAGACGTTTACTTGGGCTTCCTCTAGATGCTGGAATTTAAAAAAAAAAAAACAACTTTTTATTTTTTATTTTCAAAGAATGATTTATTTAACTTTTTATTTATTTACTATTTTCATTTGACCAGAAAGTTACAGGATAAGAGAGATAGAGATAGATAGAGAGAGAGCACATGAGAAAGCAAGCTGCCAGGTCCAGGACTCGAACCAAGGTTGGCCATGTGGGAGTCCAGTGCCCTTAACCACCATGCCACTTGCTGGCCCCTTAATAAAAATTCTATACACATTTGGTGATTCAAGTACAGAGGGGACCAATGCTGTGTTTTCTGGGTAGCAACCAAAGAAGCAGACAGGCTCTGGAGTAGAAATGGCCATGTGGTCGACTAAGAAGATTGACCTGATACATCCGGACCCCATCACAATGGGAACTTGATCGTCATAGGATTTCTCCTATATACCCTACACAACCTCAGTGACTGCTTTCAGGATGGCCACTATTCTACCTTAGCATGACTAAGCTTTCATGGTTGCTGTTATTATGACTATTGTCCACTGACAGCTGCCCAGAGATGTTCTCTTCTATGGTTGAAGGAAATTGCTCTGCGTTTTTACATGTATAAATCCTAATCATTGACACCAAGTCTTATTTCTACAAGTCATTTCCATTTTATATAAATCTCTCATTAAAATCTAAGTAGTCTCTTGGGACCAGCAGTTAGCATAATGGCTATGTCACTGAACTCCCACGTAGACGACTGCGGTTCGATGCCCGGACCCGGCGGCTTAAACTCATGCCGGGTGCGTGTGCGTGTGTGCCCAAGATCCCAAGAAGAGAATGGAGGAGAAGGGATTGCGGCATGGCCATCCCCCCTGGAGAGTGATTTCTCACTTTCTATCTCTCTGTCTCTCTCTGTCTGTCTGGCGAGCTCACGCGCCCTATAGCAAAAACCTCTCCAAAAAAAAAAAAAATCTAAGTAGTCTCAGGCCAGCAGGTGGCATGGTGGTTGAGGCGCTGGACTTCCCATGTAGCTGACTGGAATTTGAGTCTCTGACCTGTTGGCATGCTTTCTTACTGCCTCCCCCACATGTGAGTGCACATACCCTATAGCAAGGTTTTTTTTTTTTTAAATTAATAATAAATACAATTTTAAAAAATCTAAGTACTCTTTGCTTTTCACTCTTACCCAATAGTTCCTTCTGGGTGGAAAAGTGGAGAGCAATCTTTAATCTAAAATACTTACTAGCCTTGAGTTCTTAGAAATGTCTGTGCTTTCAGCCAGAACAAATCTCTCTCATTTTTTTTCTTTTTTTTTCTTCCCTTAAGTTTTTTGCCATACAGTGCATTTTGCTCACGAGACAGAGAAAAAAACAGACAGTGAGAGGGAAAGTGAGAAATTACCTTCCAAGGGGAATGATCGCACCGCAACCCCATCCCCTCCATTCTCCTCTTGGGGTTCTGGATATGCACACACATGCACCCAATGTAGTTTTCTCTTTTTTAAAAAATGTATTTATTATTATTATTTTTATATTACATTTAATCACATATATCTTTATAGTGTATAACATTTCTTTCTCCAGCACGATTACCATCCATATCAGTCAAGAAAAAGACATTACTATACACATAATCATCAGCAAATAGCTTTTCATTGTTTTTCAGATTATTTTATTTTTTAACTATTCTTACTTTTTTTTATAAACATTCAATCGCTATACATCATTTGGCTTGTAAAGAGAATTTACCCGACATGAAATACTTCTCAGACCTGTCCAGTTGAGAATACTATGCATGTTATCATCAACAGGTAATAAACCATTTCTGTGTCCCACAAATGTCATGCCTCTCTATTTTTCATCCTGCTTTCCTTCTCTATACTCTTCCTTTCTCTCCCTTCCCTTGTTCCATACTGTCTTCAGTGTTCATAATTATTTCCACTGCTTTTATGCCCTCCAATATTTCAATCTCTACCATAGAGTGTGGACAGTATATATTAGGAGGATACATACAATATCTTTCTTTCATATCCTGGATTGCTTCATTCAGCAATACATTTTTCATATTCTATCACTTTTTATTAAATGTCAGGATCTTGTTTTTATTTTTTTATGACTGAATGGTATTACATAGCGTATATGTGCCCCACTTTTTCAATCTATTCATCTGTTCGTGGACATTTGAGTGGATTCCATGTCTTAGCAATCGTAAATAATGCTGCAAAAAACATTGATGTGCAAGCACTTTTCCAACTGAGTATTCTCCTTCCTTTGGGTAGTTACCTAGAAGTAGGATTGCTGGATCAAATGCTAGTTCTATTTGTAGATCTTTGAGGAACCCCCATATTGTTCTCCAATAGTGGCTGGATCAATTTACATTCCCACCAACTGTGTAGGAGAATTTCCTTTTCACCAGAACCCCACCAACACTTATCTTTTTTTGTATTTTTAATTTTCACCATTCTGACAGGAGTTATGTGGTATCTCATTGTGGTTTTACTCTGCATCTCCTTTATAATGAGGGATGTTGAGCATTTCCTCATATGCTTTTTGGCTGTTCATATGTCTTCCTTAGAGAGATTATTGTTCAGCTCATTTTCCCATCTTTTAATTGGGTTAATCTTTTTTTTTTTTTTTTTTTTTTTTTTTTCGGGTAAGCTGCTTGAGTTCCCTGTGTATTCTAGTTATAAGTCCCTTATTTGAGGTATAATTTGCAAAAATATTCTCCCATTCTGAGGGTTGTTGATTCACACATATTACTATGCATTTTGCTGTGCAGAAACTTCTTAATCTGATATAGCCCCACTTGTCTATTTTAGGGATTATTGCCCATGCTTTTGGCATCTTATTTAATAAGTCTTTGCCTACTTCAGTGTCTCCCAGAGTTTACCCAGTGTTTTCCACTAGCAGTTTTATAGTTTGAGGTCTTAGGTTCAGATCTTTGATCCATTTTGAGTTGATTTCTGTTAATGATGAAAGATGGGGATTCGGTTTCATCTTTCTACAAGAGGATACCCAGTTTTCCCAGCACCATTTACTAAAGAGGTTTTCCTTTTCCCATTGGATTGATTGGTATACTTTGTCAAAAATCATTGGCTTTGGGTTGTGGGGTTTATTTCTGGAGTCTCTATTCTATTCCATTGGTCCACCTGTCTGTTTTTGTGCCAATACCATTCTGTTTTGATTATCACAGCTGTATAGTATATTTTGGGGTCGGGGAGTGAGAACTGCCCACTCCATTCTTCTTGCACAGGATTGCTTTGGCAGTACAAGGTCTTTTATGATTCCAGACAGATTCCAGATTGTCTTTTTTAGATCGGTGAAGAATATTTCTGGTACTTTTATTGGAATTGTGTTAAATATGTAGATTAATTTGGGTAGAATTGCCATCTTAATTATATTGATTATTCCAGTCCAGAAACATGAGATGTCCTTCCACTTTTTTGTGTAATTCTAATCCAGGAACATGGGATGTCCTTCTACTTTTTTTGTGTAATTTTCAAAATCTTTTTAAAGTTTTCTTTATAAAGGTCTTTGACTTTCTTAGCTAGGTTTATCCCTATGTTTCTTATACATTTTGTGGTTATGGTAAAAGGCATTCCTTTCTTCAGATCTACTTCATTTGACTTGTTGTTTGTATACAGAAATGCTACAGATTTTTGGATGTTGATTTTTGTATCCTGACACTTTACTGTATTCATTTAATATTCTGAGGAATTTTTTCATGGAAAACTTTGGGTCTTCTAAGTATACCATCATGTCATCTGCAAATAAAGATATTTCCAACTTCTTTTTGCCTATTTGAATGCCTTTTATATTATCTTTTCTGACTGCATTGGCTAAGACTTCCAGCACTGCACTGAAAAGAAGTGGAGAAAGTGGGCAGTCTTGTCTACTACCAGTTTTTAGTGGAAAAGCTTCTAGCTTTTAGCCATTCAGTATAATGTCATCTATAGGTTTTTCTTATATGATTTTTATTGTGTTGAGAAACGACCCTTCTATACCATTCTTACTAAGAGTCTTAATCATGAAAAGAAGTTGTATTTTACCAAATGCTTTCTCTGCATTGCTTGAAATGATAATATGGTTTTTATCTTTCTTTCTATTAAGATGGTGTATTACGTTTATGGTCTTGCATACATGTTGAACCACCTTTCATCCTTTGAATAAAGCCTACCTGGTCATGATGGATAATCTCTTTTACTTATTGTTGGATACTATTTGCAAGTATCTTGTTGAGATTTTTTGCATCTATATTCATCAGAGATACTGGTTTGTAGTTTTCCTTTGTTTTTTTTTTTTTATCATGTCTTTATATGTTTTGGGAATGAGGATGAAGGAGGCTTCATAAAATGAATTTGGAAGGTTTCCTTCCTTTTGGATCTTTAGAAGTAATTTGAGTAGAATGGGAGTTAACACTTTCCTAAAAGTTTTGTAGAACTCAGATGTGAAGCCATCTAGACCTGGGCTTTTCTTTGTTGGGAGGTTATTTATTGCTGATCCAATCTCATGGCTTGTTATGGGTCTATTCAGGTTTTCTATGTCCTCCTGATTCAATCTTGGTAGATTATATGCATCCAGGAATTTGTCCATCTCCTCCAAGTTCTCTTGTTTGTTGGCATATAGTCACTGATAGTATCCTCTAATGATGTTTTGTATTTCTATTCTGTCTGTTGTAATGTTGCCTGTTTCATTATATATTTAATTTATCTTGTTTCTTTTTTTCTTCTTTATCAGTCTAGTTAATGGTGTGTCGATCTTGTTAATCTTTTCAAGAACCAGCTTTTGCTTTAATTTATTTTCTGTATAGTTAATTTATTTTCTATTTCATTTATTTCTGCTTGAATTTTTATGATTTCTTTTTTCCTGGCATTTTTAGTTTTTTGTTGTTGTTTTTTCAATTCCCTGAGGCATGATGTTAAATCGTCTATTTGCCACTTTTCTATCTTTTTCTTATGTGCGCTAATTGCTATGAATTTCCCCTGAGGACTGCTTTGCTGCGTCCCATAGATTATGGAAACTCATGTACTCATCATTTGTTTCCACAAATTTTTTGATTTCAGACTTAATTTCTTCGGTAGTTAAGAAGTCATTCAGAAGTAGGTTGTTTAGTTTCCATGTGTTTGTGTATTTTTTGAGAATTTTCTTGAAATTAATATCAAGTTTAACTCTATCATGGTCAGAGAAGATGCTGGATGTAGTTTTTATGCCTTTGAATCTGTAAAGGCTTGATTCATGTCCTATCATATGGTCAATCTTTGAAAAGGTTCCATGCAGGAGTGAGAAAAATATATATTTTGTTGTCTTAGGGTGGAAAGTTCTGTAGATGTCTGTCAAGCCCATTTGATTTATAGTATTGTTTAGGTCCTGTATATCTCTGCTTATTTTTTGTATAGAAGATATGTCTAAAGGTGGTAATGGGGTGTTGAGATTCCCAACAATTATAGTGTTGCAACCTATCTCTTCTTTTAGCTCTAGCAGTATTTCCTTCATGTATTTAGGTGCTCCTGAGTTGGGTGCATAGATATTTATAAGTGTCACGTCATTTTTTTTTTTTTTTCCGGAGAAGTTTTTGTTATAGGGTGCATGTTTTCGCCAGAAAGACAGAGAGACAGAAAACGAGAAATCATCCCCTAGGAGGAATGGCCATGCCACAATCCCTTCTCCTCCATTCTCCTCTGGGGATCTTGGACATGTAAGCACACTTGCACAGCATGAGTTTTAAGCCACCAGATCCAGGACTTGAACCGCGATCGACTACATGGGAGTCCAGCGACATAGCCATTACGCCAACTGCTGGTACATGCATTAACATCTTCTTAATGAATTAGTTCATTTACTACTATGTAATGCCCTTTTTTGTCTCTTCTTACAGTTTTTGTCTTAAAACCTATTTTGTCTGAAATTAGTATCACAACTCCAGCCTTTTTTACATTTTCATTTGCATGGAATATCTTTTTCCAGTCGTTCACTTTTAATTTATGTATTTCTTTCTTTTTTTTTTTAGAGAGGTTTTTGCTGTCAGGTGTGTGCGCTTGCCAGAAGGACAGAGACAGAGAAACAGAAAGTGAGGAAACTACCCCCCACCCCCCCACCAAGGGAGATAGCCATGCTGCAATCCCTTCTCCTCCATTCTTCTCTCGGGATCTTGGGCATGCACACACACGTGCCTGGCATGAGTTTAAGTCACTGGGTCTGGGACTTGAACCACAATTGGCTACATGGAAGTCCAGCAACATAGCCATTACGCTAACTGCTGGTCCCAGTTTTCACATATCTTAAAGTCAGACAAAGATGATTAGAAGAACAGCAAGCCTTCTCTAAACTCTACTGTTTTCATGTTTTGTTTTTTTGTGCATGCATGTTTTATTTGTTTTACTTGTTTACAGAGACAGAGAAAGAGAAAGTGAGAAAGCACCTCCCACCCCAGGGGGATGATCATACTACAATCCCTTGTCCTCCACTCTCCTCTCAGAATTTTGGGCATGCGCACACATACACACACACAGTGTGTTTTTCAAGCCCCCAGGTCTGAAACTCAAACTGTACAGTCAGCCACATGGGATCCAGGTACTTAACCACCACACCGTTTGCCTGGCCCTAAACCCTACTGTTTTTATGCAATTCTCATACATATTGCAAGAGACAGAAGCCCAATTAAAACAACCCCCCTCCATTCTCCAAAAATATTAAGAGACCCTTATTATTTTGCATTTCTCTATTTTAAAATAAATTCATATCAGAACTAGATGATGTATTGGGGTAAAGTCATAAAATGCCATGTCACTTAATAACAGATATAATAACAGAGCAGAAGTCAGCAAGTAAAATACTTAGAATTCAGTCATTTAACAAGAACAACTACTATGTAAGTACTATTCTAATTGTTTGGAATAGATCAGTAAACAGACTAGGAACGTCCCTGTCTTTATGGAGTTTATATTCTAGTGAGGAGATCAATAACAAACCATGAGTGTAATTGCAAAGTTAGAGCATAGTGCTCAAGATGTGCCTCACCTCTGACACCAGCTGCAAATCTAGGGGTCCCCAAGACACACTCAGATTTGCTAATTAACTGGAAGGACTCACAGAATTCACTAGAAGCTGCTATACTCATTGTAGTTTGATACAGTACAAGGATACAGATTAAAACTGGCCAATGGAAGAGGGGCATGGAGCAGAGGCCAGGAGGGTTCTAGATGTAGAGATTCCAGCTGCCTTTTCCCAGTGGAGTCATGGAGGGGAGAACTCACCTGAAATTTGGTGTCCAGATACTTCTGAGGCATCATATATCAGATATGGCCAACCACTCACAAAACTTACTGCCATCTCCAGTCCCTATGGAGGCTGAGCTGATGCTGTGTGACTCAAAGCCTCACCATGAGCCACATTGTTAGATTTAGCATTATCCAGGTACTGGCAGTTGGCGTAATGGCTATGTTGTTGGACTCCCACATAGTCGACCGTGGTTCGAGTCCTGGACCCAGTGGCTTATACTCACGCCGAGCACGGGTGCGTGCATGCCCAAGATCCCAAGAGGAGAATGGAGGAGAAGGGGTTGCAGCATGGCTATCTCCCCGGGGGAAAGGGAGGGTGTGATTTCTCACTTTCTGTCTCTCTGTCTTTCTGGTGAGCGCACATGCCCTATAGCAAAAACCTCTCCAAAAAAGAAAAGGAAAAAAAAAAAGATTTAGCATTATCCAAATCTCTTATGTAAACAGACACTTTTAACAGGCAGGATACTACAGGGGTTTAGGGATTAACTACCAGGAACTGAAGGGAATGGCCATTTCTCTCTCTCTCTCTCTTTTTTTTTTTTCTTGGAGAGAGAGGTTTTTGCTATAGGAAGTGTGCGCTCACTGGAGAGACAGAGAAAGACAGAAGAGCAAGAAATCATCACCACCACCCCCCCCCCCCCCGGGCGTGGATGGCCACACCATAATTCCTTCTCTTTCACTCTCTTGAGACCTTGGGCATGCACGCACATGTGCCTGGTGTGAGTCTCAAGTCACTGGGTCCAGGCCTCAAACCCCAGTCGACTACATAGGAGTCTAGCGACATAACCGTTATGCTGTCAGCTGGGCTTGGCCATATCTCTCTTTAGGCAAGGCTAAGGTTTTTACTAGCCAAATAAGTAAATTATATTGAATAGTGAGTGCTAGAGGATGATAAGTAAGAAGAAACACAGAGCAAGGTAGACAGAATTGGGAATGTGTATGGGGTGAGGGCGGATCTGGCAAAAGCAGTTTATCGTATCGAATAAGGTGTTCAGGATCAACCATATTGAAAAAGTGACATTTGATAGGTTCAACCACATTGAAAAAGTGACATTTGATAAAATGTGAAAACAAAGGTCCAAAAAAGGAAGTGACTTGTCCGAGGCCAACTGAGATCTGCCCACTGTGTGGAATTGAGCGAAGACGCTGTCCTGCAGAGTCCAGCTTGCATGGTAATGTGTCAGTTTTTATCCACAGTCAAGGAAGTTTGGGCATAGCAGAATCACACAGTTATTAGTGGTTGGTTTTGACCAAAGAAGGCTCAGAATTTGGTTCAGGGAAAATTAAACTTTTACAATCTAGAGTAAAGCAAGGTAAGAAATAATCAGGCAGGGGGGCCAGCAGTTAGTGTAATGGCTATGTCACTGGATTCCCACGTAGTTGACTGCGGTTCGCATCCTGGACCCAGTGGCTTAAAACTCACGCCGGGCACATGTGCGTGCATGCCCAAGATCCCTAGAGGAGAATGGAGGAGAAGGGATTGTGGTGTGGCCATTCCCCCTGGGGGGTGATTTCTCGCTTTCTGTCTCTCTGTCCCTCTCTGTCTGTCTGGCGAGCGAACACACCTTATAGCAAAAACCTCTCCAAAAAAAAAAAAAAAAAAAAAAAAGAGTAACCAGGCATCAAACATAGGAGTATGGCATAGAGTACTTTAAACAACTTCAGACCATGTTGTGCCATCTGTGTGTCATGTATGGCCACCTAAGTGAGGAGAATCCTTCTTGTCATTAACCTTTTCCTGGAATAGCGAATTTTCCCTTTTCTGTTTGAATATTTATATTCTTCTTCTAGCAGGACCTTGTTTACACCTGGGACCAGGACCCAGTTCTCTGGTTACTTCCTTGTCCATCCTTCCTCAGCACTTTGAGCTCACTTCTGTAGAATTTACAACATTGTGTAATGGTTTCTGTAAGGTTTTCCAATGGGTAAACTATGAGCTTATAATTAGTAAGGACCGTATTTTATTTCTAATTCTATCCTTAGCACCTGTCACTCAGGAAATATTTGGTAAAGATTTCTGGGATGTAAGTAAATAAGTGAATTCTTAAATCCATGACAGGCTCCAAAATGAGTATTAATATTGTGAACTTCAAATGTAATCTCAAAAAACAAAATTCAGTGATAGGAAAACTGCTTGGTGTATGAGAATATGAAATTAGACTAGAAATTTTCTCAATCTGACAAGAATAAAATAGAGATGGATAAATCTGGTGAGCTAACAGGCATTGTGGTCACTGGCCTATAGTTAATTTTTATTAAAAGTTTTAGGGGACCAGCAGTTAGCGTAATGGCTATGTCGCTGGACTCCCATGTAGTTGACCGCAGTTCGAGTCCCAGACCTGGTTGCTTAAACTCACGCCGGGCGCGTGTGCGTGTGTGCCCAAGATCCTGAGAGGAGAATGGAGGAGAAGGGATTGTGGCATGGCCATCCCCCCTGGGGGGGTGATTTCTCACTTTCTGTCTCTCTGTCTCTGTCTTTCTGGTGAGTGCATGTGCCCTATAGCAAAAACCTCTCAAAAAAACGTAAAAAAAAAAAAAAAAAAAGAAAAAAGAAAAAAGTTCTAGAAGTAACTTTCAATTTGATTTGTGGTCTCAGTTCTCCTTTCTAGCCTTCTAAGACTTAACCAACTAATTTTTTGATGCTGCTATTTATTTATTATTCATTCATGAAACACTTTTTCACCAGAAATCAGGCATTCTGTTATATTATGAGATAAAAAAGTGAACAAGTTATAGTTCCAGTCTATTCAAAAAGCACAATTCAAATTTAAAACATTTTAAGGTTTTTTCCATAGGGCAAATGCACTCACCAGAGAGAGACAGAGAAACCGAGAGAAAGAGTGAAAAGAAAGTAAGAAATCACGCCCCATGGGGGATGGCCATGCTGCAATCCTTTCTCCACCATTCTCCTCTCAGCATTCCTAGCACACACGCACATGTGCCTGGCATGAGTTTTAAGCTGCTGGGTCCGGGACTCGCATTGTGGTTGATTACATGGGAGTCCAGCAACATAACCATAATTCCATCTTTTGGTCTCAGGAAATGCATTTTTAACATCCTTTGTTATACATTTTGCTGCCAGTACAAGTTATTTAAGCAATATATTTTTAAAGCAGGCTGAATTGTCCATCCCTATTTTTATTTTAAAGAATTATTTAATTTAATTTAATTTATTCATTCATTTTATTTTAATTTGATGAGAGAGAGAGAGAGAGAGAGAAAGAGAGACAGTGAGAAAGCAAGCTGCCAGGTCCGGGACTTGAACCGTGGTCAGCCATGTGGGAGTGTTCAATGCCCTAACTACCATGAAACCTGCTGGTCTCCATGCATCTTGTGTTAAGACATTCAACAAGGCTGGCTTTATAAAAAGCTTTATCATTAGGTTTTAGCCTGGTACAATTCCAAGAATATTAGTTTTCCAAGCCCAAGTTCACAATGTTTGAGTAATAATTATATAATACACCTATTCAAATGAATATATTCATTTTATGAATAGAATAACAATTTATATTTTAAATAAAATTAGAATAGTGTTTATAAAAGATATCATGTTCATCTTATAAAAGCTAAAAATAAAATGCTGAATTTCAATTAAACAGAAATGGTAAGTTTTAAGAAAAGACAATTTATTTGCAAACTATCCAAATAAATTTATTATTTTCATTCAAATATTCTACTTGTAGCTTTTACGAGGGCAAAACAGCTCTTTCTGATGACCTCTGTGTTTAATAGTGTAGATGTGAATGCTATTTATTGTTTTTCAATGTCTGTTGCATTACAAAAAACTATTTGATCCTTATTTGCAGTGTGGTTTGTCTTTGAGGGTCCCAGAAATAATAACCTTCCATCATGATTAAAACACCTCTTGCAGAAAGATGGGCCTAATCCTGGTGCTCCATCAGCTCAATAATCTATTCTAATCAGTACCTGATGGATTTGACAGGCTATTTCTAGTCAAGTGAGACAGATTCTGGCTGGTCGAGCAAGTTAGTAGCCTGTTGCAAAATACTGGGGAAAATCTTTGTGCTACATTGAAATAGACATCAAAAATTGCTTTTGGTTTCTTGTCTGTTGTTAGAGAATGAATATAAAAAGTTTTCAGATCCACAGTTCCAAATAGCCTCATAATTTAGGTTATTGGACAAATTCACTCAACACTGAAAATTTTAGATAAATAACTGGTATTCTATTTAACCAACAGCAATAATTCGAAGTTATAAAATAACTGGTTGTTTTATTGCATAGAAGTGACTTAGTATTCTTAGTTTTTTTTTAATATATAGGCATAAATAAATCCCTGACTTCTAAAAATTATGAATCAAGTCTCACAATTGAATTGTGAAAGTCATAAATACATTTTAAAAGATAACTTGTATTCTAAAATGGCAAGCATCATTTCCTTTCATATTAAATGTAATAACATAGCAGGGAATCCTTTAAAAATGAAATCAGCATTAGCTTCAAGTCTGGCTCTTACCCTAAGTGTTCTCCAATTTTAAAGGCTGGAGAAAACAGAAAGAAACCTCTATAACATGACAAAGTTGAACATTCATTGTAACTATCAATCTCTCTTACATTTTTGTTCCTTTCTATGTTAGCAGCTACAAGACAAGAATAAAATTTAGAAAACTGCCATTTCTCTGTATGCATATATTATTATTGCTGATAATACAACCACAATAAAGTGCAAATTTTCTAGAAGAAAAAAAATAAAATCTTAAGCCCATGGGTACATAAACAGTGTCCCACGTATTGTCCTATGGACAAAATTGAACTGAGAATTTAAAGTGTTTTTTCAAAATAAAAGAGAACTGATGTATAGTAGTTTAACATTACTTATCCTACTTACTTCATAAGCCTTTATTTATTTTTCTTACATATCTACCCTGGCAGCTTACCGTAAGTATGTTTGATTCAACACCATTTGAAAGATTTCAGTATACTCCAAATCATAGAATGAAAATATAATTTAATATAGATACTTTCAAACGTTTTTGCCATTGTGCATGTGTGCTCGCTAGAGAGAAGAGAAACAGAGAGAGGGAAAGTGAGAAATTATACTCCCTGGGGAGATAGCCATGCCATAATACCTTTTCCTCCATTCTTGTCTTGAAATTTAGGGCACACATGCACCTGGTGTGACTTTCATACTTCTGGGTCCAGGACTCCAACCGTGGTCAACCAGTCCAGCTCCTTAACAGTCACACCACCTGCTGGCCCTGTCATTTAGATTCTTCATGTCTGACAAAAGTGGGTTTAGGGAACTATAAAAAGAGATACCAATTTGAAGTGCTTACTCTTCTAGCTATACCATTTCCTGACTTTCTCCCAAGAGCTCAGCTTGCTCCTGAGATTGAACAGTAATATTTAAATAAAAAGGAAATTCTAATCTTCCTATCCTTCTTTGCCTTAAGGCTAAACCATACACAGTAGCTATTAATCTAAATGTTTTATCTAAGATTTCAAAAAGCCGCTGCACAAGTGATGTGAAACTAGCATAATCTCTAAGCACTAAAAGTAATTCTCATTTTCCTTCTGAGAATGTAACCCATAGAAGCAGATTTCTTGTACAAGGATATCTTGAGTAGCCACATCAGTGTACTGTGCATCTTAATATGAAACTCAGTTCCTATCACACTCCCCAGCACCGGTGCGTGACTTGCTTGAAGCAGACCGTGGGAGAGTGTTTGGTTAAAAATACGCTGGAAACACACTGTTCTGAAGCCATACTGACATGAATCTTCTGTTGTCATAGAGATGAGAGGAGAGCCTTTTTGTATAGTTTTTAGGTGCTCTAGTTCTTTGCAACAGTCAACCAATTATTGGACTTCTATCCAGGACTTATTCTCAACCAGTAGTAAACAGAGACTGTTCTTTGGATTGGAGTTTCGGCAATTCGCTTACTGGGGCACAGAACTAAATCCTGCTCCAGACAATGAAGGAAGTAACCCATCAGATAATATCGGTAAAGTCTGAGGAAGACATAGAGTCTCATTTAGTAGATACAAAATAGAGCATGCTTAGAAACAGTAAGATGAGGGACCAACGGTTGGCGCAATGGTTATGTTGCTGGACTCCCATGTAGTCCACCGCAGTTTGAGTCCTGGACCCGGTGGCTTAAACTCACGCCGGGCGTGTGGGCATGTGTGCCCAGGATCCCGAGAGGAGAATGGAGGAGAAGGGGTTGTGGTGTGGCCATCTTCTCTGGGAGGTGATTTTTCGCTTTCTGTCTCTCTGTCTCTCTCTGTATTTCTGGCAAGCACACGTGGTCTGCAGCAAAAACCTCTCCAAAAAAAAAAAAAGAAACAGTAAGATGAGTCAGAGGCAAAGAGGAGAATGCAAAAGTCAGATCTGTCAAAAGAGACGATGGAACAATCTCATTTTCTTCCAGAAAAGAACGTGGATTTAAAAAAATTTCATAAAAAAATGGACAAAACACAATAAAATGAATTCTTCTTCAAACATTCACCCACTATCCTTATGTTTGCTAATTTCCAACAGATGTAAATCGTAGAATTGTTATTGGTGCATTCGTACAGGACTAAGACTAGAGGTAGCGCCTCCCTCAAATCACCCACCTAACAGATTCCTGTCCTCCAGAGACTGAGAAGACACCGCAGAGGAAGGCAGCAGCGCCCAGGGGCCTCGGGTCTCCGAGCTGTAATTCCACAACTTGACCACGCGTGGCGTTCTGACCCCCACAGAAGCTTAGCAGAGCGTCAGAAATCTGCACTCAAGCGTTGGATAGACTCCCATTGCTTCCCGAGAGTGTGCGGGGGAGCAAAGTCGAGATTAATATGCGTTGAAAAATAAAATGCCCTTACCACATTTTTCTCTGACCTTTGCACAGTTAAACGAAAATGTCTCCTCACGGGGAGTTTTTGGCTCCATGTCAGATTTGCAGAAGGTGAAAAAAGTCCTGTCATCACGAGGAGGAGGGACACTCACAGTGACCCTTGGTAGATTTAGTCTAGAGGGGATTTAAGACAGGCTCTGCTCCCTTTCCTCCTCTGTGCCCTTGGTGCTCCACCCTGGGGCAGAGTAACGGAAGGAAAATGACGTCTTAAGGAGACTTGAACATGCTTTAAAATGCCAGTAAGACAAGCTTGGGAGCAGACAAGAGAGGCTTTATTTCATTTCATTTTATTTTGCTCAGGAATGCTTTATATGCTAAAGCTCTGTGGCAGAGCTGGGCAAGTGGGAGGAAATCAGGCTTGTAAAAAGTTAACCTTGAACAAAGAAAACCAGAAAGTTTCATGTTGTCTGCTACACTGAAAGCTTTTTCAGGGACAAAGCCGAATCAATTGCCATGAAGTGTGTGGATAACACAGATGCAAAAGGCTTTCCTCACTTCCTCCTTTCCACAAAGAGTCTTCATAGTCTATTTATTTCTTCTTCTTCTTTTTTTTTTTTTTTTTTCTTTTTGCCAAAGTGCCTGAGGGAAGCAATGCCTGCTAGTAGCAAGACTGGTATTCTCTTTAAGAATTCTACACAGGCTTTCAGGGCTAGGCGAGGTCTACTCCAGTAACCTGTTTGCTTTTCTTCCGTCCAAGCTTTCACCCATGCAACTGGGCGAGACTCTATCATCACTTTCTTATGAGGGTAGGCTAAAAAAGAATAAGCGATGAATAAAGGTCACCAAGAGCAGAAGCCAACAGAAGAGAGGGTTAAGACTTTAAAAACAGGGAAAAAAAAAAAACTTATGGAAACAAATGTTGATCTGAGAGAACATAGGCTGTGATGGGGCTGTGTGGAGCAGTGGGGAATCCCATTATGTGGCTGGAACAGGAGTTCAGCTTCTGTCCAGCCTGCCGGCATAACCTTGGCTTTGTCTAGGCCATTGCCTTTGTGCATGTCATTGAGCATAGCAAAGCAAAAGCTAGGACCATTGTCCTGAAAAGAAAGGGGGGGAATCCCCCCAAAAAAACTAGAAAAAAACAAACTTGAGCAAGAGATCTGGGCTAGCATTAGGAGTAAAGGCAATCTCATTTTGAAAATTAAAACCTTTCAATTTGTTTTGATTGTTAGAAGAAAACTAAATAAGAAAAATGAATTTTGGTTCAGCCTTCCCTTCAGTCCTCCCCTCTCCTCTCCTTTCCTCACCTCTCTTTCTCACTTCCTTTCTCCTTACCTCTTTTCTCTATTTTGTCTTCCTTTTTAAAAAAGTTTATCTCTTCTATGAGGAAGAGAAAGAAACAGAGGCAAAGAGACAGCATCCCCAAGACCGTCTTCATGCCATGACCCATCCCAGCCTCAGCTGGCCTAGTCCTGTGTACATGTGTGTCTGGCACAGTCAGGGAGGTCTCTGGATACAAACCCAGATCCTTCCCAGGTGGGTCAGCCTTCTGAGCCCAGCATTCTACTCCTGCTCTACCTTCTGGCTCTCTGTTTTCTAAATAATATAGAATAACATAGTCATCTTCATTTTTGGAAAGAAGGAGTAAAATATATTTGAGCTGTATAAATCTACAGGTGGGATTGGTAGTTAAGGCAGCTGGATCTCACATGCCTGACTACGTGGTTTGAGTTCCAGACCCAGCAGTTTGGAAAGTATGCTGGGTACAGGTGCATGTGTGCCCAAAATTCTAAGAGGAAAATAGAGGAGATAGTGCATCATGGCCATCCCCTTTGGGGGGGCGTGCTTTCTTGCTTTCCCTCTCTGTCTCACTCCAGCAAGTGCATACTCCATTGAACAAAACTTAAATAAATAAATAAATAAATAAATTTGTTTCACTGTTTTGTTCTAATGGGAGCGTGTTCTTTTAAAACAGGAAAGTTTTTGGTGATCCAATTTAGTCAGTTATTTGATGTCTGTATATTTTGTCTTTGCCTCCTATGATGGCATAATGTATGTCCTCAAAAATTCAAATGTTAAAACTTGATGACCAGAGGTCAGCAGGTGGCATAGAGGTTATATTGCTGGACTCCCATATGGCTGACTTCAGTTCAAGGCTCAGACCCAGTGGCTTAAAACTCACATGGGGCACACAGGCATGCGTTCCCAAAATCCCAGGAGGAGAATGGAGGAGAAGGGATCGTGGTATAGCCATCCTCTTGGGGAGTGATTTCTCACTTTCTGTCTCTATCTCTGTTTTACCAGTGAGCACACACATCCTATAGCAAAATCTCTCTCTACAACAAAACAAGGAACCAGTAGTTGGTGTAATGGCTATGTCGCTGGACTCCCATGTAGTGATCGCGGTTCGTGCCCCGGACCTGGTGGCTTAAAACTCATGCCGGGCGCGTGTGCGTGCGTGCCCAAGATCCTGAGAGGAGAATGGAGGAGAAGAGATTGCGGTGTGGCCATCCCCCCTGGGGGGTGATTTCTCGCTTTCTGTCTCTCCTTCTCTCTGTGTCTGTCTAGCGAGCGCACGCGCTCTATAGCAAAAACCTCTCAAAAAACAAACAAACAAACAAACAAACAAAAAACCTTACTGGCTAATATGAGTCTATTAGGGAGTGGAACCTCTAAAAGGTGGTTAAGTTATGAGGGCTCTCTCCCTCATGAATGGGATTTGGCATCCTCATCAAAGGACTCTAAAGAGAGAGCTCACGTTTGCCCTTCTGCCTTCTACTTCCTCCATCCAAGGACTCAGTGTTCCTCCTTTGTGCAAGGGTGAAGCCCTCCTTAGACAACCACGCCTGTGGGTACCATGATCTTGGATTTCCTCGCCTCCAAGACTGTGAGATGCATTCCTGTTCTTCATAAGTTACACAGTGCGTGATGTTCTGTTACCAAAAAACACAAAACAGGGTAATACCTCTCCCAGTTGGAGTTGTCACAGGGTATTTTAGTTGAAAATTCCTTTTTGTTGTAAAATATCCCTGGGACCATTGAGTGAGACCTGAGAATAAAGGGAAGTGATGAGATCAGCACTTCTGTGGCATCGATTCACATAAACAGGCGAATTAGCTATTCTGTCAGGATTAAAAAATGGCTTTAGCCACAAGACATCATTCCAGCAGCAGCCTGAAGGGTCCTCTGATATATTAAGATCATTAATAAAAGGATGTCCAAGCATTGCCTTGTAGGTTGTTAGGTAATGTGAGGATTACTTGATTTGATAGAACCAGTTTTTTGTATATGGTGGTTTATTAAGTTACTAAGTTAAAAATGGTTTATTTTGTAGCAGTCCCTTCTTTTTTTTTCTTTTATTTTTTTGAAAGGTTTTTGCTATAGGTTGTGTGTACTCGCCAGAAAGACAGAGACAGAGATACAGAAAGTGGGAAATCACCCCCTGGGAGGTTGGCCACGTTGCAATCCCTTCTCCTCCGTCCTCCTCTCTAGATCTTGGGCACGCACGCATATGTGCCTGGCGTGAGTTTAAGCCACCAGGTCTGGGACTTGAACCGCAGTCAACTACATAGGAGTCCAACGACATAGCCATTACACTAACTGCTGGTCCCTGTAGTATTCCCTTCATTATTAAAATAATTCACATTGCCAACACATCTTTAAAAGATTAAATTAGACACACCTTGGGCTAGTTAACAGGAAAATTGCTTCACAGACTAGAAGTAGATTTTGCTGTTTTCTTTTCTTTTCAAACCTTGGTGTCTTTTTAACAGGAACAGTTCTGCAGCATGGATCAGCATGAACTCCTTATTTTTTACCCATGAGGAAACATTAATCAGATTCTGATTGATGTCTTCAGCTTGTCAGGAGGTGAATGGAAGTTTCAAGAAGAGCCTAAGAAAATTTGTACTCTTCAGCTTGGGGAATTGAGTAAACACATTACATCTGGAAAGTTAGTCACAAGGGTGATGGGTGAGGAAGGACATTTAACTACACTGTGCTAGAGAGAAGACTTTTTTTAGAAGCTTAAAGAAACATGATAGTGCTTTGGTGAAAGTATCCGTATTTATTTTTTCTTCAAAATTTGGGCTTTTAGCACACATAGGAACTATCAATTTCACACAAAGATCAAAGAAAAACAAAGACATCACAATTTAATAAAGTAAAATACAATTTTTAAAAGTTATCAATTGCTAAGAAAGATGAAATTGTCTGCAAGCTTTAACTGATACATTCTTTACAGTGATATTTAGTGTGAGTCAGTTCCAAACTCAGATGTTGTTTTGTTCTTATTTCTTTTAAGATAGGAAATTATAATTCATTTTTATGGACCATTGGCAATGTCAGCAAGTGTATCATGACTCCATAAGGCAGTTGTGCATAGTTTTAGATCAAACATTAACCTGAAATTATGGAGCAGTTGCTCACTAAATATACTGTGTCAACATACATGCCACATTTTTTTAAAGAGAGGAAATGTTACCAACTCATGAAATGGCAGTAAATGAATCCTGAATTTACTCCTTGATTTAAAAAAATTTAAAGACATCTTTTATCATGGGCTAGGTATCATTTGTAAATTTTTCAAAACTATTATTGATTTCTTTCACTAATAAGTAGAGAAATATCCATCCAAACCTACGTGATTCAAGTAGCTGTATCACAGCTCAATCTTCTTAAGAAATTGTATTGTATCACATATAAAGTTTGAAGCTTTGCCATTTTAGCCCTGAATTTATAAGTTGAAAGTATTTAAGATATTATATTAATATATTGCTGAGGTATATCACTTGGTCAAGCCAACTGAGATTAAGAAAACGGTACTTACCAGAATAACCAAGATCTCATGATCATATACACATGTTTTCATCATCAACTATTAATTTCAAAACTCTGCTGGCTTCCATTTTGCTTGGCTACTTCCATACATTAGAGTTGATGTACAGTCTTTGTTGTTACTGTTTGTTTTTTGCACAGTCACTAAAGCATTTGTATTGAATGGATGTGGTTATATCATCCTCTAAATTTCCCTGTTAGTTCAATGCTAAATGAACATCAGAAGATACATAAAACCAAGTGGCATGGTGGTTAAGGCAGATGGATCCCACATGGCCGAGTGTGTGGCTCAAGTCCTGAATCTGGCGGTTTGGAAAATATGCAAGGCACATGTATGTGTATGCCCAAAATCCTGAGAGGAGAAAGGACTGTGGCATGGCCAGCCCCTCCCCCAACCTCCCAGGGGCGGGGGGAATTTCTTACTTTCCATCTTTCTTTTTATCTTTCTGGCAAACACCATACCCTATAGCAAAAACTACAAAAGAAAAAAAAAAAAGAAGAAGAAGAAATAGATAGTTGAGTACAAGTAAAACAGGGTAAGGATTGATGATACAACACAGCTCTTCATTTATCTGGGGGGCCCCTGGCCTTGTTAGCACATTACATCTTCGTCAATACTGACTTTAATGTGCATTTTATAGTCTATATTCTAATACATAGTATAGTTGTTAGCTAAAACAAACAAACAAAACCCAAAAACCAACTTCCTTCCATGGAAGCTCATAACTGAAAAAAAAATTGCCGACTGAACTGAAAAAAAATATTGCCGACTGCTTCTGCACATCTACCACATTTATACCAAAAAGTATTGTATAATACGAACATGAGTGGGTCTCTCCAAATGTAAAATGGGATCTCTAGTAGCATGATGTTCAGCATTCAAAAACAGTGATATGTGACATTCCACGATCATTTAACACAGAAGTCTTGCCAATATTCCAATCTGCTTCCTCTCAGTGGAGGATATTTTTCATTTAATTAATTGTTGGCTAGGCTTTTTTTATATTCCTATAACTAGTACAATTTTGGATGATGTCTCCATAGTCCTGATTTTTTTTTCTTTGCAGTTAGTGGCAAGAGTCATACATTTCACACTAAAAAGCTATATTTAGGTTTTGTTATGTAAAAACTCCGTTGTTTATCAGAAAATTTACTGTGTTCTGCTGGCAACGTTTGGAGAAAAGCCTGCATGATTTCTTTCCTTCAGATGGGATTTAAGCACCAACTAAATGCTAAGCACTAGCTGCTCATGAGAGCTGTGAGTGAGGTAGACAAGGTCCCTGTCCTTGGAGAAAATGGGTGTGAGCCAAAGTCACAGCACAGGATAACAAGTGGCTGAGGGAAATGACAGCACCGTTTTCAGCCTAGGAAGATTGTGGAAGGATTTACAGGGGAATATGTCTCTATATAACAACAAGAAAGGATGAAAGAAGGATGGGATGCAAACGTTTCAAAGGTTTTATGAAAAAGACTTATATCCTGATGACTTCTGGCTCCTTACAAGTGGGTTCCAGCGCACTGTTGAAGAGCCTGGGGGAACAGAAGTTTGTTAAAGCAAAAAACACTTGCAGTAGTTTTGTTAAGGATGTTTTGTTAAAGGTGAGAAACAGTGACATAGGTGTGAAAAACCCCGGGAGATGATCTATTTTGTTGTTTTTGCATACCAAATGCACAGAGATAGCATTTACTAAGTTCATATGAAACAAACGAATGAATGAATGACTACCATGAGGTACTGGAGTTCACTGCTAGTTGTAGACCATCAGATGATGGTGATGCAGTATAATGATTTCATGATTTTATCTTTTAAGTCTCAGCAACTTACTAGAGAGCAGATCTGGAAGAGGCAGAAAGTTGGGATTTTGTCAGTCAAAAGAGATGAAGGGGCAATGGGGCAAGGGTGTTTATGACATTGATGAAGTGATAGACCACGATTCCCACCATGGAGGGGAGAAATGAAGACTGCAGGTTGCTGACAGGTAGGGCCAGGGATTCTGAAGAACTGACATTTAGGGGGCTAAATAAGAAGGAGTAGAGATTAAGATCAAGTAATGAAATGCCAGATTTTAGAATGCCAAGCAGCTCCGGTGATAAGACCTAGGGTGTCTCCATCTGAAATATTTCTGAATTGCATCTTCTGTGCTTTCATCCACTGCTTCCCCCATTATAAGGGGTTTTTCCATTCATGGTTTTTTCTATACTTGCCCACCAAATGCATATCAGCATCTTACTTTCTCCTTCTGAAAAAAAAGGGAAACATATCCATTATAAAGAATTGTAACGTTTAAATGAGATAATAAATATAAAGCATAAATTTTTGTGTAATGCCAAGGTATAAGAAATAGCACATTGTTTAATTTTTTTAAAAAAGTCAATGGAATCTGTCTCTAGACTCCCATTTAGTGTGATGGCAAGATACTAAATATGAACCATCCATGAAGTCCTTTGCTGTCCAATGTAAACACTGTTAAAACTAGTTAGAAACTATCCTTTGGCCTTCAGTCCATCAGGGTTGTGCCCGAGATGCTGACTGTATAGGTCAATGTGGTCTGCTCAAAGGCAGGTGATGCCACAGCCTCTCTGCCACGTGGAGCACCAGCCCTTTTGCTGCAGAGCTCACGTTTGTGGTACTTGATGTTTAGCTCTCTCTGCCATCACCTTGTCCCACCCATCGGAAATCCCACTGCCTCCCAGGGCACTCCCACCCAGGGCTCTGACGCATCACCACACTCTTTTTCTCAAGATCACAGAGCCACTGCTATCCTTGAGTGAC
The DNA here is from genome assembly GCA_026018925.1 of Tupaia tana. Classification (NCBI taxonomy): domain Eukaryota; kingdom Metazoa; phylum Chordata; class Mammalia; order Scandentia; family Tupaiidae; genus Tupaia; species Tupaia tana. The sequence continues at coordinate 11,797,395 of JAKSZU010000014.1, read as the reverse complement.
TCCCCTCAGTTAACATGATACTTCTTCCAACCCACACAGGTTCTATCTCTTCTCTCTCAGGAATAAACAACTCAGTTTCCCTCCTACGTCAGAGCCTGAATAGAGATGTGTAAAAGGTACTTAACTACTTCTGTCTAGCTCATGAAATCGTAAAGCCATTAGCAAACTTGGAGGCCAGAAGCCTGGAGCTTCCTGGAAGGGAGGAGGGCAAAGTGACCTTTCTGCCTTTCAGGTGTTTCTTTTGGCAGGAAGTCTGCATGGCAATTAATAACTTAGAAAATTATCCTATTCCAAAGGTAAATTACATAGCACAAGGTAAGCAGGTAGATTAGGAATGCATCCAAAGAAAAATTACCCCTCATGTCATCTCTGCCCAAACTCCCTCCCACAGTGAAGTCTGAAGTAACCTTCTAAAAATGGCATGATAATTATCCACTCCTCTTCTAGGGCCCCAGTAGAATGAAGAAACAGATCCTGAGTTTCCAAAGAGGTGTTAGGATGCAAATTCCACAGGTTCCTTAACTGTCACTCTCCTTCCTAAGTGAACTCTGACCTGGGAATCACCTCCTTTGAGGTCTCTAGACGTGCATTTTCCACCTAGCATGTTACTCAGCCACTCCAAACTTCAAGTTGTGAAAATCAATTAAGATAAATGTGTTACATTAAAAAAACATGCAATAGAGAGCAAATTTTAATCTTTCCAGGCTTTTATTACTAGACATGTCTGAATTTCTCTGTAGGAGGTAAATATCGGTCCTCTGGGCTCTGGATCTGGGAACTAGTGCAGGTGAAGAGACTGGATTGGAGATAGGCTAAGCTGCACTGCACCTTTCCTCCTTTCTATGTGTGTGGGTACCTCGAGTGGCTTCAGTAATCTTCTTCTTCACTTTTTCTCATGGGAGTCCCAGGCCACCAGTGCCTTCCTTTTAGAAGATCACAAGACCACTACCTTGTAACTCTGTTTTGTTTTGTTTTGTTTTTCCAGCAGCTGTTCCACTCAACACTTCAATGGCATTAACACTGATGAAATGGGTGTGCGCCTATTGATTCATTAGCACCTTTGTCTATATGGCTTCGGTGAACTGAGTAAGGTCCAAAGTGAGCCCATAAACACTGCACCTTTGTCACAGATTGCAAGAAGCACAGACGGCACATGAACTGTGGGTGTTCCTGAAGATGCCCTATGGCTTCATCAAGCATGAATACTATAGAGGGCATTCCGACCAAGGATAAAATGTACATTGTCATAAAGAATGGCTTGAAACTGGGCTATAGGGTGACTTATTCATAAAGGAAGGGGTCAGGCATGAGACATTCTTGTAGACAATGCGTTTGTGATCAAAGACAAGAGTTCACACGCTTTTGTTGGGATGGCATGAATGTGTCATACTATCTTCTAATCAAGTATAAATAGGTGGAGAATTGGGTTAGAGTGTATGTCTCTAGGGAAGGGGTCGCCAGGATGATGGAGAGGTTCCCTTTTCTTCCTACCATCTGGGCCATTCCCTTCCCTCGTTAGTTTTACTTTCCGCACTTACTAACCCACAATCTTCTATCTGTGTCATTGAGCTCCAGGCTGTGTGACTGCTGCACAAACTTCCATCATGGAGGGCTTTGTGATCTCTTCCTCTGCACTGATGTTCTCAAGCCACATCAGGTAGACTCTCTGTGAGAAAGGCTTTCCTGTATCATGATGCTCACTCAATAAGAATTCGTAGATGGATTTAAAGTTTATTTCAACACAGGTGAACCCCACACTGACAGATCCATAAGCAGTACTTACCTGATTCCTTGTCTTTGCCATGTCTGTCCAATGGTCCACCTCAGCAATATCCTCTGTCTTCACAAGCTCACCTAGCCCTGTGCCCACTAGATGCCAGTCAGTTTTTCTAATATTTACAAAGCCACAATTATCAGGAAAATGTGTGTTCCTGACCCTATTTGAATCTGGGCTGTCTTGTCATAAATTGGAGGTGGGGCAAGGTGTCCAGGCCATAAACAATTTTCATGGGCCTACCGTTAACCCAAGTTTCCTGCGAGAGACTAGAGAGTGACCTGAGTACCAGTTGATCATAGTGGAGAATCTTTTCCTCCAAATGTATTAACAATATGTGCTCCTTTTAGTCTCAAATGTTGTTAGATTTTACCCTTTGGCTTCTCTGATTCCCATCCTCCTAATTATCTACGGAAGTAAGAGCTTGGTGTTGCCTGCATTCTCCAAAGACTGTCACAAGAGAAAGAGGAAAGAAAAAGAGAGTGATGGTCAGGAAAAAATATTTGCCTTAGTATGTTAAGAATTAGGGAGAAGAGTTTCTCTCCCCAGGCTCCATCTGCAATGAAGCAGCATAGTGGCATCGTGGTTAAGGTGCTAGACTCTCATAGACTGGCATCTAGCGGACACAGTGGTAGGTGAGCTTTGTGAAGACAGATTTGGAGGATTGTTCAAGCTCTGGACCTGGTGACCTGAAACTCACACTGGTTGCATGTTCATGTATGCCTAAAATCCCAAGAGGAGAATGGTGGAGAAAGGGTTGTGGCATGGACATCCTGCTGGGGTAGGGGGGGAGGGTAGTTTCTCACTTTCTCTCTGTCTCCAGTAAGTGAACATACCCTACATCAAAAGTCTCTAAAAAAAAATGGGACTAGCAGTTGGCCTAATGGCTATGTTGCCGGACTCCCATGTAGTCAACCATGGTTCAAGTCCTGGCTTAAGCTCATGCTGGGTGCATGTGCATGCATGCCCAAGATCCCAAGAGGAGAATGGAGGAGAAGGTATTGTGGCATGGCCATCCCCCCGGGGGGATGACTTCTTCCTTTCTGTCTCTCTGTCTCTCTGGCGAGTGCCTGCACCCTGTAGAAAAAACCTCTCCCCCCCCCAAAAAAAAAAATCTAAAAAAAAAGAAAAAAAAAGAGAGAGAGAAAGAGAGCTATCTTTGAAGATACAAATGAAAGGTCCTGACATGATGGTGTATGTGAAATGCCATCTTCCACCTCCATTCATAACCTTGGTTACCATAGAAAGGCCAAGCTGGCTCTCAAGAGAGCTGAAGCTAAGACTTTATTCATCTACACCCGGTCTCCTGGAATACCCAAAGCTTTGCTTCAAACATGGCAGAAACAAAAGTCATCTTTCTCCCTTTAAAAGACAAATGTCTTCAGGAAAAATAAATATTTGAAGTTAGGAGAAATAAGTAATTTTCTCTTCAAAGGATATGGTAATGTGAGAACCAATCACTTTTGTTTCCTAATTGAATGAAAAATTACTTTCAGGGTCATTTTACTTCTGCAGAGGAAGGAGGAGGGCATCCAGCTAGTCAGAGAAAACACACCCAGAGACAGAGCCTGGGGTTGTGGGGAGGGAAGCCTAATAGACTTGGCATCCTTGACCTGGACTGGTGGGGAGGTCAGATGGTTACCTCAAACAGTTGCAGATCCTGGAGAGTTACAATTTCTTGGCACTTGAACCATGTCTGTGACTTGCCCTTTGCTGGTTAACTCACTCAGACACTCAGAGCCTGTTTGAATGGGATGTGGCATCATCCTCTTCTTCTGGTTCAGAGAAACAAAGAGCCCTGTTACACAGGAATATTTGGAATCTGCTTGGACTTTCAAGATGGTACTACTTGCTACCTCCTTAAGTACCTTTTAGATACCTAAAGATAATTTTCCGTTTCTTCTTTAACATCCATTTAATGGTTCTTCGGAGTTTAAGTATCTCCACTACCCACAAGGACAGCTCTGATTTCTAGTGGTTCTGGGCTTTGTACAGAGGCTGTCACTCTCTTGGCTTTGTGAAGCAGACGTTCTTGTCTGTTCCCGCTTTTGAGTGGATGAAGTCAATGAAAAGTCTCTTTATATTTTTAATTAATGTTTGATGAAGATTTTAACAGGAACTGGGGCATCTTGTTCTCAGCATTCTTTGCTAGTCCACTTTCCTGGGAAAGAGGCCTTTCCTGCCACGGTGGGGATTCCTAATCCTGCATCCCTTCTCAGATCCTATCCTGCTAAGGGTCTTCTAGAGTCTCCTCTCTCTTGAGTGATGATGGATTCTTATCCTGCTTATATCATCTCGTCTGAATAGCCTTCTCAAGCCTATAAGTGATATCAGAGGACTTCTGTAGAAGAATAGTGGCCTCTCAAAAAGATATACCCTAGTTCTAACCACCAGACCCTGTGAAGGTGATCTTGTTTAGGAAAAGTGTCTTTGTACATATAAGTAAGCATCTCAAGATGAGATGAGATGACTCTGGATTTAGGATGGCTCCTTAATCCAAAAACGATAATCTCATAAGCAGGAGAAGGTGGAGGCAGGGACTTCAGTGATGCATCTACAAACCACTCAATGCCAGGGACGACTGGCAACACCAGAAGCTAGAAGAGAGACGTGGAATGGATTCTTCCTTAGAGTCCAGGAGGGGCCAAAGCTGCTGACACACTGATTTTGGATCTGTGCCCTCCAAAACTGTGAGACAAGAAATTTCTGCTGTTTTAAGCCTCCATGTTTGGGGTAGTTTGTTGTAGTAACCCTAGGAAATTGATACAGAGGCCATCTCACAGTCATCTGAACTTTTTCTCCATAAATGAGCGTTTAAGGAAAAAGGTATATGAACCAAGAGCTAAATTTTTCTGTAATCACCCCAAATTTGGCAAAACCTTATTCTGTTTTTTTGTTTGTTTGCTTGTTTGTATGTTTTTGCCTTTTAGGGTGTTTTTGGATGAGTATAATATGTAAGTAGGTAGACTGAGTGAAGTAGACTCATTTCCCTAAGGTGAGTGGGCCTCATCCAATCAGTTAAAGATCTGAATGGAACAAAAAGGCTAACAATTCCTTAGATAAAGATGGATTTTTGCCTCATTCTTCCAGCTAGGATATTTTTTTTTCCCTGACTTCAGATTTGAACTGAAACATCAGCTCTTCCTGGGTCTTGACTTAGCCAGATGTTAGGCTGCAACTATACTGTCAGACAGGGTTCATGGTTCTCAGATCTTCTGGATTGGACTGAAACTGACATTGTTGGAGCTCCTGGTCTCCAGCCTGCTGACTGCAGATCTTGGCACTCATTAGCCTCCATAATTATATGAACCATTTCTAATAATAAATATTTTTATTAAAAATACACATAAACATGTGTTTCCATGTGTTGCTTAACTACAGGAATACATTCTGAGACATGCATTTTTAGGTGACTTCACCACTGAGCAAACATTATAGAGGGAACTTACACACATCTCAATGGTATAGCCCATTATATAGTTTAAACTGCAGAACACACTGACCAATACAACCTCTTCTCCCTTGATTGCTTGAAGGTTCACTAAGGAGCTTCATAGCCTCATCTATGGTGTCAGCCTTTGAGGAATGAGTAACTGGTAAGGAAAGGTGCAAAGGGAAAGAAGCCTTGTTCATCTCCAACAGTGTTTTAGATTCAAGGATTTCAGACAGTAGACACGCTCTGATACACATGAAACTGAATATTAGAGCTTCTAGAAACTATTGAGGACCTGAATCAAGAAAGGAAAGCTCCAGGGAAATCATCTTATGACAGCTGTAATGCCACATTGTGGTAGATGAGTGAACATAAACCTTCCCAGATGGCATGATGGAGAATGGCAACAATCCATGAAGAATTCACGCTCACAGAAAGCTGCCCTGACTGGTCTGCCCCATGGTTTTTCCCAGCGATCAGTTTCAGAAATTCTGAGTTTCTCACAGTTTATTTTTTGTCTCCTTCTCAGAGCCAACCTCCATCTCTCTCACTGAGCTCCTCTTGAAATTCTGCAGGACAATCTTGTCCAGGACTTTCTCTGGCTGTAACTTTGCTGAGTCCCTCACATGAAACCCAGGTGTTGGGAATATGGTCAAATGAATCAGTGGAATCTGTGGGGGAGGTCCATTTTAGTTAGGGTTGTAATCCAAAGAGAGCAGGGGATCAGGTGAGGAAGTAAAATATACAAAGCAGGACATGGTTGGGGAATAGGGTTGGACATCTGCATATGCTCTTGGTTAGAAGATATAATGCAAATGGTGTGGGAGAAAGATGTTACAGGGACAATATGGAACCATGCTCTAGTGGAAGAAAGACACTCAGTGGTGATGGTGAAATGAAAGAAAGTAAAGTAATGGGCAAGTCCATCAGGTGGGTCTAGGCCAGGGGAAAGAAGCCAGATAATAGTCCTATGACCCCAAAGTTGACAGAGAGAACATCTATCCCCACCTTCTCATGGGAGAAGAAAATGCTTGCTTTTATAGTTTCTCTGTCACCTGCTATAGTGCACAAATCTTGTTGCATCTGCTTCAGATGTTACAATTACAAAATGAGAGAGACGGGCCTGGCAGGTGCATGGTGGTTAAGGATGCTGGACTCCCACATAGCTAACCACAGTTCGAGCCCTGGTGGCTTGATTTCTCACTTTCTCTCTCTCTCTCTCTCTCTCTCTCTCCCCCCCCCACCTCTGTCCCTCTCTGGCCAAATTAAAATAAATAAGTAAATAAATAAATAAAGTTAAATAAAATAATTGCTTTAAAAAATTAGCAAAAAGAAAGGAAGGAAGGGAGAAAGAGAGAAGGAGAGGAAAAAGAGAAAGAGAAAAAGAAAAAGCATATGTAAGCACTTGAAGGAATCAGGAGGAAGAAGATGGATCTTGGAGAAGGATGGGGACAGGAGAACCTGGCAGGCACCCCACATCCCTAACTTTATGAGACTCCTTTCCTCCCCTCCCTTATAGCTGGTGTCTACATTCCCTTTCCTATGGCTTCCCCTTTCAGATCAATCTTAGGCTGCACTGAAACCCTGGAAGTCCAAGAGATGAGTTAGGAAGAGGGATATCTGAATGACAGAAGTGATTAATCACCCTTACTAAGGAAGGTAATAGTCATCTAATGCTACCTTAGGCTCCTGCAAGTGAATTGCCCTAAGTAGGAAAAATAGTATGGGTTACATTAGCTGAAGTAAGAGCAAAGGCACCTTATGGGGGGTCTGGAGAATGTCTCATCAGGAATCGACTCAAATTTGACCCTGAGATCCCTAGGGTCAAGGATCACTGACACTAAAAATGAAGCTCACATATGTCTATTCCTGTGTCACTTACAAAGTACTTTCACACACGTTGTTCCAAGTGATCACCAAGACAACCCCATGTTATTTGCAGGCAGCATGTTCTCTCAATGGAGAAGTCCAAAACTTAGGAAAATCAACAATTTGTTCAAAGGCTGGACCAAGGAATATTTCCTTCAAACTAGACCACTATTCTTTCCACTACATCTCACGTCAACATTCAGTGGGAAAGACCCACTGGCTGGGTCTATTATTTAATGCCCGAGGAGAGGCAGAACTCAGATGAGAAGTGTCCTAAATTCTGTTATCCTTCCTTTGGGTCTTTCCGCTGAGAGCTCTGTTTTCTGAGAAGGACTGGCTTTAAAAACTGACATCCTTAGTAATTGTGGACCTGAGACCTCATTGGAAAAAAAAAGAGGAGAACGATCAAGGTTAACCCTAGGAGGGCAGATGTTGAATAGCAGAGCTTTACTTTTAAAGTTACCACTTTCTTCTTCCTGTCTCTGCATTGATGCTGAAAGCGAGAAAAACCTCAGAGGGTGGAACCCATTTCTAAGTCTGCTTTGTAAGCAGGCAACAGACATTCATTAAAAAAGAATAACATAAAATTTCTACATTGATTTAAAGATCTCTATTTTTAAATTTTCTCTTTTTTTAGAGAGAGATTTTTGCCATAGAGTATGTGCTCACTAGAGAGACAGAAAGTGAGAAATCATCCCCCAGGGGAAATAGCCATGCCTCTATCGTCCTCTCACGATCTTGGGTATGCATGCACACACACATATCCACTGTGAGCTTTAAGCCACTGGGTTGGGGATTCAAACTGTCGTCAACTTTGTGGAAGTCCACTATGGCATCTGCTTGTCCTATCAATTATTTTAAGTGGATAAAAATATCCTCTATTAATTATTTTTTCTGAAAAACACAAGTAAGGAATATTTTTCTGTAGCTTTTTTTTTCCCAGAGGGAGTGTAAAATCACCAGAGAGAGACAGAAAAAGAGAGGAAAAAAGGTAAGAAATCAACCACCACATCAGGAATGTTCAAACCATAATTCTTCATTTATCCCTCCTTTCCAGGAATTTTGGCATGCATGCACACATTCCTGGAGTACTTCTTAAGCTACTAGGTCTGGGACTCAAACCACAAAGTTGGTCATGTGGGATCCAGGAACTGTAACACCATGCCACAGGTAGGCCTCTACATGAAGTCTTAAATTAATATTCAGTCTTCTGTTGAATGAGAAAGTGGAATCTCAAATCCCATTTTGACTTGCAGATCGTAGCGCTTAACACCTCCAAATAGATACTAGATGAGAGAGAACTCTGTAAACTCCTGCCAAAGGATGGCCAGAGTTCATGATGAGGCAGTCGAGAAATGGAAAGCCACTGAACTGAGGATTGCAACATGGCGGATTCTTGGCTTTCTCTGAGTAACAGCAGAATATAGTTTTCCAAAAGTGTCCCCACACAGGCATGATACAAGGCAGCTACTTTTTCCTGGGAATGTCATCTTAATCTATCCTCTGCGAAGTTGCTGCAGCTTTGTAGAACTTACATCTCTCAGGCCACAGTAAGGACAGTGTGAACGAATGAGCTCCCTCCAACAAGTGTTCAGATGCATTTAAGGATTTTAAGTAGACCTTTGCTTTACATAAGATTTGGTGATAGAAGGAGACAAAGGATGGTGGCAGTAATGTTTCTAGCTTGGATATTTGTGGGATGATGGTGACTTTGATCTACTTAGAAACTCCAAGGAGAGAAGTATGATTAGGGTTTTATTTTGTCAACCCGAAGATGTGTCATGATTGCTGGCAAATTGAAAAAATCAGGCTCCATAACACTGCCGTCAAGGATATTTAGCAGTTCTAAGCTTTGGATGCAGGGCATGACTTTGGGAAAATTATTTAAGCTAAGTCTGAATGTTTTCATCAGTAATGCTTCCAATCCAGAGTTTCAGGGAATGTTTCTATATGCCCAGTGCACGATATCCTCCTTTCTAGTCAAGGATAGGTCCACGAGTTCTAGAAATGAAAGAGCACACTCATAGCACCGCGAGTAGGAATACTACAGCAATCACCATCAGTCTTACCCAGTTTTCAATAATCCCATCCTACAGAGAACCTCAGGTCAGGACGACGGGTGTCACTAATGTTGCAGAGCCTCTCAAAGAACCCAGGGTTGTATTTTTAGCTTTCATCTATTTAAAACAATTTTTAAAAAATTTTAGAGCTATTTTTGCTATAGGGCACTTGCACTTGCCAGTGAGACAGAGAGAGACAGAGTGACAAAAAATGAGAAATCACCATCTGGTGGGATGGTCATGCTGCAATCTCTTCTCTTTCACTCTTCTCTTGGGACTCTGGGCATGCAAGCACCTATGTCCGGTGTGACTTTTAAGTCATCGAGTCTGGAACTCGAACCCAGTTGACTATGTGGGAGTTCAGCAAATGAACCATTATGCCATTTGCTGTTGCCAGCTTTCATCTGTTTAAAAATTTATCTGATCATGTTACAAAGGGTATTTACAATGATAACTGTTCACATTTTCCAGTAAAGACATTGAGTTTTAGAAATGTTATGTAGTTTGGCCAAGGGCATGTGGCTACCTAGTAATGAAGTCAGAATTTAGACTCAGGGTACTTTGACTATAAGTTCCAGTCTACAATTATATAATGCTGTATTTTTTTTTTATAATGACCCTAGTTCCATTACTTACTACCTTGGATCAGTTTAATTTCTTTATCTTTGGATTGAATAAATCCTCAACTACGAAGTATAAATTTCACACCATCCCTGTCACACAGATGCTCAGAGGCTTGCTTTGCTGAAATGAGTTAAGCAGACATGGAATTTTGACTTATCCCATGAACTTATTTGTTTGTCCTTGTTTTACCAAGGATTCATTGAGAAAGCTGAAAAAATAAATATTACATAATATTTAATGTAGGTTTATGACACTAACATCACCAGTGAAGGAATGTGATTGCTTAAATAGATCAAAGTTAGAGTAAAAGTAAAGCTGCAAGCTGACTTAGGTGATTTTTAGAAGGCGACATGTCTCAGTTGCATAGGACATCGAGAAACACAGAATTCAACTCTCTCGTTTTGCAGATAAGGAAACTGAGTCCAGAGATGTTCACTGACTGGTATTTTGAAGTCATGCCACAATTAGTGAGAGCCTGATCCTAGAACAGTCTCTCTTGGGTGTCAGTTTAAATCAGTGCTTTTCAATTGTAGCTGATCTAGAAGATCTGTCTTAGGAAAAAGTCCAAAGTTTTGAAACTTGTACCAGGGAGTCTTCAAAAAGTTACTGGAAAAATGTGTGTTATGAAAAAAACTACACATGAGTGTCAATAAACTTATTCTTTAATTACATTTTTTGGTGAACTTTTTGAAGTTCCTTTGTACTCTCTTCAAATAATCAGAGAAATCCAAATTGCCAAGTGAATGCATGAAAGAAACTTCTGAGCAGAGTAAAATATATCAGTTTAGTTTTTTTCTATTAACTAGTTCTTTTTGTAGGAAAGACATTTACCCTTTTTCACATGTACAGGTGTCTCTTCCCAAGCCCACCTTAGACACTTTCCAGCCCTCTTGCAGATGGGAAGGGCCAGACGCCTGGTTTGATTAATCAGTTGGAGTGGGAGGCCTCTGTCTGACCCCTGGGATGAGAAAGTGAGAATCCCCCAGAGAGCTACCTGCCCCACAAAGACTTTGAGGATGTGGATATTAGACGGTGAAATGTCAGTGTCTAACATTATTACTGAAGTCCTTTGTCTCACTTGACAATTTTATCTTTTCTTGTCATAAAAGTTATATTTATTCACTAATATTAAAGTCAGTCATATACAAAATAACCATGTACCATCCCACCACTGAGAAACAGTCAGTTCTAAAATTTTGGTGAAATCTTTGTCATAATCATACCTTTAATATAATATGTGAATATTATATACATATAAAACATTTAACATGAAATTATACAAAATGTACATATTATATAATAATAATGTACATATTGGCCCTATTGGCTTGAAAATCATGCTGGGATGGGGCCAGCAGATGGTGGGGTGGTTGAGGCTATGGACACTCCCACGTGCCCACTGCTCAAGTCCTGGTCCTGGTGGCTTGACAATCATGTTACATGCGTGAGCACATGCTCAGAATCCCAAGTGGAAAATGTAGGAGAAGGGACTGCAACATGGCCATCCCCTTGGGGGTTGATTCTCACTTTCCCTGTTTCTGTCTCTCTCCAGTGAACACACATACCCTATGGTAAAAATCTAAAAAAGAAAAAGAAAAAGAAATAATAATTTAAAAAAAGAAAGAAAAGAAAAACATGCTGACCATGTGTGCATGCATGCCTTAAATTTTGACAGAAAGAAGTGGAAGAGAAGGAAATGTGGCACGATCATGTCCCATTGAGAGGTCCTCTCTCTATGGTGAACACATGCACCCTCTGGCAAAACCAAACCAAAAAACCAACAAAACCCTAAATCTTTTCTTCCATTGGTGATTATTTTCTTAGAATAAATTCTAATAAGCTGAATTTTTAAATTAAAAGAAGGCTATGTTTTTATTATTTTCTTCAAATTATTTTTCCAATTTCCCTGTACAAAGATTTTTAACCATTTAAATTCCATTGGTCTTTTATTAGGAGTGTATGTTTTCTTCAAAATCTTACCAGAACTTTGTTTTATTTAAATCTGCAATTTTTTTTGGGTAATTTTAATAGAGTGAATATTTTTCTAACGCAAATAAGCTACTTATTCTATTCTATTCTCTCTTTTTTTTGGTAGAAAGATTTTTGCTATAACATGTTTGTGCTTGCCGGAGAGACAAAGACAGAAAAACAGAAGGTGAGAAATCGTCCCTCAGAGGGTACGGCCACGCCGCAATCCCTTCTCCTCCACTCTCCTCTTGGGATCTTGGGCACACACGTACACTCACTTGATGTGAGCTTCAAGCTTCCAGATCTTAGACTCAAACTGCGATCAACTACGTGGGAGTCTAGTGATGTAATCATTACACCAACCCCTGATTCCCTCTTTTTCTTTCTTTGTCAGTTGCCTGTATTTGATCTTTAGCTATTTTTTAGGTTGGAGGTTAAGATATATTGAAAAAATAATTATTCATATATCATGTTGCTATGGCAAACACTTTCCAGAAAAAATAAAAAGATTTTGAAGCTATAATACACATCAGGTTTCTTATGATTATACAAACTATTCAGCTTTGAATTGGTAAATTATGATCTTTTAATATTGTATTTTAGTGAAAAATTTTAAAAAAGGACTAAGTTATATTTCACTAAGGTTCATTTATGACCTTGTCTATAGAACGTGTCTGCTTTAATTCACTGTTTCCTTAGGTTATGACACAGGATGATACGTTCATGAGCTACCGTAAAGGACTATTTACAGCCATGGTAGACATAACACCTGTAAGACCAGTTTTATAGTTTAGGCAGTATTAGAAGTTTTAAGCTGTGTTTCTCATGTAAAATATTTCTTTTAATTATAAACAAGTCAAACTAGTTTAGTAAATTAGAGCAATTTGGGCTGGGTAATGGTGAAAACACACATGCCACTTTGGGGGAAAACATTGGGAAGGCAAGTAATGTAGACAGTCTTTATGTGACATTGCACCTTCCCCTAACAGTATTTCTGTATTTATTCCAGCCATCCATGTCACGTGTAAGTGTATATTTATACACAGGCATAAACATGAAGAGCAACCACAGTTCATTCAACAGGTCCAAGAATGACTTCTATCGCTGTTTCTTGTGTATTTTTCTTTTTGACCAGGGACTCACTGTCACAATTTCCCTGCCTCAGCCTCCGCAGCTGGGATTACAGTCACATACTGTCACGGCCAGGGCCAGCTTTTAGACTGGGCCTGGAATTGAGCACAGGCCTCCCATGTGGCCTTTGCCTTTTGGAAAAGGCAAAAGCCTCAAGCAGCTCACACCATTTCTCCTTACCCGACAAAACAAAAGACGTCTGTTATGATTATGCAAAAAAAGGCCAAAGCTTTAAAATCAGACATGCCATTTTAGTCAGTATAAATATATAAAAGCACATAGGCAGCTAGACTTATAATTTTGAAAATTGTAACAATTTGCACTGATTAGCTGTAAATCTCAGGTATTAACACCTCACATAAAGAAGAAAATGTATATTCTTTTTAATACTGGCACTTGGCTTTTAGAACACATTCATCTAGACAAAAATGCATGTTATTTTACTGTTTCAAGGGAAAAGTAGTTCTTAATTATAATCTCAGTTGAACAATGGACCTGAAACTCAGTTTTAGAAAAAAAAATATGTGGTGGTAATTGAGCTCAAAATTCACTTTGGCTGAACACCTCACAGGTGCATCTTTACTATGGCCAAAATATACTGGGGGCATTCTCATGGTGTATTAAGTCCTTATTAATTTAAAGATCCTATAATTAAGCTTGACTCCTAAAAAAGGACAAAGGTAGGTAACATGTTTAGATTATAATTTAGTCATACCTTTTTCTAAACATGAAAGCATAAAAATAGTTGTATAGATAATTGGAATGAGATGTTCGTGATATAATCATTCTTTGAAATGTTTACATTAAAACTGTAATTATTAATTCTGTGTTTGAGAAATATCTTCACTTAGAGTTGTTCTTGCTAGTGAGAATGAGGAGTATTTTTAAATACTGGTCCTATTACCACCAAAGCACTGTTCTTTCTGAAAAATTATTGAAGAGTCAAATATAACCTCTAGATGGAAAGAAACTGATATTATACAATATTTGTGTTAGCCTTGGCTATATTGTACAATATGTGTTAAGAGAAATCAATGTTAATTTTTTCCAAGGCAAAATGTGAAACAATTTAACATGTGCTAGAGTATTTTAATTAGTAACTTTTTGAGAGAGATGTGACAAACATTGTTAAAGATGAATATAATCTCCAGGTATAACCTGTTTTACTATTTGTGTAATAGTGTTTTGGAGAACTAATAACTTATAATTAGTAAACTTTTGGTTCAATGGGAAATATATATATATATATATATATATATATATATCAGAACACACAGAGAAAAGAGATAAAAAATTCTACAATTAATATATTTAGATATATAACTTGCTGTAAAAACTCGAAAACTAAGGATAGGAAAGGGAAATAGGAAAAGACAAGATGGAAAGAAAGCAACCCAGTATACACATACCAACAAGATGACTCAGTGAAGGACAAAGCAAGGATCATGGTTGAGATCAAGGACCATGAATGGAGAGAGTTGTCTAGCTATTGTCTGAATGAACGTTTATAGAGGGTCAAAGGTCATTCGCATGAAGGGGTTTGTGCAGTGGATAATCTCCTGTTCTCCTGTCAGAGAATTCCACAGTATAGTGAATAAGACACAAATAAATAGACAGTTGAAGTACAGAGTGATAACTATGGTAGTGATACCTTCAGACTACACCAGAAGCACAGAGAAGAGACACCTAACTCAATCAGAAGATAAAGGCAGGTCCATTAGTAGAGGCAGAGATTGAGATAAACAAAGCACCAGGAAAATGTGATTAACTGGAGAAAATTTCAAAAGAGATGTGACTGTGTACAAAATTTTTGAGAGTCTATAGATATTTCAACATGATGGTACCAAAAAAATACATATAAGAGAAGTGGTAGAGGAAGAAGACCACAAAAGAAATATTTTACATGGAAGCTTTTTTCCTGAAGGTAATAGAAAGATAGAGTGATTTAAGAGAATGATGCAAGCATTTATACTTAAGGAAATTCACTTTAGTGGCAACATGGCCAATAGTCTGGAGAGAGGGGTGAGGAAGACTAGAAGAAAAAAAGATAGGAAGTCCAGATACACAAAGAAGGAGGTCTAATGGAAGGCAAAGGCAAGGATAACAGAGAAGAACAATAAATTTATATAGTGTTACAAAGTCAAAACTGACAAGATGTTGAAATGAATTGGGGGGGAGTGAGAAATTGCTAATGATATTTAGACATCTTGGAAAATTGAGACTATGTTGTGGAGTACATGTTTGTCTCTCCCCATAAGTCATATGTTGAAATCCTAACCCTAACGTGATGGTATAGGAGATACGACCTTTGAGAGATAATCAGATCATGAAGTGGAACCCCTGTGAATGGGGTTGGTGCCATTAGAAAACAAGCTCCAGAGAACTCGTTCTCTCTCCTTCAGCATATAAGGACATAGAGGTAGGAAGAAGGCCTTCATCAGAATGAGATCATATTAGCCCTCTGGTTTCAGACTTCCCTCCTCCAGATCTGTGAGAAATAACTTTCTGTAGCTGATAAGCCACCCAGTTAGGGTATTCTGTTATTATAGCCCAAACTGACTAAGACATAACATAGTAGAATAAGTCACCAAGGTAGAGAATTAAGACTAAGGAGTGATAGAGGGGTCATTTTACTCCATTCTGGCCAAGCTGTATTTGAAATGCTGTCCAAGTAGTGTCTACTAGGCAGTGGTGGTATGGGCCAAGAGTGGAAGTAAGATGCTGAACTAGAGATGTAGACTGAGAATTGTCATGAGTGTGTGTCAGATCAACCAGTGTCCTTTCCTTGAATGAGACAACTAAAGATAGGATGATTATGATGAAGAAGCAGGTAGAAGAAAAGGACTCATGGATTTCAGTAACAGGTAGCTAGTAAGTATGAGGAGAACCCGAGTGCTTCTATTAGAAACTAACAGTGAGGAGAGCTGGTGGGAGTGGTCAAATTTCCAAATGCTGAAAATGAGGCTGAAAAGTATCCATTGGACTTTACAAATAAGAAATGATTGGGGACCATAGAAAGTATATTTTCAGTGAAGAAATTGAGTCAACAGCAAGCTTTGAGTACTTAATGAACAAACACGAGAAAATAAGAACACCAGTGGGGACTGGTATGGAGAATGGTAGGCGGTAGAAGCAGTTCTCTTTTCAGGTGATTGATAAAATGCAATGTCAAGCTGTCATTAGAAGGAAGCCCTATTCCAGGCAGAAATTGTCAGGTGATACAAAAAGAGAAGAACTTAATCTAGTAGATAGAAATAGAAAGAACTAATAGAAACAATTTCCTCCAAGATTAGAACCTGGAGGCTGGCCTGAAAATTCACAATGGAAGTGACAAAGGGTAATGTAGCACAATTATAATAGATGCCACTTACCAAGCGATTCCTGTGTGTCAGCCATTCTACTGAATATTCTAACAAAATGGGCTTTGTTTTAATCCTCTTAGCCCTATTTAATAGCTACCACTATATATATTTTTCTGATGAAAAAACAGGGAAACTCGTAAAAGTTCAATGACTTGCTTAAATTCACATATCTACAACATTTCACAATCAACATTCCAAAACAGCCTCTGGGTCTCCAAAACCTTAAATTGTGTACAATTTTCTGTTCTAACTGGGAAGGGCTGCCAAGTATGCTCTGCTTTGGATGAACTAATTCGAGAATGTGATAGTACCTGTATCAAAATGCATATAATTTGAATTTCTAAGATTTTTGTCATGCTTAAGCAAAGGTTACCTCTGACCTCGAATATGTAAAACAGATTGAGAGAAGAAGACATAGTAGAGAAAAAGTGTGCATGGAAGCTATAAGCCCAAGAATACAAGCTTTAATAAAAAAAAAAATCTTCCCTGTTCTAAAATCTGAGGGAAGTCCATGGGATAGTGCTGAAATCAGAGGACTTTCTGATTGGATATTGCCTTGAAGAGTGGTCCCATGGTAAGTCCCTACTAAGAAATTTCACAGTTCTGAATTCTTTCCCAGCAACTTTCTCTTTATAATCCCCTCAATTTAGTTCAGTGTTTAGCTATAATTAATCTATTCTGATTTTCTCTGAAAGTGACAAATGATATTCTCCAATTAGTTGTCCCAGACTTATTGCAGTGACGAATGCACATAAAATACATGGTAGATTAAAAATGAAAGAATACACAAAACCACAGTCAGGCAGATTTGCAACTGCATGGGAGACTGGTGGCAATTTCCAAATAAAACTGAATCCTTGTAAACCTAGATCATCATATGACCTTAGGGTTAAAATTCCTGAATGATCGTTTTTTGGCATTCAGATTTAGTTAACATTTTTTCTTAATGGAGGAAGCAATTAATAAGTGGATAGCTGTTAATAAAGTTTTGAACAAAAAAGATTTCTGACACTAATTCCCCTTAAGAAATTTAGCTGCAAGAACTAATCTTGGGACCAGCAGTTAGCGTAATGGCTATGTTGCTGGACTCCTATGTAGTCGACCATGGTTCACATCCCGGACCCGGTGGCTTAAAACTCACGCCAGTCACGTGTGTGTGCATGCTCAAGATCCCGAGAGGAGAATGGAGGAGAAGGGATTGCGGTGTGGCCATCCCCCCTGGAGGGTGATTCCCCGCTTTCTGTCTCTCTGTCTCTCTCTGTCTGTCTGGCGAGCGTACATGCCCTATAGCAAAAACCTCTCCAAAAAAAAAAAAAAAAAAAAAAAAAAAGAAAAAGAACTAATTTCAACCCCATATTATTTTTAAAGGTAAAACATATAGAAGGTTGAATCAATATCAGAACTATTACAGAGCCCATAATTTTTCTCCTTTTCCATGACACATCAGCAAATAAGGTCAGCTCACAGCATCTCCCCTTCCAATCTAGCAGGTCCATAGGCAACAAGATTATTTTAACTGAAGTCTTAAGAACCCACAATCAAAATGACAAATACTCACATTACTTGACCATGTTTACAAGTGATTCAGACATTCCTTGTTAACTCTGGGAGGCCGCCATGTGTTCTAGGCACTGTTTGTGAATCTGTCCACCTGATTAGTTTGTGTTCCCTATAATAACCCTGATAGCACTGAACATATGTTGTGGGCAAAAACTGTCAAGCAAAAAAAAAAAAAAAAAGGAGTTAATGCCATCAATCTCTGTCACCTTTAATACGCACACTTACTCAGTGACTGAATAAGGCAGCAAAAAGATTTAGATTACTATATGTCTAGTATTTCCATATGTAATAAAAATAGTCTGATGAATTTGAAATGACTAGAAGGAAATCATAAAAAATGACCATTCATTTTACTCCATTTAAATTCATAGCCTAGAACACTATGGCTAATAATTAGCTATAGCTAATGAAACAAGGCACATGTAATTGACAAGACTGTACCAGAGAGGCACACTCTATCATTTTCAGATACAGTACATTGCCTATGCCAAAATTTCATAAAAAGGAGAAGGCTTCATTCAAGCAGGCTGAATCTACAAAAGGAAAGGGAAAAAAATTTCCTTTTTAGAAACACGCCGTAGTCTCCATAGAGCATGTAATTTTTAAATGTGCCTGGTGTTTTTATTAATGTGTTAAAATAAGTGTTTACCTAAGCAAGATCATTCTCCAGTCATTTTTGTTAAAAGTTCTTCGTTAACCACGTGCTGTATCTTTGGATTTTATAATCTGACAAATAAATTTCAGAATCATGTGCTGAGCCCACGGGTTCAGTCAAGCACAACTACTAGAGTCACCTGGGGCTGCTGAGTTCTCAGTTCAGCTGGTTTGTTGTAAATCAATTACAGTCGTTTCCTAAGGATTATGAATTGCACTTTAAAAATGTGCTCTTATGTGCCTTAATTTGACTTTGGTAAAATTCCACTGGCTTATGGAAACAGGGTAAGGTTTTATGATGAGCATGAGGTGAGCCATATGAAAGGCAGGGATATTTATTATTCAAGTCATGTTCACTCTTCATTAGAAGCTGTATTATGAATAACTTACTCATACTCAACACTGACTTTATAATACTGGAGACCAAATATCGACATCAAGCAAAGAAGGGAGAAATAAATTTCTCCAATCCTTAGGTTGTCCTGCAGAAACAGTCTACGTGAAAAATAGTTGAATTATTATTCACCAAAGAGGTTTAGATGGATACCATTCATACAACCCCTCAACTACAATTCTATATTAATTGCTCTTATTTTCTATAAAGATGTGTTTTAAGATGCCCAATCTGTCTTGCATAGGGTCTACTCAGAAAACATTGGGATAATTATAAAACAGATATCCGCCCCCCTGCTCCAACCTGTACTGTAGCACTTTAAGTTAACTGGGAAAAAGACAGACCCAAAACAGATATATTACAAAGAAATACCGGTGCAGAATTTAGTCTGTACAAAAGAGCACAGGAACTTATGTTCACAGCAACCCTGGAGAATCTTTTGATTTTGCAACCTGACAGTCTCTAAGATGGAGAGTGTCAGAGAACGTGGAACAAGGAAATTACAGAGTGCTCAGGGTCAGTAGTCATCTGCCTCACAGAGTTAAGTACCAATATTTACAATGAATCTTTGTTCCCTTTCTGTTCTTTCATCTATTGTCTTTTTGTAGCAAGGCATGTCTGAAAGGATGTTAGCTAAAGCAAATGGATTGCCTGTCTTGGTGGCATCTTTGACCTGAATTTCTTATTCAAACCATCTTCATAAAAATGTTATTGCTGCTTAGTGGTAATTTTAATTGCACATTTTATTTGAGTGTAAGATACAGGCAGAATAATTCCCTTTTAGGCTCGATCAGCATGTCTTTCAGAAATAACTCCAGAGATAGATTATTTACTATGGACTTAATGATTACAGTTAATGAATACCATCACATGCCAAGAGAATTTCATAGGTCAACACATCTAAGGAATCTTTCTGACACTATTGCATTTGTAAACATAAAATAAAATGCTATATAATTAGATTTACATCCTAAGGGTGGAAAAATAATACGGTAAATCAAATGTTGCATCTTTAAGTGATTCAAAAGCATTTTTTAAACTACAAACTCTGTAGATGCATGATTTCCTTCATCCAAGCTAAACTCTGTTCATATGCTCAATCTATTTCAAGCTCCACAATGAACAGTGATAATGGATGACCTCCTGTGCCTGTTCAATCTCCTTTGACCCAAGGATAAAGGGCTTGAGAAAGTGGAATTCATGATTTTTCATGATCCATGGGAAGCCAAGGATAGCAGTTAAGTAATTTCATCATCTTTAAAAGCAAGATGTACCCATGGAAGCTATTCGCGAAGAGTAATTCAGGGACTTTTGCTAGGTCCATTTATTCTTTTGGGTTATTAAGAAATCAATTGGTAAGTAGCCACTATAGTACAGTAAAATTTTCTTTTAGAGCCTTTTGTTAAATGTCAACATTTATATTAGTCTTCCTCATTATGATCTTTTGTTTCAGAATAAAACTGTCAGAGAATTAATTATCATTGAGCTCAATTTCACTCTTGGACCACAAATTCAAGAAACTAATAGCATTAACAGTGGTGATAGGAATATTCAATGATAAGATATATTCTAGATCTTTCTGTAATGCTAATATATTTAAAACCTAGACCCAAAACGTTCACATTCTACAGTTTGGTATATTGAAGACGATAATAAATACATTCTAAATATAAAAGGATTACATGGAATATTATCATTAAGAAATTTTATCTTTTCACAATCGAGATTAAGACTGTGGATATGGAATTGAAACTACTAGTGTATGTAGGATGTAGGCTGAATAAACCATATTGTATTGTACTTAATGTTACCAATAATTGCTTAGCTATATTGGTGCCTTTTACTAAAAAATCTATGCACATCTGTCCTTGGTATTGAGATATAAGATTTTTCAAAACTCTGAGCTCCTCATCCTCAAATACACATTTTTTTCCTTCATGAAAATACTTATTTTCATGTGTGACTTTCAGTCCTCATTTATATTTTAACATTTATTGCTGGTTTTGGTTCATTTCTCCTGTAATTCTCTCTTTGACTTTAGTAGCCCATTAGTTCATCAGTTACCCTAAGTACTTGTCTTCAATTTTCTGTCCATATTGATACCCCCTTGGCTTTACTTTTGTTATGTATGAAGATAACACCATCGCATGCCACTTTCTTTTTATTTTGGGGGGTATGCTTGTGCTTTTATCAAACTTCGTTTGACATTTAATTTTTCTGCCTTTTGTTCTGTACAAAATGGAGGGCTTTTAACTTCTTTCTTTTTCTTTTCCTCGCCTTTTTCCCTCCCTCCCTTCCTTTCTCCTCTCTTTCTCTTGCTTGCTTTCTCATTATTGCCCTTGGGTGCTAAATTTTGAGATTTCTAGAAGTCTGTGCATATCTGTCTTGATTTTCAGTTCTCTCATGAAACCAAGTGCACAATTAGGAATAGGCCAAGCATAGTGGCATATGCCTGTAATTGCAGCCATTCAAGAGGTTGAGACAGGAGGATCATGAGTTTGAGGCTGGCCTGGGCAACATAGTGAGACTCTGTCTTGAAACATAAACATAAATAAAATAATAAAATCAGGAATAAACTGTAGTTGCATGCAGAAAGGGAGAATATAAGGATTAGAAAGGTTTTCTTCAAACAAATGATGTAACTGCAAATGCATTAATTCACAAACATTTTTTATAAAATATTTTTAGCCATGTCTCCCTGAATACCATACTATTTTTAAAAATATTGCTGTGAAATTTTTAATTTCTAAGATTTATGATGGGTTCTCTCATTTTAACAAATAGATTTTATATCCTCTATTAACTGTCTTCTCAACTAGGGATTTCTTAATTAGTTTAACTTAATTCCTCTCTTTAATGGTGTTTTTAAAAGAATGTTGCTGATAATTCATTTTGAGGAGTGTTGGGGAGTTTATATTTTCATAATTCCTGTACTGTTCTCTATCGATGCAGATTCTACAAATAAGATATAGTATCTACTAATTTGGGTGGAAGACTACTTGGTTGTGTGTGCCATTGTTTTCTTCATGGGTTTGTCTACTGTATAGTCTAGGAATTCAATAGCTCCTTTGGGAAATACTCAGAGTGTCAAGATTTCCTTATTTACATCTAAACTTTTGATAGTATTGTAGCCCACTCCACAGCTCAACTAGGACCAATCCAGTGGGTCTGACTATCGGTTCTCTGCAAATTGTCTAATATTTGTGTTTGTGGCCGTTGATATTAACTTTACTCATCACCAGTTACTGTTATCTCGGATTGCATCCACTGCTATATCAGTCGTCTGGACCCATGTATCAATTGTATTGCACCTGCTTTATAATTTTTCAGGAATTTCTTATTATCTATGATTCATTTATAGCTATTTTTCTTTTCTACTATTTATTTATTTAAAGTTTTTTCATAGGACTTATGCACTTTCCAAACAAAGAGAAAGACAGAGACAGAAACAAGGAAAACGAGAAACTCTCCCCCCACACACACACATGAGGGGAAATAGCCATGCCACAATCCCTCACAATTCCTGCTCCTCCATTCTCCTCTTGGGATTTTGGAAATGCAGGCACACCTTGATATTCAAGCTGCCAGGTTTGGAACTTGAACCACCTTTGGCCATGTGGGAGTCCCGCTCCTTAACCACCACAGCACTTGTTGGCCCCTACTTTTCTTTTTTAATGACAGAAAGATAAAGACAGGCATTTTTTTGAGAG
This sequence comes from Tupaia tana, assembly GCA_026018925.1. Taxonomy (NCBI): domain Eukaryota; kingdom Metazoa; phylum Chordata; class Mammalia; order Scandentia; family Tupaiidae; genus Tupaia; species Tupaia tana. The sequence continues at coordinate 11,774,856 of JAKSZU010000014.1, read as the reverse complement.
TTTTTTTTTTGTTTGTTTTTGTTTGTTTGTTTGTTTTTTGCTCTAGGGTGTGTGTGCTCGCCAGAGAAACAGAGAGAGACAGAGAGACAGAAAGCGAGAAATCACCTCCCCCCCAAGGGGTGTTGGCCACGTTGCAATCCTTTCTTCTCCATCCTCCTCTTGGGATCTTGGCACGCATACACACATGCCCGGCACGAGTTTAAGCCACCAGGTTCAGAACTCGAACTGGTTGACTACATGAGAGTCCAGTGACATAGCCATTATGTCGACTGCTGGTCCCGATGGGTATTTTTCGACAGGACCCCATCATGCCACAATCTTTCTGCCACACTCTCCCAGTTAGCTAGAATTATAGGCTTGTACTACCAAATTGACTAGCACATTTAGGTTGATCTGGGATTTGAACCAGGACATTCCGTGGGCCTTTAGCATCATACGGTGGTACGTGCTACTCACACCACTACCTCTGTGCCTGACTCGTTTTCCTTACTGTCAACTCCTTAATGTCTTAATTCTCTTAAGACATTTTATTAGATTCTAATTGAGGAGTCAAACACATGAGAGATAGGTGTTCTTGTTCACCATGTAATCCAAATTTTCCACACAGACATATTAGAATTTAATAGCTTTCTGATAGGAAACCATTATGGATACAGTTGTGAACCTGTGTAAAGATTATATTCTCCATTTTGAACATTATTCTGGTTAAATATAGATGCCTGCTTGGATTTAACAGTATTTTAATATCTTTCATGTGTGCAATTTCCTAGGCACATCTGCCTATGTGACTTTATGCCTGTAAGTTTGTATTTTCTGTTCTATGCTCTTGATCTGAGTTGTAAACTGTAAAAACCTGTATTCTCTCAAATTATTGTCATCTTCAATTTCTGGAATTCTTTATATGGAAATGTGGCCCTGTCTAAGAAAATTTAATTCTTATAGAATTAATAATATATAGCATGTTTTTAAAATTAATATTTAAGTGTTTTAAAAGTAGCTCTTAAATATTGAAGGAGAAAAGATCTTTGTTTTTTAAGATGTATTTTAAGGAAGGCCAAGTAACAAACAAACATTACTGGAAGTTTCATCTCCGTGAGCTTTATCCTATCTAAATAATATCCTGATTGAAGAGGAAAATATAAGGTAGAGTGAAATTGTATTAAGTCCAGTTGCCACAAGAATCATTTTTTTATTGGATAGATATTATCATCAGACTTGATAAAAACTTCATTGATCACCCTCTGGCACATTTGTTCCTTTATTTCCCAAGAAAGGATGAGCAAATGAGAAAAACTAAAAGTATATTTCAGAAATAAACCACACAATTCATAAAAATCCACATATCAAGAAAGCCAGTTTACCCTCTAGAGACTAATGGTTAGAATGCTCAGTAATAATTATGAATTCCATTGGTAGAGTTCTCCAGAGATAAAGCCTTCCTTTATAAATATAAGACTGAGAGTTAAGATTGTGGTTCTGCTCTCCAGGCTCCAAGAGACCAGAACATAGCACATATTTATGAGTTAATAATAACAGGAATAGGTTTAAGATTTATGGCATCTGGACTGTAAACCTTAAAAGGTAGAGATCTAAAAAGCTCAATTTACAAATAGATAAAAATTGTATATATGTAATAAGCATAGTTTAGTATAATCTTATCATTCCAATTACATACATAGATATTTAAATTTATTTTGTGCTTTCTCTGTGTTTTAGTGTCTATATTGTATCTATTAATTGAGATTAATTGAAATTTATACTGTTCATGTTTAATAAGCTCAAACTTTGTTCCAAACAGGTACTATGATAAAGGCAGAGAATAGACATATACATTACATTTATGGAATTGAAAGTCATTTGGGACTAAGGTATTAAACATCAATCAAAATTAGACTGATAAATAAGAAAAACACAATGTATAATAGGAGCAGATAGCAAGGATATCTCACCAATTATTGGCATCTGATGAGGTTCTTTAAGTGTTTCCTAGCAGAAATGAGTAGTGAATAAGTAAATGAAGAAAAGGAATTAGAGTAAAAGTTAGATGTAGAAAGAGAAAAGGCATTGTTTCAAATAAGAGAAACAGCATGTGTAAAACTTGGGAGAAAGAGCATTACAACATTCAAAAGACTGAAGGAAGTTAGCTATGAATAGATGAAAGGGTGTGAGGTAGGGAAGAGCAGCATAAAAGCTGAAGCTGCTGAAGATCAAGCAATATAGAGCTTCATGGCCATCCTCTTTACAAATGATCCTAAAGGAAAAGCCACTGAATGTTTTTAATTAGGAGACTATCATTATTAAGTGTGTGTTCTAGAAAGATCATCCTGACTGCCACATGGAAAAATGGAGAGAAACAAGACTGTAGGAAATGAAAGAAGGTAACAAATTCTTGCTGTAATCCAAGTAAACTAAAACTATATGATGCTACCTCAGATTGGGATAGTAGCAATATGAGTAGAAATACTTGAACAGATTCAGGAGAAGTATGGAAGGTAAAACTTAAGAGGGTTTAGACATTACTTATACGTGAGAAGGCTGAACAAAGAAAAAGTAGTCAATTGTGACCTCTCATCCTGGCTTATTGGCTCTATTCCTGAAATAAGAATATAGAGCTTCAGAGAGTTTCAGGGTCTTGCACAACATTTCTAGTTACTTAGTCGTATGTTAGCTCTCACTCACTGTTTTCAAATGTCCAGGTACCTAATTACCTGGTTATAGAAATATGACACCTTTATTTTCCATTATTTGAATTTGAAGTTATTCTAACCATTTAGTTTATTCTTTCATTTGCCAGTATTTTTTTCTTGCATTTATAATGAATAAGCACTGAGAGGTAAAGTCAACTAAATATAGTCCTGTTCTTAAGGAACCATCAGTATTAATTCCTGATTTTCCAGCAAGTAGTAACTAGTCAGAAATAAACTATCTAATGGAGACTTGCCTTATGACCACATACTTATTTAATGGAAAACATCAAGGTTTTATTCATTGTCTAAGAAACAAGATTACATTTCAATCTCCACCTGTTCTCATTTTTCCATGCTGTTGGGAATTTTAAAAAAAAATTTAAAAATGGAAAATGGGTATTGTGGCATAGCAAACTTGGTAACTTTCAATATTCCTTTTCCCCCTTAAACCTCCCAATAGAAGGCCAGTGTATAGCTGGCAGGTGCTTCGCCACACCATTTCACATCCACTTCCTAGTCCATCTTGAAGCTAGATATGGACATATGACTAAGTTCTGGACAAGGAGAAACCGGGGGAGCTTAAGACTTCAGTGATTACTCCTGAGGGAGAGGAGCCACATATGGCTACACCATTTCCTTGATCTTGCTGCATGGAGCACAGAGGTAAGAGCCGTCAGAGCAGCCATTTTGGACTATGTAGGTAGGAGTGACTGACCCTCTAGTGGTAGCACACCAGTAAGCTGGAAGTCACCTGGCTGTGTGATGATGTCACAGAGCCCTGTAGAAGTCCAAGATCAGAAGCATCAGATTTTTTCTTTTTTCCATGAGAAAGAAAAATCTATTTGGTTTATATTATACAAGGGCACTCCAAAAACATCATGGAAAACAAGATAAAAGTAAAGTACAAGATAATGTTTGTTAAAAATGCTTGGAATTCATACATAGATTTTTTTTTTCATAATATTCATTTCCCATGGGCTTTTTAAAGATACCATATATGTGTGTATATGTGTGTGTGTATGGAATAAGTAGCCAGACATATTCCTAACTTATACATTCCCTCCATCCCCCACAACAAACCTGATAATCTTCAGTTATTTATACAGGCACTCTTTTTAAAATCCATTACACTTCAGCTAAGGGATTGTCCTTGTTCTCAATAAAAAGGCAAACCCAGGAGAAGCATTTTAAGAATTCTGGGATGTTTGCTTTGCAAGTGGAGAACCAGGAACTAATAGCAGGAAGTCACTTCCCAATTAGAAAATCCCGAGGCAGTAGAGAAAGGCTGCAGATTCTATCTGCTAGTATTTTCAGAAAATTAAGCGGCTTGTGAGCTGACATAGTCACATGCTAATGCCCCAAGGGAAAGGGTGGCCATGATGTGCCCTAGAACAGTAAATTCTAGTACACACGCAATAAAAGGAAAGCAGAGTGTCCTTCACAGGTCTCTCTCTATCAACAGAAGACACACCTCTTAGTCCAAGGCTAGAAATTGGTCAGCTAGCACCAATAATCCAATTATATGCTCTATATACCTTGTCCTGCCTGTCCATTTTTCACCTTATCTAAATGAGATGAATTGGCAAATTTGTCATGCAAATATTTTGATTTGGTTCTATCAGCGTGGCTATTACTGTGTTCATATTCGATCTCTATTTCTTTTCCTTTCTTCTCTCCTCTGCTTTCTTTTCTTTCTTCTTTGCCTTTAAAAAAATCTGTTAGACTGTGCACGTGCTTGTTAGAGAGAGAAAGTGATAAAGCATCCTCCAGTGTGAGGTGATTACACCATAATCCCTTCTCTCCCTTCTTCTCTCAGGATTTTGGGCATGCACACACGACCAGTGTGTTTTTTTAGGCTGCCAGGTCTGGGACTCGAACTGTGCAGCTTGCCATGTGAGATACAGCTGCTGTCACCAAAACTCCATTGACTGGCCCTGATCTCTATTTTTTAATAGAAAAGTTGTATTTAAGAAAAAGTTAAATATGGATTTCAAATGGTTGACAGGTAAGTGTTCATTTCAATCAGATTAATTCGAACTTTCAAAAATACTATTAAAATATTTAAAAACGGAACCTCTGCTCGATATAGAATGAGAGAAACAAACAAAAGCAAGGCTATTTCCTCACATCACGGTCTATGCATGGTGATAGATCTACACCTTTGGGAGTGAAGATATATTACAAATGATGTTTACTTCACAAGTATATCACACAGGAGTGAGTACCCAAATTGATTTATGATGAGCATCATAAATCCCTTATCAATTGCAATCACATGTGTACGGCATGAGAATTAACTTCATGCTCTTACTGAGGAGAAAATAAATCGTTGATAAAACAGGTAATCACTCAATATTCAGGATATCCAACAGGTAATTGATCTGCAGCTTTATCTTCTTTATTTTTATGAGAATAATTGTCCAGAAATGACTAACGTTGCCAACCATTTATTTTCCTAGACAATATAATTGTGAAATAGCCAATTATACCTAGAGCTTCAGATCAATATTTTGATAGCTCTTTAAAATGAAGCATTCTTTTGATAGTGGCCAAAATTAAGAACTACATTAAGAGGAAGGTTTTCGATAAATGATTTAATGCTGCACCCAGCACAGTGTAATTAATGATATGTCTATAATGCTGCCAGAGCATTAAGTGCAATTTACTAACAAACGCTGCTACATTTTCACTCCTGCTTTGATGATTTGCTTTACATTAATATAAATGAGGTAAAATTAACACCAACTCACAGTATAGCAGCCCATTTAATTTGGCTGAATGTTTTTCAACTGCTTTCAAGTGATGCATTTAGTTTCAATGATAATAAAATGAGACCATTTATCATGTTTAATTTTCAAATAAATAATTTTGTGTATACTTCTTAATTGCTAATCAATTTCTGCCATTCTCTCAGGTGCAAGACAAAGCATCTAAAACACTTTGAAATTCAGTTCTTCGTCAAAACTTTTGTCTTGTTCAATAAAAGAAAGAAAAAAAAAGGAAGACATTCTGAGGAAAATGCTACTTTTTTCCTAGGAAAATTACTTGGGAGCAAAAAGTTGATTCACTCCATTTTGATTGTAACTAAGAGTGTATCATTGTGTTTATCATCAGACTTTTTTACTTGTTTCATATCAGAAAAAGATATTTTCAATTTTTCTCTCATGCTTACTGAGGAAAGGTTCTATTTGCTGTAAATGGAGCTCCTTGGTAAACATTAGGAGTCACTCAAAAGAAAGTATCTTTCTAAGGAATTCCTACTTAAAGAGGGGCTGGACTTAATGTATTTACCAAGAAGAAAAGCAAACTCAAGAATCCCCAAGCTGGCTCTTCTAGAATAATGTTGTAGGAAACAGAAAACAGGGATTGTACAATGATGCAGCAGCAAAAGGGGGCTACACTGCAAGGTGGACCCACATGGGAAGGTCCCTGGTTCGTGTCCAGAGGCCTCTGTGAGCATACTGGCACAGGGGTGCCCATGATTCCGTGTTGGCTGAGGCTGGTGGCAGATCACAGCCTGAAGACCCTGTTGGGAGCACTATCTTCACTGTCTCTGTCTCTCTCACTCATGGAAGAAATAAATAAATAAACAACATATGGTCAAATTTATAAGAGAAAAGAATATGATTAGCTTCACATTCTTCTATACTAATTCTATACTAATTCTATTAGTATCATATCATAATCACAAGAGTTATTAGTATGCATAAGGGTGGTTAATAATTTGGTGGAGAAGATGTGAGGTTGCAATGATCAATACATATTCTCACTCTGGTCATAGCAGTTGGCAAAGTGTCATAGCAGGAAAAAAAGTGCATGAGTAAGTCATCCCAAAGTACATTTCTGTGCTTAATTTTCAAAGTGTTTCTAAATTACACAAAAATAAAAATAAAGGTGTATGTTACATTTCTTTGGGGGAGCCAGAATTGGGCAGCTTCATCTAATTAGACATGAAAGTGTCTGGTGACATATTCTTTTTGTTTGTTTGTTTTCTTGGAGAAGTTTTTGCTATAGGGCACGTGCGCTCACCAGAAAGAGAAAGACAGAGAGATAGAAAGCAAGAAATTACTCCCCCCCAGGGGGGCTGGCCATGTAGCAATCTCTTCTCCTCCATTCTCCTCTCAGAATCTTGGACACGCACATGCACATACTTGGCGTGAGTTTAAGCCACTGGGTCCACGACTTGAACCGTGGTCAACTACATGGGAGTCCAGAGACACAGCCATTATGCCATCTGCTGGTCTCAACATATTCATTTTTTGCTGCACCTCACTATTTGCATTTCTATAGCAGCTAACATCTAAACGTTCCACAAAAATTGATGTGCATTGATTTTGATTCATGATTTTGGAAGGAAGCATGAAAGGAGAATTGTCAGTACCAAAGGAGACAATCTCCATGTAGGCAAGCATTTGCAGTGCTCAGTTTTTCCAGCATAAGGGCCAGGTGAAGTTGTGTTTTAGGCAACAATGAACTGAGAAGACAGACACTGTTTTCAAGAGGGGAGGAAAATGTACGATACCGCTGACTGGCAGATTCCAAACAGAAGGGTACAGTGTGTTCTAGGGTGCGCATTTTTTCCTGGGAGTGGTGTTCAGCTCATTTCTTGCACTTTGTGGAGAGGTGTGTAGGTGGAGCCTGGCTTATACTTCTAAGAGAGAAGCAAAGGTAGGACCAGAGGAGAGGAAGAGAAAATGACTGGGAAGGGACCTCTTTGTTTCGCTTTGATTTGCTTCTGGCAGCTGTGGTTTTGGTAGCAGCTCCAAGAATATGCTTCCAACCTGGTTCATTCATGGTGGCTGGCTGGAATGAGAAGCACTGCTTTACCTAACCCCCAATTAATAGGAAAAGTTTAAGTGCTATCACCTATGGGTGACCTTGAAGGTGTGTCAAAGTATTATTAACAGGTTCCTGAAGAATGTTGGGATCCATCAGTATTTTTTTAAATGAAAGAAAAGATTAGATCAGCTTTTATACATGGAAATTTAGACTTGATTTTGTGCTAACCTCCCTTACATGTGTAAGTGATTATGTGTGAGATAATTCACAAATCCCATGCTGTATTTCAAAGCTATGACAGCAAAATTTTAAGAGCAAAAATACTTTGTAAGAAATGTGTCATTGATTAAAACAACTAATACAGCAACACCTTTCTACAGAGGTTTAAACTCTTTCTTGCTCCTAATTCCTATCACAATTAAAATAATGTTATTTCATACCTGGAGACTGAGTTTCCTTCTACCTGATGGGTCAGTAACTTCTGGGCCCCTGAAGGCTGCCTGGACTAGGGCTTTTCATTTGTATTTTGAACTCTCTCTAGAACACTGACCCTGGTTGATGCTCTGCAACTTATACTCTTATCTCAGGGAGTGAGATTAATGACAGGACACTATTATAATAATACTGGTACTAGGGTGGATAAGGATATTGACTACAGGCTGTGTACAGAAATAAAGAGAGGATTTAGAAGACTTTTTCATAAAAGGAATTAACAAATCTTGATAATCCTCAGTGCAGGCAGAGGATGACTTTTCAAGAATGATATCCCTAGGAAAAATAGCTGATAACATTAAGGAAGTCAAGATGTTTGTTTGTTTTAATTCACTATAGGGCACACTTGTTCACCAGAGAGAGACAGACAGAAAGAGGGAAAACAAAAAAGCCATCCCCAGTGGGATGGCCTCACCCAATCTTTTCTCATATATTCTCTTCTTGGCATTTTGGGCACACAAGCACACATGCCTGGCATGGTGATTTGTTTGTTTGTTTTGGTTTTCATTTGTTTGTTTGTTTGTTTGTTTTCAACTGCCAGGTCCAGGATTCAAACCACACAACCAGCTATGTAGGATCCAGCTGCCTCAACCACCAACCACCTGACATCAGCTGCCCTGAACTTTTGTTTTGTTTTTAAATGGTCAAAGTTGTCTTAAAATATCTAAGTGAGCATTTTAGTAGGTAGTTGTAATGGCAACTTAAGCTTGGAGCTATCAAAGAAAAACATATGAGAAGTGAATGCATGGCCCAATTGTGGATGTCATGAGAGTTTACTTAGGGGAGAAATGAAAGAAAATTTAAGAGGTTTGAGTCCAACCTTGGGGAGTATACACTTTTGTAGGGAAAAGCGAGGAACTGAAGATGGTAGAAAAGAGTCATGCTAGTGATGGGAGGAGACAGTCTAAAGGACAACCACAAGCTAAAAGCTGAAGTATAAAGGCCAATACCTTTCTCCCTCGTTTTTTTTTGTATCTCATATCTATGTTATATTTCCATGGATATTGTTTCTTTTCAGAATGTAACTCAGTGTAATGAAATAATGGCAAGGAAGAACATTTGCTGGATTGAAAAAAATATTTTTTTTCAGAGTTCTATCATATGCTATGGTGTAAATATATTGTGGCAGCCATGGAAATGTGATACTCACATCTCCTTCAAGAGAAATTGTTTTGAGGAGCAGATTGGCTGACGGCTCAGTTGTTGTCTCTGGTCCACAGCTGCATGTGGCCAGACTTCCCCTGGGTTTTTCCCACTATCTGCAGCAGGAGTGCTACTGTAGATCTTGCTCATCACACTCCACCAAGCAACATTATCTGGGATATTCCCCATTCACCTATCTGAGCTTTTGTCATAACTGCACTCCATCTGAGGCTCTTTCCACCCTAACCCTCTTGCCATTACTCCTGCAGTACACATTAAACCTACTCCTTCTGGCTACTCTCTTCCCTTCTATCCTTCACAGGCATTTCAGCCAATAAATCTCTTGATATCTGCTTCTCAGAAGATCTAACACACAGACACACTTAGATTTAATAGTTGTCTTGGGCAACTCCAGTAACACTCATCTCTCTGAAATAAGAGTCAAAGCTTTGAAATGTTTATTTATAACTAATTCTTCCCTATGGTTTTAAGATTTAATTGTATTATATTTAGAGAAAAATTGTCAAAAGATAAATAGAACCACTGTAAGAATGAAATAAAATGGTGGTTTTATGTATCATTTGATCCAATTTTACATGAAGAAACTCAAAGGACTTAATAATTTGTTCCAAATAATGTTGATATTAAGATGCAGAGTTAGTTTTCAAACTCAGTAAATCTGTTTTCATAGCTCAAAGATTTTTTTCCCCAACACAGAGAGCCATGTGCTTATACCAGTTAACAAATCATTGGATAAATCCCCAAGGTAGTTTTTGTTCATTCACATTTAGTGAGAACCTCTGTCCTTGGTGCTGAATTGCAGTATCAAAAATGTTTCTCTTCTCATGGAACTAAAGCCTAGTGGAAGAAGAGCTAATAAATAAATGAGACTAATTCAGCTCCCTTTTCATTTAAAACAAAATATAACCTTAATTTTATCTGGGTCATATACTGGACTCCTCATAACTAAGTCTAAGAAGATTTCCCATCAACTTAAAGTTCTGAAAAATTTTACCTGAAGGAAATATCCTAAAAGTGCACAGAAAACATAACAACTAATGGTAAAATATTGAGAACATTTCCATTGAATATTAAAAAAAGACAAACATAAAAAAGTACTTGGGCAAAATCTCCTTATGTGCATGCTCATACCTTCAAAGTCCACACCGGGCATGTGTAAGATTTCTCCCTCTGGGCACTTGAGCTCCTTTTACCAGGCAAGAAATACAAAAATTCAACAAAAGCCCACAAAACAAACAATAGGGATGGCTATAATGACAGACCTCCCTGCCTAAATATTCATGGCACGACCCCACTACAAAAGTAACATCTAATCCTATTCCTTGTGCAGTTGCCACTTGGCAAACTGCCCACAGGGACCTCTTCCAGGAATACTATTAAAATTCTACTTTCCAGACTTTTCTCATTGTTGTAGCTTTATTTGCATCTGGGGACAGAGAAGTGAATCTAATCTCTAATCTGAGAGATCTAAGCCCAAGGACTGAACATCCCATCACAATGCTCCTCAACCACCATACAAAACATACCCTCTCGTAATTATCAAAATAATAATAATAATAATAATAATAATAATAATAATAATAATAAGGGTCCATGCACAGCCTAAAAAAGCTCAAGAAATTTCAGCATGGTGCAAGACTGTGTTCTTCTTCCACAGACCCCACAAAGGAATGTGGAATTGCTCAGAAAAATGGTGGTTTGTAAGTGGCTTGGAGTAGGACAAAGAGGATTGTTAGTGATAATGGTACCAGCTACTGGAATAGGAAAGAACTGTAGACATCTGTCATTAGTGTTAAGTGTTGCAGAGGCCCAGATAGATGAATAATGTTATCAGAGGAGAGAGAAACTAGAATAAACTCTATCTCTTCTCCCAAAATAATAATGGCAAGCCCTCCAAATCTTAGATCAATTCCAAGTAGAAGGGATAAAGGGACAAGGGGAAAGATAATCTGGAGCTGACTCAGTTTCAATCCAGAGTTGAATACATTTAAATTACAAAAAGAGTGGGGAAAAGTATGAGTGTGTACATGCATACATACACACACAGCATGAAAGATTGTGGGGGAAAACGAGAGAGAGTCATAAAGAAATAGAGAAGCAGAAGGAGACTCAGATAAAGCAGATTGTTGCAGATTTTGCTTAATTTTATTTCAAAGGCCTATACCCATCTTATTTGGGTTAAAAAAAAGTAAGAATGTTTGGGCCTGGCAGGTGGCATGGTAGTTAAGGGCCCTGGACTCCCACATGACCAATCACGGTTCAATTGCCAGACTTAGCGGCTTGCTTTCTCACTTTCCCCCCCCCCCTCTCTCTCACACACACACACACTCTGTCCCTCTCTGTTCAAATGAAAATAAATAAATAAAGTTAAATAAAAATATTTTTAAAGTAAGAATTCTCTTCATTTTTCAATGGAATTTCTGTGATAGGAAATGTCCCAGTTAGCTAGAAACTATTGATTTTAAGATCATTAAATTTTGAAACATTTATATTCTAGTGTAAAAGCAATGTGTTTATAATACCATCAAGAAAATTTCATAATTCCCTTTTCTTTGCACATATTAAGTAACCAATGGTATTTTCGGTGTTTTACACATACAAACACCCATATAGAAAAATATATTAAATAACTGATGGAAAAAACCCAAAGGGAAAATGATGAATGCATTGAAAATCATGCTGTAAGGTATGTTTGCTTTGCAATCCACCCAGATTGACATCTCAAATTGTGAGTGCAGAAAATAGGAAATAATTGCATTCAGTCTTTTACAAAACTGTATGTGCTGGTGTTCCAGAGAGCAGCACGTTGGGTGATGCATTAGTATGGATCCATTTAGATGGATTCTTCTCTCTGTTTTTAATGGCATCAGTCAGCAGCAATTTCAGATCGATTGTCTACAGCCCAAGCCCAGGGCAAGATCCTACTGTGGTGCAATGACCTTTTTTATTTCTTTTCGTACATTTCCATTAGTCTTTTTAATCTGTCTAATGTGACAAGTTTATGTCAGCTAGCATTGTCTTAAACTAACATTACTTTGCCAGGATTTTCCAAACAGTTGAACAATTTGCCAGCTGTTGCTTTTCATAAAAAATGAAAGATTATATGTATTATTCAGCTGACTCTGGTGCAGGGAAGGAACAAAAGTATGGAATGGAAATTGTAACTTTCCTTGCTTAAGTGATTTTAATTTCACCTAGGTTTTCAGGGTGCTGACACAGGGTGCAGTAATTGGAGTGAAACTGAAGAGCAAGAAAGTGGTACCTTGAGAATATTTACTGACATTATTTAGGAATCTTTTTTGGGGGAGTACTTTATATTTTATTATAGCACTTGAGATCTATTTATTTTATGCTAGAAATTCATTTCTCTAGATTTTCCTTTGTAAAGATACAAATACATATTCATACACACCACACACACACACACACACACACACTTTATCCCACTGAAGCTTGGCTTGTGTTTTTGTTCTCCAATGACCCCAAATATTCATATTCTCCCAAGAACAGGATTAAGCAATTCAGTTATCATGATGTTTGATGGTGATAGCTGTGCTGACTCTGTCTGGCTCTATATTGGCTAATTCTGATGGAGTCATGAAATTATATTAAATAATCTGTTGCAAAGGATTATAGATTTGCAATGCATCCCTCAACCCGTTCTTCATCCCAGTGTTCTTCTAGCTCAGGATGTAAAGAATAAAGGATAGGCACCAGCAGATGGCATAATGGTTAGGTTATTGGACTTCCAACGCTGTTTGAGTCCCAGACCTGGTGGCTTAAAACTCATTCCAGGCACGTGTGCATGTATGCCCAAGATCCTGAGAGAAGGATGGAGGAGAGGGAATTGAGGCATGGCCATCCTCACTGAGGGGTGATTTCTCTTGTTTTGTCTCTTTGTCTCCTTCTGTCTCTATGGCAAGCACGTGCACCCTATAGCAAAACAAAACAAAACAAAACAAAAACTCTAAAAAAATGTAAAAAAGAGAATAAAAGACTAACAGTTGCCTGTGTTATTTTAAAAGAATTATTTATTTCATATTGTTTATTATTACTATTATTATTACTATTTTAATTTGCTACCGGGCACATGTGCTCACCAGAGAGAGACAGAGAGAAATAGAGAGAGAGAGAGAGAGAGAGAGAGAGAGAGAGAGAGAGAGAGTAAGAAAGAAGCTCCTAAATCCAAAACTTGAATAGTTGTCAGCCCTGTGGGAGCCCATTGAATAGTTGTCAGCCATGTGGGAGCCCAGTGCCTTAAGCACTACCCCACCTGCTGGCCCTGGACCATGTAAACTTTTGACAATTAACTTGTTATAACCTCCCCTCTTGCTCTTTGTTACGTAAACCAGATTTCTTGGCAGCCATTTGGCAAGCACAATTCTAGACAACTGGGATTCTGTGTCACCTGGGCCATGCCCCCTGAACCCTGGCTCAAGTAAGTTAATTTAATTTCACTTTTGCCTCAGCCTTCTTTTTAGGTTGACACTAGCTCCAAAACAATTTTGGTCTGGGGATTTGGGGAAAAGTTACAAAATGTGTATTTTGAATAGACAGGTATTTTCTATTTTTTAAAATTTTTATGACCTACATATAAAGACTATACTCTCCTTACTAGATAGATGCTAAATGCTAGCATAAAGCAAGAAAGTATCTGTTCTGAGAAACAATTTGGCCTAGTGGTATTCATACATAGAAAGCCTTGATGGAATACCCATAAAGTACTACAAATTCATGCTCAATTAGGAACTTATAAAATACAATGCAAGGATCTAAAGCTCTTCAAAGGCAGAGGACTAGGGACTGGAGAGAGGGAGAAGAGGGATTATATACTTTTATCAAGTTATAAATGAAGTCTTGTTTGGAGATTATTAAACCAGGTGAGTAGTATGACCTGCAGGGAAGTTGACAAATCATTGATATCCTTGGAGTTTATTCATACATGAATCGGTTTAGTTTCTTTTTAATTTCTCATCTTGCAATCTCCTTTTAATTGCATGCACCCAATAGTTTCCTCCATTGTTCCTAGGATTTATACCTACTCCAGCAGAGGAAGGCATCAGGTCGACTGCTTGATACAGTAGTTTTTTCTTATTTAACATCTTTTTTTTTTTTTTTTGAGAGGTTTTTGCTATAGGGCACCTGCACTCTCCAGAAAGACAGAGACAGAGAGACAGAAAGCGAGAAATCACCCCCCAGGGGGGATGGCCACATCGCAATCCCTTCTCCTCTTTTCTCCTCTTGGGATCTTGGGCATGCACGCACACACAGTCGGTGTGAGTTTATGCCACCGGGTCTGGGACTCGAACCATGGTCGACTACATGGGAGTCCAGCGACATAGCCATTACGCTAACTTCTGGTCCCATGATGAGTGTCTTTTATGCTCATCAGATGATTGGGAGCTGGTGGCTCCTAAATAGCTTCAGGGTGGAGGCTGGTCACCAGAAAGACCACAACATGAGTACAGTGTTAGGTCTTTCGGCCCCACCCCGTGAGATGGGTTGGAATTGAGTTGAGCACAGCTGACCAGCAATGTAACAGTCATGCTTATGTGATGAACACTCCATGAAATTACTCCCCAAGCTCAACAGAACAGCATTTGGAGAGCTTCTGGAGAGCAGACCATGTGGAGACTCCTGGAGGGCAGTGCACCTGGAGAGAGCTTAGATGCTCCACACCCCTTCCCTCATGGCTTGACCTATGCAACTTCCATCTGGCTGTTCACCTGTAGCTTTTATAATATCCTTTATTTTTTCAAGTTATTTATTTTATTCACGATAGCCTTCGTGTGAGTGTGTGCATGTGCATGCAAGGAAAGGGAGTCAGGGACACTGTCCACAGGGTCTCATCACTCTGTAGCCCCTTCTCCCAGCCCTCCAGCCCACGAGGATGTTGAACATGCTCAGTATGCACAAAAATAGTTGATCTTTAATGGACTGGGATCTGCACTTGCAGCAGCCATGTGCCTTCCAGTTCTACAGTTCAGCTCCCTACAGAGGATACCACCAGGTAGAGCCTGAAATGTCCATTATAATTAATGAGTAAACATACCGAGCTGTTTTCTGAGTTCTGTGAGCTGCTTAATAGCTAATTAATTGAACCCAAAAAAGGAGTCATGTGAACCTTGATTTAGAGATGGTTGGTCAGAAATACGGGTCACAGCCTAGGGATTGCAACTGGCATCTAAATTGAGGGGCTGTCTCGTGGGACTGAGCCTTTAAACTATGGGGTTTCATGCTATCACCAGGTCGCTAGAGCTAAATTAAAATGATAGGACGTTCAGGTGTTATCCACTGGAGAATTAAATGGTTGCTGATGGGGCAAAATCGGTACAGATTTGGGTGACCAGAGGTAAAGCTTTCTGTGCTAAATGTGTGAGTTGGAAAAGCACTCTAGTTTGTCTTTTTTTCAGAAGCTCTACATGTCGTCACAGGTGTTCTTAGAGGACTGTGGTGGAAGTGCCACAGTAAAGAAGAAGGCACTATGTCTAAGGAAACACAGTTTGAAGGGATACAACCAGAAGCCAAAGAATGCCACCAGCCTCTGTACACAGGAAAGGCAAGGGACAGGCTCTCCGCTGATGTGTCACCTTGATGTTTGCCTCTTAAAACTTATTTTAGATTCTTAACCTGGAGAATGACAAGGAACTATATTTATCTTTTTTTTAGTTTAAATAATTCTTTATTTTCTTTGATTTATTCATTCATTCATTCATTTTAATTTGATCAGAGAGAGAGAGAAAGAGAGAGTGAGAAAGGAAGCCAGCAGGTCCAGGACTCGAACCATGGTTGGCCATGTGGGAATGTCGAGCACCTTATCCACTATGCCATCTGCTGGTCCCAACATTTATCTTGTTTTAAGCCACTAACTTCGTGGTAATTTGTTTCAGTGTCAACAGGAAATGCATATGCTCGATTTATATACATTTTAATAAACCTATGATGAATGAATAAATAATAAATAAAAAAAGTTTGCCTTGATAAACCTATAGAATACCCCTAGAGTTATAGGATTTGAAATGGGTTGCAAGTTTGATTTGAAAAATACATATTAATAAAAATCTATTTTGGGGGACCAGCAGATAGCGTAATGGCTATGTCGCTGGACTCTCATGTAGTCGACTGAGGTTCGAGTCCTGGACCCGGTGGCTTAAACTCACGCCAGGCGCGTGTGCGTGCGTGCCCAAGATCCCGAGAGGAGAATAGAGGAGAAGGGATTGCGGCGTGGCCATCCCCCCTGGGGGGTGATTTCTTGCTTTCTGTCTCTCTGTCTTTCTCTGTCTGTCTGGCGAGCGCACGTGCCCTATAGCAAATACCTCTCCGGAAAAAATAAAAATCTATTTTGGTAAAGGAAATTATTTTAATGTACACCCAAAATCGATATTGATGTTAGAAACTTAGCTAAAATTTTCTAGGGATTTTAGGACTAATTTACCCACTGGTATGAGTAATTTGCTACCATTTTTGCCCTTAATTAATAATGGTATTAATTTTTAACCTTATCATTGGCTTAATGTTATAGAATTTGATTTGAATTTTTGTGTGAGAAAAGACTTCCAACTAATAGAATAAATTAATGTAACTTAACCACAAATACTGGAGACTCTTATTTCCATTACCAAATAGGGGTTGGTAAGCAATATTTGACAATGTCTTTGATAAGGCTTCGATAGCAGGAAATACCCATGTGTTAAGTCCAGCACACTGAAAAGAGAATGAAGATATTAAAAGAGAATCCCCAAGACACACACCTGGACATGGCATTAATGAGAGTTCTAGGAACATCCATTTCTTGAAAATGAGAAACAATTCTAATTTTATATGTAAACTAACTCAACAATTTTCTTTAAGATGTTTGAAATGGATAATGAAGAATCTGTCAAAAGGAAAAAAAAAACCAGCTGATAAGGAATAGAGTTTTTCTTAGCTATTTCTTCAGCAGTGCTGAGGTAACATACCATCTTGCTTCCTATCATTGTGCTGGGAATAATATCTATTGCCAGTTTTTATCAAATTACTTGAGGCTATGTTTAAATCTTTTCAAATTTCATTTTATGTTTTATACAAAATTATATATAATTCAGTATAAATTATGTATTTCATAGATATTGTGAATAACCTTTTATATAAAGGCTCATTCCCACAAGACAGCACCTCACTTCAGATGCCAATTTTATTTTATTTCTATGTTTATGAATATAACCTGGAAATATAATATTCTTATGTAGATAACTTTAAGCAGCTGGGAAGTTTCACTCCCTAAAGGGTGCTTAATACTTCTGTTACTTCTGTTATACCTGCTATTTTGTGAATCTGCTGTAAAATTTTTACCCTGTTATTTTTTTTTTCTTTTTCTTTTTCTTTTCCTATTACCAGTCAGAATGAATGGTTTTTAATTAATTTGGTTTTGATGTGAGTTGCTTACTAATGAAATAAAGAACAGCTGTGATTCTGCTATGGTAATACTCTTCTAAATCTGATGACTCCAGAAATCTCACACATTGAAGAACATACATTTTCAAGGCAGTTCAATATATATATGTATATATATTTTGCAAAGGTTTATGCCTTAGAGCAGCTGCACTTGTTGGAAAGAAAGAGAGACAGAGACAGTGAGAAGGAAAGTGAGAAATCATGCCCCCAGGGTCAATTTCACTGCAATTTCTTCTCCTCCATCCTCCTCCCAGGGTCTCGGGCACGCAGGCACGTGTGACTGGCATGAGTTTCAAGTCACCAGGTTGGGAGCTTAAACTACAGTAAGCCTTGTGGAGTCCAGTGACATAACCACTACCTATCTGCTGGCCTATTCTGTTCAATATTTTATACACATTTTGGGCAATGGTGCATTTCTAAAGTTGCTGCCGTGGCTATAATAACCTGCCATTTATTAAAGATGTGGACAATAATTAAATGTTGAAAATCTCTTAAGAAAGTCACCCCACTTCAACTCTCTTAGCTGAAGAAAGAAATTGTGAATTATGTTGCTGTTAAGTGAAACATTTTTTGCTCACTTAGAGACCTGGTCTTTTATAAAATATAAAAAGCATGTGAGCATGATTTCTAAAGCTAAAGAGATAAAGCTAACATTTTGCAAATGTTACAGTCTTAACCTTTTATTGAGGGGGAGGAATTTTTGTGTGTTTCTGCTAACATTCTCTGAATACCACTACACACACACACACACACACACACACTAACACATACACTGACACACACACACACACACACACCAATGCGTTATTAAGCTACTCTCAGACTTTTCCTCCATTAGGAGAAAAGGCAAGGCAGACAAAATGCAGGGGAATAAGGCAAAGTTGAGAAAGGTTTTATTCTATTTTTTACAGTGGCAACATTGTTGATCAGTTGATTTACATTTTTTCTCTACATTTATATGTAGGTTATTCATACCCACACAGTAATGCATACTACATATGGAATTACAGATATAAACATAAATTGGACATGATAAATAGCTATGTGTGGATTCTAATCTACAAATTATCCCTTAGTTAATTTCTAAGTGTCTTAAAGCCGATTTTAGGAATCCTAAACATTCCTGAGGAAGAGGTTGGTCCCACAGTCATAACTGGAATATACAGCTCTGAGTGTGTGAGGATGCCCTTCATTTTTATAAATTGTCCAGAATTACTTATAGATTAGGCTTTTTTTTGGGAGAAGTTTTTGCTATAGGGCGCATGCGCTCGCCAGACAGGCAGAGAGAGACAGAGAGACAGAAAGTGAGAAATCACCCCCCAGGGGAGATGGCCATGCCACAATCCCTTCTCCTCTGTCCTCCTCTCGGGATCTTGGGCACGCACGCACATGCACCTGGCGTGTTTTAAGCCACCAGGTCTGGGACGCGAACTGCGATTGACTACATGGGAGTCCAGCGACATAGCCATTACGCTAACTGCTGGTCCCTAGATTAGGCTTTTTTTGATCCCTCAGTTTGGGTAGAAAATATTTCTTCTTCTGATGGCATCAAAACTCCGCAAGAAAATATACGATTTATGTTGCATCTTTGTCGATATACGAATTATTTACCTTAAAGATTTGATGATATTTTTCTTCTTCTTCTTTTTTTTTTTAGAGAGATTTTTCCTATAGGGCGTGTGCACTTGCTGGAGAGACACAGACAGAAAGCAAAAAATCACCCCCCAGGGGGGATGGCCACACCACAATCCATTCTCCTCTCAGGATCTTGGGCACACACACACACACACCCGGCGTGAGTTTTACACATTGGGCTTCGTGGGAGTCCAGCGACATAACCCATATGCTATCCGCAGGTCCCATTTTTTCTTGTTTTTCTACACATATGTTTCTATGCCTACCTGCCCGTGCCCAAGCTATGACCTGTCTTTATTCTTATCTACTCAGATAATGTCTATGAAGGACTTTGCCAGGCTTTTCAAGTAAACGAATCCTTCCTCAGTTGGTTTGAGCCTGACATTTGAGGCTGAATTCACAGTTTGTATCTGGTGCAGGATGAGTTAATTCTACTTCATAACTGCGAGTTGAAACTAGCCCAGATTAGCATTTTACAGTCATCACATGGGTAAGGCACAAAGATTCATAAAAATCACTGCCAATATCGAGAATAATTATAGCTACTGTGTTCTGAGTACCTGCGATAGGCTGGTTTCCTAGACATACTGAATATACAGCATAAGCCTTCCTAGGTAGCCATTACTCATGTTTTTATATAAATGACTCAGAAGTTACGTTACATGGATTTAGTAACCGAGCCCCCAAATCCTATGTTATTTCTAAGCTGCAGTTTTCAAGCTGCAAAGATCTCAGTGCTTTTGGAGTAATACCATTGAGTCAGCAACGACATTTTCCTGTCATTTGTACATGCTACAGATAGATGTTTAAATAAATGAGACCAATGTAGAAATAGTATAAATGTGGGACCAGCAGATGCCATAGTGGTTACATTGCTGGATCCCCACGTAGTTGACTGTGGTTCAAGTCCCGGATTTGGCAGCTTAAAACTCAAGCCAGAAGCTTGCATGTACATGCCCCAAATCCTGAGAGGAGAATGGAGAAGAGATTATGGCATGGCCATCCTTCCTGGGGGGTGATTTTTTGCTTTCTATCTCTCTCTTTGTCTCTGTCTCTCTGGCAAGTGCATGTGCCCTATAGGAAAAATTCTCTCTCTAAAAAAACAAATACTATAAATGTAACTTTGGTACCTGGATTTTATTCTTCAGAAGCTATACTCAATAAAGGGGACAAAACCTAATTGAATAATTCATTCAACAAGTCTTTATGTTATTTAATTTTTTTAAATAATGATTTTATTTAACTTTTTATTATTTATTTTAATTTGGTGAGAGAGAGAGAGAAAGTGAGAAAGCAAGCCACCCGGTCCAGGACTCGAACTGCAGTCAACCATGTGAGAGTCCAGCACCTTAACCACTATGTTACCTGCCAGCCCCGAGGTATAATTTAGATGTAAGCAGTACATACGTTAACCAGGAGACATTATAGTCCTTGTCCTTCAAACAAAGCATAAAGTAATAAAATAAGTACATTGTCATAGAAGCTATCATTTTGTATAAAAATAAATGATAAATATAAATGTTCAAGGAAGTAGACGAAATAAAAAGATGACAGACAGCAACCATTAAGCAAGGACTTATGGAGTCATTTCATTTGAGTTGAGCCTCAAGAGATGGGAGAGTTTGGCAATAAATGAATTTTTGAGACTATTCCAGGGAACTAAAATGCCGTGAAAAGTACCGAAATAATGACCAAGCATGGGTTTCATATGGTTTATAATTGTGAGGAAACATTTCTCTTCCTTCCTCTTGTGGTACCTTGGGTTATACTTTTCAGTCCCACTGGTGTAGGCTTGGTTGTGTGGCTTATTTTTGGCTAATCGAATTTGATAGGTGTGATGTATGTCCCACTGAGTAAAACCTTACACTTGATTTTCTAGTTACGTTTGACCTCTGGCTCTACTCTGAAAAGAACAGTTACCTCACAAACCTGATCCCTGGCCTAGAGCAGATCTACAGTTAGCCTATAGTTTACATGTAACTTGAGCAATAAACATTGTGTTAAGCCACTGAGATATCACAAAATCTCAGTGGCTTAACACAGTGGAAACCTATGGAAACTGATGAATATGATGCCACTTAGTGTCCTTTAAAGAGTCTAGCAGACGGCTTAGGGGTTAAGGTGTTGTACTCCCATATGGCTGATGGGTGTGGGAGTCTGGCAACTTGAAAATCATGCTGGGTGCATGTGCATGCTTACCCAAAATACTCAGAGGAGAATGGAGAAGGGACTGTGGTATAGCCATCCCCCTGGGAGTTATTTCTCATCTATCCTCTGTCTGTCCAGTGAGCTCACAGGACCTATTGCAAAAATCTCCCTCTCCCAACCTTCCCCATCCCCCCCCAGAAAAGGAATCCTGACCAGAGAAAAAGGTTTATATAAGATTATAAAGTTAAATAAGGCAATGAGGACTTTAAAGAGTTGGGCTTTATTCTATGGCAACTGGAATTGGTGGTGTACTTGGTATGTATTCTTATGACTAAAAAAAGTGTTGCTTCCATTGTGGAAGCATTAACAAGAGTCATTTTTTCTGATAGTTGTCCAAATGTGAGTACTTCACAAATATTTTAAATGATGGCCAAAATTGATGTTAATGAGTAGATCCTATGACTTTACTTTTACTTTCCTGTATAAAGCGTGTCCTCCCTCTTCAGCTACTTTCATGTGCACTGTGACCATGGATTGCACATTGCCAGAATTCTCTCACTAAGATAAGACAACATTGTGGACCAGCATATTACCAAGCTTGCATTTTAATAGCTTTTGTCTAATTCCTCATTAAATGAATAGTAGGACATACAAGCACACATTCAATCTTTAAAAACTTCTCATTTTGAATTAGGGATGAGTTTTTTGAAAAGTTATCCAAAGGCTTTAGGCAATAAACAGAATGAATGCCAAAATCTACCTGATCTCATTAATCAGTTTTACATACCCTGTATAAATGGGGTGACCATGGGGTTGGCAGGTGTTGGTTAAAGGCACTGGATTCCCACGTAGCCGACTATGGTTTGGGTCCTAGATCTGGAGACTTGCTTTCTCACTTTCCCTTTCTCTCTCTCTCTCTCCCTGTCTAGTAAAATTAAAAATAATAATAGTAATAACAACAAATGAAATTAATTAAATAAATAAATCTTTTTTAAAA
This sequence comes from Tupaia tana, assembly GCA_026018925.1. Lineage (NCBI taxonomy): Eukaryota > Metazoa > Chordata > Mammalia > Scandentia > Tupaiidae > Tupaia > Tupaia tana. Next base: position 11,752,521 of record JAKSZU010000014.1, on the reverse strand, counting down.
ATGGGGTGACCAGGTAATTTGTTCTCCAAATAGGGACCCTTTCAAGAATGAAATGGAATGTGTGTCCTAAAGCAATTGCTATAAACTGTCATTATTTAGGAAAACCTAGCTATATGATCATCCAGTGTATGAAAGGACTGAAGTATCAAATTCATCACTGCTCGCTCTCTCTTTCTACTTCCGGGAAAGAAGGAAAGCAAGAGTTTGCCAGGGACTCTGTCTCTATTCCATCTGTCATCTATGAAGTTCTCTCTGCTTCCCTCACTTTTCACCAGCTCAACCAGCTCTTAAGAGAAGTCAGAGAAGGGTAGGTATGACTGCACTCTGAAAATAGTGATAAAAACTCCCAACGCAGTGGAACTTCACCAAACATATGAAAAATGTAGACTATCTTCAATATAATAGGAAGAATTCATGTAAATATTCATACCTTTTGTTTTCAAGAAAGCACGGGAAATATAGATGTTTTTATTTTAAAGTTTCCCCCAATGTTTTTCTCCCCATTGTCTCTACTGTGAAGTGGAGTGCAAACAATACTATTAGCAGTGCTGAGAAACCTATTATTCTTAAATGTTTTAATTGCCTTTAATTTGGCAGATTTTTTAAAAATGGGATATTGGTAGTGGAGGGAAAATTATTTAAGAAATTCTGGATAATATCTTGTCATCTCCAGGTCCTACCACAATTCCAAACATAAGTAAATGTTCAAAAGGATTTGTTGAATCCATGAGGAAATTAAAGGATAAATCTAACACCATGTGTGAAATACAAATATAGATTATGAAATCAAGACTACTTTGAGTTCTATCTAGAGCAGTAATAAAAAGTTTCTGGAGATAAAAAGACATGACCTTAACTGAAAATTTAGAACAATTTTAATATGCACAGTTAGTTCAAGAAGACATGAAAATGAAATGAATAAACTCTGAGAAGTCAGAATGGAAAAAATGTATTAACTTCATACTGAAGAGGAAGTTATTTAGAGCAGATGATTAGTTTTTCTAAAATGGCTACATAGCTGGAAATTCTATGCATCATGAAAAGAAAGCTTACATTTCTGTTTGTATATTCCTGAATTTATATTTTCACTAGAAATCTCTAAACAATACTTTTGGAATCTACTTGAATTATATAATCCTGTTTTCCACTGGGGAAAAGGAATTATATTTAATTAGGCTAGGGATAGATGTCAGAATTATTAGAAAATATTTACTCTAAGTTTATACTTTAAAGAACAAACATATTCAGGGAACCAGCAGTTAGCGTAATGGCTATGTCGCTGGACTCCCACGTAGTCGACTGCGGTTCGCGTCCCGGACCCGGTGGCTTAAAACTCAGGCCGGGCGCATGTGTGAGCGTGCCCAAGATCCCGAGAGGAGAATGGAGGAGAAGGGATTGCGGCGTGGCCATCCCCCCTGTGCCCCTGTGGGGTGATTTCTCGCTTTCTGTCTCTATGTCTCTCTCTGAAAAAAGTTCAATAGCAATAGTCTATTTTTAATACAATAAAAAGAAAAACATAAAGAAATATGTTGACAGAACAAAGATTAAACCTTTAATCATAAATTAAGAATAGAATTAAATACCTTTAAAAAAGGAACATTATTTGAAATACTAAGAATATATACAGATACACAGATACATATATGCACACATTCATACACATGATTACATTACAAAGAAATTAACTCAGAAATATAAAAATAAAAATATGTGCAAAGACATCCTAAATTATTTAAGATAAAAAGATAAGAATCACATTCAAAATAGTCAACAGACTTGAAAAATCAGAGCAAATAATATTCAACCAGTAAAAGAAAACTTTAAAATGTTAAATAAAATAAGGTAAATTTTTTTCAGTAATAAATATCTATGGGTAAAATAATTCATAAAAATACATAAGTCAAAAATAACAAGAAATGAAAACCCATAATCTGTAACAGATTTTAATTTATACCCCAGAATCCAATAAGCTACATTGGCAAAACAAAAGGTTAATACAGAAAAAAAAAAAAAAACACCTTAATTATGTAATAAACATAGTTGATTTAATTAGCAAACACAACTCTGTATCCTTAAAAGCTTTTTTATAATGTTCAGAGAATTTTAAAAATTTATTTTATTTCATTAATTTTTTGGTATTGGACACATGTACTTGCCAGAGAGAGAGAGAGGAAAGTAAGAAAGCATCCCCCAAAGGGGTTAGTCATACTGCAATCCCTTTTCCTTCTTCTTCTCTATGGATATGGGGCATGCAAGCACATGAATCCTGCATGTTTTTCAAGCTTCTGGGTCTGGGACTTGAACCTCTCAATTAGCCATGTTGGATCCAGCCATCTTAATCACCGGCTAGCCCCATATAAATTTTTAATTATTGTTTTTTTTTTTTCAGCACATGTATTAAGGCACAAGGAAAACACTAATAAATTCCTACAAGTAGACACTGTAGGCAGCATCTGTTAATCATGAAAGAAAACTATGTTAATAATTGCTGCATAACAATATTTTCACATGCTTTCCTGCTTAAATATAAGTTTAGTGCCACACAGTTTTGATTGAGTCTTCTACAAGGCTTCAGTGCCATTTTGAGGTTTGACTGAGAAGGCAGCCATGTCTAAGCTCTTGTGGTCACTGGCAGAATTCAGTTCCTTATGACTTATTGGACTAAGAGCATGGATTCTTGGGGGTTGTGGGCTGGAGGCCAGCCTTGAGTTCATTAATGTGTCTCTCCAATGTGGCTGTTTACCTCCTCAAAGCCAGTGAAGGTGTGAGTCTTCGACAAGATAGATTCTACACTTTCATGTACCACAATATCCCATAACCGTTTTCATATTCTATTTATTAAAAGTATGTTATAGGTTTGGTCCACAAGGAATGACAGAAGATCACATAGCTGTATGAACACCAGGAGGTGGGATTCAGATCTCGTCTGCCACAATAGTTAAATTCAGAAATGGATCACTAAAGTTGAAATGGTAGGGATCATTTAAAATTGACAGAACAATGTGACTACTAATATCGAATAGAAATTTAAGACCAAGTCTCAGAGGTATTGTCAAAGTTTATTGTGAAGTAAAGATTGTAAGATATAGAAGAACGTATATAGATTACTACTGTGTGTGTAAGTGTGTGTGTATGTGTGCGTGTTTGACATAGATTGGAAGCTCTATGAGATATTGAAGATAGTGCATTATCTCTAGGTAGAAAGAAAATGGCTGAAAGAGCAAGTTGAACTGATTTCCTTTTATTTCTTCTTCTTCATTTTTTAATCTCTTTATTTTTTAACTTGACCAGAGAGGGGCAGAGAGAGAGAGAGAGAGAGCAAGCCGCGAGGTCTGGGACTTGAACCACGGTCAACCATGTGAGAATCCAGCGCTCTTAACCACCATGCCACCTGCTGGCCCCCTTTCAATTCTTTTTGAATTTTATATCTAGTGTCTTTATTATCTATCCAAAATTAAAATATTTTAACCATCCTCTTTTAAGGATTTGTACCAAAAGTGTGCCCAAGTACACTACCAGAGTGTCTCTATTATAATAATTAGCAAATTGACAGACTGTAACAATCATAAATAATTTTGTATTTGTCAAACTTTAGTAGCTTATTCTTCGTTATGAAACTTTCAACACTTTATGGGAAATAAAATGTTCCTGTATTTCAGAAATAATCTTAGAAGCCATTTGAAGTTAAAAGCATTCTTTGAATTAGAACTGAAACAGAAAGGACTACTAGAACATTGAAATGATTAAAAGAAGTCTGATAATGGATTTCCTGGAGCTCACAGGTGGATGTGTTTGGTTTGATGATTTTGGCTGAGATTGAAGTGGAAAAAGAAATAATTCTAAGAGCTGATGTTCATTCTTTGCTTGTACCAAGCCCGAAAACCCATGGATTTGCTTTGATAACCCCACGCTGCTGGGTAATGGCAAAACAAACATACTTGGTAAGAACTTTCATTATACAATGCTCAACTGCTTTGTAGAATGTAAAGGTTTTCTTTATAAAATTTAATTTTTTTGGTAGTAGCTTAAGGTCTAAGATTCCATATTCTCCAATTAGTATTCCATAGCTGTTTTGTTTTCTCCTCTTTAGGTTGTGTTTAGAGTCAAGAGAGTCTGATGATTTGTATAATTAAATAGATCTGGTGATGTAGGTGTTTTCCATATGTTCTTGTCTGATAAGATGGTAAATATGTCAGTTTAATATTACATATTAAAATAAATTATATCACAATAAAATCAACTCTCATCACTATTTCTATAAATTGTATTTACTAATGAGATATTCTATTCATGTGCCACCAAAAATCCTTTCAAATGCCAATTGACTTTTAAGGTTTTTACATCACTGAATTCTTAGCGATTAACGAAACATTAATACTTCCAATATAAACAAACCGTGATATTCATATAAGATTGATGTTCTCCATGAACTTCCTTTTAAAAGGCATAATTTAAATTAGAAGAAATTTCTAATTTTGAAGTGGTATTTCTCCTTTTGTAAATTACCCAGAAACAACAAAGAGAAACCAAAACAGAAACTGGGACTCCATTTTTAGTAATATTAGAAGATCTAAGTAACTTCAACTCAAAAGATATGAGGAAGAGTTATTAAATACTATGAAGGTCAAATATAAGTTAGTGGCTATGCTGAGGTAAGGTACTCCTGTCTGTGGCAGTTAGGAAAAAAAAAAAAAAAAGGCAGAGTTTGTTGTTGTTGTTGTTGTTTTAAACACATTTATCTATTTATTTATCTCTTTTTATTGTGATTTTCAAGCCAGCAGATCCAGGACTCAGGCCGTGGTCAGCCACATGGAAATCCAGTGCCTTAACAACACCACCTGTTGGCCCAAGGCTGACTTTTTAAAAGTAGCACCTTCTAGTGCAAAAGTACTCCTTGTTTATTTATATGATTTTTGTGGGCTGATCGTAGAAGCTTTTTTCTTTTTTCTTAATTCTTTTATTATAATAAGAATTCTTTCTTTTTTTTCTTTTTTTTTGGAGAGGTTTTTGCTATAGGGCGTGTGCGCTCGCCAGCCAGACAGAGAGAGACATAGAGACAGAAAGCGAGAAATCACCCCCCCAGGGGGGATGGTCACACCGCAATCCCTTCTCCTCCATTCTCCTCTTGGGATCCTGGGCATGCATGCACATGCGCCTGGCGTGAGTTTTATAAGCCACCAGGTCCGGGACTCGAACCGTGGTTGACTACGTGGGAGTCCAGCGACATAGCCATTACGCTAACTGCTGGTTCCCAATAAGAATTCTTTTTTATACATTCATTTGCTATATATCATTTAGCTTGTATAGAGAATTTACCCAATGTGAAATACACCTCAAACAGATCCAGTTGAAAATACTATACACATCATCAACAGGTTATAAAACATTTCTGTGTCCCACAAATGTGTTACCTTTCTATTTTTCCTCCCTAATTATCTTCCTTTCACTCGTCCTTTCTCCTATCTTCCTTTCACACTGTTTCCAGAGTCCATAACTATTTTCAAAGCTTTTATGTCTTTCAATCTTTCAGTCTCTATTGTAGAGTGTAGACAGTTGGTATATGTTAAGTGAAGCCATACAATGTCTCTCTTAAAAAACCTGACTTGCTTCACTCAGCAACAAATCTTCCATATTCATCCACGTTCTACCAAATACCAGGGTATTGTTTTTTATTTATTTATTTATTTTATTCCATGGAGTATATGTACCACACTTTTTCAATCCATTCATCTGTTTTGTGGACATTTGGGTTAGTTCCATGTTTTAGCAATTGTGAACAATGCCACAATAAACATAGAGGTGCAAGCACTCTTCTGACTGAGTGTTTTCCTATCCTTTGGGTAGAAACCCAGGAATGGGATTGATGGATCATATAGTAGTTCTATTTGCAGGTCTTGGAGGAACTTTCATAGTGTTTTCCACAGTGGCTAGATCAATTTACATTCCCACCAACAGTGTAGGAGAGTTCCCCTTTCACCACATCCTCACCAGCACTTATCATTTTTTGTTTTTTCATCTTTGCTATTCTAACTGGAGTTAGATGATATCTCATTGTGGTTTTGATCTGCATCTCCCTTATGATGAGCGATATTGAGCATTTTTTCATATGCTTTTTGGCTGTTTGTATGTCTTCCTTAGAGAGTTGTTTATTCAGCTCATTTTCCCATCTTTTAATTGGGTTAATCATTTTTTTTTTCTGGTAAGCCACTTGAGTTCCCTGTGCATTCTGGTTATCAGGCTCTTATTTGGGACATAGTTTAGAAAAATATTTTCCCATCCCAAGGAATTTTTTTTAACACTAATTACTGTGTCCTTTGCTGCGCGGAAACTTCTTAATCTGATGTAATCCCATCCCACTTGTTTATTTTTAGGATTATTCTCTGTGCTTTGGAGGATTTTGCCTATCCTGATGCCTCCCAGAGTTTCCCTAGTGTTTTCCACCAGCAGTTTTATAGTTTGAGGTCTTAGGTTTAGATCTTTGATCCACTTTGAGTTAATTTTTGTTAATAGTGAGAGGACTTCAGATTCATCTTTCTCCAGGTGTATACCCAGTTTTTCCAGCACCATTGGCTAAAGAGATTGTTTTTTTTTTTCCCATAGAATTGACTTGTACCCTTTGTCAAAGATCAGTTGGCTATATGTTTGGAGTTCATAGAAGCTTTTTTCAGTCATATTTGTTACACAATTTTGAGGAGGAAAGAGATACCGGTGAAAGAATCACACTTGAAGTCATACTTGTAGGAAATAAATTTTCAGGGAAAAAGTGCAGAACAAACAGAAAAAGAAGTAATTTTCTATACAAAACAAGGCTATCAAAGAACAGAAAAAAATAATTCAAGGAGGAAAATGTGAAGAAATGAAAGGAAATTAAATCTGAATTCATAGAATTTAGATTTTAGGGACCAGCCGGTGGCATGGTGGTTAAGGCACTGGACTCTCACGTGGTCAACTATGTACTGAGGCAACTTGAAAATCACAACAGTCATGTGTGCATGCTTGCCCAAAACCCCAGGAGGAGAATGGAGGGGAAGGGGTCGTGGCATGGCCATCCTCCCTGGCGGGGTGATTTCTCACTTTCCCTTTCTCTGTTTCTCTGTCTCTCTCCTCTTTGATGACCACACACACCCTATGACTACAACCTAAAACAGAAAGGAATTCAGATCTTAAAGATGGGAATTAAAATGATAGAAATGAAGGATAATCTGAAAACAGCTGAAAGGAGATGATAAAATGTTAAGAATGGGGCTTCACAGTGACAAGGTTGTAAAATGCAACTTTATGTAAGGTTTACTTAAATGGGAAGGTTCTGGGTTCCTGTCTGGAGACCTCCTGAGTACTCAGGCACATGTGTGCCCATGACCTGGGGCTAGCTGAGGCTGAGGGTGAATCATGGCGTGGGGTTCCTATTGGGTGTGCTGTCTCCTAAATAAGCTTTATTAAAGAGAAAAAAAGAGAATGGACATATGGGCTTGGAGGACAGGGTGGAGAAAAGTAAAATAATAGTAATAATAACAACAGTAAAATAATTTTAAATAGTCACAGGTCACAGGTCATGCCATTTCTCTCGTTCTGGATATTGGTAAGTAGTATCTTCTCTCTCTCTCTTTTTCCATAACCAACCTGATAAGAGATTTATCAATTGTGTCGATTTTTTTAAATGATATTCTCTATTGTTTTTCTGTTTTCAGTTTTATCTTCTACTTTGATATTTAGTGCTTTATAACCTAAATTTCTACCTTAGAAAAATACACCAGCCCACAAACTTTGATATTTTGCCTTTTTATATTAGATAATTATTCTATCCAAAATATTTCCTAATTTCCCTTTTGATTTTTTTTATCCACAGATAATGAATGTGTTACTTCATTTCCAAATATTTGAGAGTTTCCCAGAGGTCTTTATGTTATTGATTTATAATTTAATTCCACTGTAGTTAGAGAACAGAGATCGTATGACTGGAATCCTTTTAAACTTATAGAGACTTGCTTTCTGGTTTACAGTGTGATCTATCTCATTAAATGTTATGATATACTTGAATAGAGTATTATTCTGCTGTCTTTGGATGGAGTGTTCTGTAAATATCAGGTCAAGTTCCACCAGTTTTTGAAGAGGAATACTTAAATCTCTGAGTATAATCATAGATTTGACTACTGCAAAATTCATTCTTACTAATGGGAAAAAAGGATTGAAAGTCAAAATTATGTTGACATGAGAAATGTATAAAAAAGGTCATAATAATGTTTTTAAGTCTTCTAGATTTAATAAATTTAATAATTATAAAATTATTTATTATGTATGTATGTGTATATATACATACATACACACACATGTTTACCCCTGTAGTTTTCCAAATGATATTTTAAAACTATGTGTCACTTTCTATTCTTACACTGAGGTAAAAGTGCATGTAATTCAATCAACTAAATATTGTTCAACGGTCTATAAATCCCTATCAACTACACCTGGCAATTTGGTTGCCAAGCAAACCATTTGTTTTTTCTGGTCAAGAAACGGTTTGAACGCTGATTGACGTGGTGATAATATTTCTGTTATGCAACAAACTAGCATGTTACCTGAAAATAAAAGTGCAGTGAATAAAGCTTTTATCTTTTCTAACGCTCTTTTTACCAAAAAAATCACTAATATATTTGCATTTGACTGTTCCTCATTCTATTTAGTAATAACCACACAGAAAAAAAAAAGTCCATAGAGAGTAAGATATAATGTTTGTACTCTCATGCTGTAACCATTGAGGTGTTAACTCTGATGCTGGCAAAGAGAATAACTTCTTTTTTATTAAAGGAAGATAGTTTTATTTCATCAAATATTTATACATAAAACAAAAAAGTAGATCTATGACTGCTTTTAACCTATAAGGCTGCTAAAGACTTCCAAGTCTTTAATCGTAGATATTTAGGTCAAAAGAACAAAGATTTCTAAAGCACTTTTGGCAGAAGTAATGATATACAGAGTTAGACTTGAACTTTCTAATTATAATCACCAGCAAGGGGATTACATTGTAACTATGAAACATAGATTTTTCAATAAATGCAGTTAATAATAAAATAATTTATTTGTACCTATAAATGTGTGAGTGGCACTCTTTATCACTTTTATATATGATAAATAATGAAGTGATAGATTATTTAGTAGTCTTTAAAAATACTTGTCATGTTATGCTCATATAATAAAATAAATTGCTATTTGTGGGAACAGATTCTGAAATAAATATCTAAAATCTTTAGAAGAGCAGAAAAGAAAAAGCCTTTTATGAAGCTAAATGCATTCTCTATTTTACAAGAGTGTAGAGGCTTTCCTGGCTATATGCAATTTAGCAAGGACATGCAAATGACCATAACACTGGAAAGGTGATAGGAACAACAATGACCAAGGTGTTCAATTGCTGCACAGAAATATTAGCCTGTCATAGCCAAGTCAGTCTGGAGTTGTTCATTCATTAGAAGTACATACAGAGCTTGGGCGATGAGATGCCTTCTTTAAATGTTGAGTCTTATTATCCATGCAATGTCCTACATTTCAAGTTTGCATCAACCTGTGAAATTCCTGCCAAAATCATATATGCAATGCTGGTCTCCTGAACTCAATGTTGTTTTTCTAAAAGTTTATTCTGGGGACTAGCAGATGGCATAATGGCTACATTGCTGGAATTCCATGTCATTAGCTGTGGTTCAAGTCCCAGATCGGGGGACTTAAAACTCATGCCAGGTGCATATGCCTGCATGTCCAAAATCCTGAGAGAATGGAGGAGAACAAATGGCAGCATGGCCATCCCCTCCTGGACGGCAATTTCTCACTTTCTGTCTTTCTCTGTCTCTCCATGCACCCCATAGCAAAAATCTCTCTTAATAAAAAATGTTCCGACTTTGTGTCATGAAACCTTTTGAGAGTTTAGCAGGTAAATCTGCTAACACAAACTGAAAGTCTGAAATACGCTGACATGTATCATAACTAATTTTACCATATGACTGTTTTAATAATGGAGTACGAGACTAGTTAGATAGCATAATGGTTAATGCAGCTGGATCCCACAGGGCCAACTACACTGTTGGAGCTCTGAACCTGGTGGCTTGAGAAACACACCAGGCAAGTATGCATGCATGCCCAAAATCCACAGAAGAGAATGGAGAGGAAGGGATTGCAGTGTGGTCATCCCCACTGGGAGGTAGGGGTGGTAGGAGGATTTATCACTTGCCTTCTCTATTTTTCTCTGTGTCTCTCTCTCTGGCAACTGAACATACCCTATAACAAATTAAAATAAATAAATACATTAATAATAGAGTACCAGGGTTAGCACGTGGTGTGCAGGTTAAGGCAGCTAGATTCCACATGGCTGACTGCATGGTTCGAGTCACAGATCCAAAGGCTTGAAAATCACACTGGGCGCCTGTACATGTATGCCCAAAGCCCCAACAGGAGAATGGAGGAGAAACAATTGCAGTATGGCCATCCCTCCAGGGGGTGATTTCTCACTTTTTGTCTCTTTCTCTCTGTTCTCTTTGGTGAATGGACATGCCCTATAACAAACTAAGGAAAATAATAATAACAATTAAGAAATACCAGTTCAGCATATTATAAATATTAAATGACTCAAATTACAAAGAAATTTATATTTTAACTAAATTTGTGAGCAATGTGCTCTTAAACAAGATGTAATTAATAACAGCAATTGCATGCATATAAAGTGAATCTTGAAATAAAGTCAACATATAACTATTTCTCAGGACGCCATTAATTTTCACCAGGTGTTTGAACAATTTGAGAAATGAAGTAGCAGAAAAGTACTGTATGAAGCCCAAATTTCACTTTATGTTACCGAGAGAGGCTCCAATGGAGGACATGGCTCAAGGTTAGTTAGCCATGTAGGCTTATTAGCACTGCCCATCAGAACAAGGTATCTAACCCATGTGGTCGGAAGGTGGGCTATACGGGGCAGCTGTCTGCACATACCCATTCCCCACCTACCGCCCACTGGCAGAGGCCCAGAAGCAGGAACTCACACCTACTCTGACAATTTATTTTCAGGCGGATGGAGGGAAGCTGAGTCCACCAGGTGAAATTTTCCTTCCCTAATTCACCAATTGGCTAAAGCTCTCTACTCTTAATACAAAATGTGCTGAAATGAGGTCTTTCCTTATGGGAACTCAGAATGGGCTCTTTATGTATATCATTTTAAAATTTTCTAAAAGGGCATAAGAGCAGATAAATAGTATGTACATAAGAGTTGTTCAAAATGAGACTGATGTGTATTCTTTTTCTCTCCTGGTAACTTTATTGATTAAATGGCCAGGAGTCTACCACAGATAAATTGTAAGAAAAAAAAGCAGAGGCTGCTAGCAAGTGGCATGGAGGTTAAGGCAACTGGATCCCACATGGTCATCTGCACAGTTTGAGTCCCAGACCTGAGGCTTGAAAAACAGACTGGACATGTGTGCCTGCATGCCCAGAATCCTGACAGGGTAATGGAGGATTGTGGTGTGGCCATCCCACAGGGGGTGATTTTTTCACTACCCCACCCCCCGCCTCTGCTGTATATTAGAAAATATGAGGAGAAAGAAAGAAAAAAAAAACAGTTAATTCAGAATAAAATTGTACATTGAAAGAGATGTAAAGTTACATAAATAAAAAGAACTGTACTAAATTAAGCTAGAACCTCTTGGCATGTACATTTGGGTGATATAATTATAAAGAAAAGCAAAGACATACTATAACATTTTGGAAAGTGAAGACCAAGATTGCTGTTCTTTTCTTTTGTTTCTTTTATTTTCTTCTTCTTCTTTTTTTTTTTTTTCACATTCAGTCACTGCATGTCTTTACAACAAACAGAGTAAATTTTCCCAGCATGAATACACTGTATACTAGTCCAGTCAAAAATATTACAATACATGTTATCAACAGATGATTTTCCATTTATGTGTTTCTTAAAATTTTTTTTTCCCTTGAGTCCCACTCCTCCCACCCCGCCCCCATCTCTAGTATCCACAGTTGCTCTCCATCTTTCAATTTCTGCCATGGAATGCAGACATTCAGTATATATTAAGTGGGGACATACAATGCCTCACTTTCATAGTCTGTATGGCTTCGCTTAGTATTAAATGTTCTGTATTCTGAGGCTAGCAGATGGCATGGTAGTTGAGGTCCTGGACTTACAAATGACCAACCACAGTTCGAAAATCTCAGACCTGGTGGTTTGCTTTCTCTCTCTCTCTTTCTCCCTCTCTCTCTGGTGAATGAACATGCCCTATAGCAAATTTAAAATAATAATAAATTAAATTAAATTAAACTAAACAATTGCTTTAAAAAATAAAAACCTTCTGTATTCATCTACTTTCTAACAAAAGCCAAAAACCAAAGTGTCTCTCTCTCTCTCTCTCTCTCTCTTTCTCTTTGGCTGAGTAGTATTCCATAGTGTATATGTGCCACACTTTTCAATCTTGGACATTTGGGTAGATTTCATGCCTTAGTAATTGTGAATAATGCCACAATAAACATGGATGTGGAAGTTTTTTTTCATCTGAGTGTACTCCTATCCTCTGGATAGATGCCCAGGAGTGGAATTGCTGGATCATATACAAGTTCTACTTGTAGTTTTTTTTTTTTTTTGAAGAGGTTTTTGCTATAGGGCATGCGCTCTCGCCAGACAGACAGAGAGAGACAGAGAGACAGAAAGCGAGAAATCACCCCCCAGGGGGAATGGCCATGCCACAATCCCTTCTCCTTCATTCTCCTCTCGGGATCTTGGGTATGCATGCACACACGCCCGGCATGAGTTTAAGCCACTGGGTCCAGGATGTGAACCACGGTTGACTACATGGAAGTCCAGCGACATAGCCATTATGCTAACTGCTGGTCCCAGGTTCTACTTGTAGTTTTTTGAGGAACCTCCATATTGTTTTCCACAGAGGCTGTACTAATGTTTGTTTCCACCAACAGTGTTCATTATAATTAAAATGTCAATTCTATACAAATTAATCCATGAATTTAATGTAATCCCACTCAAATTTCCAGAGATATTCTTCACAGAATTAGAAAAAACTTATGAAATTTGTCTGTAATCATAAAAAAACTCCATACCACCAAAGCAATATGGTGATAAATGAATAAAGAAAGAGGCCTCTCACTCCCTGACCCCTAAGTATATTGCAAAATTGTAACAATCAAAACAGTATGGTACTGGCACAAAAACAGGCATGTAGAGCATTGAAACAGAATTGAGAATCCAGAAATAAACCAGAACATACAGCCAACTGATTTTTGACAAAGGACATAAAACAATCCAGTGAGGAAAAGAAAATCTCTTCAGCAAATAATGCTGGTAAAACTGGGTATTCATCTGAAGAAAAATGAAGTGGACCCCTATCTCTGGGGGTTAAAAAATCACTTGAAAATAAATAAAAGATCTAAACATAAGACCTCAAACTATAAAATTACTGGTAGAAATACAGGAGAAACTCTTGGAAACATTGGAGAAGGCAAATACCTCTCAAATAGGACTCCCAAAGCACAGGCAATAATCCTAAACATAGACAAATGGGATCACAACAGGTTAAAAAGCTTATGCACAGCAAAACAAACAATAATTAGAATGAAGAGAAAACCCTTGGAATGGGAGATTGTATTTACAAATTTTCCCTCAGACAAGCAAGTGATTACCAAAATATTTAAGTAACTTAAGTAGCTTACCTGAAAAAAAAATGCAATTAAAATATTAGCAAATGAACTGAACAGACAACTTTCCAAGGAAGACATATGAACAACCAGAAAGCATATAAAAAATACTCAACATCCCTTATTACAAAGGAGATGCAAATCAAAACCATAATGAGATACCACCGAACCTCAGTCACAATAGCAAAAATGAAAAGAAGAAAAAGGAGAAGAAGAAGAAGGAGGAGAAGAAGAAGAAGGAGAAGAATGATGAGTTCTGGTAAGACTCTGTAGAAACGGGAACTCTCCTTCATTGTTAGTGGAAATATAAATTAGTACAGCCACTGTGGAGAATAATTTGGAGGTTTCTGAAAGACCTACAAATAAAACTACTGTATAATCCAGCAATTCCACTCCTGTGTATCAGCCCAAAGGTTAGGAGTACACTCAATTGGAAAAATACTTGCACATCCATGTTTGTTGTGGGATTATTCACAATTGCTAAGTCATGGAATCAACCCAAATGTCCAAGAACAGATGAATGGATTGAAAAAGTGTGGCACATATACACTACAGAATACTATTCAGCCATAAAATGTGTTGACACTCTGGCATTTGATAGAAAGTGGATGGAAATGGAAGATTTTATGCTAAATGAAGCAATCCAGACCATTAAAGAGAGGTATTGTATGTCCCCACTTAATATATACCAAATGTTTGCACTCTATGGCAGAAACTGAAAGACTGGAAGATATGAAAGTGTGGAAAGCAATGGTGAATACCAGAGACAGTGTGGGAGGAAGTTGGAAAATGTGGGTGGGAGTGAGAGAATCAAGGAGGGGGGAGCAAAACATTCAATAGATACAAACAGTATCTGTTGATGACAAAGTGTAAGGTAATATCCTTGACTGGACAAATATACCAGGTATACATACTGGGAAAATTCATTTTGTATATTTGAAAAGATAGTGGTTGAATGTAAGAAATAGGACAAAAGAAAATCTTTTACCAAAATGACTAAAAGTAAGATTACTAAGTAAACTAAAGTATTCAACAGAATATTATATATTCAGTAAAGCATTGTTTACAAAGATTAGAATATAAAATATTTGGGAAAAAACTCTTGAAATATAGAAGGAACTTAAGTAGCTCACTTGTAAGAATAAAAATATTCAATGCAGTTAAAAGATAGGCAAATGAGCTGAATAGATGACTCTCCAAGGAAGAACCAAAAAGCATAAAAAGTGCTCAACATCCCTTATCATAATGGAGATGCAAATCAAAACCACAATAAAGGCCACTTAACCCCAGTCAGAATGGTTAAGATTTAAAAAATTAAAAAATGGGGACCAGCTAGACTTCTACATGGCCAACAGTGGTTCAAGTCCTGGACCTCATGGCTTGCTTTCTCTCTTTCCCTCTCTTTCTCTATCACTCTCACTCTCTTACTCTGTCTCTCTCTGGTCAAAATTAAAAATAAAATGAATAAGTAAATAAATAAAGTTAAATAATTCTTTAAAAATTTTTTTGAAAAATAAAGAATGGTAAGTGCTGGTGAGCCTATCTATGGTCAAGATTTCTGTTGTATCACTAATATCTCTCAGAGAACCAGACACATAATTGAAAGTGTAATTATGAATCTAACGAATGAATGACATTCACCTAGAGCCCTATAACTTCAAAGTCCCTGTTTTGGACCATAATATTTGTGGTGTTACTTTCATCTTATCTATTTTCACATCTTGGCCCACTCCCTGGAATCATACTTCTAATAAACATGACTTGTTGTTTTTATTGGTCTGTTTGCCTTTCTTCTTTCAAATCCTCACTTCCCCTCTGTCCTTGATCTGGCTTCTGGTTTCATCTGGACTTGTCCTTGTTCAAAGTCAGCTCAGGAATCACTTCTTCAGAAAACCTTTCCTAATGTTTCCTCCTTCTTCAGAGTCTTGCATGTTTACAGAATATCCTGAGTATCGTATCTACACTTCCACAATTTTATGTGCTCACCTCTCTCACTATGCTCTGGTAAATGTCAGTTTAAAGAATATAAAGAGAGCATTCACTCAGGACCAACCACTTAATAGAAAGAATTATTTTTAAAATCTCTCAACACTTGAAAATCTTTCAGAGATGAAAACAGGCTTAATAGAAATAGTTAGCTCTAGATAGAATCTACACATCAGGACTATTATCATTTATCTGAGCTAAAATAGATTACACTAATTGAGATCAGGCTGATTAGCTATTTTAATCCTTATTGATAAGGCCATTACAGGCCACAGCCTCTTTAAATCAAAGAAGAATATGAAAGTAAGAAAAACACTTAATCTTTAGTTAACTTTCTAATAGCAACGGATAGCATCAGTTGGAATTTTTTTGGCTGCAACATAGAACTATATCTTAAACTGGCTTAGAATAGGAATGTTTTTCTTAAATAAAAGTAATATAGAGGTAATGTGATCTTCAGGCGTATTCAAAAACAATTTTACGATGGTTTCAGGCTCTTTTATTTCTCAGTCCTGCATCCTCTGAGTCATCTAGGCTGACTTCCTTTAGAACCTCATAAATTCTGAATCATTGGATAAAATTAGAGGAGGAAGATTGCCATTATCTATTTTTGTCTTCTTTTCAGGAGGGAAAAGTCATTTTAAGAAGCCCCTGCAAGACTTCCCTTATATATCACCAGTCAGCACTGGGTGACTTTTCCATTGGCTACTCGCTGGCCAAGGGGGGGGAATACCAACATTTAGTCTACTCTAATTGTTAGGGGTGAAAACACTTAGAGGACTAAAACACTGAGGTCCATAGATGCCTAAAACCCATGTTTCAGTGAAACAAGTAGGACATAGTAAATTAATAAAATAAATCAAAATGCTGCAGACTATTTTATAATATTACAGAATCCATCAAAGTGAAAATTGAGAAGTGTGACTGTTACTTACATCACTGTACTTAGATTTCACAAAACTAACACACCTACAGAAAAAAGTGGAAATTAAAACAGGGAAAGCAGACACAGCTGCCTGGTCCAGGGTTACTGCACATTTCCAAAATAGGATTAATTCGCTTTACTGCCAATTAGTTTTCATTTATTTTTCTTCCAACCTCAATTCTAGTCTATTTCTACTACTAAAACTGAAGAATAAATAAAATGTCTCTCTGTGCTCAGAAGGTTTTTCATTTAAGACTAGGGGTGAAAGATACATTATGAATAATATTGATTTTTTTTTAACCTCAGTCAAGTGACATGAAAACTTAACCTAGATTTTTCCTCTCCTCACATTTATCATAAATCTCTGACATGCCGATATTCTATATTTGAATGCTTTGTGCACATTAGCAATATGTAAAATCATATTGTATTGTGACAAGGCAGTAAATTTATTTCAGAGAGAGGGTCAATTTTAGCACTATGTGCACTATGAATAATAAAGCAGTTATTGATTCTAATGACAGATTATTACAAAATTAATAATTTAGTCATAGTAAGATCTTTTTTCATTTGAAATTGGAGAGAAAGTTGCTAAGGAAAAAAAATAAAAGGTAGCTCCCAGTCAGCTTTGTGTGTGTGTGTGTGTGTGTGTGTGTGTGTGTGTTATAATGATGCTGTTCATCATAATTACATAGTATCATGTAATATATATTATGTATATTTATCATATTGAGTTCAGAAAATAAGGATGTAGTCTTTTTACTTTAGTCATGGCTATTTAAATCTTTAACTCTCATCAATGACAATAGGGGCAAAGTTGTTTATTAGTTATCTAGCTATGCTCGGGTAAAAATGATTATATTTTATTCCTTTTTAACTCTTGCAAGATTTATTATCACAAATGATAACAATATCATAGTAAAAGCAAGATTGGAGACTTGTCAAAAGACTCAGATTTATTTAAATGAAGTAGAAATGTATTTTAATGCAGCTGATTACCATTAATTAAATTTATTTGTAGTCCTAACTAGCTGTAAAATTTTGACCATAGGACTGCATATATAAATGGCCAAGTTGCTAAATGGTCTTTGAAGGTATTAGAGTAAAATATATGTTTTTCTTTTTCTAATTGAACTGAAATTACTCACATGAAAAAAATATGCTCTATTCTTCATGTTGAACTATTTGCCATTTTTTTCTATCAGGTTAAATCAGGATTTGTTTTTAAACTCAAACATACCATGTCCCTTTTGTCATTTACTATGTGAAATAGTACCTATACATATCAACACAAATAATATTCCCACTGTCAGCGAGAAGCATGACTTCTTTGTTTTTATTCAGTGTAGTAGATGCCAGTTAAGAAATTCAAATTTCTCTTTTATTTTATATTCAATCTTTGCATATATTTAAAGTGAACCTAATGGAATATTCAGGGCCTTCAGCTTAAGATGATAGGATAAAATGATTCTTGATCCAATCACCCTTCTTGCTGAAAACAATTCCATTTATATGAGATTAAGAAATAGAAAATGTATGCAGGAGTGGTGGTTTAGGCTCTGGACTCCCACATGTTCAATTGTAGTTCAAGCCCTAGATCTGGTAGCTTTCTCTCTCTCTCTCTCTCCCTCTCTCTCTCTCTCTCATGAGTGTGTGTGCCCTGTAGCAAATTTTAAAATAATAATAAGAAATTAAATGAATAAATTTAAAGAATTATTTTATTTAATTATATTCATTATCATTATTGTTACTTTTTAAATTTGACCAGAGAGAGACAGAGAAAGAGAGGAAAGTGAGAAAGCAAGCTGCTAGATCTGGGACTCGAACTGCTGTTGGCCAGGAGGGAGTCCAGTTTGCCTATACCAACTTGCCACCTGCCAGTTTCTAAATAAGTAATTCTCAAAAACAAAACAAAACAACAACAACAACAAAAATAAAAACAATGTAAATCAACCTCTGAGGAAAGTAGAAACTATAACCACACACAAACTATATCCACAAACAAGAAGAAAATGCACTAGTAATAAGACTAGAGAAGATGCTACTGAGTGGATAGCTGTCTTTATAGATTTTATACAAAATAAAGAGTTCTCTGAATTTACAGACATACCCTATGAGGACAAATTCACAACATCATGCACAGAACAACGATGTTTGGATATAAAGAATAGAATTGGGAGACTCTGTTGGACCTTGTGGACAAGAGGGAGGGATACAGAAGTCGGAGCTGAGCGAAGTAGCACACAAATACCTTGGAGCCCAGAACCATACTGCTGGGGTTACAAAGGTGGGAAGGTGGGGGCAGCAGCCTGGAGGCGACCTATTTTGATCTGCTTGAAAGATGAGCAACAGCGAAATCAAGATGTCCAAACATATGCTCACAAATTCAACATCCACTTTTGTATGAAAAGCAGCTTTATTGTGAGTTCTACCCACCTCTGTTTAGACTGAGACCAAGTTAAACTCTTAGGCAAAATGTTGATGAGAAAATCCCTAAAGGGAACAACTTCTGAGCGTGTGTTCTGCTGAGGTGGGCTTCTTGCTCAATTCAGTCTCCCCACTCTACCTAACATAATACTGTTGAAAACAGTTACGCTAGAGGATCTCTCCCTATTAACAAAAATAAAATAAAATAAAATAGTTGGACATTCAACTAAGGTACTACAGGAAAAGAAGAGGGGAAAAAATATGGGATTCAAAAGGCAGAATAAGAACCAGATTGTGCCATTACCCAGGTAAATACCAGAGTTAAAAAAAAATTTCCTGTAAAGCAAAAGAAATTAAAGAAAATATGCCCTCTCTGGAGTAAAAAAGTGAGCAAATAAATAACATAGAGATTCAAAGAAGGTAAGATAAGGCATAAAGTGGAGAAGAAAATTGAACTCGTATTATTCATTTTAAAAAATAGTAAGTACATTAAATAATTGAAAGCAACTAATCACATAGGATAAGTAAGACTATATAAGACACAAATAACCTAATTAAGAAATTGATTCTGACCATCAGACTTACAATACTGCTTCCAAAAGATAAAGTTATTTAAGTTCCTGTGTAATTTTTTTAAATTTTTTTAATTTTTTATTTTTTGGAGAGGTTTTTTGCTATAGGGTGCGTGCGCTCGCCAGACAGACAGAGAGAGACATAGAGACAGAAAGCGAGAAATCACCCCCCAGGGGGGATGGTCACGCCGCAATCCCTTCTCCTCCATTCTCCTCTCGGGATCTTGGGCACGCACGCACACGCGCCCGACGTGAGTTGTAAGCCACCGGGTCCGAGACGCGAACCGCGGTCGACTACGTGGGAGTCCAGCGACATAGCCATTACGCTAACTGCTGGTTCCCCTGTGTAATTTTTTTAAAGAAATGATAGTGTAATAGGTTATAATTAAAATCATAACCAAATTTTAAATCTACCTCTCATATACACACGCACACACACACACATGTGTGTGTATGCGTGTGTGTGTATATATATATATATATATATATATATATATATACACACATAAATTTAGAAATTTCTTCTTAAATTAATTAAATAGCTTTTATTTAGCAGGAAAAAACACCAATAAGGAATTCTTACTTGGGAAATAATGATTATATCATCTTTACATATCTTTGTAAGGTATACAGTTAATTCATGATCAGAGGAAAATTTATATCCTCAAATTCATTAATTATTCAATATGAAAAATGGAAAGTAAAGAATTAAACACCCCACAAAACTAGAAAAAATAATTAACGATAAAATTACTTATAGAAAGAATATTGTTAAATGTCAGAAATGAACAAATTAGAAAACAGAAAAAAGAGTACAACTAATGAACAGCTCTAGAGTTAGTTTTTTTGCAAAAATGAATAACTCAAATAAGAAAAGAGAAAAATTAAAATAGAAAATAATCTCCAATACTGGGGTAATTGGAAGTATGCAACAAAGACCAATATATGTTATGCTCAATATCTATTTCTATTTTTAGTAACAGAATTCCACATTTTTAGCTAGGCACATGGCTACCCACAAACTTTATTGTTCATCCTTTCTCACAACTGTTGTTGGCTGTGTGACTAAGTTTTGGCCCATCAGATGCAAGCAGAAGGCTCTTGTTGCAGCTCTTTAGAGCTGTTTTCAAAAGCAGCTGGAAGAGGTCTGTTCTTTAGTTCCTCCTTCTCCCCTTCTGCTTCCTGGTGTGCAGATCAGAAAGTGGAGCTTTAGTCACTGTGTTAGTCTACACCAAGGAATGACAGAACTATGAGCTGGAGTAAGCCTAGTCCATCAAACTCCAAACTGCTTTCCTCCAAATTTAGTATTTAACTAAGAAAATAGTAAAACTTATCTTGGTGTAGTATGTTTATAATCTTTTAGTCTGCAATATTCTATCTTATTTAAGCTAATGTAATGTACAGTTTTTGCATATGCAAAGGAACTTAATTTTAACTCATAAATAAATACTTTGCTGTATTTCGTACAATGCAATTGTTTTGAACAAAAGATGTGGAACTCTCAAACCTATCAATCACCACATTAAATTAAAGTTGTCAAAAAGTTAAGCCCTATGGCATCTGTGATAGTTTGAATTATTGTTCTCAATTATTCTTTCTTTCTCCATCCCACTGATGTAAGCCTAAACCATGTGATTTGCATAGGTCATGAAATCAGTGTAGAAACAAAATACACCATTTTCGAGTAGAAGTTTAAGAGCCTTAGTGGGACCAGCAGTTAGCTCAATGGCTATGTCACTGGACTTTCATGTAGTTAACTGAGGTTCAAGTCCTGGACCTGGTGGCTTAAACTCATGCTGGGTGTGTGTGCGTGCATGTCCAAGATCCTTAGAGGAGAATGGAGGAGATGAGACTGTAGTGTGGCTCTCGCTTTCTGTCTCTCTGTCTCTCTCTGTCTTTCTGGCAAGCATATGCGCCCTATAGCAAAAACCTCTTACAAAAAAAAAAAAAAAAAAAAAAAAAAAAAAGAGCCTTGGCATAATTGCATAATTTTACTTTTATTTTCCCACATGCTATGAAAATCTAGTAGAGTGGATCCAGGAACATAGAAGACACAGCTAACAGTTCCAGATACTGTCAGCTTGCCCACAGCCAACAGAAATCATGAGCAAGAAATAAAACTTTGTTTCCAAACCACAGGTATTTTGGGGTTGTTTGTTATTGCAGTATAATCCAGTGCAATCAGCTTGTTAGAAATGTGAATCTTGGGTGCTACCCCAGACTTCTGAAAAAGACGTTCTATTTAGCAAGCCTTGCAAACGATGTATGCCAAAGTTTGAGAATGGCTGATCTGGTGGAAGCTAGTTCCTACAGCTTCCAGTTAAATTCTGTGTACAAATAACTCCAAAACTATTAAGTGATTCTTGAATATTGGGAGAGAAGTTTAGCTTCAATTTTAAATAAATATTTTAAATAAAATACCACTGTATCATTATTAAATAAAAAATGGAAAGATTAAACAAAATTTCATACTCAATTCATCTCAGGTAGGTGTACAAATATAAACTAAGTAAATACAGATTGAGTATTCCTTATCTAAAATTCTTAGAATAAAAAATGTTTCAGATTTCAAAAGTTTTTAGATTTTGGAATAGTGATATATATGAATTGTGTGTGTGTGTGTGTGTGTGTGTGTGTGTGTGTGTAGAGAAAGAGAGAGAGAGAGAGAGAGAGAGACTGGATATCTTGGAGATGGGACCTAAATCTAAACATGAAATTCATTTATGCTTCATATACATGCTACACATGTAGCCCAAAGCTTATTTTATATACTATTTTTGTCTTGCAGCATTTTAACTGTGAGTTCAAGGTATGGGATTTTTTCATCTGTGGGGTCAGAATTTTAGATTTTGAAAATTTTTGGGGGAGAAGTTTTTTTTTTGCTATAGGGCATGTGTGTTAATCACACATGTGTGTTAAGAGAGAGACAGACAGAAAGTGAGAAATCACCCCCCAGGGGGAATGGCCGCTCCACAATCCCTTCTCCTCCATTCTCCTCTCGGGATCTTGGGCACACACACACACATATCTGGTGTGAATTTAAGCCACTGGGTCCGGGACTCAAACTGCAGTCAACTACGTGAGAGTCCAGCGACATAGCCATTATGCCAACTGCTAGTCCCAGATTTTGAAATATTTTGAATTTCAAAATTTTGGATTAGGGACACTCAATCTGTATGAACAAATAGAATTGAACTGCACAGTAATATTTGACATAATCAGTAAATGCCAGAGGGGAAAAGACAGCAGAGTATTCTAGAATTCAGAACTTCCTTGATTTATTAGGATTGCAGTATGATCGTAGCCCATTGGAGGATGCTTTCTTTGTCTCTCTCTCTCTCTCTGATTTTTTTCTTTGTCTCTCTCTGGCAAGTGCATTAAAAAAAGAATTCTCTTGGCCCAGTCACAGTGGTGCCAGTAGTAGGGTGCCTCTGTGCAAAGGCGAACCAGGTGCAGACTCAAAGCAACCTAAACAGGCACCTGCACTCCAGCTAACTGGTAGGCTACAGCAGAAGACAGTAAATGGCAAGACCGTGCCAGAAAACACCTTTCTCTTTCTCCTTTGTGCTCCTACATCTGTGCTCACTTACTCACTTTCTCTCTCCTTTCTCCCTCTCTTTCTCTTATTCTCTCATTAAAAAATTAAAATAAAAATTTCTTAACTAAAACGAAAATCCTTGATAAAACAGAAATAGATACTTCAAATATAAGGTAAAAAGAGGGTCTCAAATCAAAAACTACAATAGCGTGACACCTACCTTTCAGGAGACATATTTTCCCATTTGAATAATGAGAAATAAAGATGTTTTAAAAATATGAATTCTTAAAACATTTTGGTTGAAAATATGAAGTCTTTAAAAATTAATTGAGTCATACCTGCTAAGTAGATCAGAATAAATTTGAGGTATGCTGAAGATAGAAACATAAGAATTAAGTGTAGAAGAAAGAATAAGTTCTGATTTTTTTGAACTAGCGTGCAAGTCACAAAACTCAGAAGTTAATAAGGGGGCCAGTCAGTGGTGTGGTGTGTAAGCTGGTCACATGGCTGATTATGTTCAAGACCCAGACTGGACGCCTGAAAAAACACGCTGAGCTTGTGTGCATGCCCAAAATCCCAAGAAGAACGTGACTGAGAAGGGGCTATAGAGTGGCCATCCCTCGAGGGGGTGCTTTGTCATTTTCCTTCTCTCTCTCTGTCTCTCCCAGCAAGCACACACGTCTTATAGCAAATTTTAAAAAAGAAAGAAATCACAAAGAAAAATACAGTAAATGAATACATAACAATCTAAAAACTTTTCTAGTAAAAAGATACTTTCACAAAATCAGTCATCAAATGGCTAGTTATAATAATGCTTTTGTACGATGTCTTTGAAAGTACTCATTTCCTATACCAACTGGTCAATGCAGTGGGCAAGCAGACTGGATCCCACATGGCCTACTCCACAGTGTGAAGACTCAGTAGCTTGAAAAGTACACCGGGCACATGTGTGTTCATGCCCAAAATCTTGAGAGGAGAATGGAGAAGGGATTGCAGCAAGGCCATCCTCCACGGGGGGTGGGGGGTTTCTCACTTTCCTTATCTCTCTATCTCTGTCTCTCCCCAGTGACTATACACATCCTGTGGCAAAAATTAAAAGGAAGAAAAAAGAGAGATACCTATGTATATCTATCTATCTATATCTCTATGTCTATCTATAGGTGGGAAGGTAAGTAGATAAATAAATAGATCAACCTCTATAAGTTTATGACTGTGGGACCAGCAGTTAGTGTAATGGCTATGTCTCTGGACTCCCATGTAGTCAACCGCAGTTCAAGTCCCGGACTGGGTGGCTTAAACTCACGCTGGGCGCATGTGCGTGTGTGCCCAAGATCCCTAAAGGAGAAAGGAGGAGAAGGGATTGAGGCGTGGCCATCCTCCCTGGGGGGTGATTTCTCACTTTCTGTCTCTCTGTCTCTCTCTGTCTTCCTGGTGAGCGCATAAGCCCTATAGCAAAAAAACCTCTCCAAATAAATAAATAAATAAGTCTATGGCTGTTTCCATACATGTATACATGTCTTGCCCTAGAACAAACTCCTAAATATATTGTTCAGTAAAAAAGCAAAGAAAAACAAAAATAAAAACAAACAAAAAATTGTAAACATCTTTATATTATTCTTTAACTTGGAAAAACTACACACACCTATGTTTGTGTATGCACATAATAAACATTTATAAACATAAAAACAACTAGTGACACTAATTGATTGCAGTGAAGTGAATGGAGTACCTGGGGGACAGATGTAAGGAACTGTAAGATCTTTTGAGCTATAACTTCTTTTGTTTAATTCTGTTGATATTACTTATTTAGTAGATTTAAAAGAAACCCATTTGCTTTATTTTAAGCTTACTTATTTCATGAGAAATTGAGAGACATGCACACAGAACCCCAACAGGGTACTGCTGCCATAATTCACCCCAGCCTTCAGCCAGCTCTGGATCATGGGCAAGTGTGTGCCCAGGGTACTCAGGGAGCTCTCTGGACTTGAACTGGGAACCTCTTCATATGGGGTTGCCTTGTAGAATGCCATGTTTTACCATTGTGCCACCACCTGGCCCCAATTTTAGCTTTTATAATTGTATTTTTCTTTAAAGTAGAGCATTTGCCCATTTCTTCTTTTAAGAATCATTTTATTTAGTTTTATTTATTTATGTAAATTTGAACAGAGAGGGACAGAATGAGAGAGAGAAAAAGAGAGATAGAGAGAGAAAGAGAAAATGAGAAAGCAGGATGCTATGTCTAGGACTTGAACTGCAGTAGGCCATGTGGGAGTCCAGTGCCCTTAACCACCACACCACCTGCTGGCCCCACTTTGCCCATTTCTTAAATTGGAGTTGCTGGAGTTCCCTACATATTCTGGTTATCAACCCCTTGTCTGAGGAATAATTTGTGAATATTTTCTCCCATTCTGGGTTCTCTTTTAACTCTAATTGTTTCCTTTATTGTGAAGAAGCTTTGTACAATAGCTTGTTTTAATCCCACTTGTCTGTTTTTGGGATTATTGCCTGTGCTTTCGGGATCTTATTTAAGAAATGTTTGCCTATTCCAATATCTTCCCAAGTTTTTCCTAGGCTTTCTGCCACTAGTTTTATAATTTGAGGATTTATGTTAAAAAATTTTATTCATTTTGAGTTGATTCTTGTTATTGTGAGAGTAGGAGTCCAGTTTCATTTCCCTGTCTGCACATGAATGTCCAGTTCTTACAGCACCATTAACCGAAAAGATATGGTTTCCATTGGTCTGGTTTTTTTTTTTTTTTTTTTTTTTTTTTTTGTGCAAGCACCATGATGTTTTGACTATCACTGCTTTGTAATATATATTGAAGTTGGGTAGTGAGATGGCTCCTACATTATTCTTTTTGTACAGTATTGCCTTAGCAATACAGGATCTTCTATGATTACAGACAAATCTTATAATCTTTTTTTCTATTTCTGTGAAAAATGTCACTGGCAATTGGATTGGAATAACATTTAATATGTAAATTAAATTGGGTAGAACTGACATTTTGATTATATTGATTCATCCAATCTAAGAGTTCTGAATAGACAACTCTCCAAGGAAGACTTAAGAATGGACAAAGGTTATATGAAAAAAATGTTCACAATCTCTTGTCATAAGGTAAGTTCAAATTAAAACCACAATTAGATACCATTTAACCCCACTCAGAATGGCTAGGATCAAAAAATAAAGAAGGACAAGTGCTGGTGAGGCTGTAGTGAAAAGGGACCTCTGGTATACCGTCGGTGGGAGTGTATGTTAGTGTACCCTCTGTGGTAAATGATACTGAGTTTCCTTAAAAACCTACAAATAGAATTACCATGTGACCCAGTAATCCCACTCCTTGGAATTCACCCAAAGGATAGGACATTCAGCTGGAAAGCAACTTGTACATCCATGTTTATTGTAGCATTATTCACAATTGCTAAGACATGGAATCAACCTAAGTTTCCAAAAACTGATGACTGGGTTGAAAAACTGTGGCACATATGTACTATGGGATATTACTCAGTCATTTGATTCAAAATATATACATATTCGGTTGTGGGAAAAGTCATGATGAATTTTTGCATGGAAAAACAGAAAAAAGTATACATTGTGAGTTTTCTGACAACCCAATGGAAAACTTAATGTTAAGTGAAGTGAGCCAGACTTTGAAAGATACACACTGAATATCCCCATTCAAAATGTACTGAATGTCTGCACTCTATGGCAAAAATGGAAAGATTTGAAGATATAATAGTAGAGAGGATAGGTAGCCACCAGAGACTATAAGGAAGGAGAGCGGGTGGTAAAGAGTGAGTAGTAGAAGGTGAATGGGAGGGGCAAATGCAAGAAACATTTAACAGACTAAAGAACATAAAATTTTCTATTGAACAGAAAACTTTAAGTAAAACAAAAATGAACAAAAAGTAGAACAGTGTTATTTCAACTATATGATTCATTAGAGTTAACTTTCTTTTATTATTATTTTTTAACTTTAATTTTTTTTTTTTACTTTTGGGACCAGCAGTTGGCATAATGGCTATGTCCCATGTAGTCAACTGTGGTTCAAGTCCCAGACCTGGTGCCTTAAACTCATGCTGGGCATGTGTGTGTACAGGCCTAAGATCCTGAGAGGGGAATGGAGGAGAAGGGATTGCAGCATGGCCATCTCCCCTGGGAGGCGATTTCTCACTTTCTGTCCCTCTGTCTCTCTCTGTCTTTCTGGCAAGTGCATGTGTTCTATAGCAAAAACCTCTCCAGAAAAAATTTTTTTTCTTACTTTTTACACTTTTGGGGGAGAGATTTTTGCTGTAAGGCACGTGTGATCTCCTGGGTGGATGGCTATACCACAATCCCTTCTCTTCTATTCTCTCAGGATTTGGGGCATGCACATATGCACATGTGCCCAGGGTGAGTCTCAAGCCACCAGGTCCAGGACTTGAACCACAGCTGGCAAAGTGAGAGTCCAGCATCTTAATCGCCACACCATCCCTCGCCCCCTTATTTATTATTTTTTTTACATTTAATCACTGTTTATCTCCACAGCATACAAAATAGAATAAAGTTAACTTAAAAAAAATTTGTTAGAGAGCATGTGTGCTCACCAGAGAGAGAGAAAAGAGAGAGAGAGAGACTCCCACTCCCCAGGGAGATGGTCATGTTACAGTCTCTTTTTCTCTATTTCTCCTTTAAAGATTTTGTGCACACACACAAATGCATCAAACATGTTTTTCAAGCCACTAAGTCCAGGTCTTGAATTATGATGTCAGCCATGTGAGATTCAGCCAATTTAACCACCACACTTCTGGCTGGCCCAGAATTAATTTTTTTTTTTGAGAGTATGTTTTTGCTATAGGGCACGTGTGCTCACCAGACAGACAGAGACAGAGAGACAGAAAGCAAGAAATCACCCCCCAGGGGGGATGGCCACACTGCAATCCCTTCTCCTTCATTCTCCTCTCGGGATCTTGGGCATGCATGCACACACGCCCAGCGTGAGTTTAAGCCACTGGGTCCAGGACTTGAACCACGGTTGACTACATGGGAGTCCAGTGACATAGCCATTATGCTAACTGCTGGTCCCCAGAATTAATTTTTTTAAAGAATTATTTTTTAGTTAATTAATTAATTAATTTTAATTTGATCAGAGAGGGACAGAGTGTGTGTGCTTGTGTGTGTGTGTGTGTGTGAGAGAGAGAGAGAGAGAGAGAGAGAGAGAGAGAGAGAGAGAGAGAGAGAGAGAAAGTGAGAAAAGAAGCCTCTAGGTCCAGGGCTCGAACCATGATCAGTCATGCGGGAGTCCAGTGACCTTAACCACCACACCACCTGCCTGCCCCCAGAATTAACTTTTTAAAAATGTTAATCCTAGGTTGTAAATATTTTGCAAAGAAGCAATACCAAAAATAACCATCTACTTGACATAATATAATGTATTTTCCTTTCTATACTATAAAAGTATGTAGAAACAATGTAAAATGGCTTTTACACTTATTGCATTGATGATAATGGAAACGGATGCTTTTTAAACCATGAAACTGTTTTTGCACTGCTTTGAAATAGCCAATTAACTTACATTCCATTTTGGCTTAAGTGATTTGATAAAATACAGAACAATTCTATCAATCCTTAGTCATGAACCCTTGCTCTCTAAAGGTTAATACTCCAGCCTACTTCGTTGAATTGAATAGCTCTGTCTGTTTATATATTAGAGTAAAATATATATTTTAACTAGCATTTTATTTAGTATTCATTTATATAAAGGCAATGAGAACAAGGATGTTATGAAAATAGAATGGTATAATAAATAGTTTCATTATGGGGTTATTTTGTCCTTTCTACCTAAAATGATAAGACCGTATTCTATGAAAGGAAATTATAGATATAAAATATAGCATTCTGTTTTCATTATTTTATTCCTAATGTTCAGTAAGATTTAATATGCAATATTTTAAAACTCTCAGCCCAAGCTCTGTAAGTCCCAGAACACCACAGGGAAGAGATGGCAAGAGTATTAATTTTTTTTTTCTCTTGACTGTTATAATGGCGCCCTTATGTGACTAGAGAACTAGTTCTTATTTTCTAATCTTATTTCAGTATGTACTGAAATTTCCCCCTTTCGTATGTTTATCAGAACAAGTGTTTCAGTGAGTGGAAGTACTATTAGAGAGATTTTATACACATGAATTTCATCTACAAAGCCATTGCCCTGCTCTGCCACTGCTGTTCACATGGAGGTTGGACCAGTGCACAAGGGCATAGGTGCCATGACAGCTTGCACACATAGCCACTGTCATCTCATTAGCATGTATGAGCACGTTTGGCACATGCTAATTAAGACAGTCACACCTGCTCACACCATGTCACCCTAAAGATGGTTGTTGGAATTATTTTGTATTCCTCCGGGCTGCTGGCCGTTTCATTCCATGAGACAACAAAGTCAGCTCTCCAGGTTACCAAGCCTAGTCTCCTGCTTCCAGGTATATCAATAGTTAACTGTGGAAGATGAATGGGTTTCTGTGACATTTAAAAGTACTTAGTGGAACAGTAATTCCAGAATTTATAGGTTAGTAGGCAGCTTCAGTGTTTAGTAAGCCATGTAAGTGTAGTAGACTAAGATGGCTGATAAATAGAAAATTCTTTTTTTTTCTTTTCTTTAGTTGAAAAGCAGAAAAGCTGTCATTCAAGAGTTGTCAGTTTTGACTACTTCCATCTTTAAAATCACTACAGACAGTTCCAAAGAATTTCCTGTTACAGAGTGAACATCTCTAACCTAAAAATCCAAAATCTGAAACACCCTAAAATTTGAAACGTTTTGAGTGTCAACATGATGTCAAAAATGGAAAATTTGACATGTGACTTCATGTAACAGGTTGCAATCAAAATGTCCCAATATAAAAGATACTGAATAGAATTACCTTCAGGCTAAAGTTATCTATGAGACATAACTGAATTTTGTATGTGGACTTGGGTTCTATCCTGAGGAGGCCTCATGATTCCAAAATCCAAAAGTATTTTAAATCCAAAACACCTCTGGTCCAAGCATTTCAGATAGGAAATATGGAAAATAATACATTTTTGCTCTCTTCTGTCTTCTAACACAGATCACTTCTGTGATCTCAGAATGATTGGGAATTTTTCTCCAGTAGCCAGCAAACAAGCAATTCCGCAGATGACACCACTAAGTATCCTCTAATCCAATTCAATTCTCACTCTATCCACTTGGAGACAGAGTCAGATCCAATGGGAATGAAGGCTCAGTCCCCAGTACTGCCTTCCCTTCCCTACCCCACCAGTTGCAAGTCTGGGCCTTTGGGATTTCTGACCAACTGACTGCATGTTAGGGTTCCCACTACCTTTTCACCTCTTTAGGCTCAATTAATTTGCTAGATTGACTCATAGAACTCAAAAACACACTTACAGTTACCTATTTATTATAAAGGGTATAAATAAATAGCAGGATGAGGAGATACATAGGATAAGGTCTGGAAGGGTCCCAAATGCTGGAGCTTCAGCCCCCAAGGACTTGGGGTGTGCCATTGTCTCAGCATGGGTGAATTTCTTGCTTACCTTACTGCCAGCCTCCATGTATCCAGAAGCCCTCCAGACCTTGTCTTTTTGGGTTTTCAGGGAGACTTCAAAGCATTGGCATGAAATGTTAATAGACTGGGTGGGGAAACCCAGCAGGGCTTGTCTATTCAGACTCTTGGCGTCTCTGTGCAGCAGCCCTCCCTTCAGTGTGTGGGGCAGGGGCCCTTGGTATGAAGCCCTTGATTTCCGTGTGATCAACTTTTTTTTTTTAATTGCCCGAGGGAGCTGTGCTCACCAGAGAGAGAGAAGGAGAGGGAGAAAGCATACCCCAGTGGGGTTTGGGCATGCTCAATCCCTTCTCCATTCTATATCCTGACAGGATTTTGGGCATGCATGCACATGTGCCTGGCATGCTTTCAAGCTGCTGGGCTTGAGTTTGAACCACAGTCAGCCATGTGGAATTCAGCTCCCTTAACCACTAGACTAGGGAGTTGGTCCTCTGTATACCATGTCTATGACCTGCCTTGAGAAGCCTTAGGAACCAAAGATAAAAGGCCCAGTAGTTATGAGCTAAGAACTATGGGTGAAAACCAATACACACACACACACACACACACACACACACACACATGTATATACATATACACAAGGAGGAGATCTTCAAAAGTTCATGGAAAATGTGTATTATGATTAAAAAATGCATGAAATTCAAATTTTCCTGCACCAAAAAAGACTTGCAGTTTAATTCCTTTTCTCTATGAACTTTTTTTTTTTTAATTTGCAATAGTTTGTGTGTGCTTGTTGGAGACAGAGAGAGAGAGAGGGAAAGTGAAAAAGCAACCCCCTCAGGAGAGATGGCCACATCATGATTCCTTCAACTCCATTCTCCTCTCAGGATTTTGGGCATGCACACATGCACACATGCACACTTGCACACATGCCCACCATGCTTCTCAAGCTGCCACGTCTGGAATTCAAACTGTACAGTAGGCCATGTGGGATCCCGCCTCTCCAACTACCCCACCACTGGCTTCCCTGTCTATAATATTTAAAAAAAAATTAATGAATTATTTTACATTCATTCACTGAGCATCATCACCCAGCATACAAAACGTGATTTCCCATCCAGAATACACTGTATAGTGGCTTATCATACGTGTTATCATCAACAAATAATTTTCCATTTCCTGTTTCATATATATATATATATATATATATATATATATATATATACACACATATTTCCTTCCTCCTATTTCTCACCCTCTATTTCTCACCCTCATCCCACAATGTCTCTGGGATGTTGCTTTCCATTCCTTTTGTTTTCCCCCACATTTTACTGATTTACAAAATACATTAATTACTCTAATTACTTTCAATAACAAGTTCAGCTGACATATACATACCTGTGAACACATGTCTGACTTTAGGTGTGAAACTCTGAGTAGAATGAATATACTATAAAGTAGCACCTAGCTGCTGATCTATAGCTTACTCCGGTCATTAAATAGGTATTTTTAAATATATTTTTTGATTTCAAGAAAAGCAGTTTTAGCTTTAATAAATCTAAATCAAAAAATGCTAAGGGAGCTGTGCTTAAAACTTAAAGCCAGGAAACCAGTTAGGATTCTGTTCAAATAGTAGGTACATGAACCTATTGGCAGTTCAAGACAAGACAAAAATTCTTAAATCTGGAAAACAAAGCATAGAAGAAAATCAGTAATGTTTTAGTCAAAAGTCATAAAATTCTGTTTCAGCAGTTCAGTCTCATATACTTAACCTCTCTTCTGTTGTGGTCTGATCTTCCTATTTCAATTCTAGAAGATAATATTTAACTCCAGACTTGTCCCTACCATTAAGTTGGCCATTTTCTTAGTTGTTTTTGAGCTCTTATTTCTGTTTGTCTGTATTTAGTTTTCCTGGTATAGCACTCCCTTCAGATCTTTGAGAGCTTATCTGGTGTTGGTAAATTCTTTCAGGTTTTGTTTATCTGAGAATGTTTTTGTCTTTTCTTCCCATATGAAGGATAATCTTGCCAGGTACAGTATTCTTGGTTGAAATTGTTTTTCCCTTAACACTTCGAATATATCTTCCAACTCTCATTGTTTCTGATGAGAGATCTGCTGTTAGCCTGATGGGATATCCTTCGTAGGTAACTTGATGTTTCTCTCTCGCCAATCTTACTATCTTGTCTTTGTATGTGGTTTTGGTCAATCTAGATCTTCAAATGCCTTTCTAGGTTTGGAAAGTTTTCTTCCAGTAATTCATGGAATAGGTGATCAATGCCCTTATGAGTATTCTCACCTTCTGGGATACCAATTATCCAGATGTTTGGATGTTTAATGGTATCTAGTATTTCTCGTATATCATTCTTAGTCTTTGGGGTGGATTTTTCTAGGCCAGTGAGTCTGTCTTCTATATATCAGATTAGATCTTCCGTATGATATAGTCTGCTTTTAATACTTTCAAGGGAGGTTTTGATTTTCTATATTACAACCTTCATCTCTAATAGTTTCATTTGATTCTTTCTTATGGTGTGTATTTCCTTTTTCAGATAGTGCAAGAACTTTCTTACCTCCTGGAACTCATTAGCTCTTTTCTCCTGTGTCTTCTGGAGTTCATTGCCTCTCTTCTCTTGCATCTCTGTTCGCTTTGTCACTATGAATATTCTAAATTCTTTATCTGACATTTCTGTGAGTTCTTGTCTGTGGATGAAGAGGAGTTATTCTTTACCCTTGGAGGAGAGGTATTTCCTTGCTTTCTCATAAATTTCTTGTGCCCTGCAGTGATTTCTGGTCATCTGATGGGTTGTGCATTTCTTCCTAATCCTTGAAGTTCAGTCTGAGCTATCAAAGCCATGCAGGAGGAAGTGATCTCCAATCTCTCTCCCGTTTCATATTTCACTCTGTGTGTCAGATTCAGTGGGAATTGAGGGATATTCTGACCCTAATCATATTCAGATGTTTGGATACTGTTCATTTAGACCTGTGTAGACACTCAATGCATGAAAGCTGAGCAGCCAAGGGATGAAGTTAAAAGAAAAAGGAAAAAGAAATCAGAAGAAGAGGAAAGAAGAAAAAAATGAAAAAATGAAAGAAAAAAAAGACAATAAAATTTTTATATTTTAATTTTAAAAAGCAAAAAATGAGGAACCATGTGGTGCAGAAAGCAATGTTTCACAGCTCAAGGTCAGAAATCATCTCAGAAGGGCTTAGGTTTGTGCCTCTCCACTCTAGAAATGAATCTGGAGGGTGAATTCTCAGCAGAAAAATCTTCATTTTTAGTCCCTGAAAGCAATATTTCACAGTTCAAGTTCAGTAGCCATCTCTCCATCTATGAACTTTTGAAGTCCCTTTGTATATATCAGAGTATGACACACACTAAACTCAAATTGTACCAGGAAGAATTACTGGAATGGTTCCTTTACTTATGTAAACTGTAAAGCACAGGTTAGCCTCATAGTGCAGTGGTTAAGTGCTGTGTTTGTGAGGTGGGTCCCACATGGCTGATCACAGTTTAAATACTGGCCCTGGTGGCTTGAAAAACATGCCAGGTACATGTACATGCATGTCCCACATCCTGGAGAGATGAAGTAGAGGAAGGGGAATTGAAGAATGACGTTGTCTCATCATGGGGTGTTTTCATCCTCACCCTCACCTCCCGGAGAGCACACATGCTCTGACAACAAAAACCAAACAAACAAAAACAATAAACTGTAAAGCACCAATCGCTGGATCCTCTATGCCTATATCCGAGGGTATTGGAAAGGCAATGGAAAAATGTGCTTTGAGAGCTTGGAAATCACCAGCCACAAGGGAAGCCATATGCTGCCTCAGGTTTTTAAAATTTTTTTTATTTTTTATTTTTTTCCTTTTTGATAGTGAGTAGAAAATCCCTGATTAATCCAGATCTTTCCATCAGCTTGGTAATAAGAGCTTGCTTGTTTTTGTTGTTAGGTGCTCATAGAGGCCATCCAAGCCTGTTTAGACTGAGCGATGTTGTACAAAGACCAACACCTGCCACTTCATAGCATTTCCATATTTAAAGTCGCTCACTAAGCCATTCCAGAGCTGGCTTTTCACAGGACAGCCAGCTAGCCCTCCCCTGAAGACTTTTTCAATTTGAATCATCAGCAATTTCCTTCTCTTGAATGCCCAATATTTTGTTTTTTATTTTTGTGCTATAGAGCATGTGTGCTTGCCAGAGAAAGGCAGAGAGATAGGGAAAGTAAAAAATTACCCTTCTGGGGGAATGGCCATATCACAATCCTTTCTCTTCCACTCTCTTCTAGGGATTCTGGGCACACACACCCATGCCTAGTGTAATTTTCAAACTGCCATTTTCAGGACTCAAACCTGGAAATCAGCCATGTGGGATCCAGCTCTCTTAATCTCCACACCACCCAGTTTTTACAAATCTTTTTATATAAGTTAAATTTTGATACAGATCAATTAATCCTAATTTATAAATTAGGGCAACTTGTTAACTTCCCAGTAGTGAAATGTTCATTGTTAACATCACCTCAAAATCTTTAAAATCCATAACTTACTTTTATTTACTTTTATTTTCAGTTTACTCCCAATACTAGGGCCTCTTCTGTCACATTGCCCAGTAATTAATTTTACTCTGTATATAATTTTGATATTTACTACTTTGCAATTTGTTTAGTCTAATGAGTATAAAGTATAAGATATTTGTGTCATTGTACATTATGGTACACAATTAATTTCTTATCAGGAATTTATGGTTGAGGACTATGCTAGGTGCTTTAGAAACAACTAAATAGAAATAGCAGCTATAAATGTATATAATTAATTTCAATACTGAAATGATAGAAACAGTACTGTCCTTCCAGTACACCACTCATTCTTTTCTATACATATGGTACTCTAAGAAGGGATAAGGACATGGACCTCTCAGCTTTACGAGGGCTTTTCAGAAAGTTCCTGGACAATAAATATTATGAAAAATTCTGCCTGAATTTCAAAAATTTCTGCCCAGTAATAAATTTTACAAGTTTGCAATAACATGTCTGAGCAGAATCTTGTTTGAAACACTAAGGATAAGCCATCAATTTGAAAAGAGCCCCTATCAGAGCAATATGAATTCTTCTAATATTGAAGAATAAGCATTAAATGGTGAATCTTGGGTGGAAGAATGGTGGGATTATTGATGCTTCTTTAGGGACAATGCCCCAGAAGAATCAGCAGTTTATATATAAGTAAGGGATGAGATATAATGTTCAAGATGACATCTACAGTGACAGACTGTCCACATCAATTTGGAAAACACTAGTCTCATCTGTGCCCTAATGAAAGAGGAGTGACGATTAACAGAAGCAGTAGCCAACGCCATAGACAGCTCATTGGTTCAGCTTACATAATAATGACCAAAAAATTAAAATTGAGCAAACTTTCTGTTCAATGGGTATCAAAACTATTGCACCCAGGTCAGCTGTAGACAAGTGAGTAGTTTTCAATGGAAATTTTAAACAAATGGGATCAGATCCTGAAGTATTTCTTCAAAGAACTGTAATAGGAGATCACACATGGTTGTACTAATACAATTCTAAGATGAAGACTATCAAAGCAATGGTTATCAAGAGGTGAAAGTGGTCCAGTCACAACAATAGTTTTTGGGGATGATTGAGGCATTTCATTTGTTGAATTTTTTACAAGTAAAAGAAGGATACCGTTTGCTTATTATGAGAGTGTTTTGAGAAAGGTAGCTAAAGCTTTAGCATAAAAATATCCAAGGAAACCTCACCAAAGAGACGGTCTCCATAACAACAATGCTTTTGGTCATTTTTCTCATCAAAGAAGAGGAATTTTTTTGAGTTTCAATGGGAAATTCTTAGGTGTCCACCTTACAGTCTTGACTTGGTATCCTTCTGAATTCTTTTTGTTTCCTAATATTAAAAAATATTTAAATGGTAACCATTATTTTTAGGTTAATAATGTAAAGAAGACTGCAGTGACATGGTTGAATTCCAAGAAACCTTAAACTAAAATGACTAGTATCATTACTTACAGAAATGTCCTGAACTTAAGCCAGCAGGTGGCCTGGTGGTTAAGGCACTGGATCCCACATGGTTGACTCCATAGTTTGAATCCTGGACCCATGACTTGAAAATATGCTGGGTGAATGCACATATATGCCTAAAATCCTGAGAGGAGAATGGCAGGGAAGGAACTGTGACTTCACCATCTTCCTTGGGGAGTGATTTGTCACTTTCTCTCTCTGTCTCTCTCTCTCTCTCCTGCAAGTGAATGTGCCCTATGGTAAATCTCTTAAAAAAAAAGAAAGTCTTGAAATTGATAGAACTTCTATTGAGAAAGGAAGTTTACATTTTTAATTTAATTTTTTTTTTTTTTGACATAGGGTGTGTGCACTCCCCAGAGAGAGGGAAAGTGAGAAATCATTACCCAAGAGGAATGGCTATGGCTCAGTATCTTCTCCATTATTCTCTCAGGATTTTTGGCATGCATGCACACATGCCTGCTGTGATTTTCAAGCTGCTGGGTCTGGAGTTTGAACCATGGTCGGCCATGTGGGACTCCAGTGGCTTGAAAACCATGCCACCTGCTGATCTCTCCAGGAACTTTTTCAAGTCCCTTCATATTTCTGTCTACTGAAGGAAGAACTTTAGTGTCAGGAAATGCAATTTTGTCTCCACTAACCTAGCAAGACAATGGTAGAGAAGCATGGATTAAGATGAATCCGTTTTCAAATGCTGTTCAATAACTTTCTAACTATGTAGCCTTAGGCTAGTTTCTCTGCTTCCCTGAAACTGTATTTTTTCAACAGTAAAATGCTAGTAATTCCCATTTAAGGACTACTGTGAGAATTAAGACAATATATGTCAAGTGCTTGCATGGTTATGCCCCAAATTGGCAGTTATTATATAAATATTCTATCTTTGGACAGGAGTTAGAGTAACATATTTTAAATCCATGATCCTGAAATGAAAGTTAGCAACTTCTGAGCTCTCAAGTTAAAAGTGCCAGCTTTATTGTTTTCTTATATCATTGGTTACTGGTTTCCTTGGCACTATTTGAAGTTCTTTTCCACCTAAGCTTAAAAAACAAGAAGGTACACATCTATCATCAGCTAATATGGAACAGTGGCTTACTATTTTCCACACTCAGAACTAGAGAACACAAAAGAGATTTCTTTCTCAGCCATACACATATCAACAGTTTTCTTCAAGGAGGCCAAAATACATTGGAAAATAAAATTTCAGGGAAAAAAATGTATTTGAAGGAATTATTTTCAGCTCTCTATGATATATATCTGAAGCAACTAAAGGTCTATTTAGAAGATAAAGACTATGCAGCCACCACTCCATATCATGTTTCTCTTGTTAAAAGGGAAACTGGGGCCAGCTGGGTGACGTGGTGGTTAAGTTGTCTGGATCCCACATGACTGGCTGTGGGGTTCATATCCTGAACCTGGCAGCTTGAAAAACGCACTGGACGTGTGTATGTGCATGCCCAAAATCCTGAAAGGAGGAAAAATGGAGAAGGGATTGTGATTGCAGTGTGACTATCCTCCAATGGGAGTGCTTTCTCACTCTATCTTTTTCTTTGTCTGTCTATGGTGAGCACACATGCCCTCTGGCAAACGCAATTTGAAAACAAAAAAAGGGAGAACTGAAATGCAAATAAATAATTTATTCTATAAGCATGGAGCAACTATAGTGTGCCAGGCAGTGTGACTACTTAGTAAATAAAAATTTAAAAAAAATTAGGGGCCAGCAGGTGGCATGGTGATAAAGGCACTAGGCTCTCACATGGATGATCACAGTTCCAGTCATAGACCTGGCGGCTTGAAACCCACACCAGGGGTGTGTGTGTGTGTGTGTGTGTGTGTGTGTGCTCAAAATTCTGAGAGGAGAATGGAGGACAAAAGATTGTTTCATGGCCAACCCCCTGTGGTGTGATTTCTTACTTTCTGTTTCTCTATGTAATTGCCTTTCCAGAGAGGACACACACTCTGTGGCCAAAAACTCTAAAAAATAAGTAAATGAATAAAATAAAACCAATTTAAATAAAGTCCTCATGAATTTAGCATGTGTATCTTAAGCTATATGACATGAGACCTATGTATTCAGGCTCTTTACTGTAAACAAATTTATTGATTTTCTGTTTAAGGACTTGTTTTGGTAGTTTTGGGGGGATTTTTCCTTCTCTCAGATTGTTACAAACTTCTAGGATCTGAAAAGGATGAAGGCTAGGGTGGACAAGCCCTGGGCTCTGGCAATTACTGTTCCTCATGTTGTTTACAATCTATGTCTGACTACAGGAAGTGAGAGGCTTTGAGACAAGGGTGTTGGGCTGTGTCAGATGGGGGAACACGTCTCCAATCTCATCTCTTTTGTCTTTTCTTTTCTTTCTTTCTTTTTTTTTTTTTTTTTTTTTTTTTTTGAGGTTTTTGCTTTATGGCATATGCACTCACCAGAGTGAGAAAGAGACAGAGACAGTGAGAGGGAAAGTGAGAAATCCCCCCCCCTCCCCCAGGGAGGTTGGCCATGTCACAGTCCCTTCTTGTCCATTCTCCTCCCAGCATCTTGGGTATGCACGCACATGTGCTTGGCATGATTTTCAAGCCACTGTGTCTGGAATTCAAACTGCAATCCGCCACGTAGGAGTCAAGTGATGTAACTATGCCATCTGCTGGCCCCCGATCTTATATTTTTTAGGTCAGAAGTTCAAGTGAGTAGGGCTAATATCTCTGTTTTAGGTCTTGAAAGGCTGAATACAATGTGTTGGCTGGCCTGCAGTATTACCTAAGCTCTGGAAAGAATCTGCTTCCAAACTCAATTGGGCAGAATTCAGAATTGTGTTGGCAGAATTTAGTTTCTGTGGTTGTAGGACAGAGGTCCACTTCTACTTGCTAATAGTCAGAAGCTTCTTTCTCTCTATCTTTCTTATAAAAGTTTATCATAATTTTATTTGACATATAGAAGTTACACAAATCTGTGGAATGCAGTGTGGTTCTTTAATACATGAATAGAATCCAAGATTTGAGAAGAAAATGAGGTTTCTTAACGGTTATTGTGGAGTCCATTGAAACCTTGGTGGGACCAAAGAACCAGAGTGGAATTAAAAAATGTGAGAAGAATTCTCTAAATAACACAAAAATGTTTTGGTCAGTTGGTCACTGCCCAGAATCAGAACTAGATGTATCACTTAACACCTTGTCATGTTTCTGACCCAGGAACTTCATTGTCATGACACTGCTGTAAACCACCATACCATAGTGAAGTTGCCCATGTATAAGCTTCCAGAGCAAAGTCCCAAGTGTTTGCCTCTGATTTGTGGACCCTGGGTCACTGGAAAGTACTGCAAGGAGGTTGAAAATTGAACTTCTAACATTTTCAAGTTCTACAATGGGTGGCAGCCACTACTTATTTTCATGAAAATAATGACATCCTTAAACATTGAAATAAGCACACAAATGCATAATACAAGTCATTTAAAATCATGGCAAGTATCTACTTTGCGATGTAAATTATACAAAGTAAAAATTCTGAGGTAGCACATGGGTCAACACTTAGGTAATCCCTACAAACTTGTCTTAGCTTAAGTTCCTGAAAGGGGCCTCTCTAAACACTCTCCCTAGAGAACAGTGCTCCTCTTTCTCTACCTGTACCCTGAATCTTTTCAATGTATCATAAAGAACAGGAGTATTATATTTATGAGTTTCCAAGTTTTCATGTGTCTTCTTGGTCATCATGTACACTCCATGAATATAAATTGCATTGTTTATTTCTCCGGAATCTCCAGGATATAGAAAATTCTTCCTGTGTAGTGATTTGCCTAATGAGATTTCTACCATCAATACCCAAAAAACAGATGAGATCAAAGAAAAGCAAAAACACCAAGAATAATTGTTTCCTGCCTTGTAAAATGCACTAGTGATATTAACAAGCCAAGCAAGAATGTGGAAACTAGAAGATGTTTGGGAAGCATTAAAAAAAAGGGATTATCTTCTGACATTTGGAACTTTTTGATGGCAAGAAGCATAAACTTCAGTTCAAGGGAAGTTACAGGGCAAGGGTAGTTGATTCAGTGCCTCGTGATGTCATCAGGGACCCAGATCCACTCCACATCTAACCTTTGCTTTTCACAGGATCAGCATATTTTATAGCTGATTCCCAAAAGCAGGAAGGGTTAACATGTTCTTTTGCCTGCAATCAATGGGGAGAGCAAAGAACACAGTCTTTCCCACACTTGTCTTCAACTAGGCTGGCCTACCTTGGGTAGGTACTCATTTTCCCAGGGAGATTGGAATGGACTGTGTGTGGACTGAATTCATGCTGGGTCATTGAACCAGTCACTAATGAGGAGAACGGTATGGTTTCTATTGACTTGGACTAAGTTGGGTACATCCTGGCACGAGGGAAGGACTGGGTGCCCAAACAAAACCAGAAAGGAGAAAGACAGAATGGATGCTAGATGGGAAGCCAACACATGCAGGAAGACTCCACTGACAGATATTGTATCCCTTAAAACATTTGTTAAAGAGAAACATAATATAATCCAAAAATATCATTCAATATGTCCTACAGTGGGGGGAACCTAAGAAGTTAGCGTAATGGCTATGTCGCTGGACTCCCAAGTAGTCGACCACGCTCAAGTCCTGGACCCGGTGGCTTAAAACTCACGCGGGGGGGGGGGGGGGGAGGAACCAGCAGTTAGCGTAATGGCTATGTCGCTGGACTCCCACATAGTCGACTGCGGTTCGAGTCCCAGACCCGGTGGCTTAAAACTCATCCCGGGCGCTTGTGCATGCGTGCCCAAGATCCCGAGAGGAGAATGGAGGAGAAGGGATTGCGGCGTGGCCATCCCCCTGGGGGGTGATTTCTCGCTTTCTGTCTCTCTGTCTTTCTCTGTCTATCTGGCAAGCGCATTATATATATATATATATATATATATATATATATATATACACACACAAACACACACACACACACACACACACACATATATATATATATATATATATATATATATGTCCTACAGTGGGCATATCATTAGAGTGTATGCAGTAGACATGGAAGCTGGAAGCCTGAAACTCTGGAATCATGTTACTTATTCCACCTTGTATGGTTTTATGTCCACGGTGACTTATTCTAGAGATTAATTTAGTAATTATGATAAGCTTTCCAAATAGTGAGATTGCTCAGAGCGAATGTGCTGATCAGAGGAAAAAAGCATATGGTCCCATGAACAGTTTTAGTTATCACTGTAAATTAAAGGATTAATATTCTAGCTTTGTATATACATTTCCTGTTTTTGTTTTTAATATGAATCAACATCCCTGAGTCTCAATAGATAGAAATCCTAAAAGAATATATTTTCTAAGCCTTAAAGGATGAGGGCTGGGGACCAGCAGGCAGCATAATGGTTAAGGCACTGGACTTCCACGTGGTCTTCACCGTTCAAGTCCCAGTCCTGATGACTTGAAACTCACAACAGACATGTGTGTGTACATGTCCAAAATCCCAAGAGGAGAATGGAGAAGAAATTGTGGTGTGGCCAACTCCCCTGGGGGTGGGGGGCATTTCTCACTTTCTGTCTCTCTGTCTCTCCAGTGAGTGCACAAGCCCTAAAGCAAAATCTCTCAAAAAATAATAAAAAATAATTAAAAGAAAAAAGATGAGAGCTGTTAGTTTGCTAGACTGGCTGGTTTAAATAATAGAAATTCATCATCTCATAGTTTTGGAGGCTAGATGTCTAAAATCAAGGTGTTTTTCAGTTTGGTTCCTTTGGAGGGCTTTGAGGGAAGAATCTGTACTAAGATTCTTCTCTGTGCTTCTACTCTCACCATGCAGGAGACTCTCCTTCCTTCTTTTTCACATCATCATCTGTGCATGTCTGTCTCTGTGTCCTAGTTTCTCCTTTTTAACAGGACACCACTCACATTGCAGTAGAGCCCTGTTCATGACCTTATCTAAAGTTAAGTACATCTGCGAGGGCTGTATTGTCAAACTAAGACCACTTTCTAAGGGGTTAAGTTAGAACTTCAACATACAGATTGAGGGCAAAGTGGACATAATTCAACCCATGCCAAAGACTAAGCCCTGGATTTGAAAAATGCCTATCATAGAGGTCCTTTGTCCTAATGCAATCCTTCATGTGCTGTTTTGGAATCCAGTTTGATTATCTCTAATACACTGGCTGGTTCTAGACCTACTTGATAGTCCTTGTAAGGCTTGTTGAATCAGCAATTTTTTTCTGGGAAGCACTTTTT
This sequence comes from Tupaia tana, assembly GCA_026018925.1. Taxonomy (NCBI): domain Eukaryota; kingdom Metazoa; phylum Chordata; class Mammalia; order Scandentia; family Tupaiidae; genus Tupaia; species Tupaia tana. Next base: position 11,709,619 of record JAKSZU010000014.1, on the reverse strand, counting down.
TTTTTGCTATAGGACACATATGCTAACCAGAGAGACAGAGAGAAACAGAAAACAAGAAATCACCCTCTAGGGAGATGGCCACAGCACAATCCCTTCTCCTCCATTTTCCTTTTGAGATTTTGGGCACACACACATACACACCTGGTGTGAGTTTCAAACTGCCTGGTCTGGGACTCAAGCTGCAGTTGGCTATGTGGGAGTCTAATGCCTTAATCGCTACACCACCTGCTGGCTATGTTGGGAAAGAACTTTGAGAATTTGGGTGGTGGTGGTTGTGGTAATGGAAGGGGCTTACATTGTTTTAAAGTGAAATACATGGATAATGGCAGTATACATATTCGTGTACATAATGCAAACAGATTTTGAATATTCCTCTAGACCCAGCGGCTCCTTTGAGCCACCCGACCCTCTGTCCCCTTGCTCTAAGAGAAGGAACTTGTGGCTCTCTTATTGCCTTTTTTCCCAGGTCTTCTCAAGAATGATTTCTGCTGAATAATATTCATCCCCTTGAACAGTTCACTTCTGCCCAATCTTCTATGTAATTAATACATTGTTTTATTCAGTATGTAACACCTTTAATAAAGTCATACTCAGGTATATATTTAGGGTGACTCTATCTCCTGTTTGATCTGTTCTATGTTTATATCATAATTGTTAGAACAAACTTATTTAATTCAAAATAATAATATTAATGCAGTCTTTTGACTAGTGACAAACACATAGTACATCAATCTCTTATAAGTGGGTGGCAAATGTAGGTATGTATCGTCATTGTCCTTAGGTATAGGTATAAGTATAAGGAAACAGTTTTAGGAAGTCAGTGAGATTCAGATTCAAAGTAAGGAAAAGGCACAGCTGGGAGATTATACTATATCCTAGATCCTCTGTGTTCCTGAGGTCAGTAAGCCTGGGGTAGGCACGGATGTGGAGAGGACTCTTCACTGCATTTCCTCATACTGATGTCCATGCTGTTATTTAAATGTCAGGCCACTCCTTACCAAATTTACCACTTCTGTCTTCAGAGATTGTAGGTTTTAGTCAGGTGAAGATGACTAAACAAGATTATATGTCATCATTTCATCTGGTTGATATTGTAACTATCTTTTGACTGAAGCTGATTACATGATCAGGCATTTATAAACCAAGTTGTTGATTACTTAGTACATGGGCTTCCGGGTGGTCCTCAGAAATTTAGCTTGCCTAGGTCTAGAGAAAACCACAGCAAGATAGACAGACACTTTGATTATAGAAAAAAATAAATCACCAGCCACATTCTTTGTTTACCCTGGAACGTGTGCTCTTACTGCCACCTGAATTGCCCGAAGGTATGTGCACTCTCCAGTGTGAGAGAGAGGAAGAGAGAAAGCCCCTCCCCAATTGAAGCATGGTCATGCTGTGATTCCTTTCCCTCTATTTCTTCATGCTTTCAGGACCTGGGACACGCATGTATATTTATGCCTGGTGCATTTTTCAAGCAGGTCCAGGACTTGAACTGTGATCAGCCATGGGGGATCTGGCTTTCCATGTGTAGAACTTAACTGCTGTGCTACAGGGCCAGCCCTAAAAAATAATTTCTAACTAAAACTGGATGAACACAGTGCCTTTTCACAGCTACTTTTCACACACTGACCTCGTTTTTCAAATCCCATGAAAGACTGTATTCCTTTCTTATGTAAATGCATATGTGAAATATAAAGTAGGCTATGCAGACACATATGTTGTGTTCAGACAGCAAATGATTTTGTTCATCTCACTTTAAAGATGTTTAACATTCAACAGGGAAGAAAAGTCTTTTTAATCTAAATTTCCAATCATTTTTTGAAATGAAGATAAATGGCCTTAAAGAGACCATGAGTCTTCTTGCATCTCATGAGTTTTGTTCACAAAGCACTGTCATAATGAGGTTAATATAAACAAATTTAAAGCAAATGGACTGAATAGCCTTGAAATACACAACTTCAAATGTAATGGAAAAAGCTGAAAAAAAAAGTTTAATGTTTTACTAAATCTCAGATGTTTTAAAATATTATAATGGTGAATGCCCAATGCAGAATACATAGTTTCATGCACACTGATGCATAGGTAACAATTACTGATATAACATATATAATAAATATGCCTTTTAGTGTTCCTAAAGTATGTTATATTTTATCATGAAGTGATATTTAAAGGAAAAAAAGATTTAAATAAATAAAATGTGTCTTAATTCCCTCAGCATGTACCATGTGAACCTCATTGTTCCAGCGAAAACCCACACTATTTATAGTTAGCTTGATGCTTGGGTTTGACAGGCAGCCATCTGGGGCACTGCAAGAGGCCATTTTGAAAACGCAAACCTTCAATAAGATCAAAGTGTGTACAGAAGTATTAAATTATCCCCAGATAGAAAAATATATGTCCTCAGTCTTTTTTGTGAAAATGAACATTGATACATGCACTGAGGGTTTTCAGTTTCATGCATACACACAAAATCCATGTCACTGAAATGCTTAGAGATGGTAGGGGGAAAAAAAAAGGGATAAAGAATCTAAACTAGGATCACATGTCCTTTCCGGCTTCTCACTGTGGTATTCATCTGACATAATAGAGACTCAGAAACACAGTGCGCCTTCACTCGGCGGGGGTTACAAAGCTGTTCAGTGTAGGAAATCACCACGTGAATCTCTCTTCCCTTAGCTGGAAAATGAAAAACACCTGACACTTGAGAACTGTTAGTACATGATTTGAATGCCATTAGGGGCTGCTCCTACACATTTCATATACAGCTGTGGAGTGTGTAACCCATGAATAGCACTTGTGTTCTGTTTGCTTTAGAAAACTGTGCTGATCCCTCCAGGCGCTCTATTTGCAAGTACTCCCACGTGAGGCATAGAGCAGGGGGGAACCGAAGCAAACAGATCTGTCTTACAGAGAGACTGTTCTACCAGGAAATGTATTAGAGGCTGGAGAAATGGGTAGCAAGCCTCCCACTCTGGTCGTAACTTTTAAAACATGGCGGCCTTGTAGATCTTTTATTGACATATTTGAGACTGCATCTGCAAAGCGCAGGGCTCAGGTCCTACGCAACCATCTCGGTGTGGCTGAGAGTTTTAATAAAGTTTGACCCAGCTCTTTGGACTGAGTCTGTAGAAGAAGGGTTATAATATGAGTGTTTTTCTTTGGAAAAAGTTGGCTTTTCAAGCTACTTCTCAAGTTGTGAAAATCAGACCAGGGATAATCTTTCAACATGTCATGAAGTTTGTTTCTTTTGGATTTCTTTCAGAGTGGGCTCATTTTAGCACTTCAGGATTGGAACAAAATCTCTTAATTTTTTTTTTGAATAAAATTTCCTAGTTTCTTTCCTCTATATACAATTCTGTCTAGACCGAAATGGTATATTTTAGGAATATGTAAGCTGATGACTGAACTTGCCTTTGAATGAATACATCTTGAAAATGATAGCTTGATTTCTGCTGTAATTTTGTGTTCTGATCAAAACTTTTACTTCTCAGTTTTGTTAATAAACTCCTTTGCTTCTTTAGGATTTCTCTTTTGTCTGTCTTTAGGTGTTTGTCAGGATTACAAAGGTATCACTGTAAGAAAACTGGACTTGGAGTCTAGTTGCTTCTGAAAAAAGGAATTTGTCAAATATCAAACAATGGTGGGCGTGGTAGCGCCCGCCCTATGGCAAATATCAAACAATGGCTAGGTAAGGTGTACATACATGACTCCATCTAACACTCAGTCACAATCTCACAGATACTTCCCAAGCCAGGTATTAACATATCCATTTTCACAGATGAGACTACTTTCCCAATACAAAGCAGTGAATAGCAGAGATGAAACTCAAAATCAAGTCATGCTAATTCCAATCTGTACTCTTTTTTTTTTTTTTTTTTAGAGAGGTTTTTGCTATAGGGTACATGCGCTCGCCAGACAGACAGAGAGAGAGAGAGAGAGACAGAAAGCGAGAAATCACCCCCCGGGGGGATGGCCATGCCACAATCCCTTCTCCTCCATTCTCCTCTCGGGATCTTGGGCACGCACGCACACGCACCCAGGGTGAGTTTAAGCCACCGGGTCCGGGACTCGAACCACAGTCAACTACGTGGGAGTCCAGAGACATAGCCATTACGCTAACTGCTAGTCCTCAGTCTGTACTCTTAAACATTAACTTCCATTTCCTCCTGCAAACCTTTGTCATAATTTTCTGATATTCCTCTCTGAAAAATAATTTCAAAATCTTGGCATAATTCTTGCTTACTGAATAGCTATATCTCTGTTTCACTATTTTTTTTTTCTTGCTTTGCCTTTTAAACAAATACCTGAAGACTAGTTTAATAGACTTCATAGAATCTCCATTCTTGTAAATAGTGGTTTGCAACCCTGAATACCATAGATTCTCCTGAAAGCTTTTAAAAAATTCCACTGGCTAATCCTACATGATCAGACCATTCACATTGGAATCTCTGGAGGCTAGCCTAGGACATGGCTATTTTTAAAAGACTCTCCTAGTGATTCTAATATGCAGACAGGGTTCAAACCTGTGCTTTCTATTGACATCAAATGCATAAATTCCAATTCTCCATATTTCTTTCTCAGCTCTATTAAAAACGCTAAAGATTTTCTGTCTTCATGGAACAGCAAATGGGTCATATCTTGATGTATATATTTCCACATGGGCTTATCAGCACTCCATGTTTCCAATGGGTATGCTCAGTTGAGATCTGCATCTATATTCTGTGTTAAGAAACATGGGTTAGAGCTAACAACACGGCAGGCAGCTGGGGATAAAAGAAAATAAGACTGATACCGCTTCATCTTAAAATGTGTCTTTTGTTCCCCTAGTAATTTAAAGGACTCTAATGGCCCCTGGCATCTGTAACCACTACTTCTTATGGGGGGGCGGTGTAGTGTGAGGCATGCAAGGACTCTTCACTCCATGTTTATCCATTCCTGCGTCAACGTCTTGGCATTGATTCCCTTTCAACCATTATCTACATTTACAATTGAGTTTGTTTTTGCCTAACTAAGCTACCCAGCCTGGCAAAAGTTTTTAAGCTCACTGGCCAAATCAGCAAGCTAGATTTATGCAGATCCAGATTCTCTGCTGGTTGCTGACAAATTCATTTTCCTTTGTTATTGGCAAAGATGAGGAATAAATGGCACATTTGCTTTTCCTGAGCAACGATATTTATTGTTACAGATCAGTCCCTATTACCTAAAATAGCAATTGCATTATCAAATGTCAAATGTACCTAGAACACAGAGGTCAGTCTCAAGAGGCAATGCCATCAAATCAAGTAGATGTTAGATGAGAGGAAGCTTGTAACTCTCAAATATTTTGAACACTCACATGACATCAAATTTTCACACTTTGTGAATGATCTATACTGAGCTTTGGGAAACAGACAACAAATACAGTGTTCTACTTTTTGGTAAACTGAGGCATGGCTAAGATTTAAAAGCTGTTCATATCTTCTTCTTTTTCTTTTTTTGGAGAGCTTTTTGCTATAGGGCATGTGCGCTTGCCAGAAAGACAGAGAGAGGCAGAAAGACAGAGAGACAGAAAGCGAGAAATCACCCCTCTGGGGGGATGGCCATACCACAATGCCTTCTTCTCCATTCTCCTCAGGATCTTGGGCACACAAGCACACGCGCCTGGTGTGAGTTTAAGCTACCGGGTCCGGGACTCAAATTGCAGTTGACTACATGGGAGTGCAGCGACATAGCCATTATGCTAACTGCTAGTCCCTTTTTTCTGTTTTATAATGTAAAAATACACCACGACTTTTCAGACTTCCCAATAATAAATACATAATCGTAATAATAAACAAGCTGATAGTAATTGAGAGCTTAGTATGCAACAGGCACCATTCAAAGCACTTTAACCTTATTTCCACATTGAATTCTTAAAGCACCTCAAAATCTTAAGGTATGCACAGATAATTTGAGCATTTGCCCAATGTAGGACTTTTGTTATGTGACAGAGCCATACTTTGAACTGAGGTCTGTTCAGTCAGGTGGAGGTTGGGCTGACTGCTGAGAAAAAGATAGTTTGACTGGGTGGGTAAGTACATGTTAAAAATAGCACTGTAGAAAAGCAGATGGAAATTGCCAAGCACTATTACAACTTGTAACTAGGTGACAGATTTGGTCTTGTGATTTCTTTCCTCTACATTCTTGAGTATAGGGTTGCAGTTTCAATGGTGCTTTAAAGTGTGTGTAGTAAAACACAGCTGGTAACTTACTTTAACTGTAATTATTGGCCTCTTACCAGTATTTAAAGATGCATTGCATGGATCAGTGCTTTGAACTTTGCTTTTTTGGTTTTTATCAACAGTGTACCATTACTTTCCTAAAGACCTTTTCTTCACCTTTATTTAGATCTTGCAGTGGTCTGTAATTATATGAAACTAAAAATTCTCTATGGATTGATTTCCATAAATTACAAATATGTCATGCGTTATGTTACTAGACAAAAGGTCAGCAAACCAATTTGTTACACCAGTAGCACATTTACTAGAGCTGAGACAATGATCCATTTGTTGAAACCCTCTGGTTTTAACTCTTTAGCCCAGATTTCACCTGAAACACAAAATATATGTGAAATAGAATTTAAATCACTTGTTACTCATAATAGTTAGAATATAGCAGTTTTGGTTAGGCATTTGTACATTGGTATTTGCCTATAACACATCTATTTTCAATGATAAAGAATAGGTACGTGGAATTTTGCATCATCCTAAATGCAACAATTCCAAATTAATTCCACTGTCTATATAAAAAATAATTATACCACATTAAATTATAGGTTTAGTGAAAGGAATGCTAATAGTTTAATTTTATTTCTTAAATAATAAAATATTACACATTATGCAACTTGAAAATTAAGTTGGATTCATTCTCTCAGTATCTTAAGTGGTCCTTAGTAATCAATTAAAAATGAATCCAATAAATAGGACTTAAGCAACATAAATTAAATAATTATGTTTCAAAGGAGAACTTACTTTCTTCTAGTAGCAGCTTGATTGGAACAATATTCATCACATGATTCTCATATATTCTGTTCTGCAACTATGAATTCAAAGACTTTTGATCCTTCCCTTAAAATGCGTTTTTTTTTTTTTTTTTTTTTTCTGTTTTGAAACCCACAATAATCCTGTGTCTACAGGGAGCAGCTCATTTTTCAATTCTCCTAAACTTGAAATGCGATAATTATTACTGACTTCCCTTTTCTCTTCCTCCATCATCCAATGTTGTATCAAGTCTTATTTTTCAATCCTAATTTTATCCTCCTTTATGGGCCAGTTACCAACATCAGGTTAGCTTATTTATGTATTTGTCAGCTTTAGCTAGCCCGGATTATAGGGACCCGCATGTGCAGAGGTCCACAGAGTTCTCTGGACTTGGACCTAAAGCCTTCACATGTGGACTGGCCACATTACTGCCACACTACCATCTCGCCCCTCATCTTGATGATTACCTGTTTTGTCCTGCCTTCATCCATAACCCACATTGACATCAGATAATATTTCTGGGACATATGACTACCTATGTCATGCTTTTTCCCAGAAACATTCTACTGCCCGTAGGCTGGAGTCCCAAACATCTGACATGAAATTCAGAGTATGTTGCATGCTCTTCCCAATCTACTAGGCCAAATACTCTTTCAACTACTAGCTCTCATGATCTCATGTTTTTTTTAGATTACTCACCACTCTCAAATGGTGCCCTTCCTTTTTGTGGTTTTTGCTTATTTCTGAAATTACCAGCTACCACTTTTGCCCATCAAAATTTTTTCTATATTTACAGCTCAGTTCCAATGTATACTCTTGTGTTCTTGCATAGCAATGATCTTGTTATAATCTATAGCCTGAAATTTATTTACACTTATTATTATAACTATATCCATTGTCTCACCACTCTCCATAATACCCCCTTGGCTTATTTTTTTGTTCCACTTTAACAGATGATAAACGAGACTTAGAAAACTTCCAACTGTCTTACCGCCAGCACTGACAGAGCCAGGGTTAACCTTAGATCAGGTGATTCTGAAGTCACAGGACCCTCACCCTCTTTGGTCTTCCATGCTACTCCCAAACAGAGTTGGAGGATACTTATATTTCTGTGACACGTTCACTCATACAGAAATAGACAAAACGATAAGATAGGTAAGTAGACAAGAGAGATGAATAGATAGAATTAATGTAATTAAATTTAGAGTTAGGTGTGTCTTACATTTTCAGACATATTCGGACTCCTCGTCAGTCAATTACTGGCATATTTAACAAGTAATACATTTTCCATGTTTCATACATACAAAGATGCTTGCTGTGTCTCACATGGCATTTAAGGGACGACCTCTGAAAGCTGAGAGCGTTATCACCACCTTAAGAGTGTTTATAAGTTTGAGTAGTTAGAAGACTCTACCTTTTGTGGGTGGACTTGTACACAGTAGACCACTGAGAGTAGATAAAAGAGGTGGATATTAGCATTGAAATAGAGCTGCTCAGAGCTGGGTAGTTTACTTTGAATGACAACGTGGAATAAATTCCATAGTGCAGAGCTGTCTGGGCTCCTGCGGGCTGAAGGACAGCAGTGTGCTAAGTCACGGGAACCCAAGACGAGGGGATCAGGCGTCTAATAGTCAAGCTGGGAGGCACCTTTAGTTGCCTCTTTGTTTCTCCTCCAATTGAGAGTCTTTCGTGTGCTTCTTTTTCAGTCATTTTCCTCTCTGCACTCCACTTTGCTAATTAAAATTCTAATCACTCTGACAGCTAGAGGTAGGAAAAAAAATCATTCTTCCATGCTGGAGAAGGTAATTTCAAGGTGTTTTAGCTGCCAAAGAAACAAACGGAAATTAGACAAAGAAGCTGTTTGTCATAGGAGGATAAATGAATTTTGTTTTTCCATTCTTCCTAAAAATATAAAACTTTAGCAAAGACAACACATTTCTATTTGGCATTATAATGATTCTAAACACACAAAGGTTAAACAATATGCTTCACTTTCCTACAGGTTAAAGTGTTCTGATAAAATAACCTTTTATACATTTGTTTATGTCAAAAATAATCTACTGTTCTTGGGGTGAAACGAAGTGTAACATCAAAGGTTTAACTTGGTCTTTCTAATATTTGTTTCTGAACGTGTTTCCTTTTAATCTTTGATTTTTGAATTTTCATTAAACTTTTAAAAGACTAGAAGTTTCTATTTAAAACAAATAAATTTGTGGTATGCTATCTTAAATAAAATTGTGATGTTAAATTTTTAATGCCAACTGGCCTAGGAGTGTTAAGTACAATTGCATCCAAGACGTATTTGGAAATGATTTTTTTGGAAGTGTAGGTATTCTGAGAGGCATTCCTACTAGATTAATAATTGAGTTGACTTTTTGGTTGTGTCTGTCAGGGATGCAGAAACAGGGGAGAGTTGGAAGCTTGACCACAACACGGAAGGTACTTTCTGAAATGGCTGCTTAATTTTAACTAAGTTGACTGGACATTTGTGAACATATACAGAATTAGGCCAGCTGCAGTGGCACAGTGGCTGCCTGACTTCCTGCAGTGCTGGTTGTCGCATGGAAGACTGGGGCTCTGTTCCCCGGTGGACTTGTTCATGCCAAGTACACACATGTGCCTGTGAGCCGGGCTGGCTGAGAGGACCTGAGAAGAGGAATGTAGCATGAAATCCTGCTCAGGGCACATGTTTATCCTCTCTCTCTGTCTCTCTATTATAAAATAAATTTTAAAAATTAAAAAAAAAAATACAATGCATTGGCTATCTGGCCCAGTGTCATTTAAATCTAATGCATATATGTTTAAAAAAACATTCTGTTAATAAATAAGGGTCACTGGGAACCAGCAGTTGGCATAATGGCTATGTCGTTGGACTTCCATGTAGTGGACCACGGTTCAAGTTCTGGACCCGGTGGCTTAAACTCATGTGGGTCGCATGTGCGTACATGCCCAAGATCCTGAGAGGAGAATGGAGGAGAAGGGATTGTGGCATGGCCATTCTCTCTGGGGGGTGATTTCTCACTTTCTGTCTTTTTGTCTCTGTCTTTCTGGAGAGCACACGCACCCTACAGCAAAAACCTCTCCAAATAAATAAATAAACAAACAAACAAATAAATGTATGTATGTCACTGAGTAGCCCAGGCTAGATAGCCAGCACACAAACACAGAATGCACACACAACACAGGGCCTCTAGGATTTTGTAATATCATCAGATCACATGTTGTATGATACTAATTTTCAGAAGGATGGTATAGTGGATTCTTATAATTTTATGTAGTCCGGCGTCCACTTTGAATTCAGGTTTAACTTTCTCTTACCAGAGCAGGGCTTAGTCCCTCTTGACAGTTTCCAGTTTTCTAGTTCTGCTTCAGCCCCAATAGCTCAAGCCAGTGGTCGGAGAAAAGAACTCAGAGGCATCTTTCCACCTCTTCTACTCGGGAACATTTAGCCATTTGCCAGCAAACAGAAAGTGACCCATGCTCTGTTCCCTTACATACTGCTGGCTGCCACGTGGCACAGCGTGCTCTCTCTGCCCGACTCTTCATTGTCACTTGTGTGACCCAGAAATGGAGGATCGTCCTCCCACTCCTCACTCCCTCCCTGCCCGGGATCTGTGAGTAAAACTTGTTGCACTTGTTTCCTATTGTGGTGGTGTATTAAGTTTGCACCTTCCATCTGAAGGACTAGCTGAGCTAGGCTGAGTTTAGACACCAGGAAAAGTCCCATGATCAGGTTCCCTGGGATAGAATGATGGTCAGGCAGAAACTGGACATGGGTCAGGTAACAGCCACAAGGGCACTTACCAGTATAAACAGGTTTCCCACGTGAGAGACCCTTCTTATCATGAACACTACTCTGTTTCTGAATCCCTGATAGACACAACCAAAAGTTGACTCAATTATTCATAAAACCTACATTGCTATGCTTTAGGCTGTCCACTAGATATCTTCATGAGAAGCATCTGGTGAAAAACATACCATAAAAAACCTAGGTACAGCTCTTTCACTCCTGCTAGGTCAGGGTTACTTACTACTCTGGTGTTGGAACCTCAGTTTAGCTGGGGACTCCTTGTGGGACTATGTGAGAGATATCTGCAGCCTTTTTAATCCCTCAATTCATTTACTTTTAACATAATTACTGATAGGGAAGGACTTACTATTACCACTTTGTTCCTTGTTTTCTGGGATTTTTGTCTCTTATTTTTTCCTATTGCTTTCCTTGGTGTTAGTTAATTTTTTATAGTGACAGAAGGAACTGAGGACAATGTATTTTCAAATTCACCTAATCTTTATCTCCCACAGATTTATTTACAATAATTTCTTTGTTCTCTTAATAAAAACGAGCTAGGAGCCAGCAGGTGGCATGGTGGTTGAAGTGGTAGACTGTAAAATGGCCCATTGTGGTGCGAGGCCCAGACCTGGTGACTTTCATGCTTTCTCCGTTTCTCTGTCTCTCTCTCGCTCTAGCACACGTGCCCTGTAACAAATTAAGTAATAATAATAAGTGAATAGAAATAAGAAATTCTTTTGAAAAAGACTGGTATGTTGTAGTCCATCTCTCCCTTTACATCTAGCAGGCTTTCTTTCCCTTATTTGGGTGCTCCAGTGTTGGGTGCATAGGTATTTATAAGTGTTATATCTTCTGGGTGGATTTACCTTTCACTACCGTACAGTGTCCATCTTTGGCTCTTACAGTTTTTGTCTCGAAGCCTATATTGTCTGATACTAGTATCACAGCTCCAACCTCTTAATAATTTCTGTTTGCATGGAGTATCTTTTTCCAGCCCTTCGCTCTCAGTCTATGTATGTCTTTATTAGAGAAGTGTGTTTCTTGTAGGCAGCATATAGAGGGTGCCTGTTTTTTAATCCATTCAGCCAGCCTGTGTTTTTTTTTTTTTTTTTTTTGGAGACGTTTTCCCTATAGGGTGCATGCGCTTGCCAGACAGAGAGAGAGAGAGACATAGAGACAGAAAGTGAGAAATCACCCCCCAGGGGGGATGGTCACGCCTCAATCCCTTCTCCTCCATTCTCCTCTCGGGATCTTGGGCACACATGCACACGCGCCTGGCGTGAGTTTTAAGCCATCGGGTCCGGGATGCGAACCGCGGTCGACTGCATGGGAGTCTAGCGACATAGCCATTATGCTAACTGCTGGTTCCCAGCCTGTGTTTTTTGATTGGAGACTTAAATCCGTTAACTTTCAATGTTATTATTGATATTTGTGGACTTATCCTTGTTGTTTTATTAACCAATTTCCTGATTGCTTTGTGTTCCCTTATTTCTATTTGTTTCTCTTTAGTTTTCCTGATCTAGTACTCCCTTCAGTACTTCTTAAAGAGCTGGCTTATCTCTCATAAATTCTTTCAGTTTTTATCTGATAATGTTTTTTATTTCTTCTTCCCATTTGAAGGAGAATCTTTCTGGGTATAATATTCTTGGCAGGAATTACTGTTCCACATCTTTTCCCTTTCCCCCCTGGCTCTGAGCTCAGAGAGGGCTTGGCCTGGAAGACCCAGCCAGAAAGTCCTGGTGCCTTACTGTGTCTGGGAGCTGTGGGGATCCTTGCAGGAGTATGTGGGAGATATCTGCAGCCTTTTCATCCCTCAATCCATTTACTTTTAACATAAGTACTGATAGGGAAGGACTTACTCTTATCACTTTGTTCCTTATTTTCTGGGGGTTTTGTCTCTCATTTTTTCTTATTACTTTCCTTTGTGTTAGTTAATTTTTTTTATAGTGACACACTTTGATTTTTTTCTTATTTACTTTTCTGCATATTTTATAGATATCTTTTTTTTTTTTTTTTTTTTGAGAGGTTTTTGCTATAGAGTGCATGCACTCACCAGAAAGACAAAGAGACAGAAAGGGAGAAATCATCCCCCAGGGGAGATGGCCACGCTGCAATCCCTTCTACTCCATTCTCCTCTGGGGATCTTGGACATGCACGCATACACACCCAGAGTGAGTTTAAGCCACCAGGTCTGGGACTCAAACCACGGTTGACTATGTGGGAGTCCAGCGACACAGCCATTATGCTAACTACTGCTTCCATTTTATAGATATCTTCTTTGTGGTTATCATGGGAATACATTAAACCGCTTAAAATTAAAATATTTTAAACTGAAACCAACTCAACTTTAATTTTATACAAAAACTGTTTATAGCTCTGCCCCTCTCTTTAAATGATTGATGTCAAAAATTACGTTTTTACATATTGTGTACTCATTAGCATAGATTTGAGGTATTTTTTGTTTTAACTTTTAAAAGCTTATAAAAGAATCAAACATAGTTATGAACCCAGATTAAAGGCATATAGGCGTTTATATATTTCTATATATTTACCTTTAACAGAGAACTTTACAGTTTTACATGGCAATCGGTTAGGGCCTAGCATCCTTTACCTTCAGATTAAAGAATTTGACTTGGCATTTCTTATAGTGCAGATCTCATGGTCGTGAACTCCCTCAGCTTTTATTTGTCTTAAATTTTCCTTCAGCTTTAAAAAACATTTACTGGTGTAGTACTTTTACTAATATAGTATTTTCACTTGACAGGTTTTTTTTCCCCTACACTGTGTGTGTGTGTGTAGGTGGGTGAGTGAGTGCGTCTAAGAGAGAAAGAGACCCTCTAGGCCTGTCAGGTTTCTGCTGAAATATCTACTGATTGATATGTTTTTCTTTTTCTTTTCTTTTTTTTTATTGTAGTTTTGCTTTAGGGTGCTTGAGCTCACCAAGGAGAGAAAGTGAGAAGGTTCTCCTCAGTGGAGAATGGCCATACACAATCCCTACTCCTCCATTTTTCTCTCAGGAGTTTGTATACATGTCTACACATACCGCAAGTTTTCAGGCCAGCAAGTCCAGGACTGGAATTGTGTAGTTGGTGGGATCTGACTGCCTTAACCATCATTCCACTGGCTGGCCCCTTCACTGATAATTTTATCGAGGCTCCCTTCTATGTTTTTCCTCTCTTGCTGCTTTCAAAAATCTCTCTTTGCCTTTGACTTTGTAATTTGATTATTCTGTCGCAGTGTAAGTCTCTTTAGGTTTATCCTACTTGGATTTTTGGTGAGCTGCTTCTTTTTATTGTTTGGAGGTTTTTGTTTTTGTTTTTGTTTTCCTTTGGGCACTTGTGCTGGCTGGAGAGAGACACAGAGATAGTGAGAGAGAAAGTGAGAAATCATCTCCAGGGTGAATGGCCACACCACAATCCCTTCTCCTCCATTATCCCAGGACTTTGGGAAAGCATGCACATGTGCCTGGTGTGAGTTTCAAGTGACCATGTCGTTGGACTCCCGTGTAGTTGACTGCAGTTCTAGTGGGACTCAAACTGAGGTCATCAATTTAGAAGTCCAGCGACGCAACGGCTACTCCATCTGCTGGCCCCATGACAGGATTTCTTTTATGTATTTTTCTTTCCCCAATAGTCTCTGCTTCTCAAAGCCTTAGATGTTCTATTTTCTTCTGTCTATAATCCCTTGCTCCCAGGCGTCTGCAGGTCTGTGGTATTCCTGCAGTCTTTATGTATCACAGCCATTGCCACAGTCTTCTATGGCTTTCCACTTGGGATTCAAACTATGCCGCTCTCCTGTCTGAGCTCTGAGTCAAGTGACACAGAGACCAGTCCCCTTGGACAACCCACAGAAAGACCAGATGTTTGAAATATGATTATTTTTCTCCCACTCCAAGGGATGGAAGTAGACAGTTTCCCCTGACTGTGCCATGCAGATCCAGGAGTGTGATAAAGTTAGGCAAAATCATCACATAATTTCTATCTATTGCATATTTTTCTTGTTTTTATTTGGTGTCTGATTCGTTGCAGCGGTCACTGACTAGTTTTCTAAGCTCCCTCCGTGCTATGCTAGTGAGTCTGTAGTTATTTACTTACCGTTCTCCTGAGGGAATGGGAGCCTCAAGCTTCCTACTCTGCCATCTTGCAGACATCAAGTCAAGAAAGGTATAGGCAATCTACAATCCATTCTTAATTTAGCACACAATTGTGAGATTAAAATAAGGTATCTTTTGGGCATGCAAAGACTCGGTAACTTTAGCAGTCATATTATTGCCATATAAAACATTATCCAAAATGCCACAACACAATTTTAATAATAACATAATAATTCCAGGGAGAGAAACCAAAGAACAGAGGTAAATTTCAAAACATAGAAAACATGAATATGTTTCTAAAAATAGACAAGCAATAAAAATAAAAACACCCACAATTGGGGATAATAATCCAAGATAGTTCTAGAACAGTGGTTGATTGCAGGGAAGAGTGGAGAAGCATACAGAAGTGATGTTTTGCTATATTCTTGTATAGGAGGTATAGAGTGTAGAATATGGCATATTCTAGGTATTGATAGCAAAGTAGAGATTTATTTTCTAGATTTTATAACTGAGATCATATGATGGATTAAATATGACATAAGTCAAGTTGTACAAAACACAACCAACTGAATATTAAAATGAAGACAATACCCAGGATTGAAGAAGTTATGGAGAAATGGTTAACTTGTATATTGTCAGTGAAAGTAGAAATTATTAAGGCCTTTTGGAGAAAATAAATTTTGTGGTACTTACTAAATTTTAATAGATGTCAATATCCACTTAATAATTCCACTTTTGGAAAAAATCCTTGACATTTTACATAAAGAGATATGTTTAATATTTTATCAAAATGTTCTTTTTTTTTAAGAGAGTTTTTGCTATAAGATACATGTGCTCACCAGAGAGAGAGAGACAGAGAGACAGAGAGAGAGGAAGCAAGAAATCATTCCCCAGGGGGGATGGCCATCCCACAATCCCTTCTCCATTTTCCTCTCGGGATTTTGGGCACACATGTACATGTGTCCAGCATGAGTTTCAAGCTGCTGGGCCTAGGACTCGAGCCATGACTGACTGTGTGGGAGTCCAGTGCCTTAACACTATGCTACGTGCTGGCCCCTAAAGTGTTCTGTGTAGAAGGAAAAAATAAAGGGAAAAGTAAAGGAAACATTCAAGGAATTTTTGTGATTTTTAGTGAGCACATAATATTAGTTCAACTAATATCAATAGAATAAAATCAATCTACATGGAAACAGCTTCAGAACACATTATGATGTCAAAAAGCAAGCAGTACATGAAGAGAAAGAGCACACTGTGAGCCAGGTGGTGGTGTAGTGGTTGTGGTGGCTAGATCCCATGTGACTCACTGCATGGGTTTGAGTCCATACTCTATGGTTGGCACACGTGCCTATGTTCCCAAAATCCAGAAAAGGAGAGATGGAGAAGGGATTGTTCTATGCATATTACCCCCTGAAAGGTTGTTTTCTCACTTTCAATTTCTCTGTCTTTCTGTGGTGAGTTGTGTGCCCTATGACAAATTTTTAAAAAATTCTTAAAGAGCACACTATAATCCTATAAGTAGCAAGATAACATATATTTATAGATGTGTGTTTGTAAATGTATGAAAAAAATTCAAAGCTACTTATAATTAATGATAGTCAAAGGGATTAGGTGGTATTGGTAAATCAGGCTTTCATTGTTTACTGTATGTGGTTCTGTATTGCTGAAATTTATTACAATATTTCTGGTGTAAAATAAATAAAAGCACATTTAATCAAATGGTCTATTTGGAATAATCTGAACACCTAGTCATTTAGTCAATTCCTGTTCATCATTAACATGGCAGAAAGGACCTAGCTACTGTCTATTAAGTCTAAACATTTCCTTTTATAAGCTGTATACAACCACATATTAACCCGGTCCTTAGGGCCAATCCTGATATTAATTGGGAATTAACAAATAGGTAGGAGTAAATTTGTCTCTGTTACAGGAAATGAAAAAGAGTACAAAATCTGGGCACTACTAAATTAAGAATAAGAAGTCTATATATGGTTAACAATTGTTAAATTTAACAAATTTCAAAATAAAGTTAGACCAAAATACAGTATGCCAAGACCATCTACCTACCTACTGATTTGACTACATAGCTAACAACTAATTTCCCTATTTATTTGACTTTGACACAGGTTCATCTTTAATTGTTCTTATGCTTCTCATTAGTTCACAATTATTATGTAAGGGGATCTGTGAAAAAGTACAGATTTGTTTGATTATACACACAATCTTTCAGAAGGACAGGAGCAGGATTTGGGCATCGGGGCATTCTTCACTTTGGACCATTCCTATTGCTTCTCTTAAGTCTGCAGCATGGGCTGACTCCAGGGAAAGGCTTGCCAAGGAACTTTAGTAGGAGGCAGTTTTTAATTAACAGGGGCCAGAGAAGGTGATAACCCCTAGGGGTAGTGAAGAGAAATTAACATGGAAAAGCAGTTCCACGCTTCTGTGGGTCCCAAAAGCCAGCCGTATTAGTGGTGCCTGTTCTGATTGAACTTTGTCTGTGTCTTTTTATTGATTCAATTGTCAAAGTCTGACAAAAGGACCGCTGTCCGTCAGTTGTTTGCTCTTAGCGGTGGGTTCTGGCTGGAAACCGTGTCTTTGTACGGCTGACTGCAGAGCTAGAGCTGTCGTTTTGGTTATCATTTTGCAGACATGATTAATGTCGTCGAGCTTTATGTAAGAATTAAGTGCGTGGACACACATGCAGGCAGTCTTGTTTACTCTAGATTTTTGAGCTTCTTTATTGTCTTAGTTCTTTGCCTGATTTTGCAGAAAACTTTTAATTATTAAAATATTTAAAACTGCAATTTCAAGGACAATAATTACACTGACTGTTGCAGAATTTTTTTTGTTTTGTTTTCCCGTTTACCAAACCCTTGGCTTAGGAAGCATTTTTAAAGAATAATATCCTGTGAATAAATATTTTAAGTTTCTCTTCCAAGGATGAAAATGAATAGTAAATAAAGTATGTAGAGAGCTTGTGAAATTAGTTCGTGCAGTGAAAGAGGAAGGGGGGAGGGATTTTCTTTTTTTTCTTTTCTTGTAATTCCCTAAGAGGGTACATTGAGCTCCCAAGCCCAGGGGGTGCCCCAGGAGAACTTTTGTACTTTAGCACAGTGAGAAGAGAAATGTATTTTTTCAAAAATATTTTAAGAACAGTTGTGAACACTGTGTGTTTTTTTTTAACTCCGTAGTAACCAAGTTTACTCCGAAATTGCATGTATGTTTACCAATTTCAAAATATGCTTTTCCTAAAATAATCCTTCATCATCCTTTTTAAAATGTGATGATACTTATTTTTCTAAATTCAAATGGTAGTATCTTTATTATTAACTCACTTGAAATGCAGTATTTGCTATGATTACTTAATACAAAAATAATGATACTCAGGACCTGGGTACTTGTATTTTGCCTAAAGCTTTTCTTTTTTTTTTTCTTCTTCCTTTTTTGAAGTTTTTGAACCCACTTCGAAATAAATTTCTCATACAGAATTATATGTCTCCGACTTCCAAATTTAATAAGCAATTTAAAATGCTGTCTAAATGAGTACACTCTAGGCACATGTCACAATTAAGCTCTTGAAATGTGGCCAGTCTAGGTTATGGTGTGTTGGTGTAACATAGACACTGAATTTTGCAAATGTAGTATGAATTTAAAAATGTAAAATAGCTCATGAACAACTTTTTATATTGATTATATTTGCTGTAATAATATTTTAATATACAGGTTGAATATCCCTTATATGAAATGCTTGAGACCAGAAGTGCTTCAGATTTCAGGTTTTTTTTCAGATTGGGGATATTTGCATATACATAATGAGGTATCTTGAGGATGGGATGCAAGTCTAAGCTTGAAATTCACTTACGTTTTATATATACCTTATGCACATAGACTAAAGGTAACTTTGTACCATATTTTTGTATTGCAGTGTTTAGACTGTGACTCATCATATGAGGTCAATTTAAGATTTCCCATTTGTGGCATCATGTAAACACTCAAGAAGTTTGGGATTTTGGAGCGTTTTAGATTTTGGATTTTCAGATTAAGGATTCTCAACCTGTATTGGGTTAAAAATCTATGATCAAAACTAAGTTTACTTGAATTCCCTTTTGTCTGTTTTTTTTTTTTTAACGTAGCTATTAGAAATTTTAAAATCACATAGGTGGCTCAATTATCTTTCAATGACATAACGCTGAGCTAGAAAATAGTAAGTGCTAATGTTTATTAAGCATTTCCTATGCAAAACATGCTATCATTAAACACTTTATGTAAGTCATTTCATTTCAGGTCACATTATCATTGAGATAGGTATTACCGGTACCTCTGTTTTCTTTTTTTTCTTTCTTTTTTTTGGGAGAGGTTTTTGCTACAGGGTGCATGCGCTCGCCAGACAGACAGAGACAGACAGAGAGACAGAAAGCGAGAAATCACCCTCCAGGGGGGATGGCCACACCACAATCCCTTCTCCTCCATTCTGCTCCTGGGATCTTGGGCACGCACGCACATGTGCCCGGCGTGAGTTTAAGCCACTGAGTCCGGGACTCGAACCGCGGTTGACTACGTGGGAGTCCAGTGACATAGCCATTACGCTAACTGCTGGACCCACCTCTGTTTTCTTGACAAGGAAAGATAGTCAAGAAAGTAAGCAATTCACCTAAGATTACACAATCACATCATATTTTACTCTTCTTTCAATAATTAATTATCTTTGAGTGTCTACATGGCAGTGTGTGTAAGCCCCAGAACTGTGCATGGGCAATGCACTGTAATTAATTACTCTAATGTATACTAGCACAATCCTAGATAAGTTTGAGAGGACTGAAGATAACCAAATTAATTATTGCCGAGTCTATTCAAGTAGGTGTATTTGATTTAGAAGGTAAAGCATTAAAGTACTCATAGAAATTCCTTATTATGTTCTATAGTAGGAAATGGTTTAAATACCTCTCTATTTGTAAAAAGGTCCAAGAAGTAACATCATATGCAAGAGACTGGCAAGCAGTATTTAACTTGGAGTGAACTCTGCTTTCCAGTGTAAGGTTTAAGGCTTGTACATATTTGGTACAGAGGAGAATCAGGTAGAGGTTGTAAACCTAGGTATCTTTCATATTTTCCAAAGAGTTGGAAAGCTTTTGTGGCATATAGAATACTTCTTTACAGATAAGTCAAATTGGGAGAAAATTTGGAATCAGGAAAAGAAGATAAAGAGAGAGTGAAAAATAGTTGTTAAATGTCTGTTTTCTCACACTACCTGTGAGAACTGACAACTCTTTTTTTCAAACAATGAATAATATTAGAAAGACTGTTTACTCATAGCCTGAGAGGTTTCTTAGTCAAAGACGTAAAAGTAGGGGAGGTAAATAAATAAAAAGAAATTAATTAATTAATCAATTAATTTTTAGGTTTCGTGCTCGCTGGAGAGAGAGAGAGAGAGAAAGTGAGAAATCACCCCCCAGGGAGGATCGTCATGCTGCAATCTCCTTTGCTCCAGTGTCCTCTTGGGATTTTGGACATGTATGATTTTTCGATATACTGGGTCCAGGACTTAAACCTTGGTCAGCCATGTGGGAGTCCAGCATTTCAACCACTACACCACCTGCCAGCCCCATAATTTTTTCTTTTTTATTTCATGTTTAAAAATTATAAATCGTGAACAAGAAACAAAGAAGATAATGTGAGAAATTGTTTTGAGATGTCTGAACATTCTTAAGTTTTACGGCCTAATTGTTTCCATAATATCAAAATGAGAATCTAGACAATAGAATCCATTAGAAGGGATGGAACAACTGAGCTTCACATTACAAAATGTAAATATCATTATACATGGGAAAGTAGCTCTATTTTCAAAATGTATTCTGCCCAGAGTAGCTGCTAGAGAAATTATTTAAGTGCTTTGTCATAGTCATACAACTCATTTATGAAAAAAAATTATTTTCCTTAATTAAGTGGTCAGATTATTATCTTTAAATTACTGACAGAGTGTTTTAAAATAACACATACTTTTTTTTAAAGTTGCATTGAATATATTATTTATTTTTAATTAAAGTTTAAAAAAATACGGGTAGCCATACTAATAGAAAATAGTCATATGGATAATGATGTTATTTGACTTTTACATTAACAATGTCAGATATTATTTCCTAACATTTAAACCTGATAAAGAAATGGAACTCAGTCATTTTAAGTAATATTCCCAAGAGTTAAAGGGTAGTAATTGAAAGCAAAATTCAAATAAACCTAGCATTCGTTTCTTCTCTCACTGCTCATCAATATGCACTGGTAGAGTGCCCGTTGCATCTCTACAACGTAAGGTTGATTTGCAATGATTCTCGTTATTGCATCTCCCCAACTCAGAGACCTTAACATATGAGGGTCATGAAGAGAAACCCCTGTGTCATTCTCAATCCCTTCCTCTCTAACCTATAGGAATTCTTTCTAGTCTATTCTCTTCCACAGCCCCATCTTTGCTTCTCTTGATAAAAACTGCTGTCACTTAACAATGAAACTCTTTGCAAATTGTGATAGATTCCAAGATGGTTTTGTTTCTAGAATCTTCATTCTGTAATCCATCTTCCATATTGACACCATGACTATTTTTCTAAAATTTGTATTTGATTGTACCATTTCCTTAAAATTTCAAGAAGCTTTTTTTTTTTTTTTTTTTTTTTTTTTTGAGAGGTTTTTGCTATAGGGCATGTGCACTCGCCAGAGAGAGAGAAAAAGACAGAGACAGAAAGTGAGAAATCACCCCCCAGGGGGGATGGCCACGGCCGCACTCCCTTCTCCTCCATTCTCCTCTCAGGATCTTGGGAACGTATGCACATGCACCCAGCAAGAGTTTAAACCTCCGGGTCTGGTACTTGAACTATGTGGGAGTCCAGCGATATAGCCATTATACTAACTACTGGTCCCAAGAAGCTTTTTTCACCCTCTTGGATTTGACGTTTAGGTTTCATTGAAAAGCATTTAATGTCTCGAACAATCTTTTCAGCCTCAGCTCTCACCTTGCCCAGTCGGAGCTGCCTATGTCCCAGTCACAGTGAAAGGACTCACTGACTTGGCCATGAGCCACTGGGAATTAAACGTCTGAATCCTTCCAGCACAACCTCATCTCACCACATGTGTGTGGTTACAGCTCAAGATGAAGTTCAACCAGATTCCTGAAGCCTGCAGGCTTTGCATATTCTGGTTGTTATTTGATGACTCAAACCCACACTGCCAAACCTTAGTAGCCTGGATTTTTTAATCTGATAGATTCCAGAAAAATGCCTGAAGGACCTCTGGCCTTTTCCAGTTCCAAATAAAATCTGAAACCACTTTTCGCTGGAAAATGTAAATCTAATCCTGATGGCTTTTATTTCTCATGGTCATCATTTAGGTCAAGACAATAGATTTGAGAAAACATGTTTTAGTCTTGAAAACAAATCCTAGAAAAAGTATTGACAGTGATATTTTAATTGGTTTGCCCTCTCAAGTGATTAAATAATCATGAAACCTCTTCTGTTTAACAACTGCTTGAGGTACTTTGTATTCTTGCCTCAAAGTGGAGCAGTTTCTAGCTGGTAATGCTGTGATTGATTTTTCCATATCAAATACAATGTTTCGGCCTATTGTTTCCATAGCAAACATATAGCATCTGTCTTCAAATTCAGACTGTGAGCCTAGGCTAGCCAGTAATACTTTATATGACCACATCCTTCCATTACAAGTATGAGTGGATTAATATTGATTTTTTTCCCCTCTCGTCTAAGACTGAAGGTCTGTCTTAACAGAAATAATTTACGCAGCTGGTATACAAGGATATGCTTACTCCTCCTCACTTTCATGGTAAGGATTATTGCTTTGTCTGAAAATCAGTTTCTGCTATTTTTAACTCATAAATAGGTTGAAAGGGTAACACACTTTGCAGCTTCAGCCATTAATATTGCCAAAGGTTTCCAATAACATCTTGGCACTTTCAGAAAACTTTGAGCTTTTAGTCTGTACAAAACTTCAGGAAAACCACAAAGACCAGGCAAAAGCATGTATCACTGTAACTCAAATGAACATGGCTTAGCAAAAGCACTGAGAATTCCAAAGAGTGTGTGTAGGTGTAATCTACCTTACAATTTTAAATTCTGGAAAACTTAAAATAGTTAAATTTGTTCAAATTGTTTGGCAGGAAAAAAATCATTCAGTAGAATTTCTTTGCGTTGTTCAATTATGTTCCCTCAAATTTCCCTACAACATAGTCCCAAAGTATACCCACTATCATCTCTGTACTTTTAATTACATTATTCCTTGTATTTACATAATTTGGCCATGAATGTCATTCAGGATATAGTAAACTCCTAGATAAAATATATATAAACGAATCAAATCACAGTGCCTGGCAAATATTCGTTATATGCTACTTATAAATGGTAGGTGAAAATGTCCAACACGATAGTATTCCTTGTTCCAATGCTAGCAAAGTTAAAAGAGGACTGAGTTGGGAATTAATGAATCTGCGTCCCTTCCTGAACTCCAAGGCTATCAAATTGTATGACCTTGATAAAGTTAATTACCATTTTGGAATTCAAATACTTTGCTCAAAAATGATGTGGTTGTGCCTGTTCAGAGCACAAAGAACTCCTTTTTCTTTCACACTCTTAATCCAAAGTCCATCCGAGTGGTTCTGCACTAAATCGTGTACCATAACCTTGCCTCCAATTTTCATGCACAATTAAAACAGTACATTCTTGACCTGATTCTGCTGCAAGGGGAGATTGAGAGAGAGAATCTACAGGTGGCAGTTTATAAATGGTGGAACAGTTAAATTCTACAATATGTATTGGAAAACAGAGAAATTTGTTCGGTAGACAAGAATAAAGATGCACGAGGGGAAGGAGAGATGAGAAATAGGACATGCACCAGGGTTGCATGCGTCTTTTAAATGCTGGTGCTGAGCCATTGCTGAGGTAAGGATTATTGTTGTCTGAAAATGAGTTTCTGCTATTTTTAACCCATAAATAGGTTGGAAGGGTATTGAATTTACTGAATTGACCATTTCAGCCTGACCTTGGTTTCCTTTGAGATTTGGACTACAAATTGCCGTAGCACAAAGGACATATCTGTTTTGTTACTATTGTATCCCAGGACCTTCATTCAGTGCCTGGCTTACAGAGATATTCAGTGAATATTATTGAATAAGCAAATGAAGTGCATAGTTTTTGTTTTTGCTTTTTATAAAGCTTGTTCCAAATAGTTATTTTGCAACAAATCAAGGATCCTCAGCTAAATAATGTCTAAGCCCCACTATAATGCTATAATTTGGTGCTTTTCATTCGATCAAATTGGCTTCTTTATATATCTTTTTATTTGCTTTAGAAATCACCAAAGAAAGGGTCTGCAGGTGGCATGGTGGTTAAGGTGCTGGATTCCTACATAGCCAACCATGGTTCAAGTCTTAGGCTGGCAGCTTGAAAATCATGCTGGGCATGTGTGCATGCGTGTTCAAAAATATTTTTTTTAATTTTATTTATTTGTTCATTTTATTTCAATTAGACCAGAGAAAGACACACAGTGAAAGTGAGAAAGCAAGCTACCAGGTCTAGAACTCGAACCATGGTCAGCCATGTGGGAGTGTCCAGCACTTAAAACCACACCACCTGCTGGTTCCCATAATTTGACACTTTTTATTTATTTATTTATTTTTACATTTTATTTATTTATTTATTTTCATTTCATTTTCTTCCATACATTCAATCACATTATTTGTCTTACAAAATGGATATTTCAACAGGTGAACATTTCCCCCAGTACTGTTGATAAAACTACGAAATATCGGGACCAGCAGTTAGCGTAATGGCTATGTCACTGGACTCCCACGTAGTCGCCCACAGTTCGAGTCCTGGACCCGGTGGCTTAAACTCACGCCGGGCGCCTGTGCATGCGTGCCCAAGATCCTGAGAGGAGAATGGAGGAGAAGGGATTGCGGCATGGCCATCCCCTCAGGGGGGTGATTTCTCGCTTTCTATCTCTCTGTCTCTCTCTGTCTGTCTGGCAAGCGCACGTGCCCTATAGCAAAAACGTCTCCAAAAAAAAAAAAAAAAATATTACGAAATATCTTCAACAGATAATACCACACCTCTTTGTGCCATTAATGCTTTGCCTCCCTGTCCTTCCCCCAAATGTCCTTCCTTAGACCTTCCTCTTTCACATACACTATATCTGGTATTTACATCTATATACTGTGTTTCTATATCCTTTAGACAATTAGTTTTAGTCATAGAGTGCAGACACTCGGTATATATTAAGTGGGGACATACAATGCCTCTCCTTCATAACGTGTTCAAAAATCTTAAGAGGAGAAGGAATTGTGGCATAGTCACCCCTCCTGGTAGAATGATTTCCCATTTTTCTTCTCTATGTATCTGTCTCTCCATGGAATGCATTTGTCCTATGGCAGAAACCTAAAAAAAAAAAAAAAAAGAAAGAAAGAAGATGGGACCAGCAGTTAGCGTAATGGCTATGTCGCTGGACTGCCATGTAGTTGACCACAGTTCGAGTCCCAGACCCGGTGGCTTAAACTCATGCTGGGCGCATGTGCGTGTGTGCCCAAGATCCTGAAGAGAAGGGATTGTGGCGTGGCCATCCCCCTGGGGGGTGATTTCTCACTTTCTGTCTCTCTCTGTCTGTCTGGCAAGCACACGCGCCCTATAGCAAAAACCTCTCCAAAAAAGGAAAAATAAATAAATAAATAAATAAAAAAGAAAGAAGAAGAAGAAAAGACCAAAGAGAATTAGTTAACATTTACTCTCATATACTACATGCTAGGCACCTTACACTTACATGTACTTTTCAACAAAATGATGATGATATTCTGCCTATCATCCAATTCTCAGATCTAAAAGTTAACAGTAGTTTTCTTGAATATGTAGTAGACAAAAATTTGAAGCTAAATATTTGACTATAAGGCTTTTATTTACTTTCTACTCTGCCATGCAGCCTGAAAGAACTGGTGATCCAATCTGCTGTCTTATGATTTGTAACAAACCTAATGATTTTCAACTGCAGATTAATAAAAGAGAGAACATAACCATTTCACCTTCACTTTTGTGAAGTATCCCAATAGGTATATTTCAAAATACACTTGATAATTTCTATCCTAATGAAATACGTGCACACATAATTGCTTTACAAAGGCGCATGCGAGAGGTTCCACGTAAATGTTACTTAAAAGAGTTCAGAAAATGTTCGCAGAAAGCTTAGTCATTCATCCTCGAAGAGATGAGCATGGGAGTTTTGCAGGCCGAGGATATGTTTAGTGGAGGGAATGGTATGAGTCAAAGGACAGATGTGGGAAGTAAAGGGCTGTCACAACCATTTGGCCTCAGTAAATCCCCTGAGAAGCGATGACTACTGAACAAGTACAATCTATATGGGCATTTTCTGGTTTGACTCGTACCAGCATAGCTTATTTTATTGCACTATATTGTACACAGACACTATGCTTTTTACAAATCGAACGTCTGGACAATCCTGTATGTGCAAGTCTGTTGGTGCCACGCTTCCAACAGCATGTGCTCAGCTGATGCCTCTGTATCACATTTTGGTCATTTTAACAATATTTCAAGGTATTTAATCATCATTATATATGTTCTAGTGACCTGTGACCAGTGATCTTTGATGTTACTATTGGCATTGTTTTCGGATGCTCCAAATCACATTCATATAAGACAACATACAAGCTATGAACGAATGTGTTCTGACTGTTTCCTGACAGGCAATTCTGTTCTTCTCATGGGCTTCCCTGTTCCCTCAGATACAACGCGATTGAAATCAGGCCAATTAATAGCTTTACAATAGCCTCTACGTGTTCGAGTAAGAGGCACCATTACATGTCTCTCATGTTAAATCAGAAGCTAGACAGAAAAGAACTAAATGTCATGAGGAAGGCTTACTGAAAGGACAGTCCAAAAGCTAGGGCTCAACACGAAACAGCCAAGTTGTGAATGCAAAGGAAAAGTTATTTAAGGAAATGAAAAGTTCTATTCCAGTGAACACACAAATAATAAGAAAGCAAAGTGACCGAATTGCTGCAACTAGAGAAAATTTTAGTGGTGTGGTTAGATAAAACCAGCCACGACATTCCCGTAAGCCAAAACCTAATTCAGAACTAGGAGCTCTTCAATTCTATGTTGGCTGAGAGAGCTATGGAGGTTGCAGAAGAAAAGTTAGAGGCTAGCAGAGGTTGGTTCTTAAAACTTAAGGCCATCTCTGTAAGATATATAAGTGCAAGGTGAAACAAGAAGTCCTGGTGAAAAGCTGCAGCAAAATATCCAGAAGGTCTGGATTTCAATGTAGATCAATAAAAAAGAGAGAGAGAAAAAAAAGCTTATATTGGAAGTTCAGTGTAGGATTTTCCTAACTAGAGAGAAGTTAATCCCTGGCTTCAAATCTTCATGGGGCAAACTGACTCTCTAGTTAAGTGCTAGTGCAGATGATGACTTTAAGTTGAAGCCAATGCTCTGAATTTACCATTTCAGATTTACAATTTGAAAGTCCTAGGGCCCTTAAGAATTGTGCTATATCTACTTTGCTTGTGCTCTATACATGAAACAATAAAGTCTGATGACAGTACATTTTTTATAGCATGGTTTCAGACCTACTGCTCATAAGAAAGGAATGTTTTCAAAATGTAATGTTCATTGACAATGTACCTGGTCACCCAAGAGTTATGGTGATGTATAAAGAGACGAAGACTGTTTCCCTGTCTGCTAACACAATGTCCACTCCTGAAGTCTATAGATCAAGGGTTCATTTCAACTATTCAGTCTTATCATTTAAGAAATATTTCATAAGGCAATAACTACCATGGATAGTTATTCCTCTGATCTGGACACAATACATTGAAAACTTTCTGCAAAGTATTTACATTCTGGATGACATTAAGAGCATTAATGATTCAAGGGGAGAGGTCAGAATATCAGTATTGACAAGAGTTTGGAAAATGTTGATTCCAACCTTGATGAATAACTTTGAGGGGTTCAGGACTTCAGCTGGGGAAGAAACAGCAGAGGTGGTGGAAATAGTAAGAGAACTAGAATGAGAAGTGAAGCCTGAATATGTAACTAAATCACTGAAACCTCTTGATAAATCTTTAATGGATGAGGAGTTACATTTCATGAGTTACCAAAGAATGTGGTTTCTTGAGGTGGAATCTGCTTCCAGTGAAAATTGCAACAACGATAAAAATAGATGTTACAAAAACCTAGTTGGAAAAGCAGACTCAGGGTTTCAGAGGATCAACCCCAATTTTGAAAGAGGTTCTACTGAAGGAAAATGTTATCAAATGGCATTGCATGCTACAGAGAAATATATACTTTTAAAGGGAAGAGTAATGGATGCAGAAACCTCACCGTTTTCTTGTTTTATGATATTGCCGTAGCCAGCCCGACCTTCAATAGCCACCACCCTATCAATCAGCAGCCATCAACATCAAGGCAAGGCCTGGGAACCAGCAGTTAGCATAATGGATATGTCACTGGACTCCCACGTAGTCGACCGCGGTTTGTGTCCCGGACCCAGTGGCTTAAAACTCACGCCGGGCACGTGTGCGTGCGTGCCCAAGATCCCGAGAGGAGAATGGAGGAGAAGGGATTGCGGCATGACCATCCCCCCTGGGGGGTGATTTCTCGCTTTCTATCTCTATGTCTCTCTCTGTCTGGTGAGCGCACGCGCCCTATAATGAATACCTCTCCAAAAAAAAAAAAAAAGAAAAAAAAAAGGCGAGGCCTTCCACCAACAAAAAGGTTATGACTTGCTGGAGGCTCAGAAAATGGTTCACATATTTTAGCAGTGAATAATTTTAGATTATGGTATGTACATTTTTGACATAATGCTACTATACACTTAATAAGCATAGCATAAACATAACTTTTATATCCCCTGAGTGACAAAAGTATTTATGCATATTTCACTTTTTTGTGGTAGTCTGGACCCAGACCCACGTGCCTCCAAGGTATGCCTGTTTTTTAGTAAAATATATTAAAGTACTGAGTCACAATAGAAATCAACTTGAAGCAAAATGAAAATTCTGAATTGGACATCAATTATCACAAAGCATTATTAAAATCTTGGAGAAGATAAACACATGTGTTCCTTTGCAACATTAAGCTGGAAGTAGGACCTGGAAATTTAGATCAATAATAAGCATCCTAAGTGATTCCATTTCATATTTGTTTGAGAAAATTGCATTAGAGGAGAAATGTATGTGAATCGAGAAATAATGGTTAGAGAAAGGAGCAGACTTGAAAAAAAAATTAAACTTTCTGAAGTAAGTGCTTTGATAGATATGTTTAGGTTGCTAGGGGAGCAAAAAAAGGGGGAAACTAGCTAAGACTTGGGAAGACTATTGTCTTAGAAGGTACTAGCTCAAGGACAAGTGCAATTTGACCAAAGAGGGATTCCAGGAAATAGATTGAGGAGAGGGGAGAGGTTGGAGAGTAACAGACGAACCTAATGATGTTTCATATGGATGAAGCACAGATTGGCGATGGTAGTGAGGAAGCTGTAATGATCATAGTGACAGATGAGGTCAAAATGTAGACACGCTAGGGAGACTCTTAAGCAAATGAGAATGGATGTTAGCTGCGGTGTACAGATAAATGATGGTAAGAAGAAAGAAAAAGTAGGGAGATGAATTAAAAGTCACCTGCTGTAACCAAGGGACAAATAATGCCATAATTCCATAGGTGAAGATAACCATGTGAAAAGGCAAAAATGGATAAATTCTGTGAATATTACTGAGGAAAAAGAAGCAAAATTTGTGACCAGGGCCTGGGCACAGTGGTGCTACTTGGGAGGCTGAGGCAGGGGAGTCACAAGTGTGTGGCCACTCTGAGCAACATAGTAAGGTCTGGTTTCTAAAAAAAACTAAAATAAAAAAAAATATATAAATTTAACAACTAGGTATGTAAAAACATGAAAAAAAGAATTTTAAAGATTTTAAGGCTTTAGTTTTGGGATAACTGAATGGTTATGACACCATACATGCTGTAGAAGAAACACAAAATTTTGAGAGGAACCCTACCTAGGATTAAGTCTGGATATTGATTTTAATTACCCTGAGATATCGAATAGAAATTCAGCTTGGGCTAAATGTTCTAGAGAGCACATGGGCTACAGATAAAGAAGAGGGTGGTTCTTGACTTACATGTTGTAATTGAAAAGTAGAAATCTCCCAAGAGAGTTTAGCGAATTAGAGCAATAGCAGCTACCAGTTATTAAATATTTATTGTATGACATTCATGGTTGTGAGTGCTTCATGTTAATAACAACCTTATACAAAGGCTACTCTGCAGGATCACCTGGTCATGTGATGGTTAAGGCAGCTGGATCCCACAGGACCAACTATAAAGTTTGAATTCCAGGTGACTTGAAAAACATGCTGGTCCATGGCATGTGTGCTCAAAACCAAGAGAGGAATATGGAGGAGAAGGGAGTTTGACATGGCTACACCCCCTCACTTTCCCCCCCCCACCTCTCACTCTCTCTGTCTCTTTCTAGAGAATGCACACACCTTATAGCAAAAAAAAAAAAAAAAAAAAAAAAAAAAAAAAAAAAAAAAATCTATAAAAATAAACAAACAAACAACAAAACCCACTATTCTGTTCTTTTAAAGGGGAAAACAAGGGCCTTAGGAATTAAATTACTTTCCCTGGGTCCCCTAATCAACACATAACAGGGTCAAGATAAAATGAAGGTATTTGCCTAATTATAAATATATTCTGTGCCTATTTCTTTAATCCACAAAGATAAAAATAGATAGGTTAAAGATGAAACTCACTTACGGGCAGCAAGTTGCAAAGAATTCCTGAAAGGTAATGCTCAGGAGCAGCTCTATGGGTAGAGAAACACCAAAAGAGTATGTGCCTTGGAGTTTAATAAAAGAGAGAAATCCAAGGAGGGAGCAGTTAATGGAGGCACATGCCACATGAACTTCAAATAAGAGGACGGAAAATTGTCTACTGGGTTCATCCACAAAGAGGTCTTTGCGGACTTTGGTGACAGCCAAGTCTGCGGAGTGCTGAAAACCGAAGCCAATCAGTGTGGGCTGTTAAATAAAAGAACAGTGAGGACATAGAAACAAGTAATTTAAGATGTCAGACTGTGAAGGCAGGGTGAGACGAAGGGCACTTGTTAGATGGAGGGGTTGGTAGAGGAATAGCATGAGAAGATTAGAGCATGCCTGGATGCTCAATGGGAAGAATAAATAACGCTAGCGAATTTAGAAAGAAAAGGCATCATTTGTAGCCTAGTGTTGCTCAACGGAGTCCATCATATCCTTGGAGTCGATTTATCCTTGTATTTTTTAAATTAAGAAGTTTTATTTCAAATTTAATTTTGCCTTTAGAAATTTTAACACACAAATGTATAAATAAGAATCTGAACATATCTCTATCATTTCAACCATACTCCAAGACAGCTGCTTTTGAAAATTGTTTAGTCTTTCAAACTTTTTAAAAATGAGTCTATAAATATGTATATACTAATCAAAATAGAATTATAATATAGATTATGTATGATTTTTCACCTTTAACAATATATCACAGACATCTTTTCATGTTAGTAATATAGAGCAATTTTAATTTTTTCATGTCTTTATACCATTCACAGCCTTCACAATATTTTATTGTACAATTTATTTATCCAATCCCTTATATATGAACATGTAGGAAGATTTCCATTTTTACTATTAAAAAATCCAACAGAATCATTCTATTTGTACTCTGATCCTTCTTTTTTTCTTGGAATATATTTCTAAAAACATTATGGTTGGTCAAAGACCCAGAAAGTGTAATTGTGAACACATTGCTAAAGAGTTCTCATCCCTACTCTCATGATCAGCAAATGGATGGGCAGGATTTTTTCCACTGAGTGAGTGGGTGGGGATGAAAAAAGCTTGTAAATGAAGATTGGGCAAAGAAAGCTGAGGGAGCCTCTTTATTCATCTTCCCACTCCCTTACCATTTTCACCTTTTCTCTGTGAACTAGGGGACACATTTCCCTGCTCACAGTGAAGATGGAGGAGATGGTGTATGTTTTCTTTTTTTTAAAAGAATTATTTTATTTAACTTTATTTGTTTATTTATTTTATTTTGACCAGAGAGGATCAGAGAAAGAGCGAGAGCGAGAGAGAGAGAAAGCGAGAAAGCAAGCTTCCGGGTCCAAGATTCGAACCACAGTTGGCCATGTGGGAGTCCAGCACCCTTAACCACCATACCACCTGCTGGCCCCTGTTAGTATATGGTTTTGAGAGGCATGGAAGCTATTTGAAATAGTCACTGTCAGGAAGGAAGAGCTGAATGTGGAAACTGTGGAGGAAATTTGGTAGCATTATGTCCCAATTTTATATGAAAGACATAAAATTGTGCTCATAGCAGTTTGCCTGATCATGTGATCTTTTTTCTAGTAATACCCAGTGACCTTGGTGTAGGAGCAGAGAACATAGCAGGAAGAATCCATCCAGGCTGCACTTTTTTCAGATGAGTGCAGCAGTAAATTAAGGAGTGGTGGAACTGATGGTCTGTGGTATCCAGGCTAGATAAGAAAGAAGAGAAGACTGTCAGGAGGGAACTCCTAAGTTTAGAGAAATTAGTACACTAACCGGATGGCACTGTCTCAATTTACATCTATTTATACTGCTTTTCACTGGCAGAGTTGTTAGCACATTATTTGCACATTATCATATACTTGCCTTTATTTATAAAGCTGTACTTTTAGAAACATTCATACCAAATTGTAAATAATCAATTTACCAATTGACAAGTTGGTACTTGTGTTGCCCCTGTGTCCACATGTGTTTCCATCTCCAGTCATTTGGCCACATGCAAACCTACTGGTCTGTGGAGATAGAGGGAAAGCAATATGGCGGTTCGAGATTGGCAGATCTTCAAGTAAAGTGCTTGTTACAGCCATATCACTAAAGCTAATTAGTTTTATTACAGAATTCAAAAGAATGGAGATTATATTCCTCTAATAAATTTATATGACCAGATTTTCATGAATTTGAGGGTCATCAGCAAGCACTATCTTTTTATAACTGAACTTTTTTCTAATGAAATATCCAGTGTTTCATAAGCTCCTTGAATATCGATATTTTGTTTAAATAGAGTACAATTTCTATGAGCTATTTTTATCCAAAATCTCCTGGATGACTTTTTCTTAAGTATTAAAAAGTAATGACCTCATAATATGATTCATTATGACATACCTAAAGTTGATGCTTTGCTTGAATTTCTTATCAGCTCATAATTTTACAAATTATCTAGCTGAGAACTACATAATCAAGGTGAGATTAAAGTCCATTTTTGTTCTATTTCTCTGAAGAAATAAGGTATTTCATAGCCAATGTCTTCCTTCCGACTTTGTGTTAGAATCTTACTGCTATAACTCATACATTATATCAGAAAGTTAACTAAAATTCTCATTTTATTTGTTATTGGAAAATAGCCTCTAAAAGACTTGGTGGCTTTGTCACTCAAAAGGATGCATAATTTGATAACAGGAAAGATTATAAAATATACTTCTAAATTTTTTAATGAATTTGTTTTATGATTTTTTTAATAAATATAAATTTAGCACTTATATACTGCCTAGAATTCTGCTAGGCATAAGTGGCATAATGCTGTCCATGACAAATCTGATCAGTTTTTGCCTGTGTTTATGGTCTAGGAATCTGAAGTAGTTTTAGGTGGGATTCTGAACTGTTAAATCGGACATTCTGTGATATCTTTGATGGTGTTGCCAGCTGAGGCACTGTGGGCAGAGAAGGAAAAGACTAGGGATACATAGTAATCCTTGGTCTTTTCCTGGTGGAGGGAGTTTGTTCCAGACAACTTGCCACCAAGTGGCTCGCTCTTCTTTTCAAGGGATGCATCTTTACCAAGAGCTCACTGCTTCTTGCTAACACATGAGACAGAGTGGAAGTAGCTAGGTCAGCGTCACTGAAAAGAGCCCATGATAATGGACATGTGCACAATCCCACCCCTGCCACTATGGCGAGCCTGCTTCTAGGGCTCCTTGTCCAGACAGGCAGGAGATCGAGGTCAAGGTCAAAGCTGACTGACAGCCACTGGATGAGTAATCGGTTGTGCAGAGCCTTCTTTTGGTTGATAAACTCTGGTGGAATTTGACATGACACACAAACATCATAAACTTAGTTACCACTCCCAGAAGTTCCGCAGATTTTCTTCCCAGAGGCCTTGTCTTTAACTTCCAATTTTGATTCTTTCAAGCCTCTAACTAAGCCATTTTCCATAGTCTATGAGTCTATATATTTATCTCAGGCTATTTCTCCCTCCCCATCAAGTCAATAAAGAGGTATATTGCCCAGAGCTCTGTCCACTGGGCAGATTTTTTTTTTTCTCCTTTTATTTAAGAACTATCCTGATTAGGACTGAAGTGTGGCAACTGTCTACTTTTTTTTTTTTTTTTTATGAATATATTTTACTGTCTAAGGCATCCACCAGACCTGAGTTTTTAAACTTCTTCTATTAGCAAATCATGGAGAATCCCTTACTAGGTCATAGTATGAGTTGAGGTAGAGGCTTTGGTACAAAATTGGTGACCACATGGCAGTTGGGCTCTCTCATATAACTCACCTGTGTCTCTTAGACCAGCCCAGTCCCAATTTCCATAGGATGGATTCTTCTTGTGCCCACTCATTCTTGTGGTTTGGTGTTTCTGACATTGGTTCTGTAGGATGACATAATATGCCACCCCAAAACATGCCACTTCGGCATAGAATGATTTTGAGTTAAAAGCAATTTCAAAACAACAAATAAAGACTGGCCTGATGATCTAGTGCTTAAGGAAGCCCACACTGCTGACTGCAGTTTGAGTCCTGCTCGCTTGAAAAATACTGCTGAGTGTGTGAGTGGGTGTCCAAAATCTCATAGGGTGGAGAAATGAAGGAGAAGGATTGCGACGTGATCATGCCCCATTGAGGGATGCTTTCTTTCTCCCCCTTTTCTATCTCTCTTTGGTGAGCACATGCCTCCTCTGTGAATAATAATAATAAAATGAAGATAAAAAATGGGGACTCTAGCCTTCCTTTTTCTTCCTGAAAGCAAGAGATAAAAGTTCCATGTGAAAGTTACTTACCCTCCCTGTAATAAGAAGGCACTCTTATCACCAGAGATGAGGAGTCAAAGGCGACTAGAAACTTGTACAAACCTTGTTAAACTAACCCTTACTCTTCTAGTTATTGTCACAGATAAATGCCCTGGCTCACAACCTTTATCTTCTCACATTTTCAAAATGTACTCTTTATCTCACCTGGTCTACCAGTTTTAAGTCCTAATTGCATCTTTAGGTCATCACTTTTCCTGTGAGGGCTCCCAAGTACATGCAAAAACTACTAAATAGAATTTGTAAGTTTTTCTTCTCTTTGCATAGTTGAGTATACAGGGTCCTAGCCATAAAACCTAAGATGGATAAAGGAAAACGATTTATGCCTCTCCTGTAATTTCGTGGTCAAGATCTTAGTCACTACGAGTTCCAAGAGCCTGCCAGTACCTGTTCTAGAAACGGTCAAGATTTCTCTTCTGTAGGCAACATGTCTTGTTTTAGAAGCCTGGGTGCCTTCCCCATGATTTTCACTTTAGTGGTCTCATGTCAGAGCCTGTCAGGAGCATTGCTGTCTGCCCTCATCTATCACAGTCATCTCTGGCCTCACTGGATCTGCTGGGTTTTATGGACCGAACAAGAGGAACACCTACAGTGAAGACTAAATCTATTGCCAATCCCTCTCTTGGTTTCAGCTCACTCATTCTAGCAGTGTTCGAATCATTGGATAAATAGCTTCAGATATGATAAATCTTGATTCTAAAAGCTGTAAGTGCTGAGCAAGGTTCTTCTTTCTTAAAATAAACCAGTAGGAAGTACAAGTTGCAATGACTTATCTTTTACTCAAGGAGATATCACATCGTTCTTCAGACTAATGGGTTACTAAAAACTTCACTCATAAAGTGAAACCCTAAACTCCTGTACGGCTTGTTTCTAGTCTCTTCAGGGAATTTCTGGGCTTGATATTTCTATATCATCTCGTCTGGTTTTCATGATGCCATGACTATAGTGGACTAGCATAGGGTTTTGTGGAATGTCAAGATGACCAGACTCCCTTCAGATTATATCATAACAGAGCCGAAGGCACGGTCCTAAAGCAAGAACATGAATTTATGCTATTGTCAACAGGTGAATGAAAAATGCTTCTGGTGTTCTTTTTTTAAATAAGGCATTGAAAGAAATAGTACAAGTGATGCTACCTTATTCGTAAGTGTGTAATAATGTACTAGGTTATGCTAGCGAAACAGGTAGGCATATAAGTGAACCAAACTGGGATAGAAGTCTTTGCAGTTGGCACTAATTTCTACTATTCTCCTCAAATGCAATATTGCTTTGGTATAAATGAGTAGCCGTTTTGTAATGTCTCTTAATTTGTAGCTTAAGAAATCAATGTGAGGGTTCTGCCAGTTGCTAATTATATCTATAATCATTATGCACCTAGGGTAGGTCTGCAGACCTGCTGGACCCACTGTGTGATGGAGCTGGACTAGGACTCCATTGTGATAGAAGTCGTGGGATCAATGGATTGAGTAGAACATCATGTGATCTGGAGTCCTCTGATACCAGGATTAGCTTAGACTCTGCATCTAATAGAACAACCAGATCTTTTTAGATCTGGTTATGACCTTTTTAGAACTGGTTATTCCCCTTTAGCCAATAAACATTTTCTCTGGTAAATGGCCACAGTTCATGATTGAAAGGATGGGGATACAGGCAACAATACAATAGTGAGTAGATATAGTGCCTATACCTCTATTCTGTCATTAACTATATTATAGGGTTCCCATTCAATCAATGTGCTCTGGTTTGAGAACTGGCTTAATGTGATTTTTCTATTTGTGCTGCTGACATCATCCTTGTGTTCATCCTTTACTGATGTTTATGGAGCATCTAAGTGAAGCAGTTCTCTGTGTTTGCCCATTTTTGTCCACCCTAGAAACACGATGGTCTATTAGTCACTGCCATAGATCTCTTGCAGGTCAAGGCCTTCTAGTTGCCATTTTAGCCTTTCTGCCTATTATGGTAATTATGTGAAGCTTCTCTCTAATGGTTAACTATCATCGGTTGGCCTCTGGCATTCTGGAATCCTTTCATACTGACATCAAGGAACTCTGTTACATAGCAGCATCTCCTACTATCAGCTATGGCTTAAAAAGAACAGCTACCATTGAACTTCTCAATCATTCTGATACCTGCTTCCTAGTAAATTCTTAATCATTGTAAGGAAGGCCATTTCCTTTCATCCTTGTGGCAGATTGTAGCAGCTGGCAGGTCGCTGGATTGATATAGTTAACCCAAACATATACACTCAAATCTGTTAGCATTTTAAGCTCTTCTTTAATAATGTGCCAAGAAGTTTTAGCAACGTTGCCTCATTTCCTCTAAGCCATCACTATTTTAAACTTAAAGGAGTCTTTGAACATTATATTAAGACCAACTCCAATGATGCCTGCCACAAAGTTAAATCTAGAAAATGTTGCCATATCAATGAACTCTTTTCTATGCATTCTTTTATCCCAGCACCTACAAGATTCTCCTCAGGCACATGGCTGGTTCTGTCAGTTCATTTTTTTTTTTTAAGGGGAAAGGGGGAGTTGCAGTTTCTTTTTATGGAGAGGTTTTTGCTGTAGGGTGCATGTGCTCACCAGATAGAGACAGAGAGACAGAAAGCGAGAAATCACCCCACGAGGGGATGGCCATACCGCAATCCCTTCTCCTCCATTCTCTTCTCAGGATCTTGGGCACACACGCACACGCACCTGGCGTGAGTTTTAAGCCACCGGGTCTGGGATGCGAACTGCGGTCGACTACATGGGAGTCCAGTGACATAGCCATTACACTAACTGCTGGTCCCTGTCATTTCATATTTAACAGGCACTACAGCTCTCTCATGGTGAATAATTCTTTTCTTTCACTATTTGGGACAATAGCTCCATACTTGAATAATATAAGGGCATGATTGATCTCATTGCTCTACAGCAAAGATGAAAGACAGGGATAGATATTGAGAAGATAAGCATCATATTATAAAGCATTTGGTTCCAATGAGAACTTTGCAAAATCTCCAGGCAATTGGGAACAGCTCTCCTTAATCAAGGAAGAAGGAGCCACTTTTACCAGCACAGTTTGAGGGTTTCTGGAGCTTTCATGTTCTGCACTCAAATGTCTCCAACTTGGGTCTCAGGGTGGGTCTCAATCACATCCTATTAGGGCTCTAGTTTTACACAAAAACTAGCAGGGATATAATATAAAACTTTTTTTTAACTTCGGTACTATCAGAATCAAATCTAGTTCCCTGATTATCATCAGAACTTGCCCTCTGGCTGTCATTGATGAGGGGCTCTTTAAACACCACCATGGGAGACTTTTAGTTTCATACTTTAATGTGAGTTGGCTGATCTGTGCCTGCTATGCTCTTCCTTTAGATCTCCTATGCCCATTGACTATAGTCAACTAGCACCACTGCTAGGCATAACACTTCTGAGCTACTGCATAAGTCAGTGCACCTGCCTTTGCACTCCCATGCTGCCATTGGTGAGAGTCTTAGAGATAAAGGTGCTACAGAATGCAGAATGTCTCACCACAGTATTTATTATCACCAAGACTATGGCTTCCAATTTCAGTTTCAGAATGAATATCTGGAATGTTCCCAGAACAAACTCTCTTTGGTTTGGTTTTCCCAGAGGCAATACCTGAGCCAAAGAGTTGAGTGCTAGGGGAATAAAAAATGAGACAAGGAAGGAAAAAAAGAGAAAGAAAGTCATTAAACTAGCTATCGCTAATGGCAATTGAGGCTGACTTACACTGTGACTTACAGATTCCAATGTAGAACATGCCTCAAAATCCTCCTACTCTGGAGGTGAGGAAGATGGGTTATGCATTAACCCATGCAATCATTGGATGAAGTCTGCTGTCAGTAGTTAACAGCAGTTCCTCAGCATGTTCTACCTATCTCATATGCAGGCTGGGCATTCTCTTGCAGCCAGAGAAAGTCATCAGGCAGAACCTCAGGAAGCTGCAGTGAGAGTTTGTCATGAGAACAGTAATGACAGTTGGATATGTATAGTGTGTGCTCCAAACAGGGGTGTTGGTGAAGCAAGAACCCTAAAAGAGCTAAAAGAGAAAACTTCCTGAACATAGATACGTGAATCATCTGTATAGGGGACATTCACTTACTTGATGTTAACAAAGGTTACATTCGACAGTCTTGATGCAGATGCAAGTAAACATAGGTTTAATGTCAGGTCATCAATAGATGTTTCTGTATTCTCTTAGAAATAGGTGGTCATGTAATACAAGGAGACTTTCAAAAGTTCATGGAAAATGGAATTAAAATATGAGTTTATTGGGACCAGTAGATGGCATAATGGCTATGTTGTTGGACTCCAATGTAGTCAACCGAGGTTCAAGTCCTGGACCTGGTGGCTTAAACTCACCCTGGGCGTAAATGCATGCATGCCCAAGATCCTGAGAGGAGAATGGAGAAGGGATTGTGGCATGCCCATACCCCTGGGGGGTGATTTCTCACTTTCTTTGTCTTTCTGGCAAGTGCATGTGCCCTGTAGCAAATGTGTGTGTGTGTGTGTGTGTGTGTGTGTATGTGTGTGTGTATGAGTTTATTTTAGTTTAAAAAATGTTGAACTCCATGCATCATTTTTTCATAATACAAATTTTCTGTGAACTTTTGGAAGAATCACTCTTATATGGAAGGATGTAGAAATGAGAAGAACAAAAAGAAAAAGAAAAAAAAATAGAACTTTACATGTGAGATGTGAAGTGCGAACGTGGATCTTTCTACATCTAATATGTACCAATATGAAGTGAATGTTAGACATTCCAGATGAGAAGGGAAGGTCTGGAAGCAGAGAAGAGAAGCAGAGTCTCTGCTTGGGGGGTTTCAGGAGGGAGCTTGATACCCACAACAAAGGAAACATTAAATTCTGGCAATCTTTGATAACAACTTTCAAGATCAATGTCAGGCCCAAGAGGATAATGTCTGAACAGTGTTGAAAATAAGCTGGGAATCAGAGAGAACAGAATCTTACCACTGAAAGGGCCAGGAAACACACAGTCTGGGACTGCAGATCCAATTGTAAATAAACAAGTAAGACTACACAAGTGACCAGGGGTTTTGATGGGGCAAGATTCAGAGAAATGAAGACTGGAAAGCTGAGGTTCTCTAGCCTGCAGTCCATGGACCCTTCCTTCTTTGTGGAGGGAATTCACGTAGTAGTGAATTTGGATGGAAGAGAAATTATGTCCTAGCTTTCACTAATCTCTGGCTGGAATTTAGCATTTTTTTTTTTCATGTGTGAATGCAGGCAAAAAACAATAGTATGATAGTAGTAACAAAGATGGATAGATATCAGATATTTTATGGAGTTGTTACAGACCTCAAAATGTCATTTCTACTTATCCATATTTTAAAATTAGAATGATTTTTCGATCCACCTAAAGATTTTATTATTTAGCACATTAATTTAGAAGAATATACATGACTAAACCACAAAGTGGTATTTGAAAAAAATGGATAATATTTTAATGTATTCGGTTTCCCTTTTTATCTTCTGTACATTATTTTATGCATTCAAAAATAATTATTTTGATGGGATCAGCAGTTAGTGTAATGGCTATGTCACTGGACTCCCATGTAGTCGACCGTAGTTTGAGTGCCGAACCTGGTGGCTTAAAAAAACTCAGGCTGGGCGCATGTGCGTGCGTGCCCAGGATTCCCGAGAGGAGAATGGAGGAGAAGGGATTGCAGCGTGGCCATCCCCCCAGGGGGTGATTTCTTGCTTTCTGTCTCTCTGTCTCTCTCTGTCTGGCGAGTGCATGTGCCCTATAGCAAAATTCTCTCCAAAAATTTTTTTTAAATTTAAAAAAATAAAAATAATTATTTTGAGAAGCAGTCCTGAGATTTCAAAGACTTCCGAGTTACCTAGGCTGTCATAATAAACTACTATATACTGGGTGATTTCAATTACAGAAATTTGTTGTTTCACAAGTCTGGAGGCTAGAAGTCTGAGTTCAAGATTTTGGCAGGATTGGTTTCCTCTAAGGGTTCTTAGGAAGGATCAGATTCTTATAATAGTTTACTGGAAATATTTGGCATTTCTTGGCTTGTAGCTACCTCATCTTGATTTCTACCATCACGTTCACATACCCTTGCCTCTTTCCAAATATCCCCTTTTTAAGTAAGGACACCAGTCATATTAGGACTCACCCTACTGACCTAATCTTACCTTGGTTCTCTGCATGTGGTTCCCTCACATTCCAAAGCACTAGGAATTATCATTTCAACATACCTTTTTGGGAGGACACAGTTCAACCCATAGCACTTCCAAACCCGTCAATGGCTCATAAAAAGGTAAGAACATTGCTCTAAAGCTAGGTTGGTGGACAGGAACCTGATCATATCCATTAGGCTTAGCTGGGTTGGTTAAATAACATGAGGCCATGCCCTGAAGCTTACCTGGCCTGCAAGGTTTCTTTGCTGGTATTTCCTTACGCAGGAAAATGATGTGGATACTTTAAAATGGCTGACTTGGTTGTGAGCCCTGAGGGAGAAGAGTGATACCACCAGAGAAGAGAAAGGGAAAAGACAGTAAATTCTAGGGGCCCAGTGTCAGGAGGGGAAATCCCTTCTAATCTCCCCAGGCGGTGTCAGAGAAAATTACCTGGCAAGCAGCTGTAACACATTACCTTGCAATTATCCCCCAAGAGTTCTGAGAGCTTGTAAGCAGTGAAAGATAAAAGGCAGAGTTGCTTCAGGACTTGGGCATTGAGAGACGAATTGCTGCTTCCTTTGCAATTTTACAATATTTGAGGAAATGTGCCTCATGGGACAGTAACCCTCTCAGAAAGCCTTAAAGTGCAAATAACCCCCTAGTTATGCAAGGGTCCTGCATCTAAATATACTGCCTACATGTACAAAACTTGCAAACGAATTGCATGCGGAAAGAAATACAATGAATCCGATATAATAAATATGATATGTTCTTCTGGAATAAAATCTGCTGAGTTCCCACAGTCAATATAATGATTGCCTTTTA
Source organism: Tupaia tana (assembly GCA_026018925.1). Taxonomy (NCBI): domain Eukaryota; kingdom Metazoa; phylum Chordata; class Mammalia; order Scandentia; family Tupaiidae; genus Tupaia; species Tupaia tana. The sequence continues at coordinate 11,667,598 of JAKSZU010000014.1, read as the reverse complement.
TTACTTGATAGCAAAATATATAAATAGAAAATATTTATTAAGTATGTATTACATGCCAGGCACTATACTATCCTTGTTAGTAGATAGGGATAGTATAATCCCACAACAATCATAAAAGGCAGATACCATTATTAACTTCATCTTTCAGATGGGGAAGATGATCAGAAGATATAAATAGTTAAGCCACTCATTGTTACTAAGTCATAGAACCACATATTTATACCATTTTTTAAGTTTCTACTCCTGGGACCAGCAGATGGCGGAATGGTTACATTGCTAGACTCCTACGTAGTCGACCGTGGTTCGAGTCCTGGACCCGGCAGCTTAAAACTCATGCCGGGTACATGTACATGCTTGCCCTGAGAGTAACATGGAGGAGAAGGGATTACGGTTATGGCCATTCCTGCTGGGGGTGATTTTCATTTTCTGTCTCTCTGTCTCTCTCTATCTCTCCAGCGAGCCTATGTGTCCTACAGCAAAAATCTCTTTTAAAAGATATAAATTCTAGGACCAGCAGTTGGTGTAATGGCTATGTCGCTGGACTCCCACGTAGTCGACCGCGGTTCACGTTCCGGACCCGGTGGCTTAAAACTCACGCCAGGCGCGTGTGCGTGCGTGCCCAAGATCCCAAGAGGAGAATGGAGGAGAAGGGATTGCGGCGTGACCATACCCCCTGGGGGGTGATTTCTAGCTTTCTGTCTCTATGTCTCTCTCTGTCTGTCTGGCGAGCGCACGTGCCCTATAGCGAAAATCTCTCAAAAAAAAAAAAAAAAAAATATATATATATATATAAATTCTAGGACCAGCAGTTGGTGTAATGGCTATGTTGCTGGACTCCCATGTACCCGACTGTGGTTCGAGTCCCGGACCCAGCGGCTTAAACTCATGCCAGGCGTGTGTATGTGCGTGCCCAAGATCCCAAGAGGTGAATCAAGAAGAAGGGATTGCAGCGTGGCCATCCCCCCTGGGAGGTGATTACTTGCTTTCTGTCTCTCTGTCTCTCTGTCTTTCTGGTGAGCGCACATGCCCTATAGCAAAAACCTCTCCAAAAAGAAACAAATATATATATATATATATATATATATATAAATTCTACTCCTTTCCATTGTACACATATAGAACTTGTGGTTATTAAAATAACCTTCTGATAATAGAAATCGAATAATACTATGTAATGTAGCAGCCGCATATACTTGGATTACAGCTTTCAATTTAAAATACAATTTTTCCCATCTCATGTGTACAAACCAGGTATTTACTAAGACTTCTTTTGTTCCAGGGGTACCAGTCTCTGATCACAAGGTTAAACAGAAAGTTACTGTCTCATGTGTCTTTCTGCCAGCATTTTGGCTGACTACTTTCTCTAATTCAAGTGACAGCAGGCTGGAAAAGATTGAGTAGAGCAGCAGAGGTAAGTAAAGGATTAACTAGTTCTCTGGAGGGAAACAAGCTATGATTTGCCGTGTAGGCCCATTTTTGTGGTGTGGATACTTTTATAATGGCTGCTTCCAAGCTGTGAACATGATGTCGTTAAACCCAGACCTGGGGAGAGAAGTGCCAAAGCTCAATGTCATATTGTGCTTCCACCACACAGACACAATAGATACATAGTCTTCAGCTTCAGGGTTCTGCATGATGGGAAAGTGTGGTAAAATAATAAAGAAGTGGGGCCAGCAGGTGGCGTGGTGGTTAAGAGTGCTACATTCCCACATGGTCAACTGCAGTTTGAGTTCTGGACCTGACAACTTGCTTTCTCACTTTCTTCTCTCTCTCTCACTCTGTCTCTCTCTGGTCAAATTAAGATAAATAAAAATAAGTAAACAAATAAAGTTAAATAAAACAATTCTAAAAAAAGAAGTGATAAATTTTAAGTATTTAATACCTTTGTTTTTAATATAATTTATTTAATTGTAAGCTTACATAACTTATTTTTTATAACAAGTTTATTTGATTATGTAAATATAATTTACATAGGATAAAATTCAATGTACAATTCAGCGATTCTTACATTCATTGAGTTGTGCAACCAGCATCTGATTTTAGAGTGTTTTCATCACCTCCAAAGATGTTCTGTGACCTTCAGACACACTCTCCTCTTTCCCTACTTCTCATTCTCTACTCTTTCAGGCCCTGGCAACAACTCATCTACCTTCTACCCCTACTAATTGGCCTACTCTGGACAACTGATAAATTAAATAATATAGTATATTTACATATGTGTGTATATACATGTTCATATACACACATATCATGTAGATACACATACATACATATTAGGTTGTCAAAAAGTCATGACACACTTTTGCATAGAAAAACATGTCATGACTTTTCCAATGACCCAGTGTAATAAAAGATACAAGTAATTTGTATGTGTTGGATATTGATGTGCAAGTATTTTATCCCAGTCAGTGGCTTGAGTTTTTTTTTTTTTTTCTTTTTTTGGAAAGGTTTTCACTATAGGGCGCGTGCGCTCGCTAGAAAGACAGAGAGAGAGAGAGAGATAGAGAGAGAGACAGAAGCAAGAAATCACCCCCCTAAGGGGGATGGTCACGCCACAATCCCTTCTCCTCTATTCTCCTCTCGGGATCCTGGGCACACTCACACACACGCGCCCAGAGTGAGTTTAAGCCAACGGGTCCAGGACTTAAACTGCGGTCGACTACATGAGAGTCCAGCGATATAGTCATTATGCTAACTGCTGGTTCCAGTGGCTTGAGTTTTCATAGTCATAACAGCTACTGCTAAAGAGCAAATATTTAGTTTTGATAAAATCAACTTTGTGAGTTTTTATTTTTCTGTTTTCATACTTGCTTTTCATGTCTTATTCAAGAAATCTTTGCCCAACTTAAAGTCACTAAAACTTTCCCTATGATTTCTTCTACAAATTTTATGGCTTAATATTTTGTGTGAGTCTATGATTCATTTAAAGTGATTATAAATGTATATATTTGGTGTATAATATTTTGGTGTGTAATAAGGGTCAAGGGTGTTTTTGTTTTTGCTTTTTTGTGATTATTCTTTCCCCATTGCATTATCTTGATAACATTTTCAAAAATTAGTTGACCATATACTTGTTAGTCAATTTCTGAATTTTCTTTTTTTCTTTTTTTCCAAAGGATTTGTGTGCTTGCTGGACAGAGGCAGAGAGAGGGAAAGTGAAACTGAGAAATCACTCCTAGGGAGGTTGACCACATCACAATTCCTTCTCCTTTCTCCTCTCAGGATTTTGGGAATGCATGAACACATGCCTAGTGCGATCTGTAAGCTGCCAGGTCCAGGACTTGATCCCCAGTTAGCCATGTGGGAGTCTAGTGCCTCAACTACCACACCATATGCTGGCCCCAAATTCTCTATTTTTACATGTCTCTCTTTGTTGCCCATTCTAGAAGATCTCTATTAAAGTCATTTTTAAAAGTATTGAAATCATGGAGTGAAAATACTTTGTAAAGTTTAAGGTTTGTTTTGGGTATTCAATGTCCTTTCCATTTACAAATAAATTTAAGAGTAAACTTCATAATTTCTACAAAACCTTCTGCTGTGATTTTTGAGAAAATTGTATCGAATCTATAGATAAATTTAGAGAGACTTACCATCTTAATAATATTAAGTCTTCTGCACTATGAACATTGCATTTCTTCTTTTATTTATATTTTTAATTACTGTTGGCAATCTTTTATAGTTTTCGGTGTACAGATCTTGCACATCCTTAGTCAAATAAATGTTCTGTATGTTTTATGCTAGTATAAATGGCCTTGTTCATTCATTTTAATGTCTAATTGTTTGTTCCTAATTTTTAGAAATATAGTTGATTTTTCCATGCTGTTGTAGCCTGTGACTGTTCATCTTTTTTTTTTTTATTTTTTCACTTCAAGCACCTTTTCTGGTAGACTGTAGGATCATATCATTTGCTAATAAGAATAGATTTATTCTTTGTACCCAATTGATGTGCTTTATTTTTTTCCCTTGTTCTTGCCTCATTGCACTGATTTGAACCTCCTGTTCAATGTTAACTCGACATAATGAGAATAGTCACCTTTGCCTTGTTTCTGATCTCAGAGGGAAAACATTCAATCTTTCACCATTGTGAAGTTAGCTGTAGATTTTTTTTGTAGATGCCCTTCGTCAGCTTGAGAAAGTTTCTTCCAGCTATTGGTTTTTAGAGGTTTTAATGTGAATTAGTAAAGAAATTCATCATATCGTTTCTCTATTCTACTGAAATAATCAGTTTTTATTTTTAGTCTAGTTACATGATGTATTGCATAGACTGATTTATTTTAGTCTAGTTAGATGATGTATTGCATAGACTGATTTTCAAATGTTGAATCGACCTTGCATTCCATGCTAAAAATTCAGTCATGATTGATTTTGTTATTTAAATTTTATGTACTAATAGTTTATAATTCTGTGGTAAGGGGGGAATATTAATTTGAATTTTTCTTCCAGTTGTGTTTTATTTATTTATTTCTTTTTTTTTTCTTTTCTTTTCTTTATTTATTTATTTTGGGAGAGGTTTTCACTATAGGGCGCATGCGCTCGCCAGACAGACAGAGAGAGACATAGAGACAGAAAGTGAGAAATCACCCCCCAGGGGGGATGGTCACGCCTCAATCCCTTCTCCTCCATTCTCCTCTCGGGATCTTGGGCACGCACGCACACGCGCCCGGCGTGAGTTTTAAGCCACCTGGTCCGGGACGCGAACCGCGGTCGACTACGTGGGAGTCCAGCGACATAGCCATTACACTAACTGCTGGTTCCCTTTATTTATTTATTTCTGATCTGGGCATCAAGATAATGCTTTCTTCATAGAATAAGTTGGAACATATATACTACTCTTTTTGTTTCTGGAAGAATTTGTAAGAAGTTGGCATTATTTCTTCATTAAATGTTTATAGAATTCATTAGCCAACTCATCTGACTTGGTTTTTTTTTTTTCTTTTTTCTTCTGAGACTATATTTTAACTCCACATTTAATGTGTTTGATAGATATGATGATTTCAGTTTTGTCTATTTCTTCTTTTTTTGTGGGGGGAGAGGTTTTTGCTATAGGGTATGTGTGCTCTCCTGAAAGACAGAGAGACAGAAGGTGAGAAATCACCCCCAGGGGGGATGGTCACACAGCAATCCCTTCTTCTCCGTTCTCCTCTCGGGATCTTGGGCACGCAAGCACATGAACCTGGCATGAGTTTAAGCCACCGTGTCTGGGACTCGAACCGCGATCAACTACATGGGAGTCCAGCGACATAGCCATTATGCCAACTGCTGGTCCCTGTCTATTTCTTCTTGATTGAGCTTGACATTTTTTTGTGTGTGAGGAATACATCCAATTTATATTAATTATTCATTTAGTGGCATAAGGATCATTATCATATTTGTATATCATTATTATAATGTTTATAGGATATTTATTGTTACTGTATCTCTGATTACTACTGATAATATAGGTCTTCTCTCTCTCTTTTATCCAGATTAATCTAGGTTGAAGTCTACTTATTAATGTTACTAATCCTCTCAAAGAATCAATTTTTGAGGTAATTTATTTTTTCTTATTTACTTCTATTTTTAAAAAATATTTCATTCTCCCTTTATTACTCACCTTCTGCTTACCTTGCTGTTCTTTTTGTGTGTCTTCAAGGGAAAGCTGAAGTTATTTAATTGAGATTTTGCTTCTTTTCTACTGCACACATTATTGATATAAAATCCCCTCAAAGTACTGCTTTAGCCGCATCTCATTAGTAATGAAATATACCATGTTTTAAGTTTTTTAGTCACCAGAGGGCACATGTGTTCACCAGAGAGAGACAGAGAGAGAAAGAGAGCAGGAAACAGCACAGCCCAATGGGTCATGGTCACGCTGCAGTCCTGGCAGGATTTTTGAACATGCTGGTCTACGAGCCTGGTACAGATTTCAAGCTGTTAGGTCTGGGATTTAAACCACAGTTGGCCATGTAGGATCTGGCTCCCTTGACCACTAGGCCATGGGGCTAGCCCTATCATGTTTTCATTTTAATTGAATTTAAAATACTTCCTAAATTCCTTCTTGTTCTTTGCTTTAAAGGTCACGCATTTACAGAAATGTAGGTACACTAAATCAAAATAAAATAAGGTTCACAGAACAGAAGACTATAAAGGATCTGTAAGCTAGGAATACATGTAGACCCAGTGAAAATTGATTTCATAAGGGAAAAAGTGGGTGACTTCCTTCTCTAACTCTCCTTATGGCTTCATATTCCTTTTTTTCTCTGTTTCTCTTGATAACTGCCTTTCTATGCTTCTTCCTCCATGGACTGGTCTCCTCTGATCGTAGTCATCATGGTCACCACAAAAAAGTACTCTCAGTCCTCTGTCTTCAGGATCTTTCAACTCAGCTCTATGCACTTAATTAGCTCAGTATTTCAGGGAGAGGAATTTGGCTCAACCTAGACCAGGTGTCTACTTGAACGTACTATGGCCAAGATGGGAAGAAAGTTGCTTGGCCTAGGTATGGACATTCTGGAACATGCATGAGAAAAGAAATGGTGATATACATAAAGGCCTGTACCCGTATCGTAGTCAAGTAGTTAGAGGATCAGTTACCAAGGGCAAAATAAGTAAGGAGAAAAGGAAACCAGAGCCCTGCTTAGTCGTCTGCAGAATTCTGACTGTACCGACACTAGTAGATTCATTACGGTCTTATTTGTGCTAGAACTTAATTGTTATGACTTAGTCCGTGGAAGTATCATCTCTGTTCTCCTCATTTCTCTCCAACCCCATGAGGGAGATCTTGCTCATGTTATGGAATAGAAATCCTGTGAATATCCCCATTAGGAACACATCTCATTTTAGAAGGAATTCTCTGCTCCTGAAGGGTTCCCTCAGAGCCAGTTCCATTTCAGGGTCTGGTTCTGCAGCCCAGGGAATCACCAGCTGCACATTTAGCATAATGTGAGTCAATGATAGGTTTGCTTGAATAGAGATTTCGGCCTCTGGCTTCCCAAAGTGAGCATTAGGGCACAAACCTAACATTTAAAGAACGTAGATGCAATATTTTCTCCAACTGTGTGTAGCCTTTCCTCAGGGCACAGTTATGTCCCTTCCTCCTCAATCTAGTTAGGGAACACATCTATTATAAATAAATAAATTTTACACACACACACACACACACACACACACACACTTAAAGAACTCCTAATATTTCAAAAAAGAGTTTTTTTAAGTTATGAAAACAGTCCTATAAATTACAGGACCCACTGGGTCCATCAGATAATTCTGCCCTGATCAAGTTAGTATAAAATATGAAATGGTTTCCAGTTTATTTTACAATTAAGGGTTGTTCTTCAAGCAGGTTCAAGATCCTAAATTATTATACATTCTATTTTTAAAAGTATGGACTATTCACTTAAAATTCATTGAGCACAGTAAATTTGCTTATGCCCATGACCTACTGCACAGTGTGTGCTGACAGTTACGGCTTCGTTGTGATCTCTCTTTTTAGTTGCTTGTTCTCTAACAAAGTCCTGCAAAGGGATAATGATGACTCTCTGTGCTTTGCAATTCAAGCTGTCTTTAGAGTGGAGAGAATTTCCCCAGAACTGCATCTCTCTCCCTTTCTGACCTCTTTGCCCAGGCATTCATTAAAGCTGAATTCCTGGCTCAAGTCAGGGAAGATTTTAGTTATTATCCTTGGCAAAGGAACTCTCCATTGTGGCTTTGATTTGAACTTCAGCTCTTCAGAGTGCAGGGGTCACATGTGAAATTGTTATGCTTCCTGGCAAATGTTTCAGAAGAAATGAATCTGATGAAATTCTCATGAAGTACTTGTTTTTTAGTGTTTCTCTAATATACAATAAATTGTAATTTATGAGGAGTAATTGAAGAAAATTCTGGAGGAAGTTGTGTATAAGATTAGGGGATTATTAAATCAACTTTATTGTGTTTTCAAAACTTAAAAATGGTTTACAGCTATAATAAATTGTTTGAGAGTGCTATCAACTCATAAATTTTAATAATTTAATAAACATTCTGCAGTTAGGTTGGGCTCATGGCCAAATCCCAGAGCTGGTTTTGTGCCGTGTTTAGTAATGTGTGTTTTAGTTTACCTGGCTGATAAAGAAATGAGCTGTTCTCATGCATGACATGCAGTGATTGGTCATTAATTTTAACGAACTGAAACTAGAAACTCAAGTTTGAAGTAAGAAGGTTATTTGACTTATCTTCCCCTCCTCCATCTGCTGGCTGGTCATTGTTGCTGTTTAGTATCTTCAAAAGAAAAGAGCTTAATTTAATTTCCTTTAGCCTTTTCACCTTGGAAAACAGTTATAAATGTAATCACTGACTCACCTCTTCTTTGGGAGCTGTTAATGGCATTAAAATATTTTTAAAGTAATAAGCTTAAAGTGCTCATAATAGTTTGCATATAGAGGGTTCCTAATATACATTGGCTAATTAAAAGAAATAAAACCTGTATCAGTTTCAGTAAGCAAATAAAATGTGTGATTTTTTGGTATCTCTCCTCTTGTGAAAGTCAGTCAGATTCTAAGCAACTTCTGAAATGAACATGGTCAGTGTGAATAGTCTGTGCATGGCTTCGAATGTGTGCTTTCATGAAATGTGCTAATTAAGCCAGCCTTGTACAAAGCATTATTCACATGTCCATTTAGATGTGCCTGTGCCTAGACTGGAACACAACTAATTAGTATATATTTAATACAATATGTTTCACCCTTTTTCTTTTATTCTATTTGAATGAATCAGACATATCTAAACATTAAAGTGACTGATGAATTTGACTTGGCGACTGTTCTTCATCTGCTTTTATGGTGACCACAAAGAGAGTCACCAGCATACTAAAGAAAACTTATGTAAGACTTAAACTATGGACATTAGGCTACCTGGTCAGTGTTTTTGAAAAGCAATTTCAGAACCGTGCTTAAAAAAAATAATAATAAGTGTGATTAATTTTAATGTGAGAATATTCTCCCCTGGTTTTTTATTTCTCACTTTTTCATTTTATTCATGTGGTTGAAAAAAATAATCAGGCTTGATGATTTTTACCACCAAAAGAATACTGCTTGGTAACGAAATGTGTGTACGTATTTATTCTTCCACATGAGACAGGGACAGGCTAATATATGCACTTGCCATGCCTACGTTTTCGCTTAATGAAGAGCTTAATAAAAATCAGCATTCATAGCCTCTTCGTAGTCAGATAAATTAGTTAATGCACAATAAGCAGCTCTTATGTATAATGCAAAAGATTAGTCTTCTCATTTGCATAATGTGCTACAAACGGCCCACTGTTTCTAGCAGAAGAAGCTCCCCCATTAAATGTGAGTTGAAAGCTGACTGACGTCAATAAAGTAATTATGCTTCGTTTGGCATATCTCATTCATTCTCTGGAGTTCAAGACCCTATCTGAGCTCTGTTGACAGCGCTGCTGAAAAGCATTGGTAATGGTTCAAAAGCGAAGCAGTGGAACTCTGGGAAGAGGCATGGTGTGTCCAGACTTCCACTGTATGATTTGTTCCTCAGCTGGAATGTATTTCACAGTGTCTCCCACAGGCACACTATGTATACGTATGTGCAATTAGGAACTTGTTAGTTTATAATGAGTAAAAATAATAGCAATAATATTAATAATAAGGCCAATAAAGTACCCACTTCTTTGATTTAACATATTTACCAGGGTGCTCAGTGGAAACAAAAGATTTCCAATAAAGGCATTATTGTCTTCCTCCTGGACACATTTATAAAAAATCCTACTTTTGCCAACAGAACACACGGAATTCACTGTCATGATGTTTCCCTGTCTCTTCCCCTGTCCTTGCAGAATATTTCTAGATAATTGTTAAAAAGGGCGTTCTTTGAAAACTAATCTAATTTTGAGCACACACACGCACACACATCATATACTACTAAGGTGAAAACTGAGAACCAAAGAAGTTACATAATTTGTCTAAGACCCAGGTCTACCAGGTTTAGAAGATCAGTCTCTTGAGTCTTATTCTTTGACTAGTGTTTCCCTGAGTTGGGTAAGTGTTCAAAAATTCTTTTCACATTTGTTTACTGTCTTAAGGACAGGAAAGCATATCATTCGATGTTTGTCATGGTCACCTAATAAATAACTTTTGTAAAGCTTCATTAAAACTGTAAAAATGGTGGCTATGGAATTGCTTCTGAAAGATTGTGTGTTTGCACGCTCAGAATCTCACTTTATTTAACTCATCACTCAAAAGCACACTGTAGCCAATCTATTTTCATGTCCTCCACAACAACCGCATTTGAAGAAATGTGGTAAAATTTTGATTTGTTCTGAAAATGGCATCTTAATAAAATCCTACTTTTACATTAGCTTCTATTTCTTGAGAATAGAAAACTAATTTTTGGCCAGAAAATGTATTTCTTTTAAGTCTTATCATCTACATTATACTAGTCATCTGAGTCCATAAATTTTTTTTTAAAACACCGTCAGAGGACTGACTAGCATTTAGACAATTTCATCATTTTCTACATTTAACCCGACTTATTTCTGCGCTTCTATACCTGCTTGTAGGCAATATTACTGTCTTGGCAAGGTGAAATATGCTACTAAATCCTAAAAGTAAGCTAAAATATCAAGATAGGATCAGGGACTTACTGCCCTGTTTGGAATGTAATAGGAAAGAAACAAAAAAACAATGATATTGTTAAAATAAGGATGAAGGCATTTATATTAAGAAATCTACATGAAAGTTAAAATTTTGACATTTTAGCCAAAAATACAATTAAAAAAAGAAAAAAGAGAGTTTCAAATGTTTCATACACGGTAATTATGATAAGAAAATGAAGACATGTTTAACCAGAAATTACTACATTTTAGCTCGGCAATCTTATTCAATTGAAGTAAATATATTTCCGATAACTCATCCTTTAACTAAAGAATAATTCATAGACAAATAGATCATTCAAAAATATTTACAAAAGCTAATTGGAATAGCTCTCAATAGTCACACAATCAAATCTGGAACATATAGCATCACTTCTTACATAATATCAGAATTACTAAGTAAAAAATATGATTATCATGTAAATAGAAATATATCTTCAATCGACTAGTTTGAAAAAAAAATTGAGAGACTTCACAACTATCGGCTACAGTTGATATGTCTAATTATCATTTTGGTCTTTATTAGTTTTTTTGTGACTATATAAAAATTAATGCCACAATAAATCTTGAGGGTTGTGTGTGTGTGCATGTGTGGCTATTTTCCATTTTATGGCATTTTCTCTTTAATAGGTACAGATGAGGGGGATTGCTAAAACCCAACAATGAGAGAAATAAATGTTGCTAGAGCAGAAACTGCAACTGGAGTTCTCCTCAGACACTAGCTCCTGGCAAACTCAATCCACTGAATTATTTTTACATAAAGAAGAAAGAATGAGGTAAGAGTCCCACCCCTCAAAAGCAAAGTCCTGCTGCTGAACCAGTTGGATTTCACTGATCATTTTCCAAATTTAAATGGGATGAATAGAATTTTCTTCAAGTTTAATATATAATGTTCATAATTCAGACTGATATCTACTAAGGGTGTACTTTCATATTGTATCCATGTTGGCAGTAGAGGGTTTTATTAGGCACTAGTAAATGGTCTTAGTGACTAGTGCTATGACAGTCAGTGTTATATCTTAATTAGTAGTATTATTTCTAGTTCAACTAAAATAGCTAAAGGGTCCTCCTGGGATCTATTCCGGGATATGATTTTGTTTAATCTTATTATTAATGATAATAAATTTTTACTTTGTTGGAGTATCATCTGTATGCCAATGATTCCATTATTTAAACAAATAATTATTCCACATTACAATTCCTTTTAGAAGATGACAATAACAAATCATAGTTATGGCTTATTCAAAGTAAATTAGGTCTAAAACACTAATAAAATTAATTGCAAGATGTGTGATTGGAAACCAGAGCCAGTTAAAACAGGAGTGCTCTTTCTCATGGTCTTTGATAATGCATTACTCCCTGGAATAAAGCTACCAGCATAAAACATCTCAGCGCTTGTTAGCAAACAAAGAGTAATTGAAACTTGGTTGCTAGGAGACATTATTTCTCATTGTTGACAATTCTGATTTTCTTTGATTACTGGCACTATTGTTGTTCATTACACAAACTGCATGTTTTTATATAACATTGAAGAAACATATTTTGGAATCCAATTGTTGTGTGAATACCACCATGTGCTACCAAAGAGATGTTTATTCACAGGTTCTGCAGGTTAGTTATCTCTGGTAAGAATTTCTTTGGAAGGTTTAATACATGTAGTTTTACATTTCCCATGAAATGTAAATTTTACTGGAAAGTAAATCCTGAGAATTTTTAGAATAGAAATTTTGTTTCATCTATAAAATTAAGATGTTTCCTGCAATGAAAAAATAATTTACCTAAATTCAATTGATTGTAGAGATTTCTGTGTACTTTCAGTATGATTTCATTTGCATGGAAAAAATGTATAATATATGAGAAAGAGTTTATTTTGAATGAGGTATGGATTTAAACATTGCGGGTGAAAGTGCAGGAAGTTTTAGAATGACCTTAGCAAAATGTGCCTTCTGGTATATAGATTTTTCCCTGGTAAAGAATTTTCAAATACCTGTACTTACAGGGCAAGGGTTAGCATCATCATACTCGACAAAACTTCAAACAGGTAAAAAGCCATGCACAAAATATCTAAAAAGTTTTTAACAACAAATGGAATTCAAGTATTGTGCTGTCTGGACGCAAATGTTCTCTCTGCTGCCGGGACTTGGTAGTTGTTATCTTCATAGCTGTAACAACCACTCTAAGTTATTTATGTTTTCCTCACTCTTCAAATTCCTGCTTTACAGAACAGATAGAGAGCAACAGACAAGAATTCTATGCTTCTCTCTCTCTGCACTATTCGTTAGTCATGTCCATCTTATTTCTTTCTTCCCAATGCAGATAGTGGTATGTTTCCACTCTGAAACTCCCTCTCTGCCTCTGTTCTCTTCCTTTGGAAACCTCGGCTCTCAGTTACCCTCTGTTTCCTTTCATTCACTGATCTTTTTAATTTTAATTTTTCTATTTCTCTTTTTCCCCCCTATATTACTCCTAATGAGCCTTCTTTCATTTAACTTGGTTTTTCTTTAACTCGATTAAAATCATTAGCTTGGGGAACCAGCAGTTAGTGTAATGGCTATGTCGCTGGACTCCCACGTAGTCGACCACGGTTCGCGTCCCGGACCCGGTGGCTTAAAACTCACGCCGGGCACGTGTGCATGCGTGCCCAAGATCCCGAGAGGAGAATGGAGGAGAAGGGATTGCGGCGTGACCATCCCCCCTGGGGGGTGATTTCTCGCTTTCTGTCTCTCTCTCTGTCTCTGTCTGTCTGGCGAGCGCACGCGCCCTATAGTGAAAACCTCTCCAAAAAAAAAAAAAAAAAAAAAAAAAAAAAAAATCATTAGCTTGGATATTTTCCTAGCTTCTGATGAACCTAACAGCTTCTTAAGCTATTCTTTCTGTTCTTGTGTCCTAACGTCATCATTCCCCATCCTGGATTGGCCCACTTCTGTCTGCTTGCTGTATTCGTTCCATTAAATATCTCATACTATCCAACTTCAGCTGTGGTGCCTATACAAATCACTAGACATAATTATGTATTAAATCTCAACTTCTATCAAATTTGAGTCCTGCATATTAACCCATTTCTTAAGCAATTTTCATGTGAATGAATGCCTCTGTAATACCCGAATTCATCAAATCCTGCAGTTCCCACTGTTGCCCTTCTATGAAAATTTCATTCTTCCTTAATATTTCAATTCTTTTCAAGGTACTATCACTTTGCAATCATTTTTGTTATCTCTTCCAAGAAATTGCTTGGTCTTTTCCATTTATTTTGTCCTGTATTCTTTGTGACTTTGATGTTGGAACAAGCATCACTATTGTATAGATCTAATTTCCATTAGATCTGTGTCACTTGCCACTTGACAAAGAGACAAGAATAGGTGAAGAATAAAAAGAATGTATTCAGTGAGGCCAATACCAGGGAGAATGGACTGGAGTCCATAATTGTCTCTGCTATACTGGACAAGGTAGAAAGTGCATATCGGAGGAGTCAGTGACAGTGTACATCTGGAAGCCAAGGGCAAATTATTCGTTGTCTTTGGACAAATGAATGAGGAAGAACTGTCATGTCTTTGTGCAGGATCACAAGGAGACCTGGCAGCATAGGGGACAAATCACTGCTTGGGCAGCAGTTTTAGTTCTGGGCAGTCAGAATTGGCTGGTGCCTGTCCTCTACGAAGAGCTTAAAGATAAACAAGGCAGGGGAACCAGCAGTTAGCGTAATGGCTATGTTGCTGGACTCGCACGTAGTTGACCGCGGTTCGTGTCCCGGACCCGGTGGCTTAAAACTCACGCCAGGCGCGTGTGCGTGCGTGCCCAAGATCCTGAGAGGAGAACGGAGCAGAAGGGATTGCAGCGTGGCCATCCCCCCGGGGGGTGATTTCTCGCTTTCTGTCTCTCTGTCTCTCTCTGTCTGTCTGGCGAGCACACGCGCCCTATAGCGAAAACCTCTCCAAAAAAAAAAAAAAAGAAAAAAAAGATAAACAAGGCAGCAGAGGAAAAGTGAAGTTAGTTAAGACAACTCTTAGGTCCTGGCTTATAAGCAGAGGTCTACGCGTGGCATTGCCGTGTTTGAGCTGATAACCTCCTCTCGGCAGGTCAGATGGGAGACACCTGGTAGCATCTTTCTTCCCCCTATCTCCATAGCCTGGTATTTGCAAAGACTTACCGAGTTTATTGTTAACTTCCATTGGGTAAGCATTAGGGTCTCTCTAGTCTACAGGAGGAAAAAGGTTAAGTTCTGTAAGATTCATTATGAAGTGAAAGAAGTTACAGGCTGATTTCTCTAAGGTTGAATGTGTTAAGATGGCTCCCAGACTAAGTAGAATGTAAGAGTCCCTTTGATTTTTTTACAACTCAGTTACAATCTCAATTCAGTTTCTCACTGATTCTCTTGTAGGCTACTATGTTATTTTTCTATCATTTATTAGCTTTATATTTTAAGCATTTCTCAGTTTTATATTTCAAGCAAAACTCTAATCATACTCTTTATGTAATTAAAGTTATTAGTGGTTCTCCCATACAACTCGATGATCTCTTCTAACCTTATCTCTCAATGACCTCCTTTACTTTAACTACCAGAGCTGTTCCTGTCTCTCTTTACATTAAAAATGCTGCAGCCTTCTAAAAAAATCATGTTTTCCTACTCAGAATACAAATTATTTAAAGTCACAGTTTATATTTGATTTATGTTGCAACTTCCACAATATCTTGGTGACATTTAATATAGTCCACATAGATGAATAAATTCAAAGATAACTTTCTACTCAGAAACATAAGTAAAGATCATTTTTAATTTAAATAGAATATGTAATCAGTCACTATGTAGTCTTAATTAATACATTTTTTTATGAGAGAGGTTTTTGCTATAGGGTGCGTGTGCTCGCCAGACAGACAGAGAGAGAGAGACAGAAAGGGAGAAATCACCCCCCGGGGGGATGGTCACGCCGCAATCCCTTCTCCTCCATTCTCCTCTCGGGATCTTGGGCACGCACACACACGTGCCCGGCGTGAGTTTAAGCCACTGGGTCTGGGACTTGAACCATGGTTGACTACGTGGGAGTCCAGTGACATAGCCATTACACTAACTGCTGGTCTCCAGAATGTGTGTTTTTTTTTTTTTTTTCCTTTCTTTTTTTTTTTTTTTTTTTTTGGAGAGGTTTTTTGCTATAGGGCGCGTGCGCTCGCCAGACAGACAGAGAGAGACAGAGAGACAGAAAGCAAGAAATCACCCCCCAGGGGGGTTGGTCACGCCGCAATCCCTTCTCCTCCATTCTCCTCTCGGGATCTTGGGCACGCACGCACACGCGCCCGGTGTGAGTTGTAAGCCACCGGGTCCGAGACGCGAACCGCGGTCGACTACGTGGGAGTCCAGCGACATAGCCATTACGCTAACTGCTGGTTCCCCAGAATGTGTTTTTAAAAATGGTTTTAATAGATTATAAGATTAAAAAATAAAAGTAAGAAAATGCGGAGCATAAAGGATGATATAGGAATAGCTAATAAGCAAAATGTTTTTTTCAAAATTAGTCATCAAAAAATGGAAATTAAAACCAAAGTGAAATGTTGATATAAATGCCAGACAGTGGCACAGTAGTAAAATACAATACTCTGCAAGACTGACTCACAGAAGAGGGCTCCAGGTTTGTGTCCGGAGACTGCCCTGAGGTACAGGCTTGCTCAGGATTTGGGCTGTCTATAGCTAGGGGCGGATTGCAGCATCAAGACCTGTTAAGAGTACTGTCTCTCTGTTTCTGTGTGTGTGTGTGTGTGTGTGTGTGTGTGTGTGTGTGTGTGTCGGGGGGGTGACTCACAGCGAAATCAATAAAACATAAGATTGACTGGATGTGCGTGCGTGCCCAAGATCCCGAGAGGAGAATGGAGGAGAAGGGATTGCAGCGTGACCATCCCCCCTGGGGGGTGATTTCTGGCTTTCTGTCTCTCTGTCTCTCTCTGTCTGTCTGGCGAGCGCACGCGCCGTATAGCAAAAAACCTCTCCAAAAAAAAAAAAAAAAAAAAAAAAAAAAGATTGACTCGACTAAACATTAGCGATATAGAGGAACTGGGACTGTCATACACTGCTAGGCAGTACAAACACTTTGGGAAACAGTTTTTCATTTTTTATCTTTTTAAAGATAAAACATATGACCCAACATTTCTACTCCTAGATATTTACTCTAGAGAAATGTTCTTAGCAGCTTTATTCTTTTTTTTCTTTTTAATTAAATTTATTTATTTACATTCAATAGCAAAATAAATAAGAAGCAACCCAAATAGCATCAACCAGTGAGTGAGTAAAAGCAATGTGCTATATCCGTTCAATAGAATACTACTCAGTGATAAGCAGTAATGGGGGACAGCAGAGGGTATAGCGGTTACATCGCTGGACCCCCACATGTCTGACCATGGTTTGAGTCCCAGACCTGATGGCTTGAAACTCACACTCAGGCACATTTGTAGGCTTTCCCAAGATTCTGGGAAGCGAATGGAGGAGAAGGGATTGTGGCATGGCCATCCCCCCTGGGCAGGGATGGGGGGATGATTTCTCCCTTTCCCCCTCACTGTTTCTGTCTCTGTCTCTTTCTCTCCAGCAAGCACACACACTGTATGCAAAAATCCTCTTTAAAAAAAAAAAAGCAATAATGAACTACGGGTATAAGGAACAACATGGATAAATATCAAAATCATGCTGAATGAAAGAAGACACAAAAAGAATGTACATTGTATGATTTCATTTAAATTAAATTCCAGGAAAGATAAAATAAAACTATACTAACAGAAAACAGATCAGTGTTTGCCTAGGACCAGGTTTTGGGGTTGAGAGACAAAAGGATTGGCTAGGATGAGTTAAAAGAAGCTGTTCGGAGCAAGGGAAATACTCTATTTTTAGGTTATGTAGTAGGAGTTACTAAGGTGTCAAATCTCATCAAATTGCACCAGGAAAATGGGTACATATTGTTTTATGTAAATTATTTCTCAGTTAAGTTGAGTTAAAAAGATAAAAATAAAGATCTGTAATGGCACTTGACCTAATTTTCTCATTTTCTTGGACTTTACTTTTCATTCATAAAGTTTGTAAATCAGTCACTCATTAGTAAGAGGCATGGGTTATTCAGGGGAGTATCTTACATGCAGTATCCATGGGCCCTAGCACGACTATCATATCTTTAGTGTGAATTCACGAATGACTCTTTACTATTAGAACAACCAGCATTCAGAACCAAATACATACCATGCGGATTTCCTCTAATAACTCTGGTAAAACTTTACTGACAATTTCACTCAAGGCCTATTTTGGTTGGAATGAAATGGTGGTAAGTATTACCAAGAAAATCACCTAGATTTAATTACTATGTTTTGTTATCGTTATATTACCCAATGCTGAAAATATATCCAAGAAAGATAGTGTGTTGGATGAAAATAAATATGTTTAAGCTTATAGAAACTAATTATCATACTTATTTATAAAATAAAGAAGATTTGAGGCAACCAATCACAAATGTTGAATAGACTTTCATTTTTCAGAGCAGTGTAAGTTTACAGCAAAATTGAGAGGCAGGTCCAGAGATTTCCCATATAGTTACTGCCCCTACATATACATAGTTCTCCACCACCATTGCCATTCCCTCACCAGACTGTGCATTTGTCAGAACCGATGAGCTAAACCACCACGTCATTACCCAAAGTCCACAGTTTACATTATGGCTCATTCTTTTTTATTTTTAAAGAATTATTTATTTAATTTTATTTACTAAGATTATTATTTTGGGGACCAGCAGGTGGCGTGGTGGTTAAAAGTTCTGGACTCCCACATGGCCGACCGCAGTTCAAGTCCTGGACCTGGTGGCTTGCTTTCTCTCTTTCCCTCTCTGTCTCTCTCTGATCGAACTGGAAAATAATAATAAATAAAGTTAAGTAAAATAGTTCTTTGAAAAAAATTATTATTTTTAATTTTACAGAAGAGAAAGACAGAGAGAGAGACAAAGAGTGAGAAAGCAAGCCACTAACTCCAGGACTTGAACTGCTATTTGCCATGTGGAAGTCCAATGCCCTAACTGCCACACCACCTGCCAGCCCCTGTGGTTCACTCTTAGTGTTTTGTATTCTGTGTGTTTGAACAAAAGTGAAATGACATGTGTCCACCATTATTGTATCACACAAAACAGATTTTCACAGCCCTAAAAATCCTCTGTACTCTATTAATTCCTACACGTCCCCAACCCTTGGCAATTGCTAATCTTACAACAGCCTCCATAGTTTTGCTTTATTCAGAATGTCACATAGTGGGAATCATACAGTATATTGCTTTTACATTTTATTTCAATTGGTAATATGCATTTAAGTTTCTTCTATATCTTTTCATGGATTGATACTCTATTTTTTTCAGTGCCGAACTATACAAAGGGCTTTTCAAAGATTCATGAAAAATAATGTATCATTGAAAAATTGCATGAATTTCAATGACTTTTGCATCAAATTCAACGCTTACTTTTTTTTTAGAGTTTTGCCATAGGGTATGTGTGCTCACAAGAGAGAGACAGAGAGAGAGAGAAAGTGAGAAATCGCCCCATCCCAAGAGAGATGGCCATGCTGCACGCACTTCTCCTCCAGTCTCCTCTCAGAATTTTTTGCATACGAGCACATATGCACACACACTTGACATGATTTTCAAGATCTGGGGCTCAAACCGCAGTCAGCCATGTGGGAGTACAACCCTTTAAACACCTTGCCACCAGCTGGCCCCTTAAACTCATACCTCAATTTCAGTTTTCTAACATCTAATTGAAGTCCCCACTTATTCCATTGTCTAAATGTACCAGTTTATCCATGTTCCTACTGAAAAACATCTTGATTGCTTCCAAATTTGAGCAATTCTGAATAAATCTGCTCTAACCATCTATGTACAGGTTTTTGCATGGATGTAAGTTTTCAACTCATTTGCATGAAAGTCAAAAAGTGCAATTGCTGAATCATATGGTAAATTCATATTCAGCTTTGTGAGAAGCTACCAAATTGTCTTCTAAAGTGGCTATACAATTTTGCATTTTCATCAGCAATGACTAAGAGTTCCTGTTGTAGACCAGCTGTTGGAGTAATGGCTATGTTGCTGGACTCCCATGTAGTCGACTGTGGTTCGAGTCCCAGACCCAGTGGCTTAAACTCACGCTGGGCATGTTTGTGTGCGTGCCCAAGATCCTGAGAGGAGAATGAAGGAGAAAGGATTGCGGTGTGGCCATCCCCTCTGGAGGGTGGTTTCTCACCTGTCTCTTTGTCTTAAGCGCACGTGCCCTAGAGCAAAAACCTCTAAAAAAAAAAAAAACAAAGAGTTCCTGTTGCACTAGATCCTTGCTAGCATTTGGTGTTGTCAGTCTTCTGGGTTTTAGCTATTCTAATAGTTGCTCTGTGGTTTCTCAGTCTTGTTTTAATTTATGTTTCCTTGATGAAATAAGACGTGCCGCATCTGTTCATATGTTTCTTACCTTTACACATCTTCTCTGATAAGGTGTCTGTTAATGTTTTGGGCTCATTGTTTAACTAGATCGTTTGTATTCTTACTGTTGAATTTTAAGAGTTATTTGTATATTTTGGGTAAAGAGTCTTATCAGATATGTCTTTTACATTTATAAGTATCTGGCTTATCTTTTCATTCTCTCCACAGTTTCTTTCACAGAGCAGAAATTTTTAATTTTATCAAAGTTCAGCTTATCGATACTTCTTTTATGAGTCATGTCTGGTGTATCTCAAGTATCATCGGTCGTCTAGATTTTTCTTCTGTTTTCTTCTAGGGATTCTATAGTTCTAGAACTTCAAAGTTTTTTCCTTTCTTCCATGAATAAGAGAAACAGAGAGGCAGCATCCCCAATAGGGTCCTTGTGCCATGATCCACCCCCTGCCTCACCCACCCCAGATTATGGGCACTTGTATGCCTGACATAAGAAGTTCTCTGAGTGGGCCCAGAAACGTTCCCTGGAGGTCAGCCTCACAGAATGCTGAATTCTGCTGCTGTGCCAATTCCGACTCCACTGCATTTTACACTGAGGTCTATGATCCGTTTCATGCTAGTTTTTGTAAAGAGTGTAAGGTCTATGTTTAGATTGTTTTCTTTTTTTCTTTTTTTGCTGGTGGATGTCCTGTTGTTCCAGCATCATTTGTCAAAAAGACTATTGGGCCAGCAGGTGGCATAGTCATGCCAAGCGCATGTGCGTGTGTGCCCAAAATCCTGAGAGGGAAATGGAGAAGGGATTGTGCTGTGCCTATTCCCCTCTCCCGGGGAGGGGGTGATTTCTCACTTTCTGTCTCTCTATCTCTCTGTGTTTCTCCAGTGAGAGCACATACCCTATAGCAAAAATCTCTCAAAAAAAAAAAGAAAAAGAAAAGACTATCCTTGCTCCATGGTATGGTATGGTGTTAAATTATATTTAAAAAGTAACTCATGTTATGTATTTTTTTATTACACTCTGTCAATCACTATTACAAAAATTTTATTAGCTGGTGCTTTTACCCTTCAGTGAACAAATGCCTCGTGTCTGAGGTCAAGGATGACTAGTTTCCCAGCTGTCAATATTCAGGCAGACAATTGATCTTCTCATTTTATTTAATCTTAGTAGCCATTTCCTGTTTCCCAGCCTTAACACTACTTAGAGAAACTAAATACAGCCACTGTCATCAGTGCTTAGTGTAAGTGTAATATGACATGAATCAAAGACCCTTCAGGCCAAAGTAGAGGCTGGTAATTTATTACTGGAGAACAGAGGCTTTTCTGAAATTTCCTTTGGTTCAGGCAGATCACTATGAATTAGCAAAGCAAGAGGGCAGCAGGTGCTCTCATTAAATTTACAGGCATTGGCAGCAGATAGGAGAGGAGCGTGAAAAGAGCATGCAGCTGTGTGTACACCTGTAATTGCAGCCGTGCCCTTCTCGCCATGATGCCGCGGGGGTAGGTGGACCAGTGTTCATGCACAGTGCTTCAGGCCGTTCTGGTTGCAAGTGTCCAGACAAGTGACTTCCGAGCAGAGAGGAAAGTGAATGTCCTCTGTAATGTTAGATGATCTTTTTAATCCTAAGAGTTGCATGAAACCTGCCCAAGTTGTCAGGGAGATCCTTTGGCCCTTAGGACCATTTTCCAGGGGGGAAAATTGTCTTCACTAGACTATTCTATCTACTTTTTTGTCCCCTTTCTAAAAACACCTGAATTTAAAAGTTACCATCATTTTTTTTAGCTCAATTTTAGTAATAAATGTCACTGTAATTATGTTGGGCTTTACAGAAATGTTTATTGAAGTTTAATTTGTTTATTATGAATATTTTCTCCAGAAAGGATTCAAACTTTCAGCCTGCAGAGCAGAAGCGAAGAGTCTCTTTTCATAGTTCAAAAATTGTTCTGGGTATCCATCTTCCCTGGTTTTTATCAATCTCTTCTCCTGACTGCCTTTATATGTCCTTGCATTAATGGGAAGCTGTAATTTCCCAAAGCAGTTGGGCGATTTACAGTAAAGATTGATCAAAGTGTGCTTACTTTCTTCCTCCTTCCTTTCCTCATGTCCTTTTTTCCTTCTTTCTCCCTTTCTTTCCTTTATTTCTTCTTTCCTTTGTTTTCTTTCTTCCTTCTTTCTGTCCTCCCTTTGCCCTCCTTTCTTTTTTTATCTGTTTTTTTTTTTTTTTTTAATTTTCAGATTAGTCAAGTGACCTGTGACAGCTAAGAATTAGACTACAGTCAATACAAGTGATACTTTAAAAAATAGAACTAAGAAAAATAACTAAAACTTCACAGTCAAAGCTAGAGGAAATATATTTCAGTGGGGTAAATGAGCATGATATTACTCCATTTGAAATTTATATTTGCCTACATCCACATTGGATAAAAGTCTTGAAAGATTTTGTGGCAGACTAAATCATCTGTCAATAACCTTTGCATTTTTCTCTTTGGTTCATCGGGAGTTACTTTACTCAGGAAAGCTTCTGAGAGCTTTTATGGTAGTGTCCCATACTGTGGGTGATAGTATACCAGCAAGGCTGTGGGTGCAGTTACCCTGCAGGCTACTAATTGTCCTCTATTTGGTGAGGACATAAGAAGCGGCCAACTCTAGACAACCACCTCATAAATCCATAGTGAGAATAGGCTATAGCATAAAAGTTGGACAGGAGCTCAGGGTTCAACCCATCTGACCATGGCTTTGCCATTGATCATAGAAAAGAAAAGTGAGTTTGGATAAATGTGGCCCCTCTGTCAACACTAGTGAAGAACGAAAAAACAAAAATTCAGTAGAGCTTATGATGACAGATGGCTCAGAACAGCAGCAACTTCCTAATACAGGAGATCAGACATTCATTACTTGTTAATTACATTTCTAAAGTATAGTAATAATAGCCTTGTTCCTGCCCACAGTATATGAAATGGACTTCTTTTAATACAGAAATATTCATCACATGATATTCTCTTTAATAGAAATTCACTTGTAACAAAGAAGAGCATATTTATTCCAAAACTTTGTGGAAAATTTCTAAAAGATTTTAAAAATGTGAGTATAAGGTATCTTTACAGCCTATTGGTATATAGGCTTAACTTCAATTCAGGCATCTGCTAAAGTGAGCATATTAAAATATCCCATAAAGTGTGCGATGTGAGTGCATGTGCCTGACATTCTATGCAATAAATATAAAAGGTATAAGAACCATGTGTCAAAGGCCACTTAGTGGGTAACTGTGTAATCAGCGTGAATAACACTTAGTAAAGCGCTATTTGCTTTATTACTAGACTAACATAGCCTGCGGGAAGAGTTGAGTGTCAAAAAAGAAATATGGATTTGTGAAGTTTTTGTGCTTGTCTTCAGGATAGCCGCATATCTGTAATAGGTAGGCAAGTGAGATTCAATTTACAATATGAAGTGAAAAATAATGCCTCAAGATGATTTCAAAGAACCAATAGACAAACATACGACTGATGACTTCTCGGTTTGTTTTTGTAATGAAGTACTTACGTATAAAGTCAGCCTAAAAGTCTGACAATTTATTTTGTAAAATCTATGCTGGAAGAGAGATGTAGCAGAATTGGCTATAAATCATCCTAAAACATGCCAAAGGCAAGTGCCTCTATTTACTAAGAGACTGTTACAGAGGTCCCTGTTGCCCTGCGTCCTGTCACATCTCTTCCAAAGCCATTGATTGCAGCCAGAGCTATGGTGAATTTTCCAGGGCCCCTGAGAGTCCCACCAAGCATTCACCAACTATCCTCCCAGTTTCTGCCCCAGGCATGTCTCTGCACTCTAAAGAGTAGGTAAGCCCAGCCTTGAGGAGTAAGAAGTGAGTACCCCCATGGGGGGACAAATGTTCCAGCTTCCTACCTTCTAGGGTGATAATTTGGGAAAGTATTTGGTTCATTTACTAGGAAGAGCTCCTGGTCTGGAGCCTCATATCCTGCCGGGAACTCTCAGTAGCACATGGTATTAGTGATCTTTGTTCTTTTCTGCACTCTTCTTCCTTTCTTATTCCTGCTTCCACACTCACCCACCAAATACAGTAACTGTCTCAAGTTCCGCTTTCTGGGGACCCAAACTAAGAGAATCATCAATAGGTGGTTTATTTCCTTAGCATCACGTGTAGTAGGAATTTGTGGGATTGAAACGTATTTGTGCCTGGCATGATGACAAGTTGGGGGATTAGGGGATCACTGCTAAAGTCCTCAGTGTTTGTCGACTAGTATGATCTTTCTGGGTGACAGATTCTTTAGTGATAGCTTGAGAGAAATAGATTCACAGCTCTTTGGGAATATTGCACAGTATAGGCCCTGAAATACAGTTTAATCTACTCATCTCTGTTGCATAGTATTTGATTTATTCTCCTATTGAGAGGTGAGCTAAGCTTACCCAACAAGTGACTGTTGGGATCCTCCATGGACTTTTTTATTTGCTTTTGTATATTATTTAATCAAAACAGTACAGGCTGTACATGGTAAAAATAAAATTTCATGAAAAGGCCATGAGTGAAAGTTAATAATTTCTTCTCTATTCCTTCCTGTCTGTCCTCTATTTCTCATAAACAAGGAATCTTAACCACTTCTGTTTTAGTGCTTCTAGTTATCGCCACAGTTTTAAAAGTTTTAAATTAAATATGAACACTGGGACTACTTAGTTTAGAAAATCAAAACCAAAAACCTCTCCAGTATGAAGGAGAATTTCATTCTCTTACATCCCCATTCAGAGTATTTTGAATGATAAGTACATTTTTTTAAAACTGTGAAGTTTCCTTCTTTCTTTCTTCCATGAGAGAGACAAAAAGAGACAGAGACAGGCATCCCTGACAGGGATTTCTTGCCATACTCCACTCCCAGTCTTAGCTGACTTGTACCATGGACACACATACATGCATCTGGCATGTTCAGGGAGGGCCTGAGACATAAAGGACCTTTTCCATAGAGGTTCAATCAATTGTGTTGTCACTATGCTACCACCTAGCCCTCAATACATGTTTTTTTTTTTTTTTTTTAGTTCTACCTATCTACCTATCTCTATCTATCTTTATCTATCACCTATCTATCTATATCTATCTATCTATCTATCTATCTATCTATCTATTTATATCTATCATCTCTCTAGCTATATCTATTTATATTTTTAACCAGAGGGTGTGAACACTTGTCAGAAAATGAGAGACAGAAACAGAGAGAGGGAGAGAAAAAACCCACCCCCACTGGGGCATGGCTATATCACAAGCCCTTCTTCTCCATTCTCTATCTTGGGGTTTGAGGCACATTTTAACATGTGCCCTGTGTGTTTTACAGCCCAATGGGCCCAGGATTCAAGCTGTGGTCATGTTAGATTTAGCTCCCTTAACCATTAGTCCACAGGACCAGCACAGACCATGGGGCTAGCCCTAGCTTATTAATGATCCTATTTGAAATTCATAGAATAAGTGATCAATAATAACATTTATAAATTAGACTTCATCAAAATTGAAAACTTTTATACTTCAGAGACTGAAAAGTAATTGAAAAGACATGTCACAGATTGGGAGAAAATATTAGTTATATATCTGATAAATAATTGTATCCAGGATAAATTTTTAAAAGATTCTTATAAATTCAAAATTAAAAAAATTAAAAATATGAAAGAGATTTGAATAAACATTTCACAAAAAAATGCAAATGGCCTATAGGCACATGGAAAGATATTTAACATAATTAGTCAATAGAGAAATGCAAATCAGAACCACAATGATATATTACTTTTTACCCACTAGAATGGCTCAGATCTCAAAGACAAAAACAAGTATTGACCAAAACGTAGAGAGACTGCAAACCTTATATATAGCTGGTTGGTATGTAATATAGAACAACCACTTAAGAATGCACTCAATACAGCACGAACATTGCCACTTAGTCACAAAAAGTCTGTCCCAACTTTTCTTCCTTTGTCCACTCTTGTCCCTTTCAAGTTAGAATCAATGATATATATCAAAAGCACTTCAGACGATAGTTTCTCACTTCAACTTAAAGCTTTCCAGAGTATTTCATTGCTCTGAAGAAAATGAACAAAGTTTTTGACAAGCATTCTATTGGGTCATTGGAAAAGTCATAATATTTTTGGTGTGTTTTTCTAACCAAACACGTGCATGTCTTTTCCAACAACCCAATAGCAGGATCTCTAAGATCAGACCTCTACCAACTTCTTATCTTACACAACTCTTCTAGTTTTCTGTTTTGTTGTTTTGTTCTTCTGTTCCAGCCTTCTGTCCTTTATTTTAAAATATTCTCAGCTCAACCCTTTGCACATTCTGAATCCTGTCTTAAGTGACTCCTCTACCCTAATAAAGAACCTCCTTTACTGTTTTCCTATTCCACCTCAGTATTCAATTATTATTATTATTTTTTTTTGGAGAGGTTTTTGCTACAGGGCGTGTGTGTTCACCAGAGAGACAGAGAGAGACAAAGAGACAGAAAGCGAGAAATCACCCCCCAGGGGGGATGGCCACGCCCAATCCCTTCTCCTCTCGGGATTTTGGGCACGCATGCACATGCACCTGGTGTGAGTTTAAGCCACGGGGTCCAGGACTTGAACCGCGATCAACTACATGGGAGTTCAGCGACATAGCCATTATGCTAACTGCTGGTCCCTCAGTATTCAATTCTTCAGGAGAGCCCTAATGAGGCCATTCATGCTCATTTCACTGTGACCTTCACATTATTCTCCTTTTATAGTTTTGATTTTTTGTTTGATTGTGAAATTTATTTTTATTTATGTCTCTCAACCACTAGACTGAGAGTAGGGAATCATGCCTGTTTTTGTCCACCATCGAATCCATGATTCTGATATAACTGCTTGCCTCTAATAGGCATCCATTTTTTTGTATAAATGGATCTCTTCAGGACAGTTTCAGATCTCATTCAATATGTCTCAAGCTGATCCCCAACAGGAAATTTTTATTATTATTCTGATAATTCAGAATGTGCTGATAAAAAAAGAGTTTAGTTTTAGCATATAGGCCCCTCCCCCCAAAAAAATGAACCATAATGTGTACACTGTTTTGAAATGTATTTGGCATGAATATGAGTAAGAATATGTTTTACATGTGGCGACAACTCTTGATTCTTTAAGCTCTGTAATATAAAAAGGTTCTCATGAGTCAGAATGGGCTAAATTATGTTGCAGTAATGAACTAGCTTCAGAATGAGAAGGATCTAACACTAAATGTTTTGTCTTTCAGTCGTGCTGCATATTTCATGCTGTTTGATGACGAGGATTCTGTTCCATCTGGTATTCAGCATCCCAGACTGCTGGAGGAGGCTCTGCTCTCTGCACCCTCATCAGCGGTTATGGCAGAGGAGGAGAGTGCATGGAGAACGCGTACCTGCTCTTTCATGCTTTGACTTGGAAGTCATCATCTGCTCATAGTTTACTGATGCATCTAATCATACGAGCCCACATAATTGCTAGAGGACTAAGAAATGATAGAATGTGTATGGATATTCAGTGGTCAGTAAATATCTTTAGAGCAGAATTCATTCTTCAAGTACATTATTCATAGCTCCTTAAATTTAGATATTTCAAGTAAACATGAAGCTAAGTGGAACTGAATGCATGCATAAATTTCTGCACAGGTCTACTCTGTGTGCCTATTTGTGTAATGGTCCAGAGCGAGTTTCTTAATTGTGGAGTTTCCTTCCATAGCAAGGGACTAAAACATAGATAAAACTGAGTTCCAAATTGAAGTCTGTCATGTTTTTCCTGGCTGAAAGTACTCAAAGGACATATTCGAGTAAAAACAAGGTTCCCAGTTGTTATCTTATGTCCCGTTTTCCTGAATTTTCTTAAGGAGTCTCAAAATTTCTATTATTTTTCTTCCTTTATCATTTCTACTTTGATACACTCACATGTTGTATTGTCTTGATGCTTTATTGCTCTTTTAGTTTTGCACTTTGTATGAATTTCTGTTTTGTTTTTTATCTTGCAAGTGTTGCACCAGGAGTTTTGGAGAGCTGCTGGGCAAAACAAAAGTTTCAAATAACAAGGAATGGCCTGTTTTGTTCTATGTGGTGTCTTTATAATATGACTTTATTACTTTAGCTGTGTTACCTTGAAGAATGTCTTCTCTGAAAACCTTTCTCCTTTTCTAAACTCTTAAACTTCCATTTCCTTTTATGTAAAGTGGAATTTATGATCACCCCCTTCATGGTTTTGTTTACAACATAAATCAATAACTTATGTAAAAATACAACATGATGATTGGCATATAATGGGCACTAAAAACAATGTTAGTTTCCCTTTTATCAAACTGCTAATTCAGTATGTGATCAGTAGAGAGTCTTGAAGAACTGGAGTCTGTGCACTATTACTTAGTAAGTGGATGAAAAGGGCAAGTTATTTCCTGTTTCTAATGCATTGAATACCCTGTAACAGGAGTGATAAGAGCTAACAGACCATACTGTCATGAAAGAGTCAGTAGAGCACAAAAAAAGACAAGTGTGGTTCTAGAGTCAGACTATAGAGGACCCCATGCAGGCATGCCCTTCAACTTGTCAATGATCTTGAATTTTAGGTACAGCCAAAGGCAGGAAGGATTGCATTTTGAGGTCAAGATTACATTTTCTTGCCTTTAAATCAGTAATAATGTTGATGCTTCATAGCACCAAAATATTATGCAACATTCAGTTTAAGCTCTCTTCTTGTAAGAAGTCATCTACCCTTTGCATGTGCCACCAATGTTTAGGAACTGGGGATATTAAACATTTTGCCTGCAGCAGGTCACATGGTTTCAAGAAGGGTTTGCAAGCCCCATTGTATTCTCTTCTGGATCAGAACTGAACAATAGTAATAATAGCAGAATATTTTCCTCATTTAAGACATGTTTAATGGACACATATTTCTAAGATTTTTTAGTAACGATCTCAAACTCCAAACCATCACATTTTCTGATGGCTTTTCCAAGCCCCCAAACCAGAAAATTTGCAAACTTTAGATGTCTCATTTGCAATAAAAAAAAAAAAAAAGAAAAATTATCCTTCTAAGAAAGATTAGATCTTAGTGTGACTTTCTTTGGAACAAAAGACCAGTTATAATGTATTAATTTTATTGTTTCCTATATGAAGTGAAGCAGTAGCAGTTGTATAGTGAGGATAAAGACCTTTATGGTTGTCACAGTGGAGACCCTCAGGTAAGTTTCTTAAGCTCTTTAAGCCTCAGTTTTCTCATTTGCATAGTAAAGATAATGATATTAACATTGTAGGAAGTAAATGTGATAATAAGAGGAAAATCCTTTCAGGTGCCTGGCACATGGTAGATAATCCTAAATATTGCTTAACTTTTCCTAGAAATTGTAATAAAAAATACAGCTACTTCTAATACTACTATTTGGTTTATAGTAAAATTTTGTGGTAGTAAATTTTTAAAAATGTATTAATTTTTAAGTAGCTCAGAAAATTACCTAACATTTACAGTTTGAAGAATATAGAACCTATCATGTTATTATATATTTATCCTATCATCTCATATTAGTATAAATCATAAAGAGTTGATCATATATGTTTAAACTGTCTGCTTACAACCATGAATTCATACATGTGTATCTTAAACAATGAAAATTATTATTAATTTAAAGGTTACTGTACAGTTTGTGATTTATTTTACTTTTTAAATTTTTTGTGATGGGGCAAGTATGCAGGCTAAGAGAGACAGAGAGAGAGAAAAACAGAGAGACCAAAGGAAAGTGAGAAATTCCCCAGGATGGACAACTTCTCCTTCAGTCTTCTCTGAGGATTTGGGGCAAGCAAGCATATGCACCTGACCTAATGTTCAAGTCACCAGGTCTGGGACTTGAACTGTTGAGTCGACCATGTGGAATCCAGTGCCTTAACCAGCACACCATCTGCTGGCCCCCACGGTTTATGATTTCATTAAATGATGGAAATATTTTTGGAATTCATGTTAGCACAGACTAAAAAGATAGGTGATGTTGCTGCTTTTCTTTTCTTTTCTTTCTTTCTTTTTCCTTTTTTTTTTTTTTTTTAGGTGCACTTACTATAAAGAGACAAAGAGAGAGAGAGAGAGAGTGATAGGGTGACAGGGAAATTGAGAAACCACCCCTCCTCCCCCAGAGGGAAAGGCCATGCTGCAATCCCTTCCCTTTCATTTTCTTCCTGGGATTTTGGGCACACATACCTGCTATGATTTTTAAGCCTACAGGTCTGGGACTTGAACCCTGGTCAGCCATGTGGGAGTCCAGCTCCTCCACCACCATGCCACCTGCTGGTCCCTGCTATTTTAAAACTGAATTCGTACCTCATGATTTTTACAGATCAATCTCATTCTTTGGGCAAAAAATAAATGAAATATTAAGTTTGATTTTTGGATATGTCCAAACTAGTTTGAATTAAAATGATATATTCTGAAGTAGCTCTAGATTGTTTCAAAAATGGTTTTAGAGGGAATAGCAGTTAGCATAATGGCTATATCGCTGGACTCCCATGTAGTCGACTGCTATTTGAGTCTTAGACCTGGTGGCTTAAACTCACACGGGGTGCGTGTGCGTGCGTGCCCAAGATCCCAAGAAGAGAATGGAGGAGAAGGGATTGAGGGGTGGCCATCCCCCCTGGGGGGTGATTTCTCGCTTTATGTCTCTCTGTCTCTCTTTGTCTTTCTGGTGAGCGCACGTGCCCTATAGCAAAAACTTCTCCAAAAAAAAAAAGGTTTTAATAACAGTAAAATTATTGAATAATCTTAAGGTAAATTTTCTGAAATAGTTGCCACCTTTTGATGCTTTAATTTGGGTGCATATATATGTACACTTACCTGAATCGTAGGTTTTGTAATTAATGTACTTAACGTGATATTTTTACAGTTTAATTCCAGTTAAATATTTTCATAAAAGAGGGAAGCTTTCTTTTCAGACTTCTGTTAGGAGGATTTTAAGAGATTAATTTAACTCTCAAGCTTGCTTTGATGAAGAATAAATGAGGCTCAGCCTCTGTGGCACAGATGATAGCGTACAGGACTGCAGACCTAGAAGCCACATTCTGGCCATGGTTGGAAATTCTGACCCAGTCAGCCTAAAAACACACCAGGTATGTGTGCGTGTACCCAGAATCCTGGGCGGGAGGAGATAGAGGTCTAGAAGAAGGGGATTGAAGCATGACTGAGTCCCATCGAGGGTGCTTCCTCGTTCTCTAGGGTATGCACATAAAAGCGCTCTATCATGAATGGAGGGAACAAAAATGAGCTTACAACATTATTTCTGTTTCACGTAAATTATTATTTCTGTTTCCTGTATCTTTGAGCACTCCTCTATATTTTCCAGTGTATCTAAGTTGATAAGCTATAAATATTCGATCTTTTTTCCTTGATGAACTAGAAGTCAACTACTAATCCATAACACCAATGAAATATTTATTCTCTTTTACTAAGTAAAGATTAAGTAACCAATACTAATAATAGCAAATCAGAAATATGGCATTAATTACAGTTTATTCATCCTGCTTT
Organism: Tupaia tana; assembly: GCA_026018925.1. Taxonomy (NCBI): domain Eukaryota; kingdom Metazoa; phylum Chordata; class Mammalia; order Scandentia; family Tupaiidae; genus Tupaia; species Tupaia tana. The sequence continues at coordinate 11,636,032 of JAKSZU010000014.1, read as the reverse complement.
TGACTAAAAGAAGAAAAGTAGGTGTTGTCATGATGTCATTAGAAATAAGCCAATGAGTTTTATTCATGTATGTGTTACTCCAATAAGACATTTATATTCATAGCTGTTACTAATGAAAAAATTGTGTTTGAAAGTAGAAATTTTAAAAGATACTGAGCTTGGGAACCAGCAGTTAGCGTAATGGCTATGTCGCTGGATTCCCACGTAGTCGACCGCGGTTCGCGTCCTGGACCCGGTGGCTTAAAACTCACGCCAGGCGCGTGTGCGTGCGTGCCCAAGATCTCAAGAGGAGAATGGAGGAGAAGGGATTGCAGCGTGACCATCCCCCCCTGGGGGGTGATTTCTCGCTTTCTGTCTCTAATGTCTCTCTCTGTCTGTCTGGCGAGTGCAAGCACCCTATAGCAAAAATCTCTCCCCCAAAAAAAAAAAAAAAAAGATACTGGGCTTAATTTTAACTGAGATTAACATGAATAAAATATTTACACAGTGAACCAGATTTTATATATATATATATATATATATATATATATATATATATATATAATATATGAGTATATTACATATTAAATATATATCAATAGAAAATTACTTAACACCAAGCATATCTAACTTAGGTATCTTTTTTTTTTTCAAGAAACATCACAATTTGACAGCATATAATATTGAAATATCTGTCCTTGCAGTGAAATATTCAGGGTGATTTCCTGTTATTTTGTCCCTGTGCAAACTCTTCTTTTGGATTACAAATCGCTAAAGACAGATATAGTCATCTGTACACTGTTTGAGGAAGACATTTCCTCTCTTCTGTTTCCTATTTACAATTCCACTGGGTTCATAAAATGGTCAGATGCTACAGAGCCATGAACAAACTACAGAGCTTTTAATAGAGCCATTCATCTGCTCCTTTTGAAGGTTAGTGCTCTCTCTCGAGGGAGGGCTCTCAGATAATAAGAGGAAAATGAATGCCAGTTGAGCACCTGTAATCAAATTACTCTTAATTCCCTCAACTCTTGTCAGATACTGAGCTCCTCATATCGTCTCATAGGTGGGCATTTTACAGACCCCCATGGTGTAATACAGTTAGTTTCCATTCCCGCTTCCCTTTCTCTTTCCTGTTCTCTAGCCACCATCCATCATGACTGGGTAAATCCTGTCAGACACAAAGTCCCAGCCGTTCAAACAGTCAGTCAGACACTGCGCCAGCCTGGTCTACAGTTGCACCTGTCACTTCCCAGCATTCAGCTTGTGAGGAAGGGAGCCAAAAGCGTGTTTATGGGATGGATGTGGGCAACGTGCCCAGCATGTCAACAGGCATGGTGAAGCGGCAGCCATGGGCCTGCTAGGATGCTCCAGCTCCTAAAAAGGTTCGGCCCGCCCTAGCCTCACTCCCTAAAGAAGGACGGATCTATGTAAAATGGTTGTGCTTCAAACCTAAAGCAAACCATAATTTAGTCCAGACTCTCACAGACTCACCCTGTCACATGTAACAAAACAAGAGCAGTACAAAGCACTGAGCTTCTGAGTCTTTCAGCTGGTCCATAACTCATCTTGCTGTAAAGGCTGCAGAGGGAATTTGTTAGAATAGGGTGAAGTGTTCCATTTTATTTGTATTCTATCACTTGGGATCTGAGATGAATTCAGGATGCAGCCACAGACATGCTTGGAATTTCATTGATTTTATTATGTTGGTTGGAACTTACATATGCTTTCTGGGTCTTTTAACCTCAAGTTTTATTGAACATATTCCAGATATAACACATGGAAAATCATGGTGTGTACAATAGCGGAGGAAAGTATAACTCTGAAGGTATCGTCCTTATTTCTATGTCGAATAATTTTGATTATGCAAAATCTTCTAAGTCAGGGATCTATGCAGAAAGACAAGTCTAAGAATTAGGCCGTGGTAATGAAAATAATGCTTAGACTTTATTTCAAAGTCATCTACTGTTAGAAAGCTCATTTAGCAGGTACAGCATATGAACAAATGAAAACATTCCCTACCAGAAGTTTGCTCAAGTCATCTATAAATTGAGATGCTGCCTGTTTTTGTTCATTCTGGGCAGCAGAATATCTGCCTATCTCATAATTACCAAGGCCAGGCATTGCACTAGATCTGGGTTAAAATGGTCTAGTATTGTCTAAGTGTTTAACAACAACAGTGTGTGTGTGTGTGTGTGTGTGTATATACACGCATGTAGACACACACACTATTCTCTGTCATGTGAACAATATGTATATTGAGTCATCAGAAAAGTCAAGATGCATTTTTGCATAGAAAAAAATACATCGTGAGTTTTCCAATGACCCAATGTTTTATGATACTCTTACATACAGACCCTCACACGTACATTCAGATACTAATTTTATTATGCAGTTTACTCTCCCTGTGAACCTGGTGATCCTTCCTTAGAAGAGCATAGGAGGCAATAACATGTTTGCTGTTTGAATCTTCCATGTCTCCCATACTGTTTATCCCATCACATTTTATCCAACACTCATTTCTTGTTCAAAGGCTCTGTTTGATCTGTGTTTCATTCCTTGTATTTGTTTAAAGAACTAAGCCTTTGTCATTTAATTGTGAAGAAAGACATCAACTTTTCCAGTAAATAAAAAAATGATGGATGACAATTGACAGGTAATATTGCAGTGTCTCTAATCCAATGTTTTTTCATCTTTTTTTTTTTTTTTTTACCCAGAAACCATATAAACATAAATATTTTTTACCCTCAGTGAAAGTCACAAATGGTCATCTTAAATGTGGTAATTTCCTCCTTTTTTCTTGCTGACCAACACCTGATTTTGTCCAACATTCTTTGAATGTCCATGTAGTTTTGAGGAAATGGCTTTAGGGGAGCATTTTGATTGGTCTTAGCCAATCAATGACTTCATTTGCCATGACAGTTGATTGGAGAAAGCATGATAGTGTGACGTAATTCTGGTCAATAAAATGTTAGGAAAAGTCTGGAAAGATTTTCCTCATTCATTGGGACCAGCAGTTAGCATAATGGCTATGTCGCTGGACTCCCATGTAGTCGACTGCGGTTCACGTCCTGGACCTGGTGGCTTAAAACTCACGCTGGGCGCGTGTGCGTGTGTGCCCAAGATCCCGAGAGGAGAATGGAGAAGGGATTGCGGCGTGCCATCACCCCTGGGGGGTGATTTCTCGCTTTCTGTCTCTCTGTCTCTCTCTGTCTGTCTGGCGAGCACACGCGCCCTATAGCAAAAACCTCTCCAAAAAAAAAAAAAAAAAAAAAAAAAAAAAAAAGATTTTCCTCATTCATAAAAAAAGATAAATAAGAGAGTTATTTCCTTGTCTTCTTGGCATTGTTATGTGCATATGATTCCTGGAACTGAGAGAATCATGTGAGGACCTTGAAGAGAATGAACCTAAGAGAAGTCAAAACTGGGAAAAAAAGGAAGGCATCGAATGAATCTGTCTTTGAAAATGTATTTGCTTACCCAGTATTATAATTGCACCACTTCCATGCGTTTTGTTTTGTGAAATAGTAGACATCCTTACAGTTTGCTTTGTTTGCTTTATTTTCTATTAAATGTAGCCAAAATATAATTCACATACCCATCTTTCAAGCTGTTGGAGATTTCAAAATTTAATAAATGTCATGACTAAGATCAAATTTTGAATGTCAAATATATATATATCTTTCTGCCTTAATCACTTGTTATCAGTGGAAGAAGAGAGACTTCTTGCTTTGCCATAAGCTTTTTCTTCCTAGGTGGAAGGTAAACAAGATAGATCACTTTCAATATCATATCTGTGTTCTCTTTTGCTTCCAGCTTCACAGGTAGCATTTTCTATACTCTTCCAACTTCTGTCCTTTTAGAGAATTATAGCTCTAATATCAGGGACCTAGGTACATTGTTTCCAGACCTGTGGTAAGGCGGAAGATGTTTTCAACTCTGATAGGAAATCACATTCTGCTAGGAATAGAGCTGAAAACATGATTTCTGGGACCAGCAGTTGGTGTAATGGCTATGTCGCTGGACTCCCTTGCAGTTGACTGTGGTTCGAGTCCTGGACCCGGTAGCTTGAACTCACACCAGGTGCATATGTGTGTGTGTGCCCAAGATCCCGAGACGAGAATGGAGGAGAAGGGATTACGGCATGGCCATCCCCCTAGGCCATCCCCCTTCCTTCCTCCTGCCATGGGGTGATTTCTCGCTTTTTCTTACTTTCTCTCTAGCAAGCACAATTCTTTACAGAAAATATATGCCAAATATATGCATATAGATAGATAGATAGATAGATAGATAGATAGATAGATAGATAGAGATAGCTATATAGACATAGATATATATAGATACAGATATTTGGGTCTTTAGACATTGTGTGTTTTTTGCTTTTTTTTTCTCTCTTGATGACAGAAAAGCATATATCTTGAGAATAATAACAGTGCCCAAGGTTGAAAATAAGTGAACTATGTAGAGGTGATTTCTCGCTTTCTGTCTCTCTCTGTCTATCTAGCAAGTGGACACTCCCAGAAACCTCTCCCCCCCAAAAAAAGAATACATGACTTCTGTGTTCATCTTGCAAAATTCAGTTTATATACATCTTAACCGAACCTGTGTACATTGAGAGCTTGTGCTGAGCATCTTCTCACCACCTAGGAGGACCTGGGAGATGATGCTAAATGAGAGAAAGTGATATTAAGATGGAGAGTCACAGAGTCCTATGGATATATTTATTTGGGCCAATCGATTCTTAACGGTCTCTTAAGCTCAGTCTACTCACGACACTTTTTCAGCTATGTGGGTTCAGTTACAATTGTTATGGTAGGCAGAATAATAGTTCCTCAAAGATTCCCACACCCTAATCTCCAGGTCTGTGCACATGTTACAATACCTGGCAAGAAGGACATTGCAAATTAAGATTATGAACCTTAAAACACAAAGGTTTCCTGGATTTTTTTTTTTTTTTTGAGAGGTTTTTGCTATAGGGCGCATGCGCTCACCAGACAGACAGAAAGAGACAGAAAAACAGAAAGCGAGAAATCACCCCCCCAGGGGGGATGGCCATGCCACAATCCCTTCTCCTCCGTTCTCCTCTTGGGATCTTGGGCACGCACGCACACGTGCCCGGCATGAGTTTTAAGCCACCGGGTCCGGGACATGAACCGCAGTCAACTACATGGGAGTCCAGCAACACAGCCATTACGCTAACTCCTGGATTTTTATGTGTGGGCCTAATCGAATCACAGGAGCCCTTAAAAGCAGGAAATCTTCTCTGTGTAAAGTCAGATCCATAGGCAAAAGGGGCAAGTTGGAGAGATTTCAGGCATATGAGAAGGATACAAGATGCCATTGCTGAGATGTAGCTGTCTATACACAAAAACCAGAGAGAAAGGCTTCTACAAGTTAAGGGTGGCCTCTAATCAACAGCCAGCAAAAGACAAGGATCTCAGTTCTACAACTCAAGGGAATATTCTTCCAAGAACAGCTTAAGTCAGCCTGAAACAATTTTTCTTCAGACCCTCTCAACCAGACCCTCCCTTGATTTTGGCCTTGAGAAACCCATACCAAAGAAACCAGTCTAGAGAGCCCAGCCTTCTGGCCTGCAGAAATGTAAGAAAATAATACATTTTACTGCTAAATTTAGCAGTCTCATATAGCAGCAACAGAAAATGAATATAGTTACTGAGAAGGATTTTTTTATTTTTTCTAAACAAAAATGTCTTGATGACTATAATGTGTATGGCCCCAAATACAGTGCAATATTGGAAGAAAAGATACTGAATTTTCTCTTAGGTATAAAGTAACCACAGTCTTGGAGGAGAAATAACAAAGAAATTTTATTCTTAAATATATTTGGGTTAAGCCAGCAGGTGTGGAGATTAGGGCACTGGATCCTACAGGCTGATTGTGAGGTTAGAGTCCTGGACTGATGGCTTGAAAATCCTGCCAGGCACATGTGCATATGTGCCCAAAATCCCAAGAGGAGAATAGAGGAAAAAGGGATTGTAACTAACTCCTTCCTTCTTCCTGCCATGGGGTGATTTCTCACTTTTTCTTACTTTCTCTCTCTCTCTAGCAAGCATATGTACTTTACAGAAAATATATGCCAAATATATGCATAGAACTAGATAGATAGATAGATAGATAGATAGATAGATATAGGTAGCTATAGATATAGACATAGACATAGATATAGATATAGATATAGATACAGATATAGATAGATATAGATATTTGGGTCTTTAGACATTGTGTGTTTTTTGCTTTTTATTTTTTCTCTCTTGATGACAGAAAAGCATATATCTTGAGAATAATAACAGTGCCCAAGGTTGAAAATAAGTGAACTATGTAGAGGGTAAAAATACAGAGAAAAAGGAGACGTTGGCGTACTGGTTTGACAATGAACTGGCTGCAGGGATGACTTAGCACATTGACAGGTCAGAGTCAAGTTTATCAGAAAAGACTCCGAGGCTCACAATGCCTGAGCAGGTGAAAGGCCTGAGGAAGAGAAGGCTGCTAAGTGGAGACTGAACAAAAACAAAGGAAGACAAGGCCCCTCTGCCTGAGTAGGTGGCTTGGAGAGAAGGTTTCAAACGTGGAACGAAGGGAGAAAAATGAAAATCTAGTAAAGTGGACTTGTATCCCCAAAGGTGAAAGAAATAAGAAATACTTAGAGAAAAATTCAAGCTATGTCAAGGTCGCTTACAATGGAGCAAAGCAAAGTGTTGCCAACCAGAGAGCTCACCTAAACCTTCAGGCCAGGGTTTTCATTGAGGTCCATCACACAGATAGGCGGCCTGTGTGTGACTGATCTCAGCTACGCGTGTTTTAGCCTCCTAGGACAAAGGTATTCACCATAAATCACATAAACCGTTGGATGAAACTCCTACCACATAGCCAAAGGCCTCGGGCACAAAAAAACACTATTATAAGGCAGACTATTCCAAGGCTTTACAGACCATCCCCTGGGAGCTGTCCAGGCCTTTCTTGGGAATGTGCAAGGTCTGAGTAGCCCAGGCCTGCTGACTTAACACCTTACTGCCCAGGTGTTTTTGCTTGAGTGCCTTTGGCTACAAGGGTCTATAAGGTTATATCAAAAGTGAGGGGACATTTTATAAGCAGGTTCATAATATGTTGTAACTGCCTCAGAAGACACTGCAGCAAGAAGTCTCCTCAATGGAGCCTAATACTGAGAGTGTAGAGAAGGAAAAGCAGAAAATATGTACCATGGCGCCATGGTTTCTGCCCAGGTGGGCATATGTAATCTTGACTATTACCGTGAACTAGGAGATTGGGTTCTCAAATGCCTCAGATGAAAACCCATGTAGCAGTCTCAAAGGGTGTGAGAACTTTATCACTGCTTAGTAGCACCCATCCCTCTGCATGTCATGATTCACAAAGAATGAAACAGAATTTGTGTGGCACCATGAACAGAACAGGCCGTGCTCAGTCAGAGGAGACCAGTTCAAGGACTTTAGACACCTCAGGCCCTGTCCAGCCACCCAAGGGCCGAGAAGATTCACACATTGTGCATCTGCCAAATTAGCAGGGTTGGTAGCTGTTACGTGTTTTGAGGGTTTGCCTGCTATCATCTCGGATGATAACTCTCATCCCAGGGAAAAAGCTGCTCATTCTCTCTCAGAAATATGTTCTTTTTAAGCCAGAATATCCTATCTTGATCAGCTAATGAAGTAAAATATTTGATTTTTCCCTCATTAAACCAAAATTTTTCTGTAATGTTTAAATGATTAAAGAGGTAGTAGTTCTATCTTGGTAATATCTAGTCCCCTGGAGAAATTACTCCGACAGGCACAGAAAGGAAGAGACAGAGAGAAGAAAAGAAAGGAAATGAGGTGTAGATAGAAAGAAGAGAGAGGGAAGCTAAAGTAACTTTACTTTGGGACATTCACGAAAGGACATGAAGGGCCATTTGTTTACTTTTATGCTGACTTAGTACTGAGGGTCCAGCAACCAAAGAACCTGCACCTGCTATCTTTAAGAAGTTTGTATTCCATTGGGGCTCACGGGGAATGGATAGAAGATAGAGAGCAAAAGAAAATGTAATGAAGGCTACTAGAGCAGTTAAGTACAAAACTATTGGATGGGAGAAAAGATCTTGGCAGTTTCCTTATCCAAAAAATAAGGTTGTCAGAAAAGTCATGATGTATTTTTTCTCTTTTTCTATGCAAAAATGCATCATGACTTTTCTGACAACCCAATAGTATACCACATTGCACACAGCTAATAGTTTATGTGGGTTCCCCTTTTAGACATGGGCTTTGAGTCTTGACAGCTTAAAAAAGGCTGAGGCACCTTGGATGATGTTGACTGTGTATAATTAAGGGGCTTTTATAGTCACCCAGGACCCTGCCCGGTTGGTCACAACTGTGACCATGATTCACCTCAGGCAACACTTCCCCAGCATAGGATTATAAACTCTGCTCTCAAATTTAGCCTTCTTTGAGTCCAACACATGTTAGAGACACGTAGTATGACAAGCATGGGAAGACTAAAGAGAGAAGGCTGGGAATTTTATCTCTGGGCCGGCATGAGTTTCTGTCACAGACATATCTGTGTAAAAACATGTACCTTTTAAAACTTTCTTAATTTAATTTAGCTTCTGAGATCTCAGTTGATGGTAGAAAACATAATTTTGTCAATTCAGGGTAAGCTTAAATTCATTCAAACTCATTTAAACATGCATTGATTTATTTTTAAATTTTAATTTCTTTTCTACATTCAATCACATGTATCATTTAGCTTGTTCCAACATGAATTTATTTCTCACCAATCCAGTTGTGGATACTATACATGTTATCATCAATAGATAATAACCCATTTCTGTGTCCCATATATGTCTTACCTCTATATTTTTCTCTTTAATGTCTTTACTCACACTTTCCTCCTTTTTCCACCTTCTTCCCACACTGTATCTGGTATCTATAACGATTTTCTATATTTCTATATCGTCTACTCTTTCAGTTTTAGCCATAGATGCAGACAGTTGGTATATATTAAGTGGAGACAGGCAATGTCTCCTTCATGGCCTGGTTTGCTTCACTCAGCAGTAAATCTTCCATATTCATCCACTTTCTATCAAAAGCCAGGGTACTGTTTTTTTTTTTTTTTTTTTTTTTTTTTTTTTTTAATGTCTGAGTATATTCCATAGAGTACCTGTGCCACACTTTTCCAATCCATTCTTCTGTTTGTGGACATTTGGGCTGGTCCTATGTATTAACAATTGTGAATAATGTCGCAATATCATAGATATGCAAGCACTTTTGTGACTAAGCATTCTTCTGTCCTTTGGGTAGATACCCAGGAGTGGAATTGCTGGATCATATGGTAGTTCTATTTGTAGATCTTTGAAAAATCTCCATACTGTTCTCCACAGTAGCTGGACCAATTTACATTCCCACCAGCAGTGAAGGAGAGTTCCCCTTTCACCACATCCCCACCAGCATTTGGCACTTTTTGTTTTTTTAATCTTAGTCATTCTGACTGGGGTTAGGTGGTATTTCATTGAGATTTTGATCTGCATCTCCCTTATGATGAGGGATGTTGAATGTTTTTTTCATATGCCTTTTGACTATTCGTACATCTTCCTTAGAGTTGTCTATTCAGCTCATTTTCCCATCTTTTAATTGGATTGATCTTTTTTTTTTTTTTTTTTTTTTTTTTTTTTTTTTTCCAGATAAACTGCTTGAGTTCCCTGTGTATTCTGGTTATCAGTCCTTTATCCGAAGAATAGTTTACAAAAATATGCTCTCATTTTGAGGGTTGTCAATTCACACTAATTAATGTGTCTTTTGCCATGCAGAAACTTCTTAATCTGATGTAATCCCACTTGTCTATTTTTGGGATTACTGACTGTGCTTCAAAGGTTTTATTTAAACAAATCATTGCCTACTCCAAAGGTCTCCCAGAGTTTCTCCAGTAGTTTTTGATGTCTTAGATGTAGATCTTTGATCCATTTTGTGTTGACTTTTGTCAATGGTGAGAGGTACAGGTTCAGATTAATCTTTCTGCAGGTGGATACCCAGTTTTTCCAGCACCATTTGCTAAAGAGGTTTTGCTTTTCTCACTGGATTGACTGGTACCCTTTGTCAAAAATGAGTTGACTGTATGTTTTGGGGTTTATTTATGGGGTCTCTATTCTGTTACATTGGTGCACATGTCTATTTTTGTGCCAGCACCATGCTTTTTTGACCATCACAGCTTCATAGCATATTTTGGGGTCAGGGAGTGAGATGCCACCCACTCCACTCTTCTTACACAGGATTGCTTTGGACATACAAGGTCTTTTACAATTCCAGACAAATTCTATGATTATTCTCTTTTAGATCTGTGAAGAATGTCTCTGGTACTTTGTTTGGTATTGCATTAAATATGTAGATTAATTTGGGTAGAATTGTCATTTTGGTTATATTAATTCTTCCAATCCAAGAACAAGGGATGTCCTTCTCCTTTTTTATGTCATTTTCAATTTCTCTTTTTTAACTTTTAAGTTTTCCTTGTGGAGGTCTTTGATTTCTTTGGTAAGAATTATTCCCAGGTATCTTATACTATTTGTGGCTATGGTTAATGGAATTACTTTCTTAAATTCTATCTCAGTCTGTTTGCTGTTCATATACAGAAATGTCATAGACTTCTATGTGTTTATTTCATATCCTGCAACTTTACTGTATTTATTTATTACTTCCAGGAATTTTTTCATGGATATCATTGGGTCTTCTAAGCATACAATCATGTCATCCACAAACAGAGATCATTTCATCTCTTATTTTCCTATTTGAATGCCTTTTATTTTATTCTCTTTTCTGATTTCGTTGGTGAGGACTTCCATTACTATATTGAAAAGAAGTGGATTCGGTCAATTCTGAATTTTTAAAAGCTTTTGCAGTACTTATATTCAGCAATGTCATGATTCTTTCCCTTCTTCTTCCTTCTGACCATCGTGTGCTCTACATTCAGAAAGGAGAATGCATGTTGCTTGCATGTACTTGGCCTCCAAGGTGAGAGGCTGCTTCTAGCCAGCCCCTAAATCCTTCTTTAGGCCTTGATTTTCCTGCTATGCTTCCTACAACTTATGCCTGCATTTTTCTAACTAGCTTTGCAAAATAATATTCTATTGAAAGCCATATAAACCGAATAAATTAAATTGCCATGTGACTTGACCCTTTGTTTCATGAGATCCCCTCTGACTCCCATATCTACCCTAGGCCACCTTGAAGCACATCACTCATGATAGCTGTAAAGTCATTTTTGCCTCTACAGGTGTCATTTCAGGGCCTCCTTATTTCCATACCCAGCAACTGTAGGCTTGTTGATGAGAAAAATATTTGTCTAACCTTTCAACTAGAGAAAGGCTGAAAGTATTCCAAGTTAAGACTGTTGTTGGAAAGTTCTGAGAACACAGTCTAGAGCTCCTGAATTCAGAGTGATGGCACTCTGACCTTGCTTCACCTGTGTTCTTGCATTTAAAACATCTTTCATTTTTCTCCCAGACAGTCAGATCTTCACTGTGTTGAAGCTCAGTAAATTATTTGGGGCATAGAAGAGGAATAACATAGCTACTATTAGGGAGTTAATAGAATGTGTGGAAAATTAATAGTGTGGTGACAGCATGGTGATTGTGTACTAATTGCATTGCAACTTACAATTATACATCCAGTATATAAAAGCATTTGTGTGTGTATGTGTGTGTAACAACCAAAGCAAGAGGATTGGGATAGGCTTTTAAAGGAATTACTCTGAGCCGAACCTTTCATAAATTCAAATTAAATTACTAGCATAGGGCTGGATGATGGCCTAGAGGTAAAATGCAATGCTCTAATAGGCTGACCAACATGGGAAGTTTCCAAGTACACATCCAGAGATATCCTTGAGTATGCCTGGCACACATGTATGCCTATGCTCTGGGACCAGTTGGAGCCAGGGATAGATCATGGCATCCAGGACTTATTAAGGGTGCTGTCCATCTGTTCTGTTTCTCTCTCATGGAGGAAATAAAATTGGACTTTTAAAATAAAATGACAATCTATGGGTGCCTAGAAATTTTTTTTTTTTTGGAGAGTTTTTTGCTATAGGGTGCATGCACTTGCCAGACAGACAGAGAGAGACAGAGAGACACAAAGCGAGAAATCACCCCCCAGGGGGGATGGCCATGCCGCAATCCCTTCTTCTCCATTCTCCTCTCGGGATCTTGGGCATGCACGTACACGTGCCCGGGGTGAGTTTTAAACCAACGGGTCCGGGACTCGAACCATGGTCGGCCACGTGGGAGTCCAGTGACATAGCCATTACGCTAACTGCTGGTCCCAGGTGTCCAGAAATTTTAATGTCTCCTCTGGCTATTACATTGCTTTGCCACTGATACTAGCGTGAACAGTCGAAGAGGATTTGTTTTCAAATATGATTTTCTTCCTCTAGGTCAGGAGTTTGAAATCTCGTTTCTCATTGGAAAAGACTAGACAATAAATACTTTCAGGCTTTGTGAGTCCTGGTTTCTCTGTCACAACCACCAGCTCTGCCTTGGTAGCATGAAAGCAGCCAGAGACAACATATAAATGAATGAGCATGACTGTGTTCCCATAAATGTTTATTTGCAAATACAGGGGGAGCACTTGACCCAAGGGCTGTCGTTTGCCATCTCCTGCCCTACACGAGAAAGCAGTCTTTTCCCTGTCTTTGTCCTGGTGGGCACAATGAGGAAGAACAATGTTTGTGGAAATATGTCCTTTATCAACATCTCTCAGTTCTCAAGGCCAGGCTGCATCTCCTATTCCCCTCTGTGATCCATGCACCTGGCATAATATTTGGTACATGGAAGGCATCTACATTGTTTTTCAAAAAAATGATGAGATTTCTTCTCCTTCTTAGTACAAATGAGGACACACATCCTGCATCGTCTTGGCAGGAATCTGTGGTCAAGGGCAAATCTGAGACATATGGACTTCTTCTCAGTGGAGAGGTAACAGACACTGGTATTGACAGCAGGAACATTCTGTGTAAAAAGACCAGATTCTAAACATGACATTCAAATGCTACACTTGAGTCTTTTCTGAAGTTGACACTTTTTCAAATATGTGTTCTTTATGCATAATTTCAATATTTAGCACCAGTAATACTATTCTGAATAGTACTGTTTCATGCTGATTATACGTGGCCATTTGGTTGCTTCTTTGGGGACAGACTAAATGATGGCAATTGTTATATTAACCCTAAATCATTGAGCTGTCTTCTCCTCCAAATTTTATTTCCCCAGCTTTGGTTCCCTCTAATTACCATTGTTCTTATTAACATCTTAGAGTGCATGCAAAAATTTATTTCTGGTCCATGTATCAACCCTAAAGATAAATCTGTTTGTAAATCAAATTGCAAACAACTGATTTGGTTGTCATAGTCAATTTTCAGTGAGGCTAAAAGTGCAAAAAGATTGCAAGACATTTAAACACCAGCATTTTATTCATGGGAGACCCTGACTCTTTTCACTTGGGGCAAGATGAAAAGTATCTTATTTTCTTCATTGTGATCCAAATTAAAGCAAAGTTTTAATTAAAGTTTCATTAAAGAAAGATCTTTTGTAGTCCTGGGAAGCATCTTTTTCTTTGAGCCAAATATGTTTTAGAATGGCATGCTTTCATCTCAAGTTTTTAATGTTTTGCTGAGGGAAGAAAGGGAATAGATACACCATTAATGAGGTGTGATGTGGCTCAGCCAAGAGTATAAGAGCACCAGGTGCTCAATCACTTCTCGTCTGTGTTGAATATACTGCAGCGCACCTATAAGATTTCCTCACCTTGAATATACTGCAGCACACCTATAAGCTTTCCTCACCGACAATCGCTTAACACCTTGCCACCAGGTGACCCTTAATAGGGTGCTATGCTTCCAATCAAGCTTCCCATTGCATTCTCTACTCTTTAACTATTGTTTTCTCACATAAACCTTTTTGATGCCAATTCCCATTGTTTTCCTCTCTTTAGTTTATTCACTCTCCCCTGTACAGGTTCCTCCTTCACCTCCTGCAGAAACATACACCTGCTAGTGTTATTCTCCCTTGAAACCTTAAGTAACTCTTCTCACTTTCAGCATATAGAGAGGTTTTTGATATAGGACATGTGTGCTTGCCAGAAAGACAGAAAAAGACAGAGAGACAGAAAGTGAGAAATCACCCCCTAGGGGGAATGGCCACGCCGCAGTCCCTTCTCCTCCATTCTCCTCTCGGGATCTTGGGTACACATACACACATGTACACACATCCGGCGTGAGTTTAAGCCATCGGGTTCGGGACTTGAACTGCGGTAGACTACATGGGAGTCCTGAGACATAACTATTATGCCAACAGCTGGTCCCACTTTCAGTATTTTGAATGTGCATTAATCTATTTTTTTATTTGGCCCCTGACATTATGGTATTATACTTGCAAAAGAATTTTAGCATTTTGCCTGTATTGGGTAGGGGTTATGTGAATGTTGTACAAATGGTAAATAAGGGTACAAATAAAATTTGTACATAGCTCAGGTTCTCTGAGAAATTGCCTGAGACAAATATGTGCATTCAAGAAGATTATAGAAGTATACCCTGGAAAACAACATTTATGAGAGCATAAAGAAGCCAAGTTAAGGGGGGGGGGGGGGGGCTTCAGAATATCCATAGGGAGCTCAGGCACTGAGAAGATCCTTTAGAGACATAGCCCTTACTTAACCATCCTTGAATGCAGGGAGAGACCACTCCCTGGACAAGAGATTTCTCTTCAGGGATGTGCAGTTTCAAGCACTCTCTCACTTACTTAAGGACAATACCTATCTTAAGATCTGCCCCACTTCCACCCTCTGGCCAATAGCCTGAAATGGGTTAAATCACTGCATAACCCAGCTAGGATCATGTGATCCTAATAAAGAAAGAAAGGAGCAATACACCAAAGGAACTATCAGAGCTAGCACACCATGAATTGGAAATTACTGAACTGTGAGGAGGCTTAAATAAGGAGGCTGAGATACACGGGAGTTCTTATGCTGGGAAAGGCTCCAGGAGATGGTGAACTAGCCACTAGGATGACTTCTAAATGCATGGGAATATGATGACCCATACTAAGTGTCATTGAGATACTGGCATTGTCTTAGCAGGCAGTGGAGAAAGGAATGAAAAGACTCGAAGAAGTGCTCATGCAAGAGTAGATATATTAAGTGTATCTGGTAGACTCACCAAATGATTATATTTCATGGTAAGGTCATAGGAAGGCACTTGTCAGAAGAGCACAGACATTAGTCAAAACCTCATGGTGCCTCTCTCCGGTTAGCTAGGGCTGACAGCAGGAAAGAATATTGTGCAGAATAGATAGGATTCTTAAACAGCAAAGGCCAAGTGGCAATGGTATGTGCAGGAAGCCAGGTGGGTATAATTATCATAATGAGTTGCAGGTTGGAAGTGACAGCCAAAGGAACTTGAGTTGTAGAGAATTGTAGAGATACAATTATGGAGATGCATCCCTAAAGGCAGAATGTATGGGCAGCTCACTTGGTATTATTCTGCCTGAACCATCAGAAGAGAGTAAAACTGAATAAACCCAGAAGATGAGGGCTTTATCCCCAGTAAAAAAAGAAAAAATTCCTTGTCTAGTTTTTGAATCAAGCTAGTATTCAGGTCCATCACCTGAGAAAGGACCCTGGAATACTACAGCAAGTGTACACTTTAGAGTTACATCTTCTTCTTTTTTTCTTTTTCATAAAGAGATCTGCATTTATTCCCAGGGTAACAGTACTTATACACTGAGGAAAGGGATGTGTTGAAACATTTCTAGTACAGTTGAGCTTACTGTTTAAGCTGACATCGATACTTTAGGAAATAAGTGTCATTCTAGCTCCCCTAAATTTTTTTTAGATGTTTTTGCTATGGGGCACATGTGCTCACCAGGAAGACAGAGACAGAAAGCGAGAAATCACCCCCCAGGGGGGATGGCCATGCTGCAATCCCTTCTCCTCCATTCTCCTCTCAGAATCTTGGGCATGCACGCACACATGCCCAACGTGAGTTTAAACCACCGGGTCCAGGACTCAAACTGTGGTCAACCACATCAGAGACCAGCAACAGAGCCATTACGCCAACTGCTGGTCCATAGCTCCCCTATTACAGACATTTGGGAGCTAGGTCATGTAAGGAGTTTTGACCAATGTCTATCTTACAGTGGGTCCATGAGTTGACTAACTCATCTAATGGTCATATTCCTAATCCTTGAATGTTCCACTTGATATATTTCATAGTTGGCTCAGACCCTACATGAGGTCTTTGGCCTGTGATATATGAGCTTTCATATTGTAGAGGTCCACATAGAAGCCTCTAAAACTATACTTCCCTCCTCCAATCAAAATAGTAACTCTAAAACAATATCATATGTCAGAGATGGGAGTGGCCAATAATAGTATTACAAGTAAAGTCTAAAGCAGTGTGTACCAATAAAACTATCTGCAATGATGTTGAACACCTGAAATATGACTAACATGATTAAAAGAAAAATAATGAATGTTTAATTTTATTTCAGTCTAATTTATTTAACTCTATATCTAGATAGTTACATGTACCTAGTGATTTCTTTATGAGAGAGCATAAGTCTAAAGGACACAGGGTAATGATCTCTTCTTGTTTTCATTTAATTCACTGGTTTGACCACCAAACAAACATGTTGAATCCTAAAGGATGGGTAGTGCTACTATAAACTCAATTAAGTAGTACCTTTATGTATTAATTTTCTTTTTTTTTCAGATGTCTTATTATTTTTCAACAGTTATTTAACATGATCTCAGGTCTATAGTTTAGGGCTATTAATAAGGTAAATACTTTCTTATATCAGATATATTTTATTATTATCTTTACATTCAATTGCTGTATATCATTAGAACATACAAAATCAGTTTTTCCAGCATGAATACACCATATATTAGTCCAATCAAAGATATTACCATACGTATTATCATCAACAGATAATTTTTCCATTTTTGTGTTTCTTGAATGTTTTTCTTCTTTCTTTTTCCCCTTGATTCCATTCCCCTCACACTCCTCCATTTCCTACACTCCTCCCACCCTGTCTCCAGTGTCCACAGTTGCTCTCCATGCTTTTATACCTTCCAATATTTCAGCTTCTGCCATAGAGCACAGAAATTCAGAATATATTGAGTGGGGTAATTTAGTTCCTCTCTTTCATAACCTGGCTTGCTTTGCTGAGCAGTAAATCTTCCATATTCATCCACTTTCTATCAAATGCCAGAGTTTCATTTTGTATAGCTGCATAGAATTCCATAGGGTATATGTGCCATACTTTTTCAGTCTGTTCATCTGTTCGTGGACATTTGGGTTGGTTCCATTTCTTAGCAATTGTGATTAATATTATGATAAATATGGATGTGAAAGTGTTTTTATGTCTGTGAGTATTCCTATCCTCTGAGTAGATACCCAAGAGTGGAACTGCTGGATCCTATGGTAGTTCTATTTGAAGGTCTTTGAGGAAATTCCATATTGTTCTCCAAGTGGCTGAAGTAATTTACATTTCCACTAACAGTGTAGGAGAGTTCCCCTTCTCCACAGTCTCACCAGCACTTATCATTCTTTTCTTTTTTTTGGAGAGATTTTTGTATAGGGTGCATGCACCCTCCAGAGAGACAAAGAAAGAGAAAATAAATCATCCCCCTTCTCCATTCTCCTCTTGGGATTTTGGGAATGCATACAAACACACCAGCATGAGTTTTAAACCACCAGATCTGGGACTCAAATTACAGTCAGACATTTGGGAGTCTAGCACCTTAACTACTACACCACCTACTAGCCCCTCATTTTTTATTTTTTAATCTTAGCCATTCTTTTTTTTTTTTTTTTTTTGAAGAGGTTTTTTTTTTTTTTTTTTCTTTAGGGAGCGTGTGCTTGCCAGACAGGAAGAGACAGACAGAGAGACAGAAAGTGAGAAATCACCCCCCAGGGGGGGATGGCCACGCCGCAGTCCCTTCTCCTCCATTCTCCTCTTGGGATCTTGGGCATGTGCGCACACGTGCCCGACGTGATAATCTTAGCCATTCTGACAGGTTAGGTGGTATCTCATTGTAGTTTTGATTTCAATCTCCCTCATTATAAGAGATGTTGGGCATTTTTTAATATGCTTTTTAGTTGTTCATATGTCTTTCTTAGAGAGTTGTCTGTTCAACTTATTTGCCCATCTTTTAATTGGGTTGATTATTTATTTCAGGTAAGCTACTTGAGGTCCTGTATATTGTGGTTGTCAGTCCCTTATCTGAGCTATAGTTTGCAAATATAGTCTCCCTTTCCAAAGGTTGTTGACCCACTCTATTATTTCTTTTGCTGTGTAAAAGCTTTTTAACTTATTGTAATCCCACTTGTCTATTTTTGGGATTATTGCCTATGCTTTGGGGATCTTAAGAAGCCTTTGCCTATTCTGATGTCTCCAAAAGTTTCTCTTGTGTTATCCACCAGTAATTTTATAGTTTGAATCATCCTGAAACCATCTCCCACATACACATAGTCTATGGAAAAATTATCTTCCATGAAACAAGGCCTTGGCACCAAAAAGGTTGGGCATCACTGGAAAAATATTGTATCCCTATTATAGATTCATAATTTAAATATGACAATAAAGATGGATCTTTAAGGATAGACAGTAATGTTCTAAATTAAGAAAATATCCAAAGACCTTCAGAACAGATACAACAACATGAAGAAAGTACAGGATGATGAAAATATCTGGACAGTATTAAACTACTTTATTTAATGAGACAAAATGAAAGGAGCATGAGGGGACAAATGAGCAATTTTATTTCCAAATAAAACTGGAAATGGTTTAGGGCTAGATTTTGATTGATTTTCTATGTCATTAAGGAAGTTGATTTTTATCTTACTGGCAGCAAAAAGCAAAGAGACAGGGAGCATTTTGTTGTTATAGCTGTTAGTATGAAATCTACCTGGTAGTAGTGAGGTAAGACTAAAGTGGGAGGAAAATGGGTCAGAGAACCAGTTAATTGGTTGCTATAATAATTAAAGTGAAAGATAATGTGGCTTAGTAATAAAAAAAAGCAGTCAGATAATTTCAATTTAAGTGGCATCTCACAGGCCACCCTTAAGC
The DNA here is from genome assembly GCA_026018925.1 of Tupaia tana. Taxonomy (NCBI): domain Eukaryota; kingdom Metazoa; phylum Chordata; class Mammalia; order Scandentia; family Tupaiidae; genus Tupaia; species Tupaia tana. The sequence goes on along the minus strand of JAKSZU010000014.1, from coordinate 11,616,936 downwards.
CTTCTTCTCTTCTGACTTCTCACTAAGATACATATGGCAAAAGTGGAAAAACAATCAAAATTACGTTTGCGGCCAGCAGGTAGGTGGCATGGTAGTTAAGGCAGCTGACCACCACATGGCTGACTGCAAAATTCGAATCCAGGATCCAGTGACTTGAGAAACACACCAGGCCGCTGGATCCACATGCACATGTGACCAAAATCCCAAGATCAAAATGGAGGAAAAGAAATTTCAACACGGCTAATCTCAGTAGAGGGAGTGCCTACTCATTTTCCTTCTCTACCTGCCTCTATTTCTCTCCAGTGAGTGCCCATGCCCTAGAGCAAAACTTAAAACCAAAAACCAAAAAACAAACAAGCAAAAAATCTAAGATTAACAGCACTCTATTTCCTTTACACTGAAGGAATTTCCACTAACAATGATTCTACTTAGGGCTGGATTAAGAAAACAATCAGTTCAGCGAATAGTGCTGGAAGAAATGGATACCCACCTGCAGAAAAATGAAAATTGGACCCCTAATTCTAACATTAACAAAAACCAACTCAAAATGGACAGAGATCTAAATGTAAAGCCTAAAACTATTAAACTACTGTGGAACATACAGGGAAACACTTGAAGACATTGAAGTAGGCAAATGTTTCTGAATAAGACCCCTACACTATAGGCAACAAATGGGATTACATCAGGCTAAAAATCTTCTGCATAGCAAAAAAAGACAACCCACAGAATGAGAGAAAATATTTCACACTATACTTCAGATAAAGGATTTATAACCAGAATATATAGGGAACTCAAGCAACTAGCTCATCTGAAAAAAAAAAAAAAAAGACAATGAACTGAACAGTGAACTCTCTAAGGAAGCTGTACAAATGGCCAAGAAGCATGTGATGAAATGATTGTCTTTTGTCATAAAGAAAATTCAAATTGCAACACAATGTGATATCATTGAATCCCAGTAAGAATGGCAATAGTCAAAACAATGAAGAAGTTCAAGTTCTGGCAATGTTGTGGCATAAAGGGAAACCTCCTACACTGTTGGTGGGTGTGAATTAGTACAGCCACAGTAGAAATAAATATGGAGGTTCCTCAAAACTTTACAAATCAAATTACCACATAATCCAGTAATCCTACCCCTTTGAATTTACTCAAAGGACAGGGAAATAATCTCAAAGACACTTGCATTTCCATGTTTATTGTAGCATTATTCATAGTTGTTTTGACATGAGATCAACCTAAGTACTCATGAATTGATGACTGGATTGAAAAAAATGCAGCATATATACATTATGGATACTACTCAGCCATAAAGAATGTAAGACTCATTCGATTCAAAGTAGATAAATACAGAAACTTTAATAGTAACTTAAATAAGCCAAACTATGAAAAATAAACATTGTATATCCCCACTTAACATATGCTGAATGTCTATACTCTATAGCAGAAATGGAAAAAATTGAAAATATCGCAGTATGGCGGGAAACATAGATGCTAGACACTGCATGGAAGGATGAATAGACTGGGGTGAGTGGGAAGGGTTCAAGGAAAAGGCCTAACAGACAAAAGAATGTAAATTTCTTTGTTGAAAATTATGCATATGGTAATATCCTTTATTTGCTTGTCACACACTATATGCATGCTTTGAAAAACTCTAATGTGTGCTACAGAGATGTACAACAATTTAAATAAGAAATTATAAAAAAAGAAATCTACTATAAAGCATAGTACTTCTAGTTGACAACAGTGTTAGCACACTTAACAACTCAAGTGTACAATATTGTGTTTTTAATCTTAATAAAAATATTTTTTAAAAAGTCAGTTGCTGGGACCAGCAGTTAGCGTAATGGCTATGTCGCTGGACTCCCACGTAGTCGACCGCGGTTCGAGTCCCGGAACTGGTGGCTTAGACTCACACTGGGCGCGTGTGCGTGCGTGCCCAAGATCCCGAGAGGAGAATGGAGGAGAGGGGTTGCGGCGTGGCCATCCCCTCTGGGGGGTGATTTCTCGCTTTCTGTCTCTCTGTCTCTGTCTGTCTGTCTGGTGAGCACACGCGCCCTATAGCAAAAACCTCTCCAAAAAAAAAAAAAAAAAAAAAAAAAAATGTCAGTTGCTGAGTCAGCCCCATAATCTAGTAGTTAGTAGAGTGGGATCCCATATGATTGACCATGGTTCAAATCCGATTCCAGAGGCTTGAAAAACACATGGGATGTGTTTGCATTCATGACCCAAATCCCAACAGAATGCAGAAATGGAGAAGGGATTGTGGTGTGATTCTCCCTCTCCTTTTTTCTCTGTCTCTTTCTGCCTGTCTTTCTGTCTCTGGTGAACACATGTACACTCTTGCAACCAAAAAGAAGAAAGAAAGAAGAAGCAAAAGAAAGATGAAAAGGATATAATCAGTTGCTTATCCACATTTTACGTCATAATGCAGAACAGTGCAACCTACCTCCAGAAACACTAGAAAGTTCTTTGACTTTTTAGTCTTTTCACCATCTTGGCTCCCATTTCCAGAGCCCTAAAGACTATATGAATTAGAAAATCAGGTATATATTTTTTTTCCTTTTACTTAATTCAATACTTCCTTGTTCCTCAAAGTACTGTTCCTTCTTTACTTCCTAATTTTCTCAGAGTTTCTAAGTGAGTTTGTAGTTTTCAGTGTATTTGAGGGACAAGCTAAAGAGATAGAAGAAATGTTGGTTTAGTTTCCTAACCTTGCATTCTCATAGGTAAAGCACGGCAGCAAAGACAAAGAACTCAATTGTAATACATGACGAAGATGACCATTATGTGTGTTCAAAGTGCTAGTGAACTGGAGAGTAAGCTTTATTAAAAGAATCACAGCTAACTCTATCAGACCTGAGCAAAATGATGGTCAAGTACTGGGAAAGAGTGACATGCCATTGAACAATGGAATAAAAAGAGTACTCACTGGCACATGGGTCATTAATATATAGCTGACACAGTGTTCAGAAGACATACATTCAAGACCATGTAAGAATATTACATTATTTTCCTGATATTGGTACTTAATTTCTGTATTGGGCCACGTTTTGGCACAATGGAAGAAAATTTCATATGATTACTTATAAATATAATAAGTTACTTGGCCACTTAACTTTTAGTGAGTTCTTAGTTATTTCCAGTTCCATCTTAGACACAATCAGGCTCTTTCCCCTGCCTTCCCTCTTAGGCTTATTGGTGGCCCAGCACAATGGGGAGGAGGCAGCCAGCTCTGTCTTGATCTGCACTTGGCTGCAATCAAGTGAGACGTTCCTACATCTCATCCATAAGGTTGGTCATGTCTATGTGTGTTTTTCTCCATTTGTACGTTATTGAAGAGCCTCTATATTGTTTTCCACATAAATTGTACTAATTTACATTCCAACCAATATTGTAAGAAGGTTCCCTTTCACCACAGCCCTTCCAGCACTTGTTTTTCTTTCTTTAACTCTCTTTCCTTCTTTCTTTCTTCTTTCTTTCTTTCCTTCTTTCTTTCCTTCTTTCTGTCTGTCCTTCCTTCCTTCCTTCCTTCCTTCCTTCCTTCCTTCCTTCCTTCCTTTCTTTCTTTCTTTCTTCTTTCTTTCTTCTTTCTTTCTCTCTTTCTTATCTCAGTCATTCATTCTAACTGGTGTTAAATGATATATCATTGTGATTGTCATTTGCATTTCCCTTATGACAAGAGACTTTGAATATTTTTTCATATGTCTTTTGGCCACTTGAAATACTTCTGTGAAGAGTTATTTTTCAATTACTTTGCCCATCTTTAAATTGGATTATTATTATTATTATTATTATTATTATTATTTTATGGGCAACTGCTTGAGAATCCTATATATTCTGGATATCAATCCCTTGTTGAGGAATAATGGCAAATAATTTCTTCCACTCTGAGAATTTTCTTTTCACTGTAATTATTGTCTACTTTGCTGTGATGAAGATTTTTAGCTTGATGTAATCCCACTTGTCTATGTTGGGGATTATTACATGTACTTTAGGGATCTTATTTAAGAAATCTTTGCCTACTCCAATGTCTTCAACTGTTTTCCCTGTGTTTTCCACTAGTAGTTTTGTAGTTCGAGGCTTTATATCTAAATTGTTGATTCATTTTGAGTTGATTCTTATTAATGGTGAGAGATACCATTCCAGTTTCTTTTTTTTTTTTGCAGGTGGATATCCAGTTCTTCCAGCACCATTTGATGAAAAGACTTCCTTTTGTCCACTGCATTGTCTTGTACCCTTTGTCAAAGATTGGTTGACTGTATGATTTGGGTTTTATTTCTGGATTCTGGATTCTGTTCCATTGGTCTATGTATCTATTTTTGTGCCAGTACCATGCTATTTTTATTATCACTGCTTTGTAATACATTTTGAAGTAGGATAGTAAGATGCCTCCCATTTTATTCCTTTGGCACACTATCCCTTAGCAATACAGGGTCTTTTATAATTCCAGACACCTTTTACAATTGTTTTTTCTATTTCTGTGAAGAATGTCACAGGTAATTGGATCAGAGTCACATGAGTATGTAAATTAATTTGAGTAGAACTGAAATTTTGATCATATTTATTTTTCTAATACAAGGACAGGATGTTTTTCCATTGTTTGTATCTTATTTATTTATTTTTTTTTTGAGAAAGCATTTTTCTATAGGGCATTTTCTCTCACCAAGACAGAGACAGAAAGCCAGAACCTCCCCCCCCCCCTGGGGGGGATGGTCATACTGCAATCCCTTCTCCTCCATTCTCCTCTTGGGATTTGAACATACACACACACACACATATTTCTAGCATGACTTTTAACCCATTAGTTCCAAGGCTTGAACCACAGTTAATTACATAGGAGTCCAGTGACATAACCATTATGCCACCTGCTGGTCCCCATTTTTACATATATTACTCAATTTTCTTTTTCAGTTTTTCATAGCTTTCCTTGTAGAGATCTTCCACTTCCTTTTCACTGAGTTCATTTTTCACTTCTAGTAGATTTTTTTAATGATTCCTTCGTATTTTCTATGTATATGATAATATCATCCACAAACAAGGCACAGTTTAGCTTCTTTTTTTTTCCTATCTGAATGCCTTTTATTTTGTTCTCTTGCTTGATTGCATTGGCTAGTACTTCCAGTACTATGTTGAAAAGGAGTGGAGAACATGGACAGTTATATTACAGTTTTTAGTTGGAAGGCTATCAGCTTTTCTCTGTTTGCTGTGATGTTCGCTATGGGTCTGTCATACATGGCTTTTATGGTGTTAAGAAATGTCCTTTCTAATCCTATTTGGCTGAGCATCTTGATCATGAAGAGATGCTGCATTTTAGCAAATGCTTTTTCTGCATCTATAGATAAAATCAAATGATTTTCATCTTTCTGTTACTGTAATGTGTAACTTTTTTTTTCATTTGTTGAACCATCTTTCATCTCAGAGACAAAGCCTACCTTGTTACAGTGCATAATCTTCTTAATATGCTGTTGGATTTGGTTTGCTAGTATCTTGTTGAAAATTTTTGCATCAGTATTCATCCAGGATACTAGTCTGTAGTTTTGTATGTTTGCTATGTCCAAGTTTTGGTACCAAGATGGTGTAGGCTTTATAGAATGAGTTTGGGAGGATTCTTTCTTTTTGAGTCTTTTTATAAACAGTTTGAGGAGAGTTGTAGTAAGTTATTCTTTAAAAGTTTTATAGAGTTCAGAAGTGAAGTCACTTGAATCTCATCACTTATTATTGGCTTATTCAGGCATTTTTTTTTCATCCTGATCCAGTCTAGCTCACTCATACATGTCCAGAAATTTGTTCATCTTATCTAGGTTTTCTAGTTTATTGGCATATAATTACTCATAGTATTCTCACATAATTTTTTGTATTTCTTACATACCAGTTATAATATTACCAGCTTCTCAAAAAGCAAGCTTTTTGTTTCGTTTTTTTGTGTAGTTTTTTTTAAATTCTCTATTTCATTAATTTCAGCTCTAATCTTTACTATTTCTTTTCTTCATTTCTTTTTGGAATTTTTTTCTTGTTGCTTTTTCAGTTCTGTAAGATGCACTGTTAAACTATTTATTTGCCACCTTTCTGTTTTTCTTTCTTTCTTTCTTTTTTTTTTTTTGAGTACTAATGGCTATGAATATCCCTCTTACGACCATTTTTGCTGAGTCCCAAAGATTATGTAGTGTAGTGTGTTTATTATCATTGCTTTCAATGAGTCTCTTGATTTCAATTCTAATTTCTTCAGTAATTTGAAAGTCATTCAGGAGTAGGTTGTTTAGTTTCCATATTTTTGTGTATTTTTGGTGCTTTTTCTTTTTTCTTTCTTTCTTTTTTTTTGGTAGAGGTTTTTGTTATAGGGTGTGTGTACTCACCAGAGAGACAGAAAGATAGAAAGCAAGAAACCACCCCCCAGGGGTTATGGCCATGCTGCACTCCCTCCTCCTCCATTCTCCTCTCAGGCATGCAAGCACATGTGCCCAGTGTGAGTTTAAACCACCGGGTCCAGGACTAGAACCACAGTCATCTACATGGGAGACCAGCAACATAGCCATTATGCCAACTACTTGTCCCTTTTAGTACTCTTTCTATGGTTGATTTTAAGTTTAATTCCACGGTGTTCAGAGAAGAAGTCAGGTAGAGTTCCTATACTTTAAAATTGGTAGAGATTTGTTCTTTGGTTTTATTGCATGGTCAATCTTTGAAAATGTTCCATGCAGAGATAAGGAAAAGTGTATTTTGTAGTTGCTGAGTGAAATGCTCTATATATGTCTGTCAGGTCATATTTGGTTTATTGTATGAATTAATTCCTATGTCTCTTTGTTTATTTTTTGTCTAGATGATGTGTCCGGTGGTGACAGTGGGGTGTTGAAAAAAATCAACAATTATTGTGTTGCAGTCTATATGTCACTGTGGAGCTAGCAGTCTTTCTTTTACATATTTAGGTAACTAGGCATTTTACCTAAATATTTATGATTATTATATCTTCTTATTTTATTAACCCCTCCTTTTTTTTTTTTTTTTTTTTTTCTAGAGAGAGATTTTTGCTACAGGGCATGTGTGCTCACCAGATAGACAGCAAGAAACACAGAGACAGAAAGCAAGAAATCACTACCCTAGGGGGATGGCCATAGCGCAATCCCTTCTCCTCCATTCTCCTCTTTAGACCCTGGGCACACACACACGTGTGTGGTATGAGGTTTAAGCTGCCACATCCAGATAGGTGAGAGTCCAGCAATGCAACCATTAATGCCGTCTACTGGTCCCACATTAACCCTTTTAGAACTATGGTGCCCTTCTTTGTCTCTTTATACCCTTTTTATCCTAAAGTCTATTTTGTCTGATGTCAAAAACACAACTCCTACCTTTTTTAATTTCTGTTTACATAAAACAACTTTTTCCAACTTTTCACTTTCAGTTCATGTATATTTTGTCAATGAGGTATGCCTCTTATAAACAACATATAGAGGGTTCCAATTTTTTTATCCATTGAGCTAATTATATTAATTGGGGAATATAATTCATTAACATCCAAGGTTCTTATTGATATTTGTGAACTTAGCCCTGTCTAGTACTTTTCTTTTCTCTCCTTGTTTTGTGTTCTCTCGCTTCTATTTATCTCCCTTAGTTTTCCAACTGTAGTGCTCCCTTAAGTACTTTCTGAATAGCTTGCTTATTTTTGGTGAGCTCTTTCAGCTTTTGTTCATCTGGGAATGATTTTATTTCTCCTTCCCATTTGAAGGATAAACTTGCCAGGTATAGTATTCTTGGCCAAAATCATTCTTTTTTGAGAGTTTTAAATATGTCTTCCCATTTTTTCTTTGCCTTCATTGTTTCAGTTGAGAGATCCTTTGTTAGTCTAACGGAGTGGCCATTAAGCAACTTGGCATCTCTCTCTTAATATTTTTTAGAATATTGTTTTTTTTCTTTGATTTTTACCAGTTTGGCTCTGATGTGCTTTGGAGAGAATCTCCTTTTGCTAAATCTATTTGGTATTCCTGGGACCAGCAGTTGGCATAATGGGTATGTCTCTGAACTCCCATGTACTTGACCATGGTTTGAGTCCCGGATCCTGTGGCTTAAACTCACACCAGGCGCATGTGCAAGCATGCCCAAGATCCCAAGAGGAGAATGGAGGAGAAGGGATTGCGGCATGGCCATCCCGCTGGAGGGTGATTTCTCGCTTTCTGTCTTTCTGTCTGTCTGTCTCTCTGGGGAGCACACGCACACGCTCTGCAGCAAAAAACTCAAAAAAAAAAAAAAAAAAAAATCTGGGACCAGCAGTTAGCGTAATGGCTATGTTGCTGGATTCCCATGTAGTTCACCGTGGTTTGCGTCCCGGACCTGGTGGCTTGAAACTCATGCCAGGCATGTGTGCATGCGTGCCCAAGATCCCAAGAAGAGAATGGAGGAGAAGGGATTGCAGCATGGCCATCCCCCCTGGGGGGTGATTTCTTGCTTTCTGTCTCTCTGGCTCTCTGTCTGGTGAGTGCACGCACCCTATGGCAAAAACCTCTCCAAAAAAAAAAAAAAATCTATTTGGGGTTCTTTGTATTTCCTGCATTTGGATATGCCTCTCTAAGTTTTTAAAGTTTTCAATTAATGTAGCCTAAAAGGGATTTTTTTTTTTTTTTTTGCTTTTTCTGGAGAGATTTTTTGCTATTAGGCATGCACAGTCACTAGAGAAAAAGAACGGAAGAAATCACACCCTGGGGGATGACCATGCCACAGTCTCATCTCCTCCATTCTCCTCTTGGGCTTTTGGGTATAAAAGCATACATGCCCAGGGTGAATTTTAAGCCACCGGGTCCAGGACTTGAACTGTGTCAACTATGTGGCAGTCTAACGATGTAACCATTACACCATCTGCTGGTTGTAAAAAGGATTTTCTAAGCCTTTTCCCATCTCTTCAACTTCTAGAGTAAACATTTTGTAAATATTTGGCTAATTAAAGGTGCTTAGGATTTCTCGTATGTTATCCTCATTTTTAGAGGGTTTTTTTTTTTTTTTTTTTTTTTACATTCTTCTCAGTTGCTTGGACTAATTCAGAAATTTATTCTTCAAGGACAGAGAGAGATTCATCTGCATCATCTAATCTGCTGTTCATACTTTCAATGGACATTTTGATTTCCTGTATTGTTTTTTTTTGTTGTAGTTGTTGTTGTTTTTTTAAGGTTTTTGGTATAAGGCATATGTGTTTACCGAAGAGAGACAGAGAGAGGGAAAGTGAGAAATAACCCCCTAGGGTGGATGGCTATGCTGTAATCCTTTCTCCATTCTTGCCTCAAGATTTTAGGCATGCATGCACACATGCCCGTGTGATTTTCATGCTGACAGGTCTAGGACTGGAACTGCAATTGATCATATAGGAATCCTATGGCACCTTAACCACCACAGCATCTGCTGGCTCAGCACTGTATTCTTTAACTCTGTAAGTTCTGTTTAATTCTTTATCAAGATGTTGATCTCTCTTTTTGAGAGGGTTTTTTTTTCTTTTTTTTTCTTTTTTTTTGCTATAGGGTGAATGTGCTCACCAGAAAGACAGAGAGAGACAGAGAGACAGAAAGTGAGAAATCACCCCTCGGGGGAATGGCCATGCAGCAATCCCTTCTCCTCCATTCTCTTCTTGGGTTCTCGGGCACGCACACACACGTGCCCAGCGTGAGTTTAAGCCGCCAGGTCCAGGACTCGAACTGCAGTCGACTACATAGGAGTTCAGAGACATAACCATTATGCCAACTGCTGGTCCCAGGAGGTTGATCTCTTTATGAATATCCTCCTTCCAGTCATAGAAAGACTCTCAATCCTGGGATTGGTCATCTGTTTCCCCTTTTATCTCATTGAGTTTAGTTATGATAAATATTCCGAATTCTGTTTTTGACGTTTCTGTGATTTCTTGTGTTTTACCTATAATTGATGTGGAGTTATTATGTTCCTTTGGAAGAGAGTATTTACTGCTTTTCTCATATTTCTCAAGGCTCTGCTGTGAGTTTTAGAAATCTGGTGATGAATTCCCTTCTTACTGATTCTCTGGAGTAGGTCTTTGTAACTATGTGAGTGCTTGCTTCCTTTTTGAGTGCATTAGCTCTGTGCCAGTATCCTTCGATATGAGTGGCAGTGAGGTATTTACAATGGGAGTTATAAGCACAGATTTACACAGAAGAATTTCTGTGTCTTTTTGGCTGTGGTGAGCATGGGGAGAGAATTCTTACAGAGCCTCATTATGTTCAGATCTTTTGGTACTTATGCACACAAAACTTTCTGGTTCCTATGTGGCCAAGGGAAGAGCAGAGAGAAACTAGAATGTAAGTGGTATGTAAAATTGTGAACCACACACACCATGGCCAAGGCAGCCTCTCCTCCGATACCCTAGGCTCAGCAGGAGACTTTGTTGGTGAGCTGGGTCAGGTGGCCCTGCTTATCCTCTGCACTTGAATTAATATCTCTTATTAATACTATGCAAAATTTGTATTTAAGGGAGAAACAAAATTCTACTTTTAGCTCAGTGTACTTTTGATATGAAGGCACAATTTTAAAACCTTTTAAATAAATGTAGTCAGTTCTACTCAGTTTAGCCATACAAGATTCTTTTAAATTACTTTTCTTTCTGAAATTTCAATATTCATTTAATTTTTATTTTATTTTATTTTATTTTTTTGAAGAGGTTTTTGCTACAGGGCACATGTGCTCGCCAGAAAGACGGAAAGAGACAGAGAGACAGAAAGCGAGAAATCACTCCCCCCCCCCCCCCCCCAGGGGGAATGACCACAATACAATCCCTTGTCCTCCATTCTCCTCTTGAGATTTTGGGCATGCACACACACGTGCCCAGTTTGAGTTTAAGCCACCGGGTCTGGGACTCAAATACGGTTGATTGTATGGGAATCCAGCGACATAGGCATTATGCCAACTGCTGGCCCCTTCATTCAATTTTATAGCTGCATTCCTTTCTTTATTTTCCTACTCTGAAACATTCTTTACCCTCTAAATTAGACAAAATTGTTCTTTTTCTTTACCATACACACACACACACACACACAAACCCCACAAGATACACCATCCTGCTTCCCTTATAACTTTTGTTATCATATCTTATCTTATTTTCCTTCTATACTTTGTATACAGAATTGTTTACCTTCCTATTTCAATTTACATAAGTTATAGCATGATATATGTAAGATGTGTGCAGGTTCAAGAGGACCCCATAGCCAATGCACACAGCTTTAGTTATAGGCAAATCAAACCAATGGTTGAAAGTATCATGGGAGCAAGTTTTATAAACTTAAAACATTTAGTAGAAACTGCATAAACCTATCTGGCCAGTAGATCTAGGATTAAAAAAAAAGGTGTCTGAATAATATTTAATGCTGACAATTTGAAGACATTCTATTTTATTTTAGCAACAATTTTTAAGCTAACATTATTTTCAAAGATTTACCCAAGTCATGTGAACTTGAAAAGCATTTAAGCTTACTTATCTAGTTTACGAGGGCTCTGAGTCTATTTGGTATCATGTAGACTAAATACAGACATGTGTACAGGCATAAATATATGCAGACACAACACATCATGCATTACACAAATATATATGATATAGAGGACACAAATAAAGACTCTGTAGCTTTTATTTTAGAATTTTAGTCATGGGACAGGAACAAATAAAGAATTTGTAGCTTTTATTTTAGAATTTTAGTCATGGAACAGGAAAAACTCACTAGTTTAAAAGACACTTGGATTCAAAGTGTCTCTGTAAATGAAATTAGTTAAAGTTTATCTGTCATACATAGCTAGGGTCTTCTCTACAGTTCTAGAGAACACAGGGTAGATAATTTGCATCTCAAAGATACAGATAATGGATTCAGAAAGTTGTTTGGGGTGTGTCATGTGAGACACAAAAAAGGACCCAAAATCGATGCCAATGCCAAGACAACATAAAATTATAGAAATATACTCTAAGATTTTATAAGGAAGTATGCAAATGAAGCTATGAGACAATTCAGAAGTCTGCTTTCATTTACTGTCACTTTCTATGTGATGCAGTCAGACATCTGAGACTTTTCTCTTTAAGCTAAGTGCACAAGAAAAATGAAAATGATTGAAAGCCAGAATTTTCCCTCTGTAGTAATAATACTCATTAGGTATTGTACATCCAAAGATCAAGTGTCCCCTCACTATTTAAAGTAACTCTTAGTACTCCCCAAAATCAAACTGGTCAGGAATTTTAATGTAAAAGAAAATGAAGCAATCAGATCTGAGAGAATTTTACCCACAACTCTTAAAGCTCCAAGAGGAAGACAATGTACTCAAAAAGGGTCAGTGTTGCTTTTTGTGCTCAAGGGGTCTTAGAGTTGCAAAGGGAAGGAGAGCCTGAAGCGAATGAAAAAAACATGTCTAAGAGCAGCCACTTTGGAAGGCCTTAAATTTTCTAAAAGGACAAATGAAGTTCTTGTTAGCAAGAGTTCACTCAACAGAAAAGTTCTCTTGGGAGAAATAGGATCCAATAAAGAAAACATATAGCCCTCAAACTAGAGCTGTTCTTAAACAACCATTTTCTCTGAATATATAGTTTAAGTTGTTCTCCCCTGCCCCCCTGCCACCTCCAGGAGAGAAAGCTAAGCACACACATGTATACACATATACAAATTTCCACCTTGCTCTCAATATAAATATAAAAATTTAAACCAAGATATCTGACATGTGACATAAGGTACAATATAACTCGAATTACTTTATATTCAAGACCTACATGAAAAATCACCTAATGAAGTAAATTAAATCAAGATCCAGATCACTCCCAAAGATAAGCAAAAGTTAGGAAAGCTTCACCAGCCCCAAATTGCATGCAAAACCCAATTTTTTGTGTGGCCAAATTTTGGGGGTCCCATCCTTGGTGAGCCATCTACACACGTGTGGCCTGAGACTCAGTGTGTTCCCACTAGATGGAAACTAGAAAACATAGGATTACTGATCAGAGAATCTCCAAAGGTATAGTTACTTCAGTAACAACAACTACCTAATGGAATAAGTCTCTTTATGGGAAACCCCCTGGAGGGTGACTTCTCACTTTCTCTCTCTGTGTCTCTTTATGTCTCCAACAAGTGCAGACACCCTGTAGCAAAAATCTTTCTCTCAAAAAAAGTATACACACACACACACACACACACACATAAGTTATATATATATATATATGTGTGTGTGTGTGTGTGTGTGTGTGTGTGTGTGTGTATACATATTCCCAGGAAAAACTCAGTAAAGATTATGTTGCCGCAGAGATATTGGGTCATTGGAAGAGTCATGACCCAGTTTTGCATAGAAAAATACATCATGACTTTCTCTGCAGCCTAATAGTTAAGAGTATTCTAGGCATATATGATATCTCTGGAATTCACTTGGGTACATGGGTACAATGAGTGTCTCTAGTCACAGATCATTATGCTGTGACATTAGGTAGGCATTTCTGGGATTGGGCTTTCCCAGCATCATCAGGCAACTAAAGGTTGAGACAAAAGCCTTTATGGTTGGGACTCTACTAAGACAAATTCTCCTGATAACTTGAGATGTTCTAAACAGAGTGGGCTGCTGGGAAGAATGTGTGTCTCAAGTTTCTCAGTCTTTTCAGGCTGGCCATGGGTCATGATTTGAAACTCACACCCCTCAGATGTGGGGATCAAGAAAACTCTCTACTTGGTCACAGATAAAGCTCTCAAGGACATAAAATGAGATGAGGAAAGACTCTTCTTTATCAAAACATCATAGAGGGCCAGCAGGTCGCATGAGAGGTTAAAAAGACTGGATCCTACATGACTGACTATGTGGTTTGAGTCCTGATTTGAGTCCTGAACCCAGCAGCTTAAAAAACTCAACAAATGTATGTGCATATGTGCCCCAAATCCTGAGAGAATAGAAGAGATGGTGATGTGACTGTCGTCTCTAGAAGGTGATTTCTCCCCTCTCTCTCTTTCTCTCTATCTGACAAGCACATGTGACTTATAGCAAACTAAAATAAATAAATAAATAAATAAATAAATAAATAAATAAATAAATAAATAAATAAAATAGAAAGACACAGATAAAAACAGAGAGCACTTCTGGGAGGAAAAGATGAGTGAATGCTAACAACAATATACCAGAGTAATTGCAACTAAGATTAGTCCACACAAATCCTTTTCTCCTATAAAATTAAATTTGAAAGGAAAAAGGGAGACAAAGTGATTTCTTTCTGTCTACTCCACTGTATTCTGTAGAAGAGACCAGGAAAGAGTCTGATGGTATGAAATTCTTACCCATTCTGCTGGCCTGCCAGACTATGGGTTCCTTTGCCTGTGGCTTCCAGAATAGTAGAGTGGTTCTGGGTTATCCTGCTACTGAACAAACCATTAGAAGCAAAGTAACTCCCTCCCCTTCTGAGATTTGCTAAAAATTACTGACCAAAGGTAGATTAATAAGAGAAATGATGTACAGATTTATTTCAACATACACTCGTGTATAGGAGAGCCATACAAAACGTAAAGTCAAAGAATGGTCAGGTGACTGAAGGTTTTATACCATACAGGTTTGACGTTAAGCTATGAATAGGGAAGGGGAGAAACTGCAAAGAATCATGTCTTTCCGGGTCACATGTCAGATCTTCAATTCACTTCATCCTGTGTCTACTATGGTAAGTGGAAAACGTGAGAAATTTGACTGGATCCTGCTTGTATCTGCTCATTACTGTACAGATGAAAATAGATGTAAATTTCTTTTATAAAGGGTTGGCTTTATTTTTAGAAACTTATTCTATACCTGGGGTCCCACTAAAAAGAAATTCAAAAAATGGCAATGAAGTATATTTTGCAGAGGAATATTTTGTTTTTCCACAACTACATTGATGAGATGAGTAATATTCTATTGGGTAGAAATATCATACAAGCACATTTGTCCTCTGTGAACAAGGTGTAAAAATAGAAGTTTCCAATAACCTCTGCCTTTCTAATGATGCCCTAATCTTGGAATTCTAAAAGGGTCTTATGATCAGATGCTTATAGGTGGACTGAGTCTCCTGACTCAGATGGGAATGTTAACTGAATCTCATCTTTCCAATATTGTCTCATCTGCTCTGAGTAAACATTTCTTTGAAAGATGCTATAAGAACATCTAAAACCACAATGATATGAGATTATTTGAGCCTTTGGAACTTGTCTGACTGTTTTTTATTGTGTGTTTTTCTAATAAAGGTTTTTTATTTTATCCAAAACTTTGATTTTTGGTATGATTTCAACTGGCATCCAGGCGCTTAGAGAGAAAGCCATCTCTGTCTGTTTCTTTCTCTAAAGAATATGTTATCTGCTATAAAGAATGTAATAATGGGAAATGAATAATTTGGCTTTGGCTATACCCAAACATATTTGGTATTGCAATGAGAAATTATAAATCTACTTTTTGAATATTTTTTAAACAAAACAAAGACTAGTAATTTAGAGTCAGACACTTACTCACTAGGATATTAAATCATTCATAATATCTAGTTTTTCCAAGGGTTACCCATTAGTCATCACAACATTTTTTATAAACTCTATTATCTGTTATTAATATAAAAAAGGATACGTCTAACATTTAGTGAGTCTGTAATCATACTTTCTCATATGAATTAGATCTTCCATTTCAATGTCTTTCTTTCTTTCATTTCTTTGTTTCCTTCTTTCTTTTTTTCCAGGTTTTTGCCATAGGGCACATACACTCACCAGAGACAGAAAGACAGCAAGAGAAAGTGAGGAATCAACCCACACCCCACCCCACAGGGGATGACCATACTACAATCCTTTCTCCTCCATTCTCCTCTCAGGAATTTGGACATGCAAGCACATGCACCCAACATGATTTTTAAGATGCCAGGTACAGGACTCAAACTGTGATTAGCCATGTGGGAATCCGGTGCCTTAGCCAGCCCACCATCTGCTGGCACTGCAATGTATTTCTAAATCTTGTCTTAGTTGGTGATATTTTTGCTAGTTTTTATAAGTGACAGATCATCTGCTTTGTGAAATTTTGAGATCCCAACGGAGCTTGTAAAGATATCCATATTTTGTATATTCTTAATCTTTATTCCTTGGGTTAATAGCAATTGCATTTGCTGGTTCATAATTATGCATTAAAAATAGAATTTAATTAAACTCTTATGTAAGGGTATTTTTTTTTCATGTGTCATCTGCATATAGTCTATAAAAACAGCAGTGGTAGCTCTTGGTTTTGTTATACACAATGTCACTGAAAACCTTGTATTTTTAGCAAGTTAGACTAAGCATAGTTTCTCCTTCTAAAATGACCTTGTGAAACCCATTGTTATGTAGACATTCTGTGACTGTGACTAAGGTTCCATTATGCAGTGATGGAGCTGGCTGATGGCTGAAGTTTGAGCAGAGGCAGCTGGTTGTTACAGCTGTGGGTCACAGCACGCTACAGCAAACCAAATGTTCATTTTGTAGACACTGCTGAAATCTTACCCTGGTGGAAGTCCCATTGACTTTGAATAAAATGTACCCAAATGCTTTTTCAATGAACATGCTGCAGTGGTGAATGAAAAATACCCAGCACTTGACATTTCTATGCTTACGGAAAGTAGAGTTTTGCAACAGAAGTTTACATTGGAAGGTTAAAGCTTATGCACCAATGTAATAGTCCTATCGGAAGGGACTACAAGCTGGGCCAGCCAGCAGCGTGGTGGTTAAGGAGACGGAGCTAGAGCTGGATCCCACACAGCCTGCTACTCTGTTCGAGTTCTGGACACAGTGGCCTTGATAAACATGCAGGGTGCATGTACACGTGTGCCCAGGATCATAAGGGAAGAATAGAGGAGAAAGGATTGAGGCATGGCCATCCTCCCTGGGGGGATGTTTTCTCACTTTCTTTTTTCCCCTCTCTCTCTTCTCTCCTCCCCCAATTCCTCATGAGTGCACACAACCTATAGCAAATTTAAAAATAAAAAAAGGAGAAAAAAGAAAGTACATCTTTAGAAGCTTTAAGGTACTTAATACCTACATAGAAGAGAATGAAAATTGGGGTCAGATGGTGATGCTGTGGCAAAATGTAATATTCTTCTAAACAATCCCACAATAAGAAGGTCCCTAGTTCAGGTCCAGACATTTTCATGAGAACAGCAGGCACGTGCTTGCTTATGATCAGGGACTGGTTAAGGCTGAGGGTCAAATTTGATGTCAAGACCCTGTTGGTATAATAGTGTGCTCTCTCTCGCACACGTTCATCTTTCTAGCTCATGGAAGAAATAATCTTTTTTAAAAAGAAAGTAATAAAGATTAATCAGCTAAAATAAAATTTTGTTGTTGTGTCGTTTCAACAACCACCACCAAAAAGCTTGTCTAAAGAGTCCCAAACCAAATATTCTTTATTGAAAGGATGCAGTAACTATTTCTTCCCACTACTCGAATCCCAACTTTTTCCCCTTTGGCTACTTTAATAGACATGTGCTTAAAACACATCTGTTAAAAAAAATTGACATGTCAATCCCAATTTTATCAATCCTTTATAATAACTGCAAAGTTAGAAATGATTCTGAAAGCACAATCTTCTAGCACTCTGGCACTAAGGGTACTAAAAATAAGGGGACAGAGAGAAAAAAAAAGTACGAATAAAGGCAAGGGCAGTGTTTTCACTTCTCTGATTTTTTTACTGTTGTGCCATTCTCTTCTGTTTGGTGTAACAACGTCCTCTTCTTTGCTCTTATTCTGCTACCTCCTTTAAGAGAGGAGAAAATCTGAAGCAAAGGACCCTAGACACAGAGCTGGGATAGATACAGGGGCTTACACCTTCCCAGAGGGAAGTATCAAAGGAAGAAAATGTCTTCCTACACGTCTTCTCTTTCTCTCTGCTGTTTTTGGATACTTATGTCACAGCTTTATACTCCATCTGCATGCTCAAGATTCTCCAGTTAATATCATGGCCCTGTTATTGCTAATAACTAATACTCCTTCACACCCTCAATTTTAAGCATCCACTCCCTGGTGAACACCTCATATCACTCCAGGTATCATTTTCCCTCTCTGTCTCTAATACTCCAACTTCAACCATCCATCTATTTGACAAGTCCTTAAAATCTACTGTCCCATCATTTTTTTTCACACTGTATTTGAATTTTTCTTATTTTTTATATTCAACTACTATATCTTTACAAAATTGAAAATGAAATTTTCCAGCATGAATACCCTTTATGTTAGTCCAATCAAAGAAATTACCATACACATTGTCATTAACAGATAATTTTTCATTTCTTTGTTCATTGAAATTTTTTTTCAGCTTGATTCCCTCCCTCCTCCTCCCCACTTTTCACTTTCCCCCCATACTGTCTCTGGTGTCCATAGTTGCTTTCCATGCTTTTATGCCTTCCAGTCTTTCAGCTTCTACCATAAAGTGCAGACATTTGGGATATATTAAGTGGGGACACACAATGTCTCTCTTACAGTTTAGCTTGCTTCACTTAGCATTATATCTTCCAAATTTATCCACTTTCTATCAAATGTCAGGGTCTCAGTTTTTACGGCTGAGTAGTATTCCATAATATATATGTGCCACACTTTTTCGATCTATTCATCTGTTCTTGGATATTTGGGTTGATCCCATGTCCAAGCAATTGTGAATAATGCTGTAATAAATGTAACTGTGCAGGTGTTTCTCCGACTAAATGTATTCCTATTTTTTAAGTAGATACTCAGGAGTGGAATTGCTGAATTGCATGGTCCATCTCGTTTCCTCTTTTACTTAACCAGCTTAAATTCTATTGGCAATCATTTTAACTACTTTCTTGAAAATACCCACCCACAATTCACCTTCCTATATTTTGTTTCATTATAATCTCTTTAGCAAACCCTAAATCAATAAAACTATACCCATATACAACCACATATGACTGGAGAATCACACATAACCATGTTGCCTGGTTTCACATAAATCAATGATCATTAACTAAAATTGGTCCTTCATAATGACCAGCGATCTTACTGTATTTCCATCGTTCATTCCCTCACCCTCAATGCTAGACCAATAATTCATATAATTTCCTCTCATCTCAAATTTCTAATGCTACTTCCACTATCCTTATCCCCAGCTATGTTTCTCATTTCTTATTTTACTAAGAAAATTAAATTAGTCAAAAGAGAACTTTCATAAATTCTACTCGTACATCTAGTCCTTTGCTATCAGAATCTGCACCTATATATCCTACCTGTCGTTATACAATCATGTATCACTTAACAATTTTCTGAGAAATGAGTCTGTAGGCAACTTTGTCATTGTGAGACCATTATAGAGTTACATGAGTGTTCTTCAAAAAGTTCCTGGAAATGTGTGTATTATGAAAAAACCATGCATGAATTTCAATTTTTTACACCAAAATAAACACATACTTTAATTCCACTTTCCATGAATTCCTCCCTTGCCAAAGAGCCCATGTGTGCACAGGAGAATGAGAGAGAAAGAGAGGTAAAGTAATAAAGTAGTCCCCCTAGTCGTGCTGCAATCCCCTCCTTTCAATCTTTTTCTTCTTTAAGGATTTTGGGTAAATACTCGCACATGCCCAGCATGTTTTCCAGGCCTTGAATCATATAGTCAGCCATGTAGGGATCCCGTTGTCTTCATCATCATGCTACCAGCTGGCTCCCACAAACTTTTTAAACTATAAACCTACATGGTAAAGCCTCCTACACACTTAGGCTGTGTGGTATAGCCTATTGCTCCTAGAGTACATATCTTAGCAACTATAAAAAATTGGTCAATACTTGTATATCTAAGTGTACCTAAACATAGAAAAGAAACAGTAAAAATACAGCATAAAAGATTGAAAAAGCTACCTGTTCAGGACACTTACCATGAAAGGAGTTTAAAGGACTAGAAGTTGCCCTGGGTGAGTCAGTAGTGAGTGAATGTGACGGTCTAGGACATTACAGTACACTACCATAGTTTTATGCACACCATACACTTAGACTATGCTACATTTATTAAAAATGTTTTTCTTCTTCAATAATAAATTAATCTTAGTTTACTGTAACATTCTTACTTCAAAAAATTTAAATTGATTCTTTTGTGATAATTTAAATGAAACGCATAGTGCAGTGGCACAAAATTTTTTCTTTCATTATATTCTTATTTTATAAACTTTTTTTTGATGTTTTAATCCTACAACTCCATTGAATTTGTTTACTAGTTCTAATGGTTTTTGTAGAGGCTTTAGGATTTTCTATGTATGTGAGCATGTTTTCTGCAAACATACCGTTTCTTTCTGACTTTCTGATTTGGTTGTTCTTTATTTCTTTTTCTTTTAATTACTCGACTAGAACTTCCAGTACAATGTTAAATAGAAGTGTTGAGTGGGAATCTTGGCTTGAATTTGTTTTTATTCTTCTGAAGTTTTTTTCTTTCATTATTTATGGACACTTTTGCTGGGTAAAGTATCCTTGGTTGGCAGTTATTTTGTTTCACCACCTTAAATATATAATATCACTATATCCTGGCCTGCAAGGTTTCGATTGAGAACTATCCTGATAGTATTTATTTATTTATTTATTTTTTGGAGAGGTTTGTGCTATAGGGCGCGTGCGCTCGCCAGACAGACAGACAGAGACAGAGAAACAGAAAGCAAGAAATCACCCCCCAGGGGGGATGGCCACACCACAATCCCTTCTCCTCCATTCTCTCGGGATCCTGGGCATGCACGCACACGCGCCTGGCGTGAGTTTTAAGCCACCGGGTCTGGGACACGAACCGCGGTCGACTACGTGGGAGTCCAGCGACATAGCCATTACGCTAACTGCTGGCTCCCCTGATAGTCTTTTATAGCCTTCCTCATGTTAGACAAGTCACTTTTCTCTTGATTTCTTAAAATTCTCTCATCTTTGATCTTTGACAGTTTAGTTACAATGTTGTCTCAGTGTAGACCTCTTTGGGTTCAATCTGTTTGGAGACTCTGGGATTTATTAATCAAGATGTCCATTTCCCTTCCAAGGTTTTAACCTGTGGAAGATTTCAGCCATTATTTCTTTAAGTAGGATTTTCTTTGCTTTTCTCTTCTGCCTCTTTTTTTGGTTTTTCACAGTGTGTATATTTGTTTACTTGATGGTGCCCCATAAGTTTTGTACACTCTCTTTGCTTTTCTTCATTCATTTTTTTTCCTTTTGTTCCTCCAATTTCAAATGAGATGTCTTTGTATTCATGGACTTTTTTCTGCATAACCTGCATTCTTTAGTGACATTTTCAATTCAGTCATTGTATTCTGCTTCAGCATTACTGTTTGGCTCCTTTTTATGGTTTTTCTTTTCTTTTTTTCTTTTTTGAGAGGTTTTTTCAAAATCCCTTTTCCTCCATTCTCCTCTCAGGATCTTGGGCATGCATGCACATGTGCCCAGCATGAGTTTAAGCCACCAGGTTTGGGACTCGAACCATGCCTACATGGGAGTCCAGTGACTTAGCCTTTATGCCAACTGCTGGCCCCTGGTTTTTATTTTCTTTACTCACTTCTTATTTTGTTTATGTATTGTTTTCTCAATTTCATTTAGTTGTCTGCTTTCTCTCGTAGATTATTGGGTTTATTTAAGACAAGTATTTTGAATTCTTTGTCAAGCAATTAATACATTCATGCTTCTTTAGACTCAGTTACTGGAATGTGGTTAGTTTCCTTTATCGGTGTTATATTTGCCTGGGTGTATGCTCTACTTTTAAACAACTGGCACAAGTAGATTTGTCTGCAGCAATATCACCACTCACATGTGAGCAATGAGCTGTAGTACAATATTAAGGTAGGTACAACACCACCAGGCAGTAGGAAGTCTTCAGCTCCATTATAATCTTATTAGACCACTGTTGTATATGTGGTCCAATTTGGACTGAAACATCGCTATGCAGCGCATGACTTTGGCTGGTACAGGAATATCCTTGCTCTTATCCAAATCAGATACTCCACTTGTGTACCCTTTCTGTTTCTCTTTCTCCAAATGCTCTCTCTCTACATAACTCATTGTATTAATCATCTTTAAAATCTTGCTTTCAGGGGACCAGCAGTTAGCGTAATGGCTATGTCGCTGGACTCCCACATAGTCGATCGTGGTTCAAGTCCTGGTGGCTTAAAACTCACGCTGGGCGCGTGTGCGTGTGTGCCCAAGATCTCAAGAGGAGAACGGAGGAGAGGGGATTGCGGCATGGCCATATCCCCTGGGGGGTGATTTCTTGCTTTCTGTCTCTATGTCTCTGTCTGTCTGGCGAACGCACACGCCCTGTAGCAAAAACCTCTCAAAAAAAAAAAAAAAAAATCTTGCTTTCAGGCCAACAGGTTGTAATGAGGTTGTGGAGCTGGGTCACACATGGCAAACTGCATGACTTCAGTTCTGGGCCAGACAGTTTGATAATCACACTAGATGCACATGCATGTATGCCCAAAACCCTAAGAGGAGAATGGAGGAGAAGGGACTGCAATGGGACCATCTCCCCTTGGGGATGTATTCTCATTCTCTCTCTCCCTATTACATGATCATGTGAACACATGGCCCCTATAACAACAACAACTACAAAAAACACTAAACAAAAACAACAATTTCTCTTAACCTCATTTAAGTAAATGGAGATCACTTGAGGGTAGACTCCCCACAACACTCCACCTATCACTTCCTTCAAATGCTTCTGTTTACAATCATCAAATAAATAATTTAGAAAGAAAATGAAACCTCTGAAATAGTTCTCTGTGTTGAACTGCAATTATTCTTTCAATTTCTCTCTTAAATCCAGTTCAATTAAGCTTTTATACATATCCTTTGATCAGAAATGCTCTTGAAAAGGCTGTTCTTTGATCTCAAGTTCATGAATCCAATCCTTACTCTACCCAACCAATAATGGCATTTGACCAACAAAGGCTGTCCCTCTGACAGGCTTTCTTTGGTTTCTAGGCAATACATGCTCTTGTATTCCCTTCTCCCAAGTACCTCCTCTTTGTATTATATTAAACTTTTATGTCCTGCTGAATTCCTTTTCTTTCTTTCCAGATACGATCTTCATGTCAACTCCAGCTCAGTAATTTGCCACCCTTTCCTTTTGTTTGCTCAGGCCCAAACCTTGGAGACATTTCTTACTGTTATCTCGCTTTCCCTTCCCACATATAATTCTTCAGCAAATCTTGTTTTCTGTAACTTAGAAATATAACTAGAACTTATTTCTGAGCCACTATTATCTCTCGCCTGGATTATTACAACAAACTCCTCACTGACTCCCCTCCTGTTCCCTTTGCTATCCTTTCTCAACACAGCAACTAGCATGAACGTCAGTCATTCTGCTCAAAAATCATCCAAACTAGAGGTAAATCATCCAAGTGAACATAATTATCCAAACTAAAGGTAAAATCCTTATTGTTTATTTAGTTAGTTTTGGAGAGAGATTTTTGCTATAGAGTGCATGCACTCACTAGAAAGACAGAGAGAGAAAAAGTGAGAAATTACCCCCCAGGAGGACTGGCCATGTCACAATCCCATCTCCATTCTCCTCTCAGGATTTTGGGCATGCATACAGTTTCAAGCATCTAGACCTGGGACTTGAACCATGACTAGCCATGTGGGAGTCTAGCTTCTCAGCTATGCCACCTGCTGACCCTGGTAAATCTTAAAAATAGCCTGTGAGACCTTACATAATTTGGGCCTGCTTCCTTCTGACCTCTCTTCTGTTTCACTTCACTTCAGGCACACTGGTCTTACTTTTCCTTGAATATGACATATACATTTCTGCACTGGGGCCTTTGCATTGTTTTTATTGTTTGTTTGCCTCTTTTTTTTCCTTTCTGTTTGGTCTTCCATATACCCATGTAGCTTACTCCTTCAACTCTTTGAGTCTTTTTAAGGGGACCAGCAGTTAGCATAATGGCTATGTCGCTGGACTCCCATGTAGCCGACCGTGGTTTGAGTCCTGGACCCGTGGCTTAAACTCACGCCGGGCCCATGTACATGTGTGTCCAAGATCCCGAGAGGAGAATGGAGGAGAAGGGATTGTGGCGTGGCCATCCCCCCTGGGGATTTCTCGCTTTCTGTCTCTCTGTCTCTCTCTGTCTTTCTGGCAAGCGCACACATCCTATAGCAAAAATATCTCAAAAAAAAAAAAAAAAAAAAAAAAAAAAGTCACCCTCTCAGTGAGACTTCCTGATCACCATCCCTTTGATATCACAACCTCCTTCCATCCCCAAATCTGTACTTTGATCTTTGGAGCTCCTTATTCTGTACTTTCATAGACACACATTACCTTCTAATTCTGCTTATTACACCAGTTCTCTTCTTCTACCTGCTAATATATGGGTTCTGTGAAGCCAGGACTTTTATCTGTTTAGATATTTGACACCTGGATTAATTCTTAGACATGGCACATAATAAGTAATTGTTAAATGAGGGCTGGCCTTTTAACACAGCAGATAAACCCTGTGCTTTGGAGTTGGATCCTACATGGCCAACGGCAGTTTGAATCCTGGCGCTGGAGGCATGAAAAACACACCAGGTATGTGGGCATGTACTCCCCAAATCTTGATGGGATCCAGAAAAGGGGAAAAAAAATTGTGAGGTGACCATGCCCCAGTAAGTCGTGCTTTCTCCTGCCCCCACCCCTCCTCCAAGTAAATATAGGTACTTTCAGGGGGGAAAATTATTAAATAAATTAATGAATGAGATCCAAAACTTTTCCATCAATTGTCTATTGCTCAACCATACTTGTCTTGCCATGTTCCCATGGAACTACACATAAATGCACAGAACTACTGCTTACTCAATAATCCAAGAGAGCGGCACTTTCCCTCACTGAATTTAAAATATCTGTAATGTAAAATACATCACAGAATGTTTAGTTACAAATGCTTTTGCAGACATCTCATACAGTGTTGACTACTTTAAACTCTTAATTATCTTTAGTTAATTTTTAATTTTAATGTTTGAATTATTTAACTCCAAAATGTTATAATAAATTCTCATGCATTCCTTTTGCAAATTTAAGAGGAATTACCATTTTGACATTTTTACTTCACATAAAGTCTTGGTTATATCTCTACATTCCCATTCTTAGTCACTCTCTCCCCTCTGATAACTATTGTCCCAAATGTAAAGTGTTTTATATTTAGGCATGAGCATATACTTCTGCCACATAGGTAGCCATAAAAACATGTAGTGTTATAGTTACAATTTTCATACCTATTATTATTACATACATCATTTTGGATGAGTTACTCTTAATTCAGTATTATGTTTTGGACATATCCACGCTGATACTTTTTTTTTTTTTTGGAGAGGTTTTTGCTACAGGGCATGTGCGCTCACCAGAAAGACAGAGAGACAGAAAGCGAGAAATCAACCTCAGTGGGGATGGACATGCCACAATCCCTTCTCCTCCATCCTCTTCTCAGGATCTTGGGCACACATGCACATGCGCCCGGCATGAGTTTAAGCCACCAGGTCCAGGACTTGAATTGTGGTCGACTACATGGTAGTCCAGTGACATAGCCATTACCCCAACTACTGGTCCCCCATACTGATACATGTAATTGCTTCAAGATACTCCCCTTGATGAATAAGCAGTGGATTATTCATCAAATTCTCCATCAATAAATAATTGTGTTCTTTCCAATTTTTCACTTAGGACATGTGTGAAAATGATCCTTCTTACATGTAACTCATAGTGGACTTGTGTTGGATTTTCCACATTGATGTGGTTAGAAATAGAATCGCTGAATACTATGATCTATACTTCTTTCATTCAAATTGTCCCATTTCTCTTAAATGTATCTGTATGATCCCATCAGCAGACACTTTCTGTATTGCTAATTGAATTATATAAAATGGTATTTACTTATTTTGTTTTTTACCAAGAATAAGGGAGTGTGTGCAACTCTTCATGATTATATGTAGGTTTCTTCTATAAATTATCTCTTCATATAATTTCTACTTTTCTATTAGATTCTTTACTATATAACTTGTTTATATATTATGAATTCTAATCATTTGACATCAAATGCAAGTCAATTGAATTGCAAATAACTTATTTCAATCTGTGACTTGTCTTTAAACTTGGCTCATAGTATCTTCAGTCTTGAAGATTGTTTTGTTTTAAAGAATTATTTTATTTAACTTTATTTTAAAATTTTGAGCAGAGAGGGACAAAAAGAACATATAAGAGAGAGAAAATGAGAAAGAGAGACAGAGAGAGAGAGAGAGAGGAGAGAGAGAAAGTGAGAAAGCAAGCTTCCAGCTCCAGGACTCAAACTGTGTCGGCCATATGGGAGCCTAGTACCCTTAACCACCATACCACCTGCCAGTCTCAAAGATTATTTTTAATTTTTAAGGGCAAATAACAATCTCTTCTACAAGTTTCTCCTCTATGTGTTTTATTTAAGAATCTTTACTGATGTAATAATTATGTTATATTTGATAATGTAATAAATATGTTAAATCTTTGCTCAATACTAGGAGGTTAGCTGAATTTTGTAGTCTATACCTTATGCTAAATGTATTTTCTGATACATAACATCATCTTTTCATATTAAGAGTGGCATTTATATTTACAAAGCAATTAGCATTTAAAATGTTTTAAGAGGTTATACACTAGCAGTAATTCTGAACTTAAATTTGAATAACTTCAACATTGAGAAAATGAGATAAAAGCAAGAATTAATGGAGAGAATTTGTAAGTGAGGTAGAGAGACTCAGTTGACCGTAAACTTGCTTCTTAAAGGAAGTACATGTCAATTTTGAATCCTTTTTTGTCGAGTGTCTACTTTTATGACCCATATCAGTCTAATAATATTAAAATAAAAATATGTAACTCCAGAGTCATCAGGTGTTCATTTATATTTACAAGCTAGAGAAAGAATGCTTTAAATAACTGATAGAATGGTGGCCTAAACATGTTAAAAAATAATCGTCTTTGCTCTAAATTTGCAATTACATTTGGAACAACATAACAAAGCACATATATCAGGAAAAAAATGACTTTTATAATTTTTTTTGTTTATTTATGTAAACTAACAATTTTTAGTCAAGCAGTGTCTGACAATACTTTTTATTTCTTCCATTCATTAATTGCTGGACCAGGAAAGACCTTCATACAGGTCACATTATTGCTTAATTAATTTAGCATTAAAGCATGACAGGGTGTGTTTTAGTGTCTATTAATGCATGCCTTGAGTGCCTTCAACCACTGGAGACATATATTAACAGCCCAGCAGAGCAGGCCCTGTAGTCAGCTACCGTCATTGTAGTATGGTTATTTAACTTGGAATTTTATCTTTAAACCTAATTTTCCAATGATTTTACACTGCATTCTTCCACATGTAAAATAGTGCTCCCAGTTAGGGTTCATGTCAGTTTGCAATACAAGAGGGGAAAGATCAGCGGGTCCATTTAGCCTCTGTATTGGATGTGGTATATATTTATAATCTCACTGCATAATTAAACAGAATAATGAGGGAAGGTTTTTTTGTACTACACCTATGTCTGATGAAGAGCGAAGTCATTTTCCACTCAGTAGAGTTAAATTTTCTGTCACCAGTCACACTTACTCTTTGTTACCCTTCATTGTAATAGTATAAAATAAGTTTTTTTTTTTTAAAAAAAAGGTCAATTTGCATTTTCTTTCTTCTTTCTAAAGTGCTACATATAATTGAGAAAAAGGAAGATAATATGACCTAAATAATGAAACAAAATCCTATGAGAGGACTGGTGGGTAGTTCAAAACCACCCAAGTCCTCAAGTTCCACTGAGGACCTCTTGTCAGAAGCAGTGGCTACTCCCTACCCCCAACACACCCCGACTTTGCTTGGACTCTCTTTTGTGCTTAACACCCTTGAACTGAACTTACCCAGGCTCATCACCTTTGAAGAGGAGGCCATCATTCAGGCCTCCCCTCTACCAATACTTACCACGTCAGACCCATGGCTAAAGTCAGATCACAGTATACGCCATGGCACCAGTTACAAACCGGAAGGAGCAGCTGGCTCAAAACACTTGTGAGATTTCCCTTGTACCTATCAGTACATTTGGAAGATGTCTATGAGAAGTAATACTTCGCGTGTCAGATGAAGGCAAGAAGAACATGGTTTCTGTCAGTCTGAAGTTTTCATGAGGTAGACATGATGAGATTGTGGCACTGTGCCCTGGGCTTGCTTGAGAGACGACTGGGGGAAGACTTCTATCACCAGTCTACTCACCTCACCTGGCTGACCTATGCAGCGCACCATGGGTCTGGGGCAATGGCAGGGGTTACCGTGGGCTTAAATAGCTGGTATCTTCATTGCAGCTGTTATTACACGTGTGGGCAAACTAGCACAGATCCTGGTATGCTGCTGTGGAGCTGGCAAAGGCTTTCCCCCCTTTATGTCAATATGCAAGAATACCAGAGGCCACGAGAAGTGGTTTGTTTTCAGCTGTTTGCCGTTTTGTTTATCAACCTGCGTCAAGGCTGTAAATAGCTACCTGGTTTGCTTGCAGGACCTAGAGAGTATACATTCTAGAAGTCAAAAAAGGTGGGGCTGACCTTCCCGAGTCGTTGACAGGCTGAGCTCCGGTCCTGAGATGAGATGCTTCAAAGCATTATTAAAAACGTTTGGATCCCCATGAAGTCCTACTATGCCCAAGTTTACCAGGGGATCTGGGTAGGAATGGGGTTGATGAGCCTCATCATTTATAAAATCAGGAGTGCTGACAAAAGAAGTAAAGCTTTGAAAAGTCCGAGCCCCTCGTCTGGTCATGGTCATTACTAAGCAGCTTTCCTGGAGCGCACATGAGAGGGATCGAGGCTTGCCTGTGAACTGGAGCAAACTGTGGGACTGGAACACCGCCGTACACTTGTCAATGCAAACTTCACCTTGGGATGTGAATAAATGTGTCTATGAAATGGGGAAAAAAAAAAAAGGTAGCATGACTGCCAGAAAGTAGAAGAAAATATTGATAATTACCCTAAATAAAAAGTTCTGGGACCTCACTGATATTTCTGGACTATTGATTTGGGGTATGTCAAAACAGACTAATGTGCAAACTACAATAGGTTGCTCTATCTTCTTTCTTTAAAAAAAAAATTTTATTTAGCTTTATTTATTTATTTCTATTTGACCAGAGGGGGACAAGTGAGAGAGAGGAAAGTGAGAAAGCAAGCCACCAGGTCTAGGACTCAAACCACAGGCAGCCATGTGGGAGTCCAGTGCCCTTAACCACCATGCTACCTGCTGGCTCTGGGTTGCTGTATCTTCTACCCCTTCCTTTAAGACACACAACCAAGCAGACAGAATGGGGCTTAGTAGAACTCCGTGATGTTTGGAAACAACTTCTACCTGATAGCTGATCAGAGCTTGAGAAGGGTCTCCCACTGGATCTGGCTGGGTAGTGAGTAACAAGACCACTTTCTTTTACAAACCAAAGGACTGAATCATGCTGGGGGGCATTGTAGAAGACTAAGAAACTGTCTGAAGGAGTGAAAGATGCAATCAAAGAATAATAGGAAAGACTAAGCAAAGCCATGCCCTTTCCACCTAATACCTCTTCTCATTTTGAGAAACAGCTCCTGGTTTTACCCTAGACGCACATGTAGACTGGCTGCCTCAACATGGGATAGCAGTTGACGAGGTAACCTGAGATGCTTATTTTTAAGTTCTCAGGAAGACATAAGTGAGAAGGCTGGTAGCACTTTATCGTTCATTACAGGTGATAGACGTAAGATCTGGTTTCAAAGCAGTGTGAAGCCCTCCACTGGCACACCTGGCCCATTTCACCATCCGTTCCTGTTTCACTCAACACTGAGGACTTCATCGATAGTTTCCATGGCTAAAGGGGATGCCATTGAAACCCTGCAAACAGGAAGTGCCAGGCTACCTCTGACATCAGCCAAAGTGTATCATTGTGAGTTTTGTACGATGGGAGTCTGAAGAACACTGCAAGGGCCGTCTTCCCCATGGTCATATTCCCAGTGGTACATCTCATTGTCTACTTTGGCAAAGAGATAGCCAAAGGTATAGAGATACAGAGAAGCTGCCAATTCTGTAATTGTGAAAGGAATAACATTTCTGGCAGGGGTGGAGGGTAGGAGGATTGTTTCATGACAAACAGGATCAAATAATAGTTATCTGAAATAAACTTCTCAGAATCGAAAAGAATGTGTTTTCCATGTGGGAATGATCATAACGAGGCACGATTGTGGAGATTTTCAACACTCAGGTAGACAATATGATCAACAGTATGAAAGTCAGTCAGTCTCCCTCCTCTGGCTGGAAGCCGCCTCAAGGATCTTTCCCAAGGGCCATGAACAACACAGTTGTGTGCAGACTAGGTTTTCCATAGGCTTACCAACACACGTTCACTCTCATGGCAGCTCACCTGATTACTAGCACTTGTAGGGGACTAGTTTGCTGACACCAGAATCAGATGTGAGATCTTGTATGTGCTCATAACTTAGGTGAGTCAGCCAGCCATGTGATGATACTTTGAATATATTTAGTCGTTCTTCTGGAATAGATGAATATCCGCATTTTAACTTCCTGTCTTTGTCTGCCAATGACCTCACCTGTGGACTTATTAAATGCTTTATTTATTATCATATATAAAGTATTGTAGCCTTATGGGAAGTACAAGCTTTCCTGAAGCTTTTGTTTCTTTTTTCTTTTTTTTAATTTGTGATAGAGCAAATGCACATGCAAGAGAGAGAGAGACTCCTTCCACAGAGGAAGAGAGACTCCTTCCACAGGGCTTGGTCACACCATGATTTCCATTCCTTCAGTCCTCCAGTTTGCCGGGATACTGGCTGAAAGCATGCACACGGCCTTTTTTAAGGCCAACTAGGCTGGGGACTCAAAATGTGATAGGCACGTGGTTTCCAGCTCCATGGTCTGGTAGGCTCCCAGCTGCACCACAGAGGCAGGGCCAGAAGGCTTAATGTATGAGTTACCAGAAGGCTTCATGAGTCTGACGTCTGTCCTCAGAATTTGGTATAGAAAAAGCCAACCGCTTGTTAATTATTAAGCGCTACTATTAATTATTAAATTAACTTTTAACACTTAGCATTTAATGTAGTATATTTTCGATATCTGGCCTTCTTAACTGTGCTAAAGGAATTCAAAGGAAAGGTTAGCTTTTATTTGAGCCTTAAGAGAAGAGCTGACTTCCTAGGGCTGAGCAAGGTGAGAAGCCCCTAGGGAATCATAAAATTCACAGGGAAGAAAGACTTAGTCATAGCAATTGGGTACTTCTTAGCCACATAGATTCTTCTCACCATTCACGGGTTGGTGTTCCTGAGGTAAGGAAGGGAGTTGTTCTGTTACACTTTCTCTTAAAAACAAGGCAGACTTCTATGTCAGATTTTCTTTTTCAACATGAAACTTCTCTTTCATAAGTAAAAATAACCATTATTAATAAACCCAGATATCCACCAAATGATGTAAGTCCTGAACTAGTATTAAATTAAGATTTTTTTTTCTCCCGAAGATATTTGCTTGCAAAAGAATTTCCAAAGCTACCCTTGTTAGATTTGGAAAAGACCAAGGAGTGTGAATAAGTAAGTGCTGCCTTTTGAGTTATGCCAAGAACTAGTCTAGCATTTTAGATTTGCGTGCAAAACAATTTCACAGGCTCTTGAATGTGACATGAACATGAATGCAACAAATCCCTCTGTTATTACTCTCTCTTTCCTTACTTGACATGGCTATTCAAATTGTTTAGGAAAAAATGCAAAACATACCAGAATACTTAAAGAATGATGTACTCACCTTAAGGTTGAGATATCTACTTTATTCTTTTGAAAACTGTTTGGAATGTTTAGTGCTCACATATTTATTATCTTGATTTTACACTTGAATATGAACCTTTTTTTTCAGGAAAGAAAAAGTGGTTTTGACAATATACATTTAAAAATTTAAAATGTCACCTGGCAATGGTATCATGCAAAGTAAGTGAATGCTTGAAAGTTGCTAGGTTCAAAGTTGAAGGTGAGTCTTTTTTTTTCTCTAGCAAAAAAGCTTTTGAATCATAGAGAAAATAACATCAATAGACTAGCAGAGTAAAAGTTGGAGTGGGCCTGTCTTTGAACATTAGAAGGGTAGGATGGGCACACTGGGTACTTGGTAGTTTACAAAGAGAAAAGTGAGTAAAAAGCTGCCAAATAAATTCTAAGTTCATCTATTATCTTTACATAACATATGGGGAATGCAAAATCTAAGTTCTATGTGTTTATTCTCTTTAGATTAAGCCTATTTTCCTTCACGTTGTCTTTCTCTCCTTCTCTGGTTCTTTCTGTCTCCACTGGCAAACCTAAGTTTGAAGTTCAGTTTGAGTTAAGCCCAAGAGGTTTCTGGCATAGGCCCCATTTGGCTGAGAGTGAAGATTCCCATTCACTCCTTGGATTACGAAATCTTCCTGGACCAAAACTAACATCGCTGCTGCCTACTTACATGACCGAGCTCTTCTCTGAGGAGCCTGACTCTAGTTCACAGAGGCTGGGAGCCAGTGTCATTAAAATGGGCATGCTGGGAGGGGGGGGGGGGGAAATACCCACTGTGCAGTCATTTATGGGTTGATCTAATAGGGAAATTAAAAATAGTTTGGTCTGTGTTACCTCCTTTTGTTATGGTTAACACTCCTTGGTAAACACACATTTTATTTTTACTTAATCACAGCCCATTACACGCCATATGGGAATATTACCAGTGCTACAAGCCAGCGATGTTGATTTAAATGCCTGGAAAGTTTCCCTCGGTCGTCAGACTTCTAATAACGTCATCACATAGATGACTATTTGGAGAACTAAAGCAGGAGGAAGGGTCGAGGAGTTCTCAAGAGAGCGTGATTGTAAATAGGATTCTCTCTATAACAGACTAACTATTGAAGATAACCTAGGAACTAACACATGCACATTTTGAAATAGATTATTTTCTCCTTTTTCTCTTTGGCCTGTTTCTGGTAAGCCCGTCTGTGTTCAACATCAGTTCCCCACATGCTGGAGGTGTCTCTGTGTTTATTAGTCTGATTGGGTCAGCTGAGATCTGCAGTGTTTACTTTCACAATAGCCCAGTGCACTATGTATTTCTTGAATGGGAACACATGCAGTGCTCCCTGTTTGCCTTCAATCACGAGCAGATGCAGAACAGTTAGATCATTTCCCTTTAACTGGCCTGAGGGATTACAGGAATGCAGAAGAATCTAAACCAAGTGGTTCATCTGTGTTGCCTGACTTCACTTCTTGAACCTGAAGGGCAAGAGTGTCCAGTAACATAATCTGGCTCTCTTCTGAAGTGCTCACTTCCTTTCCTTTGTTTTTCTTCTAAGCTTCAAACTTTGCAAATTCGTTTATCCTTAGACACACAGGCTACATGGGAATCTGTGCTGGAGGAACTACGCCTCTTAAAATTAATCTCGAACTTTCTGATTATGCATCTGACTTTTTTTTAAAACTCACCAGTATCACGTAGCAGATAGGTCCTTGGCATTAGGAGGTCAAAGGTCAGGGCTAGCTCTGGAATTAACCCCCAGACGACTTCAGGCTGATGCTGCCCTCTCCACCTATGGTCCCTTATCCATAGACCACTACGACCCTGACCTTCCTGTCCCTGGTTACTCTGTCTCACCTTATATCACTTGAAGTTATCTTAATTACAAATCTGTATATATATATGTGTGTGTGTACATATATATATATATATATATATATATATATACACACATTTTATCTGTATGTGTATATGCATTTATACACATACACATACACATATCCATTAGGTCCCAAGATGGATCCAAGATCTAGAAAGCTGGAGAAAATAACACTTTGAAGAGGATATGATGAGACTATTGGATGGTATAACGGCTGTGTCGCTGGACTCCCACGTAGCTGACTACAGTTTGAGCCCTGGACCTGGTGGCTTAAACTCATGCCGGGTGCGTGTGTGTGCATGCTCAAGATCCTGAGAAAGGAGGAGAAGGGATTGTGGTGTGACCCTCCACCTTGGGGGGTGATTTCTCACTTTCTGTCTCTCTGTCTCTCTCTGTCTTTCTGGCAAGCACATATGCCCTATAGCAAAAACCTCTCCAAAAAAAAGAGGATATGATTGAGCAGAAACTACTGAAATTGGTGAGGTTTTGGACATGTTGTTGAACATGGAAGTTTGGAAACATTAAAAAGAAAGAGAAAAACAAATAGGAAATACAAAACTGAATTATAAAAATAAGAAAAAATAAAGACCATATCTCATTTTTCTCCAAGTTTTTCCTCTAACAAGCAAATGGTAGTGTGGACATTTTTATTGATTTATCTCTGATTTGGACCTTGACATCTAAGTTCTGGCCAAGAAAGAAAATTCCCTGCTGAGGACAGAGACTACGTTTCTTTGCTGCCAGGAGTAACTAGTTAAACAAAGAATGTGTTGGGGTCTGTAAGTCTTAGGTCATTCACTGAATATATTTTCCAAAGCCACTCTAGAATGAGGTAAGTGTTGAATTAGGTTTACTCTCAGAGTCCCACGATTATCGCAAAATAGGCTTTTGTGACTTAGATTGGGCCAATACCAAACCTTTATTTTGCCTAACAAATTAGGCCTTCTTTTCATTTTTCTTTGGTTTTTTTTTTTTTTTTTTTTTTTTTTGTCACACAGCATGTGTGCTTGCTGGAGAGAGACAGACAGTTAGAGAGAGGGAAAGTGAGAAATCACTCCCAGGGGGAATGACCATGCTGCAATCCCTTCTCCATTTTCCTCTTGAGATTTCATGCATACACATGCAGCACCCAATGTGATTTTTAAGCCACCAGGTCTGGGACTTGAACTGTTGTCAGCCATATGGGAGTCCAGCTGCTTAACCTCCATGTCACTTGCTGGCCCCTGTGCCTTCATTTTTAAAGGTCTCTGTAATTGTAAAAGAACTACTAATATATTTTCTATTCATTCGCTTTTAACATCTTATATAGTCATCTAGTAAACACAATTTGAGGTTCAGAGCCATTTCAGATGGTTTTATAAGTCTTTCAGGAAATAGAAAGCTAAGTTTTACAGTTTAGAACAATAGATTATATAATCAGTGTAGATTGTGAGTCTAAATTTATAGAGATTTTTAAAAAGTTTCAAATGTTCAAAGCTCTACATTATTTTTTAAAGCAAAATTGTTAGGGTGATTCAGAAAACTCTTCCTACAAGCCAGGACTTTATTATCTCAGGTGTGTTTCTTCATTTCCATTTTGGGAAAAAAAATCAAATGTCCATTAGAAAACGTGCAGTTTTGATCAGGAGTCATGTAGTTTGCAGAATGAGGATTTCTTATTTCTGATTACTTGTTGAGGAAGGTAAACATTACACACATCAAACATCTGATGTCGCATGGTTGTTTAAACATAGCCTTTCCCATTGTTTAATTTATAGCTAAATACATATTACGAAGTGGAGAGTGCCCAAGTGCTGCAAGAAGGACTTGGAGTATCTCTACACGTCAGTACATGCGTTTGTTCTGTTTGTTACCATAAACTTCAGGCTGAAAAGGTCATTCCACTCCCCTTTCGCTCAGAAGTGTGGCAGTCTTATTTTCCCCCACCACACACAGATTAAATAGGAACAAAATAGCTTAATAAAATCAGGGGATTCTATTTCTTATTTTTTGCCCTGTGCTTTCTGCAGACAGCCAACATTTTTTTCTGTGCCAGCATTATTTTGGCTTAAACTTTTTTTTGAATGACATATATTAGCATGACAATCTGTACAAATGCGTACTTTACTGGAATAATGTATCCATTACTATGAATTAATGGATATAAAGCACTCAGCACCGTTTGGCAGACAGCGTGGTCTCACATTAGCTGCTCTTTGTTATAAGGTGGTCCTCCCATCATCCCTTCTTCCAAACAGGGAAACTAGCTGGAAATCAGTCTCCCAGGCTCATAAAGGAAGAGTGAAAAGGAGGATACAGATAAAAGAAACTGAGTTTAAGTTCGTGGGGCTTTCTGAATAATAGCTAACCTTTTTTGGACCACTTAACTGTGTTCTTTTCATGAGTTT
The DNA here is from genome assembly GCA_026018925.1 of Tupaia tana. Lineage (NCBI taxonomy): Eukaryota > Metazoa > Chordata > Mammalia > Scandentia > Tupaiidae > Tupaia > Tupaia tana. The sequence continues at coordinate 11,580,959 of JAKSZU010000014.1, read as the reverse complement.
TATCGTAGATTCCTCACAAGAGCTTGAGGAAGTCTGTACTATTATTATTCTGATTTTAAAGATGAGGAAAATAAGGGATAGCAGGTGGTGTTATGGATAAGGAATTGGACCCCCACATGAATGACTGTGACTCTAATCCCAAGCCTAGTGGCTTGAAACTCACTCCAGGCACATGTGTCTGTGTGCCCAAAATCCCGAGAGAAGAATGGAAGAGAAGGGATTGTGTCGTGGCCATCCCTCCTGGCGAGTGATTTCTCACTTTCTCTCTCTCTGTCTCTCTGTTTCTCTAGCAACCACACACACCCTATAGCAAAAACCTCTCTCTAAAAAATAAGAAAGAAAGAAAGATGAGGAAAATGAACTTGAGATGTATCCATCATTGCAATCTCGTAAGTGAAAGAGCTGGCGCCCAGGTCACACGTTTTCTAAGCTCATGTCCTTGGCAGCTCTTCCAGTCTCCCTCCTTGCTCTGCCCTTGTGCTCAGCTCTTTAGCTAGTGTGGTGCTAGGGACATCAGAGGCCCTTCATAAATCTGATGCTGAATTGATTTGGGCCCAGTGACTAACGTAGTTGTGTATTTATGTATTTAACATTTATTTATTTGCTTGTCTATGTAGTTTATTTCATGGGCAAGAGAGAGAAGCCCTCTGAAGAGGGTCTCACACCATGATTCCCCTCCCACCCCAATCTTCCCAGACATCCAGCATCAAATATAGTGGTCAACCTATGAACCGAACCCAGGTCCTCCATAAAGCTTCCAGCTTTGCAGATCGTTGTATCCTGGGGCACCACTGTGGCAGGGCCATGCTGGTGAATTTGTTTTTTTTTGTTTTTGTTTTTGTTTTTTTGTTTTTTTGTTTTTTTTTTTTTTTTTTGGTGAGATACAATGAGTTGAAAGAACAAGAATGGCTTATATAATGGTCAGAGTATTACAGGTATTTCGCCTTTCTCTTCACACACGTTTTCTCATTTATTTTCTCTAACAAACTTGCAGAAAAGGCCGTGTTATGTTTACGTTACAAGTGAGGAACCTGAGATTCTGAATGCTATAGAACGTGTGCAAGGTCATGTCATCAATAACAGATCCGGCTAGAACCTGGGGCTGGCTGTGCCCATGCGCCTCCTCTAGGGCACTCCATGCTGTCTTGTAGTTGGTTTCTGTCCTTAAGAATCTTTGAATCTCGGGGACCAGCAGTTAGCGTAATGGCTATGTCGCTGGACTCCCACGTAGTCGACCGCGGTATGTGTCCCAGACCCGGTGGCTTAAAACTCATGCCGGGCGCGTGTGCGTGCGTGTCCAAGATCCCGAAAGGAGAATGGAGGAGAAGGGATTGCGGCGTGGCCATCCTCCCTGGGGGGTGATTTCTCGCTTTCTGTCTCTCTGTCTCTGTCTGTCTGGCAAGTGCACGCGCCCTATATTGAAAAAACCTCTAAAAAAAAAAAGAATCTTTGAATCTCAAAGGCTCACCCCCTTTATATTCCCAGCAAATACCATAGTGCTTGATACTTGTAGAATTTAACTACCTGCTTGTCCATTCTTTTCCTTCAACAAAGAGACTGTTTTCTTGCATGCAGATGTCTCTGCACTTGCCTATAGCATCCTCTATGCTTTACTCATCCCACTGGCTAGTGCCCACCAGTTTTTCCCACTATTCTTATATACCTATGTCTCTCTGTTCTCTAACTTCAAACTCATAATTTACCAGCTATTCACATGCATCCCAGGCCATCCCAATCCAAAACAATGCTTCTCTCCTCCGAGGTCTGAGAACATTATTCTATCCACTACTCACTTGGCACTCACTGCTGACTTTGCTTGGCTATTTTCCAAGTTTTTTAAGCTTTTTTTCCCCTCCTCACTAGTTATAAACTCCTCCAGGGCCGGAACTACTTTATATAAATGTGTGTTTAACATAGTCACCAAATTAGTGTTTTTTACATAGTGAGTTTTCAGTTTACTACAAAGACAGTTTTATGACCTGCTACCTTTCTAAGTGTAGAAGAAAATCATTTGGTCCATGTGGCTGTTCTATAAACTCAGGTGCAAAATAAAATTTCCATCTTAAAAAAGAACATTTTTGGTCAAAGTTAAGCTACGTGTACATAAATATTCTTAGCATATGTATTTAGGTTAAAAGAAAACAAACTAAAGTTACAAATTGTTTTTCAAACAGCTTGTAATGAATGTCACATTTTCAGGTCAAATAAACCCTTAGTAATTAGGGGAGAGGGTAGGGGTGATAATAGCTCCAGTTATGTGAAACTTGAATGTAGATGCCAGCATATACTATTGCAATGAATACATCACTACTAAGTGGAGCAGGAATGTTCTAAAAGTAACTTGTTAATCTAAAGGGGAAATTCCTGATTAAAAATGGGCAAAGACTTGGTTCATATCATGTTATATATTGCTATAGAGTTTTTTGTTTGTTTTTTAGAGGTGCCTCAAACCATTGTTAATACAGATGATGTTAAATTCAGAAAAAGACATAAATGAGTCATCTTGATTACTGAACAACCTCTACACCATTATTCTTCATTCTTTTCTAGGATTGGTGCCATTCACTTTGATTATATTCAGTTCTCTAGAAATCCCACTCAGAAATAAAAGAGAGACCAGGCTTCAGAGACATTAAAATCTCCCATTCAGCCAGTCACCCTCCAGCAGTCTCTTCTCCTGACATCTCCTTTGCATCATTTTTATTTTTTTAACCTTTGCTCTTATCATAAAGTTCTTCTGCTAGAAAGCAGTCATTGTGCCAATCCCACCTTTAGAGGGAGTTGAAGATATCATTTGTTCTGGTTTGGTTTAACTGGGATACTTTATGGTGTCTCCAAGTCTATTACATAAAAACGGATGAAACTTTTTTTTTACGTATTGGAAAGCACAATTCTGTGTAAAAGTAACTTCTTTCACCTTTATCACCAATGTTTAAGTATTATTGAAAAGCAAATGCTGACTTAAAAAGATAGCCAACTCCAGGTTTCAAAACACATTTCAATGACTCATCTGCTTCCTTAGGTCGAATGAGAAATGATTCCCCACCACACCTAGGCTCCTACTTGCCCTACCCCATCAACATCCAAAGAGCAGGAGGTGTGCTTGTTCTGTGACACACGGCTTGTGCTCAGAATTTTCCCGAATCGTGGTAGATCTGACCGGTCTGCCTTCTGCCCTGTGCATTTCCTAGCCACTGCAGTGTATGCTTTCAGATATTCCAAAGCATATTCCATGCTTTGAGTCTAGCAAGCTGCTTTGTTTCCAGGCCAATAATGTAAGTAAGGTAGGGCATTACACCCATGCAGTTTTTTGCAAACTGTTCTATTTATCTCTTAGAGAACTCAGAGTAGAGGTAGTTTCCAAGATCCTTTTACTTCAAAGGCTCTAGTAAAAGTTAAGTGTATTGATACTGTAACTTCCCAAAATCAAAATGACTGTGATGCGCATTTAGAAAACACGGAAAGTGGCAGGCGGGATGATGGTGCAGCAGTACGCGATGCTCTGTGAGGTTGACTCACGGGAAGGTTCTGGATTGGCATCTGAGGACCTCTCTGAAATCACTGAGCCCAGGCACGTCCATAATCGGGGACTGGCTGCTGCTAGGAGTGGATGGCAGGGTCAAGATCCTGTTGGGGAGGCAGCTTCTCTGTCTCTCTCTACCTCTGTCTCTCTCACTCATGGAAGAAAAAGGTAAATACACTTTCAAAAGGGAAGAAAGGAAACGCCAAGAATGCATGAGTCTTTCTGATCTGTTTTCCTTCTTCATAAATCTAGCGTCATTTGAAAGGGAAATGAGCAAGAAGGTTGGAGAAATTCCCATTTATCTTGTGTGGAAAGCAAAGAAGGATTAATAGAGAAAGAGAGTCGACTCCTGCTAGTTTTTTCCTGTGTGCTTTTCGTAAATTCTCCCCAAATTATAGCCATAATGAAACATCACAATGCTATTATGTTAAACAGTTAGGACAAAGCTATATATTCATCCTTGCTATATGAAACCTCAGGGAAATTTACATTTCCTAAACGTGCTAACCTTTCCTCCATTTTTTCCCCCACTATAAAAGAATAAATAATGCTAGCCACACTCACACAAAAAGATATTTGATGACTTCATTCGATTGGTAAATCATTTCTCAGAAGAAAGTATAAATGTGGCCAATGGACTTGACCAAGGAAAGGAAAATAATATAAAAGAGCCTTTTGGGACTGAGCAAGGAAGAAACAGCATTTGCAAGATTTAACTGTTGCTTCTACTCTCCCTTCAGATAGCATCCACCCATCTGGAACTCAGACTCTGTCAACACAGCTCCTGGCTTTTGCTTTGTCAGTGTCTACCAAGATATTCCTAGCTTTGAACAAAAACCAAGATTTCACAGAGCTGACGGGAGATGCAGGAGATTTGAATCCTAATGCAACAAGATCTTCCTTGACGTTATGGGCAACACATTCAGAAATGGCCCAGAAAGGGAACTGGACCCTTTGCCAGTGTGTGTATCTGTCTCCCTCAAGGCGACAACTTTAATACTGAACATATGTACAGACTTTAAAGCCTTTTCTTTCCCTTTTGTGAAGTTGGATTTTTAGTTTTTTAATTTTTTGTATTTTATTTTTTAATTTTATTTTTTCCCCAGTGAACTGGCAGAAGAGAGCCAGATGAGTCTGACAGTGTAAAGGAAGCCTCCTCTTGGCTGCTTCGTGCCGCACCACACCCCTGAACCTGTGTGCACGTCCATGCACAAAGAAACATATTTGACCCTAAATAAAAGTCAGAGTGCCAGGGGAATAGATTTTGGAGGCAAAACAAACAGAAAAAGAAAGAAAAAAAGATCTTGCCCTATTTTTCAAAATCATGAGACGCAAAGAAGCTTACTCGTGGACTATTCTGTAAAAGAAAAGAAACCTCCATTGAACCACATCAACAAACACCACCTCACTCTCCCAGCTAAAACTCGGAGCGTGTGGAGCGCACCGAGTCCCTGGGAAGCTGGGTCTGCTCCACACACAGGGGCAAGGTTTCCACTGGTAACTCGCACCCCACGCCGTACCGCAGCGGCCCAGGCTTCGTCTCATCTTTTCGCTCTGTTCTCCTTGACTCAGAAATGAAAGAAAGTAACAAGGAAACCTGTCCCCATAAGGCTGGCGTGAGGCGGGTGGGGGAGGAGGAGGAAGGACGTGCCGCCGCTGTCAGTCAGCGCCAGAAAATGCCATTTCTGTGGACGCCGAGCTCCGAGAGGAAGCAGAAATAAAGGGCTCTGATGTGGCGCCGCCCTCCCCTGCTGCACTCGCGCTCATTATGGCTCTTTCTTTAAACTGCTGGGTAGACAGCTGGCAGCCAGTGCCTCAGAGGAGGCAGGAGTAAGGGAGCATATAAATTACTGTTGCGTTTTACAGCTAAGATAAACTCCAACTGCAGGGTTATAGCCTGGAATGACATGAAGGGAAGGCTCCAGCAGGCCTCTCAAAAGAACAAGGAACAGAAAATGGATAGAAAGAGTTATTCAGGGAATATGGGATCATGAAGAAGGGGGAAAAAAAAATCTAAACAAGTTGTGTAAAATCTGCTGCTTTAGTGGGTCTTAAAGAGCTTATGTCAGCTTAATTCTGTGTGGTAGCATAATGTAAATCTATGGGAAATGGGGCTTTAGGCATATCTACTCGATTCCATTTCTGCAGATTGCCAAGCATGGCCATAAATGTCAAGTGATTATTTATTTGATCATTAGAAACTTCATTAGATTTTGATTTGGTGCTCTCCCACCTCCCCCTCCCCATCTCAAAACAGCTCAGTTTTGAAATTCAATCCAGCTAGTTTCATTGGGGGGGAGGGATGTTATGAAATAAAATCTAGCAAATACCAGCATCTAGATGACAACATTCCACACAAATACAAGGCTCTCCTTCCAACAAGTTTACAACACTTCGCTAACACGATGAAAGACGCATCTTGGCAGCAGCGGTAACATTTTTGGGAGTCTTTTTAGTATTTTCTGAGCTGGAAGGCTGTTTCTGAGGTGAGATCAAACCCCTCTGGCTATAGACAGAGTCTGATTGTGTGTTCTTGGCTTAACAGGCTTAGCGAAGAATGTATTTGAACTTTCACTCAGCGTCCTTGGGCTTGATTTATTTGCAGATTATATTACCTAGGAAAAAGAGTTTGTGGGCCCTCAGTTGGCCTAGGTAATTTAGGACTCAGCTGCTTGGTGCCTGGATGTTTGTTTCACCCTTGCTCAAAGCATAGAACCTGAACCTTATTATCTTCATAAAAAGGGGGTCTTTATACTGTAGTCAGTAGTGTCAGATTTACTGTTTACGGCTGAATTTTTCATTGCAGTTTCAGTTTCTCCTCTGCCTTTCACGCTACGATTTTCCTAAGGATCATGTGTCGAATGGGAAACAAAGAGAGGATGAGAAAGAAAATGCTGCAACCAGCTTTCTTCCTCAGGGAACGGTACTTGCATGTCAAAAGACCCACCAAATAGAAATTGGACTGACTTTCATAAAACCAGGGATTCGAGCACAGTGTGGGGTCTGTA